>OZ038499.1:19516417-19698917 GCA_964036315.1 Acanthosepion esculentum
CTTTTAAGTTGTTATTTAAGATAAGAGCTGGATGGATTCATGCTGCTCTGAAACATATATATATATATATGATGTATATGTGCGTGAGTGTGTGTGTGTATGTGTGTGTGTATATTTGAGAGTAATCAATTTTATACTATGTTTCGTTAAATAAGACTGCTGACAAGGTAATTTTGTTTACTGTTTTGTTCAATGCGTACGACCTGTGAACAAAGCTACATATGGACTCAGTGAAGCCATCTTAGAATCAATACGTAACATACTCGACGAGAATACGAATGAAAAAAGAAAAAATTTAAACAGGTTTGGAAACCGTGATTATAAAAAGAGCAAGAAATCGACGCTTAATAACATCACTTATGGAAACGGCCACAATATATTATCCATATTGTGAAATTAAGATTCTATTCACATTCACCAACATTTATATCGTCTACAATAGAACTTAAACTCCATTTATTATAATAGTATGGCAAACCTTCTAGAAAATAGCTAACAGTATAGCCGAAAGTGCTCGTAAAAACAAATTCATTAAGTCTAGAAAAGAAACACATATATATATATATATATATATATATATTACAAAATTAGTGACTGGTGGGAATAATTCCAAGGAAGATATTAATCCAGGAAGAGCTCAATGTAAACTACAGAGCATTATAATAATAATAATAATAATAATAATAATAATAATAATAATAATAATAATAATAATAATCAAGAAGAAAACCTTTAAGATTCATTTTTGTTATAATTTATTTCGTGAATATCACCATATACGTATTCACCTCTTCAACCCGAAATCTTTTAGTAAATGGAACCTCCATTTACTAAATGACTATATATATATATATATATATATATATATATATATATATATATATATATATATATATATATATATATATATGTCACATAGATCCAAATATATATATATATATATTAAAATGTTCAAGGAAGTCATTTGGGTCACTAACACACTAAAAAGAGTATGTCACATATCGAGAATATTTAACATCGAAAAACATAAGAAAAAATTAATTATTTTTATTAATATGTGGTAATCTACACCGTTTTCCTGATGACGGTCGCAAGACCGTAAACACGTGTAGCAAAATTATGAAAAATATAGCATAATATTTTTTTTTTAATCCACATTACAACTAAAAACGTTTGCAGTTTCTCACTTCTTTTTAATATACACACGTCTCTCTCGTTGGAACTACTATAACTTCTTCCCCATATATATATATATATATATATATATATATATATATATATATTTCGTTGGATCGATGTGAGTTTGTGACCCTGGGTTTCCCGCTATTTGCAATTTTCAGACAAGTTGATTAATTTTTAAATTTTGGATTTATATATGGTTGCGTATATCGGTGTTTTTATGGTAGTGGATGGAAAAATTGTTGTCGGAACGCCCCTCATACGTACGCAAACAAACATACACGCACGTTCATTCATTGACCTACGCAGACATACATTCTGGCGCGCTCATTCATTGGAGCCAGGCTCACAGACTCACATCGATCCGACTAAATATGTTAGCTCTATCACTGATATTGAACTCTTTCCAATAAGTACGGCGCATATATAATATATAAATATTATATATAAAAAATTGCGTACATACATATATATATATATATATATATGTATATAAAATATATATATTTATATTTATATACATACACATTTCATATATATATATATAAATATATATATATATATATATATATATATATATATATATATATATATGTATATAAAATATATATATTTATATTTATATACATACACATTTCATATATATATATATAAATATATATATATATATATATATATATATATATATATATATATGCATATATGTATATATATATATATATATATATATATATATATATATATATATATATATATATATATATATATATATGTATGTATAGGGTGACAAAAAAAACGGGAACTTTTTAACAATCCAATAAAACCAAGAGTGATGGAAGAAAAATATTTAATTCATAGTAATTGAAACCTTAAAACATGTCATTTAAGAAAGAATGATGGAATTCTCATTTTTTAAAATTACGTCCTGTAGATGGCGTCCTCCTGTGCGAATGCATTCTTGAAATCTGCTGTTGAGATTCCTCATTGAATAAATTATAATAGCAATCAATTAACCAATTGTGACACGGTTCGTTGTCCTACTGGAAGTGGCCATAAAAGGATGTGTGTATCGTAGTCATGCTGGACCATCTCTTCGCAGATGAAGAAATGACTTGAATCGACAGAAATGGGATTTTACAGAAGAATTCTGCTGATACCATGTGCCGAATATGTGAGCAACTACTAACTAGAGAAAATGGAAACAAAAAACTTATACTTAACACTAGGAAGAGACAGCTGAAGTCTCTAACACACAAAATGAGGAAAGAAGGCTTGGAAAATATGATACTCACAGGACAGATTGATGTCAAGATTGAGTGAGGAGAACAACGTATAATATACTTAATAAATTTAAATAAATGGATGACAGAAGAGATTTTTGGAGAAATAACAAAAAGTCAAAATTTATTAAGTGCTACAAAGGAAATTGTGGAGAGACATGATCACCTAAGTCCTGAGGGACTCAGCACATGAAGGCTGTAGCGTTTAAACGATCTCTTTATTGGTGCCAAGTGTCCCAATATATGCCATGAAAATATACCCCACACTATTACTGTACCATTCCAAGTGCGTTGTTTCAAATCAGGAAGTATCCATACTTTCCTGTTGAAGCCACATTCTGTCCCTACCCTCCGAATGTCACACGGAAAATCAAGATTCATCATCAGGTAACGTCTCTTCGATCTTCATTTGTCCCAATTTTGTGATCTTTGGCGAATTGTAGCCTTATTTTCTTATTCTTATCCGACATTCGTGATACTTGGAAGAGTCTTCTGCCACTATAGCCCAGAGTTCGACGTGTCGTGCGTTCTCTGAAAGATGTTTGTACGAGAAAATCCTAGCAAATCAGCACTGTTCGAAACATTCAGACCCACCTGATTGGGACAAACCACCAGGCAAAGTTTAAAGTCACTTAAATCATTTCTGTCCCATAATAATGCAAGAAATTAAATTCAGCAGGTTGCCTTTCTTTTCTTTTCTCTTCCTTTTCCTTTTGTTGATTACTTATTTTCTTTTCTTTATAAAAATCCTTTTCACCTGGCATGGAAAATTTTCCCAAAACGGAAAACAAGTGACGTTTCATAAATTGCAATTTTAAATAAGATCGTTTGTTAATTACCTGAAGAGACGTTATATTTAAACCTCAAAACAAAATGTACAATTTTGTAGTAATTACTTACATGTTCCAATGCAACAGTGCAATATATATATATATATATATATATATATATATATATATATATATATATATATATATATATATATATATATAAGTGAACATTGAAGTCAACAGTTAGAGGCGACAGGCTGTTTCATGCTAGACGCAATTTTAATTAAGATCGTTTATTAGCATCATTATTAATCACCTGAAGAGACGTTTTATTTACACGTCGAAAACCAAATATACAAATTTGTAGTAATTACTTACATGTTCTAAAGCAACAGTGCATAAGATATATATATATATATATATATATATATATATATATATATATACATATATGCATATATATATATATATATAAGTGAACATAGAAGTCAATACTTAGACAATTGCATCTAGCATGAAACAGACTGTCGCCTCTAAGTGTTGACTTCTTTGTTCACTTTTATATTTACACACGCTCTATCTCTGCTATTGAGCACTTTATCCCATAAATATAGCACATCTTAAGACTATATTTCTTCATATATATATATATATATATATATATATATATATATATAAGTGAACATTGAAGTCAACACAGTCTGTTTCATGGTAGACGCGATCGTCAGGCTAACGATTGCGTCAAGCGTGAAACAGTCTGTCGCCTCTAAGTGTTGACTTCAATATTCCCTTTTATATTTACACACGCTCTATCTCTGATATTGACCTCTTCATCTCATGAATATACCACACCTTAAGAGTATATTTCTTTATATATATATATATATATATATATATGTGTGTGTGTGTGTGTGTGTGTGTGTGTGTGTGTATACGAGGGTCATTCAATAAATAAGTTAATTTTTTCGGTATAAGGACTTCTAATACAGATAGAAGCTTACTCTTTTTTTATTGCTTTACTACTTTTTCTCATGGATTTAATTTCTTTTGCAGATTAAAAAAAAAACTTTGAGAGTTTTGGCGATTAACAAAGATGGCCGACCAAGAAGCATGCTCCAGGATTGAACAGCGGTCATTTATCAAGTTTTTCGTTGCTGAAGGGTGCAAACCAGTCGAAATTCATAGGAGAATGTCAACAGTGTATGGTGCCAGATGTTTCAGCCAAAAATTGTCTACAAGTGGGCTAAATTGTTTAAAGAAGGACGGAGCAGTGTTGAGGATGAAGACAGGCCTGGGAGGCCTACAGAAGTGAGGTCTCCTGAGGTTATCAAATCAGTCAATGACCTCATTCAGTCTTACAGAAGGGTGACAGTGGATGACATTGCAAGGACTTTGAGCTTATCTGTTGCGACAAACGCAGGGGTCATCAGTCAGGAGTTATCTTGCATCATGACAACGCAAGGCCTCACACAGCAGCCCAAACGGTGCAGACCATCAACGAGCTGGGCTGGGAACTGCTCCCTCATCCCTCTTACAGCCCAGACCTTGCCCCTTCAGACTTTCACCTGTTTGGTCCCTTGCAAGCGTTCACGAGAGGGACGAAGTTTAAAAGTGACGATGAAGTCAAAAGTGTTGTGAGCGACTGGCTGAGATATCAGTCCAAAGATTTTTTACACTGGGGGAATACGGAAGCTTGTGCACAGATGGGAAAAGTGTGTGACAGTGCTGGGAGACTACGTTGAAAAATAAATAAATAAATTTTAAAAAAGTAAGCTTCTATCTGTATTAGAAGTCCTTATACCGAAAAATTCACCTTATTTATTGAATGACCCTCGTATATATATATATATATATATATCTATATATATATATATATATATATATATATATATATATATATATATATACGGAGAGAGGTAGGTATAAAAATATCGGCACAAACAGATAAAAGAACACATTTAAATGAATAAATAGATAGATTTTAGAAAGATATATAATTTTAGTATATTTTGACATACCCAATAAAAATATTCTGCAGTTTACACGCAATGTCACAATGACATTTTACCGTTGCATTGTGAAAGTGGAGAGGAAAATAAATTTATAATGAGTTCGTTTTAAAATAGAACTTGTAAATATTTGAATCACATGTAAAAAAAAAGTATTTCACTAAAATAATGTAATAGATTCATATGAAATGTCATAAATGTTTTAACTTTTTCGCCATTTTGATTTTTTACGGGAGAAGAAAATTCCATTCCACCCGAGATCAAAGTCAGTAACGGGTACCGAATTGAAATATGTATCTCTATATCTCATCAGAAGTTCGTTATATATATCTATAAATGCCCCAAAATACATGTGGTTTGCGTCGATAGATAGATAGATAGATAGATAGATAGATAGATAGATAGATAGATAGATAGATAGATATGAGTAGACTGAGATAGATATATAGATATGAGTAGACTGAGATAGATAGATAGATAGATATGAGTAGACTGAGATAGATAGATAGATAGATAGATAGATAGATAGATATGAGTAGACTGAGATAGATAGATAGATAGATAGATAGATAGATAGATAGATAGATATGAGTAGACTGAGATAGATAGATAGATAGATATGAGTAGACTGAGATAGATAGATAGATAGATAGATAGATAGATAGATAGATAGATAGATAGATACGAACAGAGTGAGATAGATAGATACTAACAGAGTGAGATAGATAGATAGATAGATAGATAGATAGATAGATAGATAGATAGATAGATATGAGTAGAGATAGATAGATAGATAGATAGATATGAGTAGACTGAGATAGATAGATAGATAGATAGATAGAAAGATAGATAGATAGATAGATAGATAGATATGAGTAGAGATAGATAGATAGATAGATATGAGTAGACTGAGATAGATAGATAGATAGATAGATAGATAGATAGATAGATAGATAGATACGAACAGAGTGATATAGATCGATAGATAGATAGATAGATAGATAGATATGAGTAGACTGAGATAGATAGATAGATAGATAGATAGATAGATAGATAGATAGATAGATAGATAGATAGATATCGCAGTGAGAAATATTATTTAATAAAAGCAGCCAATGACATGTCGCTAACCAATGCAACAGGAGATGTTACTGCGACAAAATCATTCATCATAGTAATATTAGCCGTTTCCTCAGAGGGAAAGGGCTTACGTCCATATCACGTTCAAACGCCGCTTCTCGTACAAACCCCGAAGTAACGTCGAACCTGTTCAATACCGAGATGCTTGGCCGCTTGGGAATTCCATGTGCTGTAAGTTTGGATGGATAATGGCTCGATATTGTTAATCAGATTCCGATTCCCGTCATTGTTTGTTTTATTCACTTGAAAAATGTATGAATCCACCGCTTCTCCCCCAGCTACGGGTTAATTAGTAGGACGTGTATCACCACACTATTATTATCTCAAAAAAAATTCTTTCAATCTAAATATATCTTCTGGCTTTAAATAACCTACAATGGGTTGATAAACCGTAGAAAACGAATCAATCACTCAACTTATAGAGAAAAATTCATTGATCGACATGCTTGAACTACAGCAGGTTGAAATTTATAAACAAACTTTCCTGTAAAAGAGTTTTTAACCCTTTCATCCCTGCGTTCCTGAACATTTTTAACCCTTCTGCCTGAACTCCTGATTCAAAATTCGCAAATAATGGTATGTAATGTTTCACGGTAGATATAAAAATAGTTACACCTGTTTACCCACCTGGGCTGGGCATTAAGTCATTTTTCTCTACCACTGTTCAACCGGTGGCTAGGCATTACATCATTTTGTCTACCACTGTTCAACCGGTGGCTAGGCATTACATCATTTTGCCTACCACTGTTCAACCGGTGGCTAGGCATTACATCATTTTGTCTACCACTGTTAAACCGGTGGATAGGCATTACATCATTTTGTCTACCACTGTTAAACCGGTGGCTGGGCATTAAGTCATGTTTCTCTACCACTGTTCAACCGGTGGCTAGGCATTACATCATTTTGTCTACCACTGTTCAACCGGTGGCTAGGCATTACATCATTTTGTCTACCACTGTTAAACCGGTGGCTGGGCATTAAGTCATGTTTCTCTACCACTGTTCAACCGGTGGCTAGGCATTACATCATTTTGTCTACCACTGTTCAACCGGTCGCTAGGCATTACATCACTTTGTCTACCACTGTTCAACCGGTGGCTAGGCATTACATCATTTTGTCTACCACTGTTAAACCGGTGGATAGGCATTACATCATTTTGTCTACCACTGTTAAACCGGTGGCTGGGCATTAAGTCATGTTTCTCTACCACTGTTCAACCGGTGGCTAGGCATTACATCATTTTGTCTACCACTGTTCAACCGGTGGCTAGGCATTACATCATTTTCTCTACCACTGTTAAACCGGTGGCTGGGCATTAATTCATGTTTCTCTACCACTGTTCAACCGGTGGCTAGGCATTACATCACTTTGTCTACCACTGTTCAACCGGTGGCTAGGCATTACATCATTTTCTCTACCACTGTTAAACCGGTGGCTGGGCATTAAGTCATGTTTCTCTACCACTGTTCAACCGGTGCCTAGGCATTACATCATTTTTCTCTACGACTGTTCAACCGGTGGCTGGGCATTACATCATTTTTCTCTACCACTGTTCAACCGGTGGCTAGGCATTACATACTTTGGTCTACCACTGTCCAACCGGTGGCTGGGCATTACATCACTTTGTCTACCACTGTTCAACCGGTGGCTAGGCATTACATCATTTTCTCTACCACTGTTAAACCGGTGGCTGGGCATTAAGTCATGTTTCTCTACCACTGTTCAACCGGTGGCTAGGCATTACATCACTTTGTCTACCACTGTTCAACCGGTGGCTAGGCATTACATCATTTTCTCTACCACTGTTAAACCGGTGGCTGGGCATTAAGTCATGTTTCTCTACCACTGTTCAACCGGTGGCTAGGCATTACATCACTTTGTCTACCACTGTTCAACCGGTGGCTAGGCATTACATCATTTTCTCTACCACTGTTAAACCGGTGGCTGGGCATTAAGTCATGTTTCTCTACCACTGTTCAACTGGTGGCTAGGCATTACATCATTTTTCTCTACCACTGTTCGAACCGGTGGCTGGCCATTAAGTCATGTTTCTCTACCACTGTTCAACCGGTGGCTAGGCATTACATCATTTTTCTCTACCACTGTTCGAACCGGTGGCTGGCCATTAAGTCATGTTTCTCTACCACTGTTCAACCGGTGCCTAGGCATTACATACTTTGGTCTACCACTGTCCAACCGGTGGCTAGGTATTACATCATTTTGTCTACCACTGTTCAACCGGTGCCTAGGTATTACATCATTTTGTCTACCACTGTTCAACCGGTGCCTAGGCATTACATCATTTTGTCTACCACTGTTCAACCGGTGCCTAGGCATTACATCATTTTGTCTACCACTGTTCAACCGGTGCCTAGGCATTACATCATTTTGTCTACCACTGTTCAACCGGTGGCGGGGCATTACGTCATTTTTTCTCTACCACCGGTAAATTCTATGTAACTTTTATGTACTCACAATAATCCATTTTAAAATATGTGCCTAATTAATAAATTTAAAAAAGCGCAATGATTTCCCGGTGGTTGATACTGCTCTGCGAATTTTTACGTAATAGTATTCAAATTCTTCAACTAAAGAATTATCGCTGGAGAAATGGATAGCTACTTACAATGGAGAATCGTGGGTGTGATACTTCTTTAGGCAAAGTCTAGCACATTACTTCTTAACGTTTTTTTTACATATATCTTTTATTAGTGAACTCCCATGAGAATTCAATGAAAAAAAAGCTTCTTTATTTTCCACCAACAGATAAGTGTAGTAATTGTATTATAGAAATAGTAAAAGTATATGCTTTATTTTGAAGTAAAACTAATTTGATTACTTTCAGTTAGTCGTCTGATTTTCCCCTGTTGCGAAGTTCATTGGCCCATTAAATATCTTTCGATTAACCATTCCTGAACAATTTTAACCATTCTGCTTGAGCTCTTAAGTCAAAAATCGCAAATAACTGCTATGTAATGTTTCACGGTATATATACAAATACTTACAAGTGTTTACCCACCTGAGCTGGGCATCAAGTCATTTTTCTCTACCACTGTTCAACCGGTGGCTGGGTATTAAACCATTTTTCTCTACCACTGTTCAACCGGTGGCTGGGCATTAAGTCATTTTTCTCTACCACTGTTCAACCGGTGGCTGGGCATTAAGCCATGTTTCTCTACCACTGTTCAACCGGTGGCTGGGCATTAAGCCATGTTTCTCTACCACTGTTCAACCGGTGGCTGGGCATTAAGCCATGTTTCTCTACCACTGTTCAACCGGTGGCTGGGCATTAAGTCATTTTTCTCTACCACTGTTCAACCGGTGGCTGGGCATTAAGTCATTTTTGTCTTTCACCGTTCAAAGGGTTAAAGAAAATAGTTTTCGCTAGTCCAGTAGCTGTTATCGCTCCTATTCAGTATTGATGGGGGAGGGGTTTCCTTACTAACCTTTTGTTTGTAGTAGCATGGAATTTTATTTTTTTCCCGCTGTTAAAATTCTCAAATGATGTGTGTTTTTGCTATCTTTTGTGATTCTGTAGCGCCAATCCCCAAAGTTCGAAGAAATGTTGTTTTCACCAATGTCCAAATGCTTCACTACGTCAAAGCCATTTTTAACCATGGATCTTGGAAAGTGGCTTCTATGCAGCTGGGAGTCTAAATATTTCTGTACGCCTTTGGCGCCATGTATGGCATCCATATGAAAGTCTTAACCTGACGAGTCTATTTAAGAACATGACTCGAGTTGTCAGGTTAATGTTTTGGTTTTGTAAAAAATTACGGTTTTGGATGAAACACCCCTCTAGCGAATGTTAGTCTATGTCCAATTTCCGGATCTTCTCTTCTAAATATGATTCATACACAAATGTATTTGAAGTGTTTATTATTTACTAAATCCACACTTCCTGTAAGTCCGTCCTGGGTAAGACGATAAACTGCGTCCAGCGTCAGGGCCTCTGATCAGAAGGTTTTGAGAAGCGTGAAGCCGCCTCTTGGTTGATGGTATTCCCGGGTCATTTTCTATCCAGTTGGAACCTGTTCTTTTATTGTCAATTCTCTTCTCTAAAGTGTTCTTATTCTCTTTCGCTTCCGGTAATCTTTTGCGTTTGGTGGCATTATTGTCTTGCTTGGGGCGAAATCAACATAAAAAGTTATTTCACGACGCATTGCCTAAAACCTTGCCTGTGGATGCCATGAATGGCGCCAACTGCTTTCTAACATCAAAGGATTAAAAATGGTTTCAAGCGAATGAATCATGAAGGTTTTTAGTTAGGACCATACCTCTTCGAACTTCGTGAAGCTATAGGATTTCAAATAAACAAAGAACTGTACCAAATAACAGAAACCAGGAGTTAAAAACAGCAGAAACAAGTAAAATGGATAATAGATATAAGAGAAAATAATAACATAATCAAGACGTTGACGTTCCACTATACTTCAAACAAAAGGTTAGAAAGGAAACCTCCGTGAATAAGAGAAGGAGCGATAACTGTTACTGGACTTGAGAATTACATGAAAATTTGTTTTAAGAGAAAGATCTTTATAAATTTCAACCAACAGTAGAATTGGTTGCTCGTTCAATGAATGCTGAATATTTCCTTATAAGGAAACGGCTAATATTACCATTGTCATTAACTATTAAGGGAACGGATACTACACTTTCATCCCTGGCCGATAGCCAGAATGTGACAATGTTGACATTTAAATTGTGTTTATAGGCAATACCGTGAAAAAATTGTTATAGCCGCGACGGCACATCCTTTTTTGGGGTCGCCTCAGGAGCCGGATTATTATTTTGAAAATACCGCCAGTCGAAGCCACGGAGTGAAGAAAAGCAATACTCGTATAGTACTAGGTGCTCGGTCAATGAATGCCGAATGTTTCCTAATAAGGAAACAGTTATTACCATTAGAGATGATGAGAACAGATGAGAAAAGATGAGAACAGATGCTACATCCGATTCCAGCCCAGTGGCGAGTGAGTGGGAAAAAAAGCGAAGTACTGGCTGCTCGGTCGATGAATGCCGAATGTTTCCTCATAAGGAAACAGTTAATATTACAATTAGAGATGATGAGAACAGATACTACACTTGGTATCTACTTGACACCCCACTGAGTCAGGTTGTGACACAAGGTCGATTTTTAACGTGGGGAGGGAGGGTGTGACCCGAGTGATTCCAACCAGGCCGCTGGACTTTGCTGGTCTTAGCTTGTCAGAGCTGGTCAAAGCTGGTCATAGCTAGACGTAGCCGCGATACTACCAGCGCAGGGACGAATCCCTGTGCCAGGCATGTATCAGTGATCGAATCTCAGCCAAAAGGCGATCATTAAGCGAGCGATCTGAGAACAGATACTACACTTTGATCCCTGTCCAATGACCAGAGAGTGAAAAACGAACAACTCGAGTAGCAGTAGCTGCTCGGTCAATGAATGCCAAATGTTTCCTTATAAGGAAACAGTTTATATTGCCATTGCCATTACTAGATTATTTGTCAAGTGACTTTCCAAACCTTGTTTATTTTTCATCCAAATTCCTGCAGAAATTCTCAGATAAAGTTTTACAGAAAAGCGCTCATTTATGGTTCTCTAGGATATTGGTAATAAACTCCAAGACAAACAAGCAGATAAACTTTTTAGGTAAGAGTAAAAAAAAAAACGGAAACTATATGGGGAAAAATAACGTACTCTGAATGCAGACACTTGACGTTACTTTTATAAACGTGACAATGGGGGTTTTATATCTGATCAGCTTCGCGGCATCTGTCAAGATTTAGAAATGAAAAATAACCTAATGGTATTAAAAGAAAAGATTTTGTATTCTGAACACGTCAGATTGTGCAGCTTTGAAACTAAAAATTCTTCGAAAGTATTACTGTATAGAGAAACAAAAAAAAATTTTTTTTCTTCGATAGTTTTCTTTGTGGGGAGGAGAGGGGACTCCAGATATTGTCGGAAAAGATTTAAAAACAAGGATGCTGTAAATCAGAAAATATTCAAAAAAGTCTTTGTCTCTATCACTCTCCAGAAATACTTACGAAAAATAACACAGCTCTCTAATGGATTTTTTTTATCAATAAGCACTTCCTTGAAGTGAATATGTTTGGCACAAGGCTACTTTTAAAAAACCCCAATGGGAAGTGAAATTGCTTATAACCGTTTATTTGATACAAACACATTTAGCTATATTACATTGTATATATTACATGCTATATTATATTGTCTATTCCTCAAATAGTGCTTCTTTTATGACCTGTGATCCATGCAATCATGGCTGTCCATAACTTCCTAACTTGCCACCCAGTCTACGGTACTATTTAATCCATAACTGGGGAGTGAAGAGATGGATTCATATATTTCCATTTCTTTTTTAATATCATTATTTACATTATTTGTCACCATATTTATGGAATGGGTGGTTGGAATATCGAACTAAACCATTTATTTCGTTCACTGGGGTAGACTGTTCTAGTTCAACGTGCCATGTATAATGGATGGCAGTTGTCAGTTATCTCCTGTTAATTCCCCTCTCCAAGTTCTCCAACGCACACTCTTTGGGTCCTGTTACTGGATCTAACTAGCACCTTTACCCACTGTGCCATGTGTCCTTGAGGACATCTGTGTATGCATTTTTAGGTATCATAAGCCTAATGTCTTCAACAATCATTTTTTACAAGTGCTCATATTGAAATTTTTGATATTATCATTGCATGTTTTGCCAGAGCTCATATTGCAATTTGTTTTTTTAATATCATGTAAGCCGAAGTAAGGAGATAAAGCCACAAAGATGTAATGGGAAAAATGAGAATGAAGAAAAATAAGAAAGCGTTATTGAACAGAAAAAAACAATGAAAATACAGAATTCATTTAGACAGAATTTGACGATTGACGTTGCATTTAAATTTCTGAGAATCGCTTGTCCCCAGAGATCCAAGAAACCGTCGGAATAGAATTTAAAAGACGAGAAGGGCGAGGCAATAGACTATTAGAATAGTACTTACGGTCACATCTAGCTGTTTCAACAGTAAAATGAAGAGATCTAGTTGCCAACTACTATTACTAATCCGCCTAAAAAGTTATTATTTCACGACGCATTACCTAAAACCTTGCCTATGGATGCCATGAATGGCGCCAACTGCTTTCTAACATCAAAGGATTAAAAATGGTTTCAAGCGAATGAATCATAAATGTTTTTAGTTAGGACCATACCTCTTCGAACTTCGTGAAGCTATAGGATTTCAAATAAACAAAGAACTGTACCAAATAGCAGAAACCAAATCACTTGAGGAGTTAAAAACAGCAGAAACAAGTAAAATGGATAATAGATATAAAAAGAAAATAATAACGTAATCAAGACGTTGACGTTCCACTATACTTCAAACAAAAGGTTAAAAAGGAAACCTCCGTGAATAACAGGAGCGATAACTGTTACTGGACTTGAGAAACCTATTTACATGAAAAATTGTTTTAAGAGAAATATCTTTATAAATTTCAACCAACAGTAGAATTGGTTGCTCGTTCAATGAATGCTGAATGTTTCCTCATAAGGAAACGGCTAATATTACCATTTTCATTACAGATTAGGAGAACGGATACTAAATCCAGGAAGTTGAAGTACAGCAGAGGAAAGGACATCAGAGCAAATCACATGAAAATATTTCTATAAAAGGCACAGGGAAACTACATTACAGCGGTGGGAAAGTAATTGAAGCCGAGATGCTAGGTTAGGACCGATAGTATTGCAGATTCTTATCTGGATTTTCTCACGAATCTCTAGATCAGCGTTTCTCAAACTTTTTTTTTTTTACTTACTCATAGAATCACTAAAACTCTAGGGCGGATTTTAAATTATAATAACGAAAAATTATTAATGAAATTTGAAAATATTTTTGTTACTCTCCTCTTTGAGAGATCTATTTCTGTTTACTTGGACTATAAAAGGACACTATACGTGAACCTTGTATTCTCAGTTGAATAAAGGTTTCTTAAAGCCTACACCTGCGAGCTTTTGTCATTACAATTATATTGTCTATTTAAGTGTGCATGATGTGCTTTGGCAATTTTTTTAATGTTAGGCCTTATATATTACGCCTTGAAGAAATTAAAAGGGAAAGGATTATCCACTCCTTCTTAAAGATTGGGGAATTTAGCATCCAGTTTAACATACCAAATGACAAACACATCAAGACGGTTAGACATGGGAGCCATGTGCTTCGTGTCTCTAGATTTTTAAAAATAAAGAATTTTTTTAAATATAAAAACAATTCATAGATTACTCTTCTGTTAACTTCGAACGCGCCTGGCTACCTCTCAGGCCGCATTAATGCGCTCGGGTGCACCGGTTGAGAGACACTGCTCTAGATATATATCAGAAGTACCAGACCAAATATGGCATGTATATTCAATACATGGATGAATGGTAGATTTATAAACGCGTAAGATATATTCGGGTGAAACAAATTGACTAGATTTCAATAGCCTTGAAGTCTAGCGAAAGGCTATTGCAGTCTAGCAGAAGCCTATTGTACTCTAGCAGAAGGCTATTGCATTCTAGCAGAAGCCTATTGCACTCTAGCAGAAGCTTATTGCACTCTAGCAGAAGGCTATTGTACTCTAGTAGAAGGCTATTGCACTCTAGCAGAAGGTTATTGTACTCTAGCAGAAGCTTATTGCACTCTAGCAGAAGGCTATTGTGCTCTAGCAGAAGCTTATTTCACTCTAGCAGAAGGCCATTGTACCACTAGCAGAAGCTTATTGCACTCTAGCAGAAGGCCATTGTACTCTAGCAGAAGCTTATTGCACTCTAGCAGAAGGCCATTGTACTCTAGCAGAAGCTTATTGCACTCTAGCAGAAGGCTATTGTGCTCTAGCAGAAGCTTATTTCACTCTAGCAGAAGGCCATTGTACCACTAGCAGAAGCTTATTGCACTCTAGCAGAAGGCCATTGTACTCTAGCAGAAGCTTATTGCACTCTCGCAGAAGGCCATTGTACTCTAGCAGAAGCTTATTGTACACTAGCAGAAGGCTATTGCACTCTAGCAGAAGACTATTGCACTCTAGCAGAAAGCTATTGAAGCAGAGCGTCCAATGAAAACCGAATTCACGACACTAAAAATTTGGTCAACGAGACGACATAAAATTGACATCGTTAAGCTAATCTTATTAAATATATCCAAAGTGGGTGGGGTATTTTTGGCATTAATATAACTGCATTGCTCATTATTCTAACGCTCAAAAAGAACGATGAAATATCAGATCTGATACGCAAAATAAAGGCTTTGCATCAATGCAAAGCCTTTATTTGTTTTTCGATGTTTAAATATTTATACGATACTATCAGCATGGCCCGGCGTTGCCAGTGCTTGATTCAAAAATCGTACGACTCATTATGCAATCGCTATCACATGACTTAAAATATCTTTGCCCTTCCTTACCTTTAAAGGAGTGCCCTTTGCCGTGCTGATGTTGCTACATGCCTTACTTCTTGCCTATCTCACACTGCGAATTTTTTCTAAGCTCTATACTAAACATTAATTCTGTTACGAAAAAAGAACTAAACAAAATGAACACAAAACGAGCAGCTTTAAAAAAGGACTAGTAACTGGAAAAACCGAATGAAAAAAGAATGTTACAACAAATACTTTTTCACACCAAACCCAGTTCTGCGGAATAAGAATCAACGTTGAATTTAAGCAAGCGAATGAGCCAATTGGAGTAAAGTGCCATGCAGATTTAAATTTTTCACAGTTGTGACGAATGCAGCTATCGATTTTTTTTGCATCCTAGCATGCTAGTTAACATTCGTGTCAGTCAGCTGTTGGCTCTCACGCTGGCCAATAGAATCTTCCTGCCTATTCGTGGCAGCAAGCTATAGGCTCTCTCTCTCTCTCTGGCCAGTAGAAAATGGCCGCAAACTACATGAAAACTGCCGTAGAAGCATGAAAAAATCGATTATTTCCATTATCGATGGGAGTTGGGAAATGCAAAGTCGGTCTTGGCCTTCTCTCTAACTTGGAGCATGTGCATGTAAATTTTGGTGCAAATCCGTCGAAAATTGCGGCCGTGCATTCGTTACACACACACACATCCTGCCTTTCATAGATAGAGATTAACAAACGTAATTTTGAACAGAATTCACCTAATTCCATGCAAAACCCCATAAAAACCATATAATATTTGTTTGTATTTCTGAGATTCGGTCTTGGAACTATTTCTTCTTTTTACATTGTTCAGACTGTTGTCATCTTTATTGCCATATTCACAGTCTATATTTCTGAGATGAGGTCTTGTAACTATTTACACTATTTACATTGTCCGGACTGTTGTCCTCATCTTTATTGCCATATTCACAGTCTATATTTCTGAGATGAGGTCTTGTAACTATTTACACTATTTACATTGTCCGGACTGTTGTCCTCATCTTTATTGCCATATTCACAGTCTATATTTCTGAGATGAGGTATTGTAACTATATACACTATTTACATTGTTCAGACTGTTGTCCTCATCTTTATTGCCATATTCACAGTCTATATTTCTGAGATGAGGTCTTGTAACTATTTACACTATTTACATTGTTCAGACTGTTGTCCTCATCTTTGTTGCCATATTCACAGTCTATATTTCTGAGATGAGGTATTGTAACTATTTACACTATTTACATTGTTCGGACTGTTGTCCTCTTCTTTATTGCTATATTCACAGTCTATATTTCTGAGATGAGATATTGTAACTATATACACTATTTACATTGTTCAGACTGTTGTCCTCTTCTTTATTGCCATATTCACGGTCTATATTTCTGAGATGAGGTCTTGTAACTATTTACACTATTTACATTGTCCGGACTGTTGTCCTCATCTTTATTGCCATATTCACAGTCTATATTTCTGAGATGAGGTATTGTAACTATATACACTATTTACATTGTTCAGACTGTTGTCCTCTTCTTTATTGCCATATTCACAGTCTATATTTCTGAGATGAGGTCTTGTAACTATTTACACTATTTACATTGTCCGGACTGTTGTCCTCATCTTTATTGCCATATTCACAGTCTATATTTCTGAGATGAGGTATTGTAACTATATACACTATTTACATTGTTCAGACTGTTGTCCTCTTCTTTATTGCCATATTCACAGTCTATATTTCTGAGATGAGGTCTTGTAACTATTTACACTATTTACATTGTCCGGACTGTTGTCCTCATCTTTATTGCCATATTCACAGTCTATATTTCTGAGATGAGGTCTTGTAACTATTTACACTATTTACATTGTCCGGACTGTTGTCCTCATCTTTATTGCCATATTCACAGTCTATATTTCTGAGATGAGGTATTGTAACTATATACACTATTTACATTGTTCAGCCTGTTGTCCTCTTCTTTATTGCCATATTCACAGTCTATATTTCTGAGATGAGGTCTTGTAACTATTTACACTATTTACATTGTCCGGACTGTTGTCCTCATCTTTATTGCCATATTCACAGTCTATATTTCTGAGATGAGGTCTTGTAACTATTTACACTATTTACATTGTCCGGACTGTTGTCCTCATCTTTATTGCCATATTCACAGTCTATATTTCTGAGATGAGGTATTGTAACTATATACACTATTTACATTGTTCAGACTGTTGTCCTCTTCTTTATTGCCATATTCACAGTCTATATTTCTGAGATGAGGTCTTGTAACTATTTACACTATTTACATTGTCCGGACTGTTGTCCTCATCTTTATTGCCATATTCACAGTCTATATTTCTGAGATGAGGTCTTGTAACTATTTACACTATTTACATTGTCCGGACTGTTGTCCTCATCTTTATTGCCATATTCACAGTCTATATTTCTGAGATGAGGTATTGTAACTATATACACTATTTACATTGTTCAGACTGTTGTCCTCTTCTTTATTGCCATATTCACAGTCTATATTTCTGAGATGAGGTCTTGTAACTACTTACACTATTTACATTGTCCGGACTGTTGTCCTCATCTTTATTGCCATATTCACAGTCTATATTTCTGAGATGAGGTCTTGTAACTATTTACACTATTTACATTGTCCGGACTGTTGTCCTCATCTTTATTGCCATATTCACAGTCTATATTTCTGAGATGAAGTATTGTAACTATATACACTATTTACATTGTTCAGACTGTTGTCCTCTTCTTTATTGCCATATTCACAGTCTATATTTCTGAGATGAGGTCTTGTAACTATTTACACTATTTACATTGTCCGGACTGTTGTCCTCATCTTTATTGCCATATTCACAGTCTATATTTCTGAGATGAGGTCTTGTAACTATTTACACTATTTACATTGTCCGGACTGTTGTCCTCATCTTTATTGCCATATTCACAGTCTATATTTCTGAGATGAGGTCTTGTAACTATTTACACTATTTACATTGTCCGGACTGTTGTCCTCATCTTTATTGCCATATTCACAGTCTATATTTCTGAGATGAGGTCTTGTAACTATTTACACTATTTACATTGTCCGGACTGTTGTCCTCATCTTTATTGCCATATTCACAGTCTATATTTCTGAGATGAGGTATTGTAACTATATACACTATTTACATTGTTCAGACTGTTGTCCTCTTCTTTATTGCCATATTCACAGTCTATATTTCTGAGATGAGGTCTTGTAACTATTTACACTATTTACATTGTCCGGACTGTTGTCCTCATCTTTATTGCCATATTCACAGTCTATATTTCTGAGATGAGGTCTTGTAACTATTTACACTATTTACATTGTCCGGACTGTTGTCCTCATCTTTATTGCCATATTCACAGTCTATATTTCTGAGATGAGGTATTGTAACTATATACACTATTTACATTGTTCAGACTGTTGTCCTCTTCTTTATTGCCATATTCACAGTCTATATTTCTGAGATGAGGTCTTGTAACTATTTACACTATTTACATTGTCCGGACTGTTGTCCTCATCTTTATTGCCATATTCACAGTCTATATTTCTGAGATGAGGTCTTGTAACTATTTACACTATTTACATTGTCCGGACTGTTGTCCTCATCTTTATTGCCATATTCACAGTCTATATTTCTGAGATGAGGTATTGTAACTATATACACTATTTACATTGTTCAGACTGTTGTCCTCTTCTTTATTGCCATATTCACAGTCTATATTTCTGAGATGAGGTCTTGTAACTACTTACACTATTTACATTGTCCGGACTGTTGTCCTCATCTTTATTGCCATATTCACAGTCTATATTTCTGAGATGAGGTCTTGTAACTATTTACACTATTTACATTGTCCGGACTGTTGTCCTCATCTTTATTGCCATATTCACAGTCTATATTTCTGAGATGAAGTATTGTAACTATATACACTATTTACATTGTTCAGACTGTTGTCCTCTTCTTTATTGCCATATTCACAGTCTATATTTCTGAGATGAGGTCTTGTAACTATTTACACTATTTACATTGTCCGGACTGTTGTCCTCATCTTTATTGCCATATTCACAGTCTATATTTCTGAGATGAGGTCTTGTAACTATTTACACTATTTACATTGTCCGGACTGTTGTCCTCATCTTTATTGCCATATTCACAGTCTATATTTCTGAGATGAGGTCTTGTAACTATTTACACTATTTACATTGTCCGGACTGTTGTCCTCATCTTTATTGCCATATTCACAGTCTATATTTCTGAGATGAGGTATTGTAACTATATACACTATTTACATTGTTCAGACTGTTGTCCTCTTCTTTATTGCCATATTCACAGTCTATATTTCTGAGATGAGGTCTTGTAACTATTTACACTATTTACATTGTCCGGACTGTTGTCCTCATCTTTATTGCCATATTCACAGTCTATATTTCTGAGATGAGGTATTGTAACTATTTACACTATATACATTGTTCAGACTGTTGTCCTCTTCTTTATTGCCATATTCACAGTCTATATTTCTGAGATGAGGTCTTGTAACTATTTACACTATTTACATTGTCCGGACTGTTGTCCTCATCTTTATTGCCATATTCACAGTCTATATTTCTGAGATGAGGTCTTGTAACTATTTACACTATTTACATTGTCCGGACTGTTGTCCTCATCTTTATTGCCATATTCACAGTCTATATTTCTGAGATGAGGTATTGTAACTATATACACTATTTACATTGTTCAGACTGTTGTCCTCTTCTTTATTGCCATATTCACAGTCTATATTTCTGAGATGAGGTCTTGTAACTATTTACACTATTTACATTGTCCGGACTGTTGTCCTCATCTTTATTGCCATATTCACAGTCTATATTTCTGAGATGAGGTCTTGTAACTATTTACACTATTTACATTGTCCGGACTGTTGTCCTCATCTTTATTGCCATATTCACAGTCTATATTTCTGAGATGAGGTATTGTAACTATATACACTATTTACATTGTTCAGACTGTTGTCCTCTTCTTTATTGCCATATTCACAGTCTATATTTCTGAGATGAGGTCTTGTAACTATTTACACTATTTACATTGTCCGGACTGTTGTCCTCATCTTTATTGCCATATTCACAGTCTATATTTCTGAGATGAGGTATTGTAACTATATACACTATTTACATTGTTCAGACTGTTGTCCTCTTCTTTATTGCCATATTCACAGTCTATATTTCTGAGATGAGGTCTTGTAACTATTTACACTATTTACATTGTCCGGACTGTTGTCCTCATCTTTATTGCCATATTCACAGTCTATATTTCTGAGATGAGGTCTTGTAACTATTTACACTATTTACATTGTCCGGACTGTTGTCCTCATCTTTATTGCCATATTCACAGTCTATATTTCTGAGATGAGGTATTGTAACTATTTACACTATTTACATTGTTCAGACTGTTGTCCTCTTCTTTATTGCCATATTCACAGTCTATATTTCTGAGATGAGGTCTTGTAACTATTTACACTATTTACATTGTCCGGACTGTTGTCCTCATCTTTATTGCCATATTCACAGTCTATATTTCTGAGATGAGGTCTTGTAACTATTTACACTATTTACATTGTCCGGACTGTTGTCCTCATCTTTATTGCCATATTCACAGTCTATATTTCTGAGATGAGGTATTGTAACTATATACACTATTTACATTGTTCAGACTGTTGTCCTCTTCTTTATTGCCATATTCACAGTCTATATTTCTGAGATGAGGTCTTGTAACTATTTACACTATTTACATTGTCCGGACTGTTGTCCTCATCTTTATTGCCATATTCACAGTCTATATTTCTGAGATGAGGTCTTGTAACTATTTACACTATTTACATTGTCCGGACTGTTGTCCTCATCTTTATTGCCATATTCACAGTCTATATTTCTGAGATGAGGTATTGTAACTATATACACTATTTACATTGTTCAGACTGTTGTCCTCTTCTTTATTGCCATATTCACAGTCTATATTTCTGAGATGAGGTCTTGTAACTATTTACACTATTTACATTGTCCGGACTGTTGTCCTCATCTTTATTGCCATATTCACAGTCTATATTTCTGAGATGAGGTATTGTAACTATATACACTATTTACATTGTTCAGACTGTTGTCCTCTTCTTTATTGCCATATTCACAGTCTATATTTCTGAGATGAGGTCTTGTAACTATTTACACTATTTACATTGTCCGGACTGTTGTCCTCATCTTTATTGCCATATTCACAGTCTATATTTCTGAGATGAGGTCTTGTAACTATTTACACTATTTACATTGTCCGGACTGTTGTCCTCATCTTTATTGCCATATTCACAGTCTATATTTCTGAGATGAGGTATTGTAACTATATACACTATTTACATTGTTCAGACTGTTGTCCTCTTCTTTATTGCCATATTCACAGTCTATATTTCTGAGATGAGGTCTTGTAACTATTTACACTATTTACATTGTCCGGACTGTTGTCCTCATCTTTATTGCCATATTCACAGTCTATATTTCTGAGATGAGGTCTTGTAACTATTTACACTATTTACATTGTCCGGACTGTTGTCCTCATCTTTATTGCCATATTCACAGTCTATATTTCTGAGATGAGGTATTGTAACTATATACACTATTTACATTGTTCAGACTGTTGTCCTCTTCTTTATTGCCATATTCACAGTCTATATTTCTGAGATGAGGTCTTGTAACTATTTACACTATTTACATTGTCCGGACTGTTGTCCTCATCTTTATTGCCATATTCACAGTCTATATTTCTGAGATGAGGTCTTGTAACTATTTACACTATTTACATTGTCCGGACTGTTGTCCTCATCTTTATTGCCATATTCACAGTCTATATTTCTGAGATGAGGTATTGTAACTATATACACTATTTACATTGTTCAGACTGTTGTCCTCTTCTTTATTGCCATATTCACAGTCTATATTTCTGAGATGAGGTCTTGTAACTATTTACACTATTTACATTGTCCGGACTGTTGTCCTCATCTTTATTGCCATATTCACAGTCTATATTTCTGAGATGAGGTCTTGTAACTATTTACACTATTTACATTGTCCGGACTGTTGTCCTCATCTTTATTGCCATATTCACAGTCTATATTTCTGAGATGAGGTATTGTAACTATATACACTATTTACATTGTTCAGACTGTTGTCCTCTTCTTTATTGCCATATTCACAGTCTATATTTCTGAGATGAGGTCTTGTAACTATTTACACTATTTACATTGTCCGGACTGTTGTCCTCATCTTTATTGCCATATTCACAGTCTATATTTCTGAGATGAGGTATTGTAACTATATACACTATTTACATTGTTCAGACTGTTGTCCTCTTCTTTATTGCCATATTCACAGTCTATATTTCTGAGATGAGGTCTTGTAACTATTTACACTATTTACATTGTCCGGACTGTTGTCCTCATCTTTATTGCCATATTCACAGTCTATATTTCTGAGATGAGGTATTGTAACTATATACACTATTTACATTGTTCAGACTGTTGTCCTCTTCTTTATTGCCATATTCACAGTCTATATTTCTGAGATGAGGTCTTGTAACTATTTACACTATTTACATTGTCCGGACTGTTGTCCTCATCTTTATTGCCATATTCACAGTCTATATTTCTGAGATGAGGTCTTGTAACTATTTACACTATTTACATTGTCCGGACTGTTGTCCTCATCTTTATTGCCATATTCACAGTCTATATTTCTGAGATGAAGTATTGTAACTATATACACTATTTACATTGTTCAGACTGTTGTCCTCTTCTTTATTGCCATATTCACAGTCTATATTTCTGAGATGAGGTCTTGTAACTATTTACACTATTTACATTGTCCGGACTGTTGTCCTCATCTTTATTGCCATATTCACAGTCTATATTTCTGAGATGAGGTCTTGTAACTATTTACACTATTTACATTGTCCGGACTGTTGTCCTCATCTTTATTGCCATATTCACAGTCTATATTTCTGAGATGAGGTCTTGTAACTATTTACACTATTTACATTGTCCGGACTGT
Source organism: Acanthosepion esculentum (assembly GCA_964036315.1). Lineage (NCBI taxonomy): Eukaryota > Metazoa > Mollusca > Cephalopoda > Sepiida > Sepiidae > Acanthosepion > Acanthosepion esculentum. The sequence continues at coordinate 19,540,327 of OZ038499.1, forward strand.
TGTCCTCATCTTTATTGCCATATTCACAGTCTATATTTCTGAGATGAGGTATTGTAACTATATACACTATTTACATTGTTCAGACTGTTGTCCTCTTCTTTATTGCCATATTCACAGTCTATATTTCTGAGATGAGGACTTGTAACTATTTACACTATTTACATTGTCCGGACTGTTGTCCTCATCTTTATTGCCATATTCACAGTCTATATTTCTGAGATGAGGTATTGTAACTATTTACACTATTTACATTGTTCAGACTGTTGTCCTCTTCTTTATTGCCATATTCACAGTCTATATTTCTGAGATGAGGTCTTGTAACTATTTACACTATTTACATTGTCCGGACTGTTGTCCTCATCTTTATTGCCATATTCACAGTCTATATTTCTGAGATGAGGTCTTGTAACTATTTACACTATTTACATTGTCCGGACTGTTGTCCTCATCTTTATTGCCATATTCACAGTCTATATTTCTGAGATGAGGTATTGTAACTATATACACTATTTACATTGTTCAGACTGTTGTCCTCTTCTTTATTGCCATATTCACAGTCTATATTTCTGAGATGAGGTCTTGTAACTATTTACACTATTTACATTGTCCGGACTGTTGTCCTCATCTTTATTGCCATATTCACAGTCTATATTTCTGAGATGAGGTCTTGTAACTATTTACACTATTTACATTGTCCGGACTGTTGTCCTCATCTTTATTGCCATATTCACAGTCTATATTTCTGAGATGAGGTATTGTAACTATATACACTATTTACATTGTTCAGACTGTTGTCCTCTTCTTTATTGCCATATTCACAGTCTATATTTCTGAGATGAGGTCTTGTAACTATTTACACTATTTACATTGTCCGGACTGTTGTCCTCATCTTTATTGCCATATTCACAGTCTATATTTCTGAGATGAGGTATTGTAACTATATACACTATTTACATTGTTCAGACTGTTGTCCTCTTCTTTATTGCCATATTCACAGTCTATATTTCTGAGATGAGGTCTTGTAACTATTTACACTATTTACATTGTCCGGACTGTTGTCCTCATCTTTATTGCCATATTCACAGTCTATATTTCTGAGATGAGGTCTTGTAACTATTTACACTATTTACATTGTCCGGACTGTTGTCCTCATCTTTATTGCCATATTCACAGTCTATATTTCTGAGATGAGGTATTGTAACTATTTACACTATTTACATTGTTCAGACTGTTGTCCTCTTCTTTATTGCCATATTCACAGTCTATATTTCTGAGATGAGGTCTTGTAACTATTTACACTATTTACATTGTCCGGACTGTTGTCCTCATCTTTATTGCCATATTCACAGTCTATATTTCTGAGATGAGGTCTTGTAACTATTTACACTATTTACATTGTCCGGACTGTTGTCCTCATCTTTATTGCCATATTCACAGTCTATATTTCTGAGATGAGGTATTGTAACTATATACACTATTTACATTGTTCAGACTGTTGTCCTCTTCTTTATTGCCATATTCACAGTCTATATTTCTGAGATGAGGTCTTGTAACTATTTACACTATTTACATTGTCCGGACTGTTGTCCTCATCTTTATTGCCATATTCACAGTCTATATTTCTGAGATGAGGTCTTGTAACTATTTACACTATTTACATTGTCCGGACTGTTGTCCTCATCTTTATTGCCATATTCACAGTCTATATTTCTGAGATGAGGTATTGTAACTATATACACTATTTACATTGTTCAGACTGTTGTCCTCTTCTTTATTGCCATATTCACAGTCTATATTTCTGAGATGAGGTCTTGTAACTATTTACACTATTTACATTGTCCGGACTGTTGTCCTCATCTTTATTGCCATATTCACAGTCTATATTTCTGAGATGAGGTATTGTAACTATATACACTATTTACATTGTTCAGACTGTTGTCCTCTTCTTTATTGCCATATTCACAGTCTATATTTCTGAGATGAGGTCTTGTAACTATTTACACTATTTACATTGTCCGGACTGTTGTCCTCATCTTTATTGCCATATTCACAGTCTATATTTCTGAGATGAGGTCTTGTAACTATTTACACTATTTACATTGTCCGGACTGTTGTCCTCATCTTTATTGCCATATTCACAGTCTATATTTCTGAGATGAGGTATTGTAACTATATACACTATTTACATTGTTCAGACTGTTGTCCTCTTCTTTATTGCCATATTCACAGTCTATATTTCTGAGATGAGGTCTTGTAACTATTTACACTATTTACATTGTCCGGACTGTTGTCCTCATCTTTATTGCCATATTCACAGTCTATATTTCTGAGATGAGGTCTTGTAACTATTTACACTATTTACATTGTCCGGACTGTTGTCCTCATCTTTATTGCCATATTCACAGTCTATATTTCTGAGATGAGGTATTGTAACTATATACACTATTTACATTGTTCAGACTGTTGTCCTCTTCTTTATTGCCATATTCACAGTCTATATTTCTGAGATGAGGTCTTGTAACTATTTACACTATTTACATTGTCCGGACTGTTGTCCTCATCTTTATTGCCATATTCACAGTCTATATTTCTGAGATGAGGTCTTGTAACTATTTACACTATTTACATTGTCCGGACTGTTGTCCTCATCTTTATTGCCATATTCACAGTCTATATTTCTGAGATGAGGTATTGTAACTATATACACTATTTACATTGTTCAGACTGTTGTCCTCTTCTTTATTGCCATATTCACAGTCTATATTTCTGAGATGAGGTCTTGTAACTATTTACACTATTTACATTGTCCGGACTGTTGTCCTCATCTTTATTGCCATATTCACAGTCTATATTTCTGAGATGAGGTCTTGTAACTATTTACACTATTTACATTGTCCGGACTGTTGTCCTCATCTTTATTGCCATATTCACAGTCTATATTTCTGAGATGAGGTATTGTAACTATATACACTATTTACATTGTTCAGACTGTTGTCCTCTTCTTTATTGCCATATTCACAGTCTATATTTCTGAGATGAGGTCTTGTAACTATTTACACTATTTACATTGTCCGGACTGTTGTCCTCATCTTTATTGCCATATTCACAGTCTATATTTCTGAGATGAGGTATTGTAACTATATACACTATTTACATTGTTCAGACTGTTGTCCTCTTCTTTATTGCCATATTCACAGTCTATATTTCTGAGATGAGGTCTTGTAACTATTTACACTATTTACATTGTCCGGACTGTTGTCCTCATCTTTATTGCCATATTCACAGTCTATATTTCTGAGATGAGGTCTTGTAACTATTTACACTATTTACATTGTCCGGACTGTTGTCCTCATCTTTATTGCCATATTCACAGTCTATATTTCTGAGATGAGGTATTGTAACTATTTACATTGTTCAGACTGTTGTCCTCATCTTTGTTGCCATATTCACAGTCTATATTTCTGAGATGAGGTCTTGTAACTATTTACACTATTTACATTGTTCGGACTGTTGTCCTCATCTTTATTGCCATATTCACAGTCTATATTTCTAAGATGAGGTATTGTAACTATTTACATTGTTCAGACTGTTGTCCTCATCTTTGTTGCCATATTCACAGTCTATATTTCTGAGATGAGGTATTGTAACTATTTACACTATTTACATTGTTCAGACTGTTGTCCTCATCTTTATTGACATATTCACAGTCTATATTTCTGAGATGAGGTATTGTAACTATTTACACTATTTACATTGTTCGGACTGTTGTCCTCATCTTTATTGCCATATTCACAGTCTATATTTCTAAGATGAGGTATTGTAACTATTTACATTGTTCAGACTGTTGTCCTCATCTTTGTTGCCATATTCACAGTCTATATTTCTGAGATGAGGTATTGTAACTATTTACACTATTTACATTGTTCAGACTGTTGTCCTCATCTTTATTGACATATTCACAGTCTATATTTCTGAGATGAGGTATTGTAACTATTTACACTATTTACATTGTTCGGACTGTTGTCCTCATCTTTATTGCCATATTCACAGTCTATATTTCTAAGATGAGGTATTGTAACTATTTACATTGTTCAGACTGTTGACCTCATCTTTGTTGCCATATTCACAGTCTATATTTCTGAGATGAGGTATTGTAACTATTTACACTATTTACATTGTTCAGACTGTTGTCCTCATCTTTATTGACATATTCACAGTCTATATTTCTGAGATGAGGTATTGTAACTATTTAAACTATTTACATTGTTCGGACTGTTGTCCTCATCTTTATTGCCATATTCACAGTCTATATTTCTAAGATGAGGTATTGTAACTATTTACATTGTTCAGACTGTTGTCCTCATCTTTGTTGCCATATTCACAGTCTATATTTCTGAGATGAGGTATTGTAACTATTTACACTATTTACATTGTTCAGACTGTTGTCCTCATCTTTATTGACATATTCACAGTCTATATTTCTGAGATGAGGTATTGTAACTATTTACACTATTTACATTGTTCGGACTGTTGTCCTCATCTTTATTGCCATATTCACAGTCTATATTTCTAAGATGAGGTATTGTAACTATTTACATTGTTCAGACTGTTGTCCTCATCTTTGTTGCCATATTCACAGTCTATATTTCTGAGATGAGGTATTGTAACTATTTACACTATTTACATTGTTCAGACTGTTGTCCTCATCTTTATTGACATATTCACAGTCTATATTTCTGAGATGAGGTATTGTAACTATTTACACTATTTACATTGTTCAGACTGTTGTCCTCATCTTTATTGCCATATTCACAGTCTATATTTCTGAGATGAGGTATTGTAACTATTTACACTATTTACATTGTTCAGACTGTTGTCCTCATCTTTATTGACATATTCACAGTCTATATTTCTGAGATGAAGTATTGTAACTATTTACACTATTTACATTGTTCGGACTGTTGTCCTCATCTTTATTGCCATATTCACAGTCTATATTTCTGAGATGAGGTATTGTAACTATTTACACTATTTACATTGTTCAGACTGTTGTCCTCATCTTTATTGCCATATTCACAGTCTATATTTCTGAGATGAGGTATTGTAACTATTTACACTATTTACATTGTTCAGACTGTTGTCCTCATCTTTATTGACATATTCACAGTCTATATTTCTGAGATGAGGTATTGTAACTATTTACACTATTTACATTGTTCAGACTGTTGTCCTCATCTTTATTGCCATATTCACAGTCTATATTTCTGAGATGAGGTATTGTAACTATTTACACTATTTACATTGTTCAGACTGTTGTCCTCATCTTTATTGACATATTCACAGTCTATATTTCTGAGATGAGGTATTGTAACTATTTACACTATTTACATTGTTCAGACTGTTGTCCTCATCTTTATTGCCATATTCACAGTCTATATTTCTGAGATGAGGTATTGTAACTATTTACACTATTTACATTGTTCAGACTGTTGTCCTCATCTTTATTGACATATTCACAGTCTATATTTCTGAGATGAGGTATTGTAACTATTTACACTATTTACATTGTTCGGACTGTTGTCCTCATCTTTATTGCCATATTCACAGTCTATATTTCTGAGATGAGGTCTTGTAACTATTTACACTATTTACATTGTTCAGACTGTTGTCCTCATCTTTATTGCCATATTCACAGTCTATATTTCTGAGATGAGGTATTGTAACTATTTACACTATTTACATTGTTCGGACTGTTGTCCTCATCTTTATTGACATATTCACAGTCTATATTTCTGAGATGAGGTATTGTAACTATTTACACTATTTACATTGTTCGGACTGTTGTCCTCATCTTTATTGCCATATTCACAGTCTATATTTCTGAGATGAGGTATTGTAACTATTTACACTACTTACATTGTTCGGACTGTTGTCCTCATCTTTATTGACATATTCACAGTCTATATTTCTGAGATGAGGTCTTGTAACTATTTACACTATTTACATTATTCGGACTGTTGTCCTCATCTTTATTGCCATATTCACAGTCTATATTTCTGAGATGAGGTATTGTAACTATTTACACTACTTACATTGTTCGGACTGTTGTCCTCATCTTTATTGACATATTCACAGTCTATATTTCTGAGATGAGGTATTGTAACTATTTACACTATTTACATTGTTCAGACTGTTGTCCTCATCTTTATTGCCATATTCACAGTCTATATTTCTAAGATGAGGTATTGTAACTATTTACATTGTTCAGACTGTTGTCCTCATCTTTATTGCCATATTCACTACGTTTCGTACGCCCTGGCTTTCTTTAGGTGATATTTATTATTCGAATTTCGAAACAATCCCTTTATTTAGTCTACGTGGGTAGATTGTACTAATTCAACGTTCTATGCCTTTCTTTCCTGTTTATACCCCGGTCCCAGATCAAAGAGTTGATTGATCCAAAAGTGACTTAATCTAAAGAGTTGTGCGTTCATTCTCTGGCCACAGCAGAAGAAAAAGCACTTAGAGAGTTGGGCTATCAAGGGCAATTTACTAAAACTGAGATATCCAAAAGCATGGCACCTGGAATTATAACAATTTACCCCCGTGGACTAGTAAAGGCTTCGGTTCGAAATTCTAACAAATATCACCTGAAGAAGGCCGGAGCGTACAACGGCCGAAACGCCGTGAATATGAAAATATAGATGAGGAAAACAGTCCGAACTGTGTAAATAGTGTAAATAATAAATTACCATATATTGAAAAACCCTTTCCCCATTGTCAAAGAAACAGTTCACTCGGCGACGTAAGAAGTTTAGTGTGGATGGAGAATTTAGAAGGAACCGTAAAACGAATCTTAAACAGAAAATAAGGGATAAACCTCTACTCCTGTTCAAAAGACTGGGAAGGAGTGTAAGCTGGGCGGCAGGCAAATCTACAGGGTGACTGAAAAGTAACTCCCTATCCTATGTATGATGGACTCTTCCGTCTTGTAAAAATTATAGTTAGACGGGAGAATCCATCATATATAAAATAGGGAGTTGTTTTTCAATCACCCTGTATATACACTTATTGTAAAGGGAAAAATAATAATTACGTTGGGATCAAATGAGGCAGGAACACAAAAACGGGATATTTTTTAAGCTCCCATTAAATGTTTGTCAGAAAAAATGTTGATTAAATTATTTTCTTCCATTTTTAGAGTTGTTTCGCATGCCACTGCATTTTTTTTTTTTTGAAGGAGTAAAAAAATATGATATAAGAAGATATATCAAAATTTTCCAGGAAAAAATGTTGTTTTTAAATGTACACTAGTCAAATCAGATAGGAAAACTGAGAAATATCTACGAAAGAAATATGGAAAAAACAAAAATTACGAACAAAATATCTCAGTTGTTTCTCCCTTCCAGTGATTCTCAAACGGGTGGCACATGGACACCGAGGCAGGGAATCTTAACCCCAGAAGAGGAAATGGGATGGATGTTCAGTCATAAGAATAATGATGAAAAAAAAATTACTAGAATTCAGAATGGAGATTAATTGGGGGTAACTTGTGATCGTAAAGGGAGGGAATAGTGTGGCCTAGGTCTCTGACAACCTGCATGTTCTTCCTTTACTGAATCTCATTTCCGCCATTTTTAAAGAACTTTATATAGAGAGCGTCTCAAAATAATGTATATACATTTTGAATATTTCTCAATAAATGATCCAAGCAACTAAAACCATCCACATGGTGATTGAAAAGTGACTCCCCATTTTAAAATACTTATAATTTATTTATTAACTATAATTTTTAAAAGAAATTTCCATGAGAGGAAAGTGTTTAGAATTAAGTTTTATTTAAAATTCTATATGGGCACCAGATTTCGCAACCAGCTTCTTTGAGCCGCCTAAGAATCGTGTCAACTGATTTCACCAAGTACTTTTGTGGCATGGAAGACATAACTTCTTGTATTCGCCCTTCAAGTTCTCCCAAAGTCTTGGTTTGGTATAGTAGACTTGCTCCTTCAGCCAACCCCAAAGAAGAAATCATAGTGTTAAGTCAGAGCTCCTGGCTGGCCACGCATACATAAAATAGGGAATTACTTTTCAATCATCCTCTTTATCTAATATGAATTCCAGTGAAGACGAAATTTATTATAACTACAGTAATGTTCGATAAAAGTGACTCACCAGATGTTTTTTACTAAATGTTCTCTTCTCTGATGAAACGAAAGTTGAGCTAAATTCAAAGGATAAGCGATCTAAAATCCGAAGAAGAAGCTTTGAAAGCTCTTTGAATTTAGCAGTAAGTACTGTCAAGCATCCGTTCAGTATAATGTTCTGGGGATGCTTTTCTTTTCATGGAACTGGTTTCTTAAAACCTATTCGAAAGACCCTCAGGAGCGAGCAGTACAAGAGAATTTTAGAGTCTTGTCTACTCCCTTCTGCTGAAAGGGTGCAAATCGAGCCCACCAAGCTCATTTTTATGCAGGATAATGCTCCCTGTCACAAATCAAAATTTATGATGGAATACTTTGATGAGAAGCAGGTGAGTGTTATGACATGGCCGTCCCAATCTCCTGACCTCAACCCCATAGAAAACTTATGGAGCATTATAAAGTACAGGCTCTCGAGAAAGCAGTTGAGCAACAAAGAGGATTTGATTGTGAACTTCATATCCGAATGGAATTCAATGCTTGGAGATGAGATTTGCCAGAACCTAATCAAGTCAATGCCAAAAAGGGTTGAAAAGGTTATTCAAAATAAAGGAGGACCCATAGATTATTAAATATTTCGAACTATATTACCTATTTTAAGTAAATTATACCTCTATTATTCTTTATTTAAAGCTGTTCGGTTATGTTTCTATTGATTACTAGTTGCAGGAAATAAGTGAGTCACATTTTTTTGCACAGTGTTTTTCCCTAAATCTCATTTTATATCCAAAATTATAATTATCAATAGAATACCTTAGGGTGAGTAAACTTTTTTACTAGGTAGTCGGGAAGGGGTATTTATATTAGTAAGATTAAAAATTAGTTTGAGCCCCAAAAACAATAGGCGAAAAAAATTTTAAGTAAAAAAAAAATCAGGCTGAGTCACTTTTATCGAACATCACTGTACATGCTCTTAAGATTATTGTCATCGCATGATTTCAAATTGATGTCCGTTATGACCCCAGACATTGCTGACATCGCGACGCATTGGAATCACAATTTTTATGTAAGTTCTATTCTAATAGTTTCATTTCTCGCACAATCTGTGTACATCCCTTCTGGTTTCCGGCTTCCCTGCAAACTACAATCTTTAAAATTTTTCAATACAACATCAATCGCCATCTCCTGTTTTTATGAAACCAGTTCTTTAAGTTTCCTTTCTCCACACGGAAGTCTTCTCACTCTCCTTCACTACCAGTAATTCCTTGCGTCTTAGTGGCATTATCGCCTTGCTTTGGGCGAAATGCTTAAAAATAAATAAATGGGGATGTAAAACTACTATTATTATTCTGAATTATTATATTATATTAATTTATTAGTAATATTATACACTATAGTAATGCTTTATATTGTTATATTATGATTATATTATATTGTTATATTATTAATTATTATATTATATTGTTATATTATTATAGTATATTGTTATATTATTAATTATTATATTATATTGTTATTATATTATATTGTTAGGTTATTGATTATTATATTATATTATATTGCTATATTATTATATATTGTTATATATTATTATTGCTATGTTATTAATTATTATATTATATTGTGATATTATTATATTATATTATGTTATTAATTATTATATTATATTATATTGCTATATTATTATATATTGTTACATATTATTATTGTTATATTTTTAATTATTATATTATTAATTATTATATTACATCAATTTCTTTGTAATATTAATACACTATATTAATGCTTTATATTGTTATATTATTATATTTTATATTATTATTATATTATATAGTTATGTTATTATTATATTATATTATTATTATATTATATTCTTATATTATTATATTATATTATTATATTGTTATATTATTATTATATGATATTATTATTATATTGTTATATTATTATTATATTATATTCTTATATTATTATTTATTATATTATATTATTATATTATATTGTTACATTATTAATTATTATATTATTATTATATTGTTATATATTGTAATAATTATTAATTATTATATTATTATTGTATTGTTATACTATATTAATGCTTTATATTGTTATATTTGCGAATTTATTTATATTTCGTTTTTATTTATACATTGGCCTGCATGGCTGCCTTTGTTTCAACGGAATATTTTCAAGAAAGACGAGGTATTTTCGAATAGATAGCAGAAGTGTTTCCATTTCTAAGGTTTATATTCTATTGTTTATTTTTACTTTCCCTTCTGTATGACCGATTCTGTTTTATTAATCAACATTCCAACAATTTTAAAAGCAACATTCAAATTGCTCTTACAATGAATTGCGGCTTAAAAGTCAACCTGGAGTACAAGATGTTTAACTCAAAATTCTGCGTTTGACCTATATCTACTGACTAGGTTGACCACCAAACATACGGTAGGTTACCAGTGGCCCAAAACTTAGACCTACCGGTAAATGAAGATACGTTACAGTATATGATAACCCGTGCCAAAACTGCATAAGGCACACCTTTACCTATTTATTGAAACACTAAACGTAATATATTTATATATGATTTGTATAGCAAGCAATTCACAACACATACCGGTAGGTACCGTATATCGTATCAGTATAACTTAGCGAACATTTCAAATTCCCCAGGTCTACTGATAAGCACATCAAAATCAACATCAATTCCTGTAAAATGTTAAGACCATAAATTACACATCATAACAGGTATTTTTTTTATACAAAGGCTATGTATCTTATGCACAGTAAAACACAGTATCACTGATCCACCAACAAACAACCTGAGGCTATCAACCTTATGAGTTGAACTGCAAAACCGTGGGTCTGTTGCACTCTCGACACGCATATCATACCAAGTTCCCAAAATAGCTGCCTGGGTTAAACGGCGCTTCGGTCAATGTTTACACTTAGTGTATCAGCAGTTGGACGCGATGTGTGATGTAGGGTTAATTGAATACTAGATTTGTGCTACTATTTTATTATTTTAGAATCATTTCTGTGTTAATATGCCAAATATGTTCTTCAGAGACAAGTTTTAGTGGGATATATTTGTGGCAGCCTGCTAGACATAGAGCAAGTGGTGTACAGTAAGTGTTAAGAGTGTTGCCCCACTTGTTTGCAACAAGTTGGTAAAGGTTTGCAATTTACACAATTTACACCCGCCATATAAGTCGACCCCTAGTTTTGGTAAGATTTTTTTTAGGTTTGAAAACTCGACTTATACGTCGCAATTTACGGTATATTTATTATTTTTTATTATTCATTGCTACTTTATATTATGAAATTTCATTTTATTATTATGATTATTATTATTTTATTTCCTTTGATTTCTGATGTGTACTCATTTCTTTCCGGGTCCCGTTCAGAGACCTAAGGTTAGAAATGGCATCATGAATAAATAAAAAATAAAAACAAAAAACAAAAAAAAACTATTTTACATAGAGCCTTTCGCAAGGTGTGAGATGTACTCGTGAGAACAATTTTTTGTATTTCTTTAAGGCATGGGCTTCCATGGATCCCTTCAGTTAGTCAACTGAAATCTTTTCTAACCAATCCGAGGGCTCCAACTACAACGGGGATTGTTGATGTTCTGATGTGCCACATTTTTGAGATTTCGATTTCAAGCTACTTGTATTTTGATTTACCCTTAATTTTCTCTTTATTTGTTTCTTTGAATTTGTTAGATAGATAGATAGATAGATAGATAGATAGATAGATAGATAGATAGATAGATAGATAGATAGATAGATAGATAGATAGATATGAAGAGACTGAGATAGATAGATAGATAGATAGATAGATAGATAGATAGATAGATAGATATGAAGAGACTGAGATAGATAGATAGATAGATAGATAGATAGATAGATAGATATGAAGAGACTTAGATAGATAGATAGATAGATAGATAGATAGATAGATAGATATGAAGAGACTTAGATAGATAGATAGATAGATAGATAGATAGATAGATAGATAGATAGATATGAAGAGACTTAGATAGATAGATAGATAGATAGATAGATAGATATGAAGAGACTGAGATAGATAGAGATAGATAGATAGATAGATAGATAGATAGATAGATAGATAGATAGATAGATAGATATGAAGAGACTTAGATAGATAGATATGAAGAGACTGAGGTAGATAGATAGATAGATAGATAGATAGATAGATAGATAGATAGATAGATAGATATGAAGAGACTGAGATAGATAAATTGATATGAAGAGACTGTGATAGATAGATAGATAGATAGATAGATAGATAGATAGATAGATATGAAGAGACTGAGATAGATAGATAGATAGATAGATAGATAGATAGATAGATAGATATGAATAGACTGAGATAGATAGATAGATAGATAGATAGATAGATAGATAGATAGATAGATATGAAGAGACTTAGATAGATAGATAAATAGATAGATATGAAGGGACTTAGATAGATAGATAGATAGATAGATAGATAGATAGATAGATAGATAGATAGATAGATATGAAGAGACTGAGATAGATAGATAGATAGATAGATAGATAGATAGATAGATAGATTGATAGATAGATAGATAGATAGATAGATAGATAGATAGATAGATAGATAGATAGATAGATAGATAGATATGAAGAGACTGAGATAGATAGATAAATTGATATGAAGAGACTGAGATAGATAGATAGATAGATAGATAGATAGATATGAATAGACTGAGATAGATAGATAGATAGATAGATAGATAGATAGATAGATAGATAGATAGATAGATAGATATGAAGAGACTTAGATAAATAGATAGATATGAAGGGACTTAGATAGATAGATAGATAGATAGATAGATAGATAGATAGATATGAAGAGACTGAGATAGATAGATAAATTGATATGAAGAGACTGAGATAGATAGATAGATAGATAGATATGAAGAGACTGAGATAGATAGATAGATAGATAGATAGATAGATAGATAGATAGATAGATAGATAGATAGATATGAATAGACTGAGATAGATAGATAGATAGATAGATAGATAGATAGATAGATATGAATAGACTGAGATAGATAGATAGATAGATAGATAGATAGATAGATAGATAGATAGATAGATAGATAGATATGAAGGGACTTAGATAGATAGATAGATAGATAGATAGATAGATAGATAGATAGATAGATAGATAGATATGAAGAGACTGAGATAGATAGATAGATAGATAGATAGATAGATAGATAGATAGATAGATAGATAGATAGATAGATAGATTTGAAAAAGCACGGTGGCATTTTTGCCTTATATTGGCCGGAACATGTTCTGGCCAATATAAAATCAGGCAATCTGAGTCTTTCTTGTACGACGACTCAGTCTTCACATTATTCGGCAATAGGCCAACATCTACTTGATAATCCCGACCCTGTCACCAAATATGTATATCGTTTTTTTACTCTTTTGCACAGTGACCGGCCCGCTCACCACTCATGTGTTCTTGAATCTCACATTAAGTTACATCAACCGGATCTGGGCAAAGCAGAAAGAACATTTCATTTGATCACTATGTTTGTTTGGGGGGGTGTCCTGAGCGAGATTTTTTTTCCTTTTACACTCAGATGGAACTATTAATTACCTATTTTCATCATGAATTATTTACTATTAATTTGTTTTTAATCGTCTTCCGGAGTTCCCCTCCACATTCATTCTAATTTTCTTGTGTGAATTTTTTTCCTTATATCGTCAGATTTGCGCCAACGGTTACCTTTGAAAAAGTTCTGTCCGAAAAGGATTCCTTTAGGAAAAGAAAAATTTGAAATGCCTTCATGCGATTTGAAATCAATTTTTATATTCTGAGGTGTCAAGTCCTTGTTCTGTACATATATATATATATATATATATATATATATATATATATATATATATATATATATATATATATATATATATATATATATATATATATATATATCTTGTCCGTGTTTTGAAAATGAAACATATAAATACATACATACAACAATCTATTTCTTGTTAACAGTTAGTACATTTCAAAGCACCTTGTCTGTCATATTCAATGAAACTTGCATGAAAGAAGAATTGTTGCCTAAATACATTATATATATATATATATATATATATATATATATATATATATATATATATATATATATATACACGGGTTCGACAAAATAATTGGAACAGGCGCAAATTCCACTCCTATATTTCAAAGACCTATTATATTAAGAACTTTAACTAAAACTTCGTAATTGGTGGTTATATCTATTGTAAATACGTTTATTTATCTAATTTACTGTCATTGGCTTATTTATCTTTAGAATTTAGTAAAATTTAAGCTAAATGCGTGACCTCTCCGAGTTAGAAAAATGGCAAATTGTTGGAGCTCGCATGGTAGGAGCCTCGATCACTAAGGTTGCTGAACTGTTTGGTTTTTCAAGAGCTACCATATCAAGAACTATGATGCAATTCAAGAAACAGGGTAAAACATCTAGCAAGCATAGCAATTTGGGCCGGACTTACAAACTTACTGATAGGGACCGACATGCATTGGAACGCAATGTGGCAAAACATCATCAGACTACTGCGGCCAAAGTGACTGCTGAGTTGAATAATCATCTGAATAGCCCAGTTTCTACTAAAACTCTTCGTCGTGAGCTCCATAAAACTGGATATCATGGAAGAGCCGCCGTAAGGAAACCTCTTCCCACCATTCACAACATTCAGAAGAGGTTGAAGTGGTGCAAAGATCACAATGCCTGGTCTGTAGACCCATGGAAGCAAGTTATATTCTCAGACGAGTCCAGTTTTTCTCTTTTCCCAACTTCAAAGTGAGTTTATATGTGGAGGCAGCTAAGAGAAGCTTACAACCCTGACTGCCTTCTTCTAACAGTGAAGCATGGAGGTGGATCAGTGACAGTTTGGGCCGCCATATCATGGAAATGTCTCAGTCCAATAGTTGCCCTGCGTGGTAGAATCAACAGCAATGATTACCTGAACATTTTGGGAAATCATGTTCATCCAATAGCCCAGACTTTATTCCTTGATGGTGACTGCATCTTCCAAGGCGATAATACTCCAATACATACCACACGAGTGGTTAAGAATTGGTATGAAGAGCAGGAAAGTGAGCTAGAATACATGAAGTGGTCTTCCCAATCTCCAAATATCAATATTATAGAACATTTGTGGTGCATTTTGGAGCGACAAGTTATGAGCCGCTATCCTCCACCGTCGTGTCTTAAAGAGCTGGAGCATATGTTAATGGAAGAATGGCTGAAAATTCCTCTGGGTGAAGCCAGGAAGCTGTATGATTCCATTCCTAGACGTATGAAAGCTGTATGTGAGGCTAAAGGACGACCAACTCCACATTAAATAAATTTTCTTTGAATTTAACAAGTGTTTTAGTTATTTTGTCCAACCCCTGTATATATATATATATATATATATATATATATATATATATATATATATATATATAAAAGACCTGATAAAACCGAAATTTATAAACATGGATCATACCATTCATTAACGGATTCGAGGTTAATGTATTTTATTATTAAATATTGTTTGCGAGAGTGATTCTTGCCATATCATTAACTTCATTATCTACTTTTCGTATGAATGATTTGCGCTATATATATATATATATATATATATATATATATATATCTTGAACGTGTTTTGAAATTGAAACATATAATTACATACATACAACAATCTATTTCTTGTTAAAAGTTAATATATTTCGAAGCACCTTGTCTGTCATATTCAATGAAACTTGCATGAAAGAAGGATTTTTGCCTAAATACACCATAGAAAAAAAAATATATATATATCTTGACCGTCTTTTGAAAATGAAACATTACATAAATACATACATACAACAATATATATATATATATATATATATATATATATATATATATATATATATATATATATATATATATAAAAGTGGACATGGAAGTCAGCACTTAGAGGCGACAGTCTGTTTCATGCTAGTGCAATCGTCAGGCGATTGCACTAGCATGAAACAGACTGTCGCCTCTAAGTGCTGACTTCCATGTCCACTTTTATATTTACACACGCTCTATCTCTGATATTGAGCACTTTACCCCATAAATATAGCACACTTTAAGACTATATTTCTGCATATATATATATATATATATATATATATATATATATGGCGTAATAATGATAGCCTGTTCCTTTTTAATCTTTACGATTATTAGATTTAATATTAGATATAAATAGATTTTTTTTCTATTATTTTTGTGCTCATCTCTTTCACGGAGCCGGTCTTTTCGCTTCAGGATTCGTAAAGATGTTCAAAATCTGAGCTATTACCATGAAGATATCATAGCTAGTTGGCGTTTTCCTTACAATGGGGAGAACTAGATTTATAGTTCTTGTGCTGATATCATTAGAAGTTATAGGCATTTCAAATAAAAATAAGGTCAATAGATTATTTTTTTAATATCATATAGTATTCTCCGCCCCTGGCATCTCGGCTTCAGTCAGTTTCCCGCCATCGTGTAATGTAGTTTTCCCTGTAACTTTTCTGTAAACATTTTCATGGCCATTTTTCTGACTTTCTTCTCTGGTACATTGACTTTACGAATGTAAGCAATCTACTACTAGATTAGGTCTCATCATTTTACATTCAGAAAGTCTAGCTGAAAGCTTAAGTTTTTATTCTTACAGTTTTTTCTCCCCCACTAATCGTTCATGTCACTCTTCTGGCTTCTTGCTTTCCAGTCAAATTTTAAACTTCAAAAACTTAAATGGAATGTCAATCGTTATCAACTGTCTCTTCTTAACAATGTTTTTTTTTCTTGTTCTTATATTCTTTCACACTGAGTGTCTTTCACCCTACGTTTAAGCGCTTTATTTCCATCTTAGGATAAAATTATTAAAATATTCTAATGGTAATGGTAATATTAGCCGTTTCCTCATAAGGAAACATTCGACATTCAGTGACCACACAGTCAGTGTTACTCTCAGCTAAAAATTTATAAAATCTTTTATTTAAACAATTTTCAACAGACACTATTTACATTATTCTGACTATTGTCCTCATCTTTCTTGCCATATTTATCACAACGTTTCGGCCATTGTACGCTCCGGCCTTCTTCAGATAGTTAGAATGTCGAACTGATCCCTTTATTTCTCTCGCTGGGGTAGACTGTTCTAGTTCCACGTGCCTTGTCTAATCTATGTCACTTATCAGTTATCTCCTATTAACCCCCCTCTCCAAGTTCTCCACCGCCTTAACCAGGTATTGAACTCACACTCTTTTGGTCCTGTCACTGGATCCAACTAACGCCTTTAACCACTGTGCTTGATTCTAAGTATAAGCGTCCTTTTTGTTTGCATTTTCCTTAAAACTTCCTCAACACTCCCATGATTTTTTATTGATTGATTCGTTTTTTACGGCTTATCACCCCTTTACAGGTTATTTAAAGCAAGAAAATATATTTATATTGTATTTAAGCAAGTAACGGAAGGGGATTCCACAGGCGGGAAGTGCGAGAAAATGAAACTGTTGCAGTAGAAGTGGCGGTTGCATTTAGCTATTTCAACAGTAAATCTACTTTCAACTAGGTGCCAATCTAGTAGCACGATTAAATTGATGTAGTCGGGTTACCATGGAAAAAAGCTCCCGAAAGCAGTTGACATGAAAATATTTGTAGAAATGACAAAAGGAAACCACGTCTCGTCGGTGAGAAAGTGACTGAAGTCGAGATGCCAGGTCAGGATCGATTACATGACAGACCCTTCTTTGGATTGTGTCAAGAGCGTCGATATGAATAGAAAGATTACCAGGCCAGATACGGCAGCAGTATTCAATGCATGGTCGAACGATAGATTTGTAAACGTGCAATATGAACTCTGACGAGAAAAACCTTTTGGCACGACACAGTGACTCAACTTTCCTTGCAGTAGATGCAGCTATTGATTCAGTGTAGTCACTCCACCTCGAGTCAGTTGAAAACGTGAGACCCAGAAGGTAACAGTGTGGAGAAAGAAGTGAGATAGGACTTAACTTTATGTAATACACTGTTACAGAGATGCCAGTATTCACGAGAACCAAACTTTGATAGAGGTTATATGGTGCCTCATTCAATCAGTGAGCAAAGACCTAGCCCCAGAGCTTACAGTTATGACCAGCGGACACAAAGAGGCGTCGGTTGTGATCATAACTTTCACGTTGGTACAGTCGGAAGAAATGATCCCTGTGAGTTATATTTATTGAACAGGTTAGCTGCGAACTAAGATGTGATTGGTGTTTTACTTGCTATTTTCGAGATGACACAAAAACATCGATGCCGGCTTCTACCCAATAAGAAAACACAATGGCGTAATTTACAATAGGAAGTTTTATTAATTTCACTCCAAGGGGCGTCGCAAAGAAAATCCAAATTTCTACGCTGGTCACAAAAATAAATTTTGCGGAGCCATATGATTAGCCTGTCCCATTCCATCATTTGAGAACTTATACTTGAAGAAAATTGATTAAATGAAGATCAAATAAAACAGAAATAAACCCGTTTGTAGTAAACGCATTTTGCACGGGCAGAGATAGAATTAGCTTCATTGAAAACAAAAAAAAATATATTCATGATATGCAATCTAAAAAGACGTCATTATTTACAATCTTGAGGAAACTTAACAGCGTTCAAACAAATACAGAACAAAATAACGACAATTAAACAATTTTATTTTAAAAGGGTGACTAGATTAATAAGGAAAAGATTCTCGTAAATTACATTTCCTTCTAAAAACAGAACTACATTAAAATATAAACCAAATGATTAACAGAATTGATTTTTGAGAAATTTTTAACAAAAAAAAAAGAAAATGACAAATTTTAACATTGATTAACTTACAAAATTTATTTGGTCTTACTTGCTTGTTTCTAAATCGTTCGTAACGCAAAACTTTGCCCTTGAGAAAGATTTTGAAACTAAAACGGAAATAGAAATTAATTAATTAATAATCCTTATACTTAAAAATAAAAGATGCAAAAGTTTCATCGTATGAAACGCTATATCGGATAAAATTTCAAAAGAATAAATCGATATAATCATCAGTCGAAACTTCTGACAACAAGAGGATCTACGGAAGCCAATAAAGAACAAAAAAACAACTATGAATCAGAAGTTATCGCAGAGATATTTACGTTTTGTTATAATGAATTCATTTTACAAAAAAAACAAGCGTACCGGAAGCGATTTCCTTCCTTCTGATCCGATTGACGTTTTTTGTCAAATTGTCAGCTGCATACAACTGTATAACTCACAGAGTCTACATTGACCTCCTGGAGGTCAACTTGAAATTGAAGTCATAAGTATTTTAATCCTATAGTTCACCAAATAAAAGACCCAAGAGCCACTCATGGAAAAGAATAATTGAATGAAGTTGTTTTATGGGTGAAAAAAGGGAGAGGTAAGAAGTACAGATGAAGGGGATATGTTGATTTTCTAAGCGTAATTTAGCTGGAGCACAAGGTCGAAGGTATGGAGCACCCAGTGAAGGTCGAAATCTCTACTCAGTTGTAAATTCGATCCAGCAAGACAAGCTTGCTAACAATAACATCATGAGTCTTTTTTATTTATTTCATCCATTCTATCATTCTTAATCAGTTTTTTTTCTTTATTTACATCTATCTTAATCATTTTTCTTTCTTTCTTTCTATCGACCCGAATCACCTTTTTCTTTCTTTCTTTCTTTTTTCTTCTTTCTTTCTTTCTACCCAAATCACTTTTTCTTTCTTTCTTTCTTTCTTTCTTTCTTTCTTTCTTTCTTTCTATCGACCCAAATCACCTTTTCTTTCTTTCTTTCTTTCTTTCTTTCTTTCTTTCTTTCTTTCTACCCAAATCACTTTTTCTTTCTTTCTTTCTTTCTTTCTTTCTTTCTTTCTATCGACCCAAATCACCCTTTCTTTCTTTCTTTCTTTCTTTCTTTCTTTCTATCGACCCAAATCACCTTTTCTTTCTTTCTTTCTTTCTTTCTTTATTTCTTTCTACCCAAATCACTTTTTCTTTCTTTCTTTCTTTCTTTCTTTCTTTCTATCGACCCAAATCACCCTTTCTTTCTTTCTTTCTTTCTTTCTTTCTTTCTTTCTTTCTATCGACCCAAATCACCTTTTCTTTCTTTCTTTTCTTCTTTCTTTCTTTCTTTCTTCCTACCCAAATTACTTTTTCTTTCTTTCTTTTTCTTTCTTTCTTTCTTTCTTTTTCTTTCTTTCTTTCTATCCAAATCACTTTTTCTTTCTTTCTTTCTTTCTTTCTTTCTTTCTTTCTTTCTTTCTATCGACCCAAATCACCTTTTCTTTCTTTCTTTCTTTCTATCGACCCAAATCACCCTTTCTTTCTTTCTTTCTTTCTTTCTTTCTATCGACCCAAATCACCTTTTCTTTCTTTCTTTTCATCTTTCTTTCTTTCTTTCTTTCTTCCTACCCAAATTACTTTTTCTTTCTTTCTTTTTCTTTCTTTCTTTCTTTTTCTTTCTTTCTTTCTATCCAAATCACTTTTTCTTTCTTTCTTTCTTTCTTTCTTTCTTTCTATCGACCCAAATCACCTTTTCTTTCTTTCTTTCTTTCTTTCTTTCTTTCTTTCTTTCTTTCTATCGAGCCAAATCACCCTTTCTTTCTTTCTTTCTTTCTTTCTATCGACCCAAATCACCTTTTCTTTCTTTCTTTTCTTCTTTCTTTCTTTCTTTCTTTCTTTCTTCCTACCCAAATTACTTTTTCTTTCTTTCTTTTTCTTTCTTTCTTTCTATCCAAATCACTTTTTCTTTCTTCCTTTCTTTCTTTCTTTCTATCGACCCAAATCACCTTTTCTTTCTTTCTTTCTTTCTTTCTTTCTTTCTATCGACCCAAATCACCTTTTCTTTCTTTCTTTCTTTCTTTCTTTCTATCGACCCAAATCACCCTTTCTTTCTTTCTTTCTTTCTTTCTTTCTTTCTTTCTTTCTTTCTTTCTATCGACCCAAATCACCTTTTCTTTCTTTCTTTTCTTCTTTCTTTCTTTCTTTCTTCCTACCCAAATTACTTTTTCTTTCTTTCTTTCTATCCAAATCACTTTTTCTTTCTTTCTTTCTTTCTTTCTTTCTTTCTTTCTATCGACCCAAATCACCTTTTCTTTCTTTCTTTCTTTCTTTCTTTCTTTCTTTCTTTCTTTCTATCGACCCAAATCACCCTTTCTTTCTTTCTTTCTTTCTTTCTATCGACCCAAATCAACTTTTCTATCTTTCTTTTCTTCTTTCTTTCTTTCTTTCTTTCTTTCTTCCTACCCAAATTACTTTTTCTTTCTTTCTTTTTCTTTCTTTCTTTCTATCCAAATCACCTTTTCTTTCTTTCTTTCTTTCTTTCTATCGACCCAAATCACCTTTTCTTTCTTTCTTTTCTTCTTTCTTTCTTTCTTTCTTCCTACCCAAATTACTTTTTCTTTCTTTCTTTCTTTCTTTCTTTTTCTTTCTTTCTTTCTATCCAAATCACTTTTTCTTTCTTTCTTTCTTTTTTCTTTCTTTCTTTCTATCGACCCAAATCACCTTTTCTTTCTTTCTTTCTTTCTTTCTTTCTATCGACCCAAATCACCTTTTCTTTCTTTCTTTCTTTCTATCGACCCAAATCACCCTTTCTTTCTTTCTTTCTTTCTATCGACCCAAATCACCTTTTCTTTCTTTCTTTTCATCTTTCTTTCTTTCTTTCTTTCTTCCTACCCAAATTACTTTTTCTTTCTTTCTTTTTCTTTCTTTCTTTCTTTCTTTTTCTTTCTTTCTTTCTATCCAAATCACTTTTTCTTTCTTTCTTTCTTTCTTTCTTTCTTTCTTTCTATCGACCCAAATCACCTTTTCTTTCTTTCTTTCTGTCTTTCTTTCTATCGACCCAAATCACATTTTCTTTCTTTCTTTCTTTCTTTCTTTCTTTCTTTCTACCAAAATCACTTTTTCTTTCTTTCTTTCTTTCTTACTTTCTTTCTTTCTATCGACCCAAATCACCTTTTCTTTCTTTCTTTCTTTCTTTCTTTCTTTCTACCCAAATCACTTTTTCTTTCTTTCTTTCTTTCTTTCTTTCTTTCTTTCTTTCTTTCTTTCTTTCTATCGACCCAAATCACCCTTTCTTTCTTTCTTTCTTTCTTTCTATCGACCCAAATCACCTTTTCTTCCTTTCTTTCTTTCTTTCTTTCTTTCTACCCAAATTACTTTTTCTTTCTTTCTTTCTTTCTTTCTTTCTTTCTTTCTTTCTTTCTATCGACCCAAATCACCCTTTCTTTTTTCTTTCTTTCTTTCTTTCTTTCTTTCTATCGACCCAATTCACCTTTTCTTTCTTTCTTTTCTTCTTTCTTTCTTTCTTTCTTTCTTCCTACCCAAATTACTTTTTCTTTCTTTCTTTTTCTTTCTTTCTTTCTTTCTTTTTCTTTCTTTCTTTCTATCCAAATCACTTTTTCTTTCTTTCTTTCTTTCTTTCTTTCTTTCTTTCTTTCTATCGACCCAAATCACCTTTTCTTTCTTTCTTTCTGTCTTTCTTTCTATCGACCCAAATCACATTTTTTTTCTTTCTTTCTTTCTTTCTTTCTTTCTACCAAAATCACTTTTTCTTTCTTTCTTTCTTTCTTTCTTTCTTTCTTTCTTTCTTTCTACCCAAATCACTTTTTCATTCTTTCTTTCGACCCGTCTTAACCAGTCTTTGCTTTCTTTATTTATTTCTTCTATTCTATCATTCTTAATCAGCTTTTTCTTTATTTAAATCTAAATCGCTTTTTCTTTCTTTTTTCTTTCTTTCTTTCTTTCTTTCTAAATCTGATTTTTCTTTTACTCTTTCTGTCTTAACCAGTCTTTCTTTATTTCTTTTCCTATCTTTATCAGTCTTTTCTTTCTTTATTTATTTAATTCTATCTTAAACAATCTTTTCTTTCTTTCTATCTACCTACTTTAATCAGTATTTTTTTTACTATCTACCTATCTTAATCAGTCTTTCATTCCTTTCTTCCTTATCGAACGAGTTTTTTCTTTTGATGTCACTAACATAATCATTTTTTCTTTCGTTCTATCTACTTATCTTAATCACACTTTTCTGTCTTAATCAGTCTTTCTTTCTATCTATCTATCTATCTATCTATCTATCTATCTATCTATCTATCTATCTATCATGGTCTACTTCTATCTTTATATCCAAGTCTTGTAGTCTATTCATATCTATCTATCTATCTATCTAAATCGTCATTTTTCTATCTACCTATTTTAACCAGGCTTTTCTTTCTTTATTCATTTCTTTCATTCTGTCTATCATTCTTAATCAGCTTTTTTCTTTATTTACATCTAAATCGCTCTTTCTTTCTTTCTAAATCTGATTTTTCTTTTACTTTTTCTATTTTTTTTTTTACTTTTCTTTATTTCTTTTCCTATCTTTATCAGTTTTTTCTTTCTTTCTATCTTAATCAGTCTTGTTTCTCTTTCTTTCTTTTTTCGTTCTTTCTTTCTTTCTATCTTAGATAGTCCTTTCTTTCTTTCTACCTATCTTAATCAGTCTTTCATTTCTTTATTCTTATCTATCTCAGTCACTTTTGTTTTTCTTTCCATCTCCCTAACATAATCATTTTCTTTCTTTCGTTCTATCAACTTATCTCAATCACACGTTTATTTCTGTCTTAATCAGTCTTTTCTTTCTCTGTTACTTTCTTTCTATACTAATCAGTCTATCTACCTATCTTTATCAGTTGTTTCTTTCTTTCTATTTACCTATTTGAATCGGTCTTTTCTTTTTGTATCTATTTTAATCAGTCTTTTCTTTCTTTCTATCTTAATAAGTCTTTTCTTTCTTTCTTTATTTTTCCATTCTATCATTCTTAATCAGTTTTTCTTTATTTACATCTGTCTTAATCACTTCTTTCTTTTCCTTCGATCTATTATTATCTATCTATTATCGATTTTGATAGAAAGAAAGAACGGGCTGATTAAGATTGATTGAAAGAAAGAAAAGACTGCTTAAAATAGATAGGAAGGAAGAAATGAAAGGCTGATTAAGATAGAAAGAAAAGATTCCTTGAGATAGGTAGATAGAAAGAAAAGCCTATGATAGAGAGATAGATAGATAGATAGATAGATAGATAGATAGATAGATAGATAGATAGATAGATAGATAGATAGATAGAAATTACTGATTGAGTTTGTGTTGTGAGACCAATACTTCCCTACATCATGGACTCTCCCAGTACTATATTATTATGAGTATCAGGAGTAGTAGCACCAGAAATGCGCAACCGCGTGTTCTGCTGTCGAACTCTCTGTTTGGCAGAGAGGAACTCGGACGAGGCTTTGTCGGTTGTAAATGGGCATATTTTTGGCCGAGCCTACGGGCTCGGTAAGCCCACGTTAAACCGGACTTGTGCCACATTCGACCCGTGTGGTGGGGTTGTTAAATATCGTAGCACCAGTAACGCGCAGTCGCGTACGATACCAAAATCGGACCCCACTGGATAGTAAGCTCTGCTTACACTATTCTATGTAATTTTTCTGTTTAATATATCTTTCTTACCGCTAACCCGTGTTCCGTGTTTTCCTTCCGTGGCCCCTACTTCGGGTCCACATCAGTTTGGTAGATAGAAAGAAAGAAAAGACTTATTAAAATAGATTGATATATACAAAGAAAAGACTGCTTAAAATAGATAGGAAGGAAGAAATGAAAAGCTGATTAAGATAGAAAGATTGGTTGAAATAGGTAGATAGAAAGAAAAGCCTATTATAGATAGATAGATAGATAGATAGATAGATAGATAGATAGATAGATAGATAGATAGATAGATAGAAAATACTGATTGAGTTTGGTAGATAAAAAGAAAGAAAAGACCGATTATTATAGAAAGAAAAAAAGAAATCTCTGATTAAGATATAAAGAAAGAAAAGATTGATTAAGATAGAAAGAAAAGACTGATAAAGATATAAAAAAGAAAGAAAGAAAGGAAAGACTGCTTATGATAGAACGAATAAAAATTTTTTTTTTTAATTTTTGAATAAATAAAAATTATCTCAAAATAACCTTTAGCTTTTGGGACAACATGTAGATACCATGGGTAATTACACGTAAGTGAATAAAACATGTTACACTCAAACTCAACTCTCCGATTCCTCATTTCCGAGCCGTTATCTGTTACACCAATCGAATATCCAAGCTTCCAGTACCTGGTATTCTCTTGTGTTCACCCATCTATGTATTGACAAGACCCAACGTTTCTTAACTTCAGTGATCGTACGGGAACTCGAGTTTCAACGTAATATAGCCGTAAGCTCTATGGCCTTCTGTGACACCGCTTTTAATAAAAATTGTATATTCCATAAAAAGTATTTAAAATTAAAAACAAAAAACGTTTTCGCTATTGATTTGCTTAATACTTTGAAGTTTTTTTCTATATCTTCCTTCAGTGATGCGCTGTTATGTGCGAACAGGTGTTGTTTGTTGATCCCCGAGGTGACGCTCAAATATAAATGTCTTTGCGAATCTTTAACAAGACATTACTCTTTCAAGATATTTTTAAGTAAGGCACTTGTTTTGTAGAAGCCTATTCCGACATAAAGAGGTTTTATACAATTATGGTCAGCAAAACATTAACCTATTAAAAGAAATTCATGGTCCAATATATGTGCACGCTGATGGAAGAACTTGATGAGGCCCAGATAGAAATAAATAACAGGGAAAATAAAAACTGCAACACCGTTAATGAAAATACAGCTTTTGACCTGGCTACAGTGTGCGCGTGCTCCGATGTAGCAGATATCCTGATAAAAAATATGGACCATGTTCTACCGTCACGTTGAACATAAGTTACCGGGCCTTGGACCATTTGCTACAGGCTCGTGGACCATATACTACCAGGTTTTGCACCGTTTGGTACAGGGCCGTTACCATGTGGTACCGTGACTAGAACCATGTGTATCGGGTTGTGGACTACGTGCTACCGAGCCGTTGACCATTTGTTATCACCTATTGACTATCTGGTAAAGGGCCCGTGTGCCATTTTGTAGAGGACCATGGACCATTTAGCACGATGTTTTGGACATTTTGTACCGGGCCGTGGAGCATTTGCCACCGGGCGTTGAGACACATGCTGCAGGGCCGTGGACCATATACTACCGGGATTTACACAATTTGACCATATGCTACCAGGCCGTGGACCATGAGCTACCTGGCAGTGGACCATTTGCTACAGGGATGTGGGATATATACCATCGGGTTTTGCATCAGGACCGTTGAACCATGTACTACCGGGCCGTTGATCATGCGCTAACGGCCGCTGACCATTTTTTTACCGCTTATTGTCTTTTTTTTGTAGCGGACTGTGGATCATTTTGCAAAGGGCCATGGATCCTTTAGTACGATGTCTTGACCTATTTAGTGCCGGGACGTGTATCATTTGTTACCGGGACTGGGACCATGTGTATTTTCATCTACCGACCTAAATACTCAAGATTTTTTTAAAGAAAGATATGCGCTCTCTGGCGGGGCCCAAACCTGCGTTCAACTGAGCAGAGTGAACTGTCGTTAGATGCTACGTGCTTTAATCGACTCAGCCACGAAGGACTTTTTCCCCGATCGCAGCAAGGCTGAATAGAACCTTTAATCCAAATCCATCTCGTCACAGACTCTCAAAATTTTAGTTTCGTGGGTGCTCTACACTTTCAACCTTGTGCCACAACTAAGCAAACCTTAGAAAATCGATAGGCACTTCGACGTGGTGTAATGTTTGCAAGCTTGTCTCGCTAGATCAACAGGGAGCTACATACCGGCGTCACAGCAAAATTGTCCAAGTCGTGTAACAGCATAATTATCCATCTCTCAAAATGATTAATATCTAAAAAAAAAACCACTATACTGTTTCTTTTTTCCAAGTTTTCAAATAATAAGACGGTTAGAAATCTTTACACCATTTTTTGTAAGAATCACTAAAAAAAAACATTAAGTTATTCAGTTAAAAATAGAGCAGTATCTGTCTATATTTCTGAGATGAGGTATTATGTACATTATTGACATTATTCGAACTATTGTCATCATCTTTGTCGCCATATTTATTACAACGTTTCGGCCGTTGTACGCTCCGGCCTTCTTCAGGTGGTTGGAATGTCGAACTGAACTGAACGTTGTAATAAATATGGCGACAAAGATTAGGACAATAGTCCGAATAATGTAAATAATGAAAAATAGAGAAGGTCAAAATTGTTTCATGTCACATTCAACTGAGTGATGTTGAGCGGAAAAAGATCATTGAGGCCTTCAGTAATGGTGCAAACATTCATACTCTGGTTCTATCTTCAAGGTCCATTCAAGAACCATCAAACGAACGGTGAATAAGTTTAAAAAAGGGTTAACAGCAGAGAGGAAAACTGGATCAGGAAGTGGGATCATCATTTCAACTTAGAGCTAAATGGATCAATTAGAACAGATCCAACCCATTACATAAGATGTTTGGCACGTAAGAGAGGGGTTTCAGCTGTGATAGTCCATAGAGCAGTGAAAAAAGATTTGAAAATGAAATTGTACGTGGAACCGGCACCTTGTTACTCCAGAACAGAAAATTAGAAGGTTAGAGAGGGCGAATATCATCTTGAATAAGTTGGAAACTGATCCTGGAATAATATATATATAAATATATATATATATATATATATATATTTGAACTTTACATCAATATTTCCTGATCTTCCGATCCCTAGCTATGATTGATTAATAATGAATATTTAATTTTCGTTTCTGATCGATTTCATTACGATAGTTTTGTTAAGCTTAGAGAGTAATTATACATTCTTGTTGCTTAAAGTAGAGTCCAATAGTGTCATAAATCCTCGGAAAATTCCAGTAAGATACTTTTAATCATTTCTAAGATACATCGATTCAAAGCTTAATCTAACAATTGGACAATTTCGCTGTTACACCCGGTATATATATATATATGTACAGATATTTGTTAAATTTATAAAATGCTAGGATGTAACCGACAAACAACTAACAACACCCAGTTTTTTGATAATGGAGCAAAACAACAAAACATGAACTTTTGGACACTTTATATACAATTTTAATTCCGATTTGCATTTTATTCGAGAGTTGAAAAAATAAAAAAAATTAAACAAAAAAGTCCTTGTTGGTTGAATTAAACAAAATCTGTTTCGATTACATTTTATTGCCATTAGACGGCATTTTTTTTTTTGCGTTATGTTTAACTAACTTAACACTACTTATATATACTTTTTCTTCTTCTTTATTAAGTAATATCGGATATAAGGAAATGAAGTAAGGATCCGTTCAGGTATAACACAAATTTGTTGTCGGTATTTGCTATATAAACACCCAATATGAACGTTACTTTTTGCCCCAAGAATGTAATATTCTAGACGAAATGATTTCCGATAATACAGAATTGATCTCTTCCTTCCTTCTATAGATTTGACCAATAAACTTAGTGATCTAAGTAAATGAAAATCTAAAGATACTAAATTCAGTCGAAAAGGATTCCGATATTGAGCTGAATTTATTTGTCTGGTCGTGGACTTTCGTTGTCTGAACTGTGATACTGATTGATTGATATTATTTGGGTTGATTTTTTTTACGGCTTATCAACAGTTTCTGGGATCGTTACAGAATCCCGAGACTGGGCCAGAATGGTGAGCAATTGGTTAGAATGCACCCTAGGCGTGGTATTCTGATAGTGATGGATTGCCTTTGTCTATGTTTAGGCTATAACACCAAAATTGTGCAGGAATGTTGAAGAGTCTATACGATTTCGACGTCCAGATCCCACAGACAGGCCAAGACGGCACGTGGAGAAATGCTAAGCCAACGAAGTTCGTCCTCCCGCTGCCTCCTAGAATTTATGCTACTCCGTCTTTAATAAAACGAATAAGAAAACGTCTTTCGTTGTTACAGTGTATTAAGTGGAGCAGGTGTCTGAGGAGTTTAAGTCAACGACGACACAGAATGGAACAGATTATCTAATGCCAAAACCTGTTTTGGATTGCAAGAATAATTCTTTTTTTTTTCTTTTTTTTTGCGAGTGAATATTGCATTACCAACTTTTGGGAGATATGGATTTTTTTTCATCTACAATTTCTACTATTTAGCTCATACATGGGATATAATCGCAGTTGAGATTATAGTTTTATACGTAGTGTCAACGCCAGGGATGTATAAGTTTATGAATTCATTGTTTTCCTTCTTCTTCTCCTAGTCTGTTTAGAAACAAGGCCAGAGATCCCATCTTCGTTTCTATTTAACCCATAGCTGGGGGAGAAGAGATAGATTGGTAACTTTCCCTAGAGTGTTAACACGAAAGTTTCTGAATTTATTGTTTTCCTCCTCCTAGACTGGTTAGAAACAAGGCCAGAGATCCCATCTTCTTTTCTATTTAACCCATAGCTGGGGGGAGAAGAGATGGATTCCTAACTTTTCCTAGAGTGTTGGCACGAAAGTAAATGTAAAGAACTCGGCTGGGATTCACTTATTTCTAGTTTCGAGACACTGACCATTACTCCCTCGCCTGCACACCCACAACCTTGCTTGAATGCTACCCCGGATACTGCAAATCACACCAGTCAAAATTAATATTAACCCTTGACAATACTTCATCTAATCAAAATAGAATTTTTAAAAATATAATAAAGCTGATAAAAAAATAAAAATAAATAAATAAATATTATTTTTAATAAATAATAATAATAATAATAATAATAATAATAATAATAATAATAATAATAATAATAATAATAATAATAATAACCGGGCTGACAGAGTGGGCCAATATCTGCACTGGAAAATTTGCAACTCCTATGGGAAGGAAACTGAAAGAAACTGGTACGAACACCACCCTGACCCGGTTACGGAGATAGGACCTGTTACAATTCTATGGGACTACACAATACACACTGACAGAACAATCAAAGCCAACTGCCCAGACATTGTTATTAAAGACCACAAACAAAATAAGTGCCTCCTTATTGATATTCCAGTAGGCTGATTGAAGGGATCCCTAGAAGTCCATGCCTCAAAGAGATACAAAAAATTGTTCTGACAAGTACAGCCCACACTTTACGAAGGGCTTTATCTAAGTAATTATTTTTTATTTTATTTTATCTTATTCTTTTTTTTTTCAGTGGAAAGTGTTCATGATGCCATTTCTAACCTTAGGTCCCTGGGCAGGACCTGGAAAGAAATGTGTAAACGCCAGATATCAAAGGAAATAAAAATAATAATAATAAATAATAACTATGTAAAAAAGACAAAAACAGATATGGACAATAGAGCTCCAGGAATGGAATGATGAGTTATATGAGGTCTAATCAAAAAGTATCGGGGCTGTTGCTATGGCAACGGAGCGTGAGTACGCAGAGTTAAGCAGCTTGGTACAGACTGAACTGTCGCGCATGCAAACTAAGTTATAACGTTCTCGCTCACTTCCGTTTTTTATAGTAGTCCTTGGAAGGAAAGTGTGCAGAGTGTGGTCGTCTCACATACCACAGAGGTTCTATGAGTAACCATTCCCCACGTCCGACAACCAACCACATTCTCCACCTCTCACCCCTTACGACTTTTTCCTCTTCAAAAATCAAATCCCACATGAAAGAAAGATTTCAAGACGTCGAGGACATTCAAAGAATGCGACGAAACAGCTGCTCACTATCCCCAGAAAAGTAGTTCCATCAATGGAAACGATGATGGATAAAGTGTGTGCCTTCAGAAGAAGGAAACTACTTCGAAGGAGATTAAATGCCGAATCTA
Source organism: Acanthosepion esculentum (assembly GCA_964036315.1). Lineage (NCBI taxonomy): Eukaryota > Metazoa > Mollusca > Cephalopoda > Sepiida > Sepiidae > Acanthosepion > Acanthosepion esculentum. The sequence continues at coordinate 19,571,285 of OZ038499.1, forward strand.
TACGTGTTGTAGTTTTGTTTTTATAGCAATATCCCGATACTTTTTGATCAGACCTCGTAGGCTAGATCCGCTGTAAAACCGTTAAGGTCTTGTAGCTTAGCGGCTAAGGCCAGCTGGAGGGTTAACAGCGCCCTCTGCTTCAAAATGGACATATGTTCAAATCTTATCGAGAGTTCATCCATTGTTTATGGCACACGTGATGCTTCCTCGCCTCCAATGAATTTGCGGCTTAATTAAAATTGCGTTAAAAATCAGCGAATAGATAAAAGTAAATGCGAGTGGAATTTAATAAACGTTTCTGTGTATTTGTTTTACTATTCAATCTTTCAGAACAATAAATATTTACTGAGATGTTCTTGCCAATTAAACTGGCAATGAAACCAAGAATTGCTTCTTCTTTTTTTTTCAATTTTATTACTTATTACTATAAATTAAGCACTTTAAGTCATGAATCTTTTTAAAAAAATCGTTTAACCCTAAGAAAGGCAATAAAGCCACAAAGACTCAAATGGTTACTGATGTGAAAGAACATGAGAAAAAAGATATTACAGCAGAACCCTTCATATCCGGAATCCCTCATATCCGGACTCCCGCATATCCGAACATTTTTATGCGTATATTTGAACTATTTGTGTGATATGTAACTTATTTGAAATTTCTGCTTTTCAGGAAATTTACTTTGGATAATTGCTTATGCTTATTTCACACTAATGGCTTGTATTGGTGCAAAAGATAATGGGAATAAGAGGAAAAGAACAACTCTGGAGTTATCGTAAAAAGTGGAAATTTTAAACAGACTAGACGCTGGTGAAAGTCCATTGTAACTAATGGCTGAGTTCATCATAGGAAAGTCAACATTGTATGATATAAAATCTTCCAAAGAAACTATTCCCAAGCGTTCACACTGTCACAATTAACAAGGAAATAAAAAAACATGATTGTGATGAAACCTGAACTGAAATTGAAAAAGCTATTGAAAAGGTTATCAGTTTTATGGAAAGAAAGCCAGCATTCAGCTATGACGATTGCAATAACGCACACAGAGTTTAAAAAAGTGTCTACGTTTATAAAATTTCAAGAACAAAAGCAAAACAAAATGCGGAAAAAGTTGCGAATGACATTAGAAGAGAAAGAATCATCATGCAACAGCGATTAAAAAATCCTCGTTACAATATTTGTTTTTGCATACGTGGCAGACTTAATTTAAGGAGTTTTCATTAACATTACATAATTTATTTCTTTTGCCTTAAAATCAATTCCGTTATATTTCACTCACCATTAGCTTATTTTGTTTACTATAAAACATTGAAAATAAATGTTAAACCTGATTTCAGTTCTTTTATTTTAATCTAAATATAACCCCAGACTTTGTAACCAATTCCTCATATCTGGAAGGCCTTCTTGGTCCAGTTGTCAGGAATTCTATTGTAGTAAGGTGAGAGAATAATAAAAGAACAGAAATTAAGAAGACAGAAAATAACGTTGCATTTAAATTTTTGGAGACCAAAGTAGACTGAGAAGGAAGAACTTGGAAGAGAGTTCCACAAGCGAAAGAAGAAGCTGCTAGCATTGAACTTACGGTTGCATATAGCCATATAAACTTTAAAATGACGAGCGATCGCCACCAATGTGGTATTGCGGTTAAATTCATAAGAGGAAAGGCCATCCGAACAATTACTTCGAAAATACACAGAGAAACTACATTACGGCGGTTTGAAAGGGACTGAACATGAGATACCTATAAACGAATTTAAAAATAAAAAATAAAAATAAAAGCTATTAAATTTTATAAGAGTTTATAATGGGGCACAGTTTGCTATGTAAATTCATCGTAAATTGATCGACCCACTACGAAATCCAAAACCAAATAAGCTCATAGCACATGATTTCATAAATTATTTTTTAATTCGTAAACTGAAAGCCTAATTCATATATAATTAATTAACTATATTAATTTAATTATAATTAATTAATTAATATATTAAAAAAACACTCCAGATTCAATTTTCTTTAGTCTTGTTCTAACGAAAATTGATTTTTTTATTGATTGATTCGTTTTCTACGGTTTATTAACCATTTGCAGATTATTTAAAGCCAGAAAATATTTTTAGATTCTAAGATTTTTTTAGGGATGATAAAAGATTTAGTGATACAATCAGTAATGCTAATTTACCCATAGCTGGGAGGGAAATGGGAGGATTCATACCGTTCAAAATAGTATTTGCCCGTGAGTTAATATAAAGAACTCAGCTTGAATTGGAACTCGGCCCTTCGATTAACATCTCGAGCCATTATCCATTACACCAGCCGCTCATTCAAGCTTCCAGTACTTGGTATTCCCAGGCTGTCACGCATCTGACTGAAATCATGTGATGCGAGCATTTTTTTAGCATTCGTAGGGTGATCAATATGCAATGGAATTTGCATAGCAAACTAGACCTCCAATATGAACCTTTATAAAATAATTTTTTGATGTTCTTCATCGGGAGTTCTTAATATACAGGGTGCCCAAAAAGTTCGTGTGCACTTTAAAAAATTTATAACTTTATTTGTATTTGCGATAGAAATAATTTGTAAAAAGGATTAGAAAGAAGTAAATCTATATTTTTTAAGGTTTTATTGAAATTTTATTTAAGTTTCCACATGTCCTCCATCATTAGCAATACAAAGGGTAATACGATTTTGCAGTTCACGGAAAACATTTGCCAACTGATTTACAGTAATGCCTGAAATCACATTAGTTATTTTAGCTATACTTAAAACTAGGTACATTAAGCTTTATAACATTTTTTACAGATTATTTCTATCGCAAATACAAATGAAGTTATAATTTTTTTAAAGTGCACACGAACTTTATGGACACCCTGTATATTATTAATACTAGAAAAAAATTAAAAGCAAAATGATTTGTGTTCGTAGTACCTATTGCATAAGGCCATCGAAACTCTTATATTCCTGTTATGGCGATGGTCTATTTTGCTTGAGATGTTAACACAGTGTAAGCATACGACCGCTCTCCCCGCGCTGTTTTTCACCACTTAAACGGCTTCACCCAACAATGAATTTCGTTTTTCGATTGCCTCGGTGTGCACAATTTATTTTAATGGTTTCACCCCATGCAAGCCACTATAACGCATGCAAGAGAATGAAAGACTTTAGTGCGGAGGACCGATGGAATGACAATAAAGTAACAGGTTTCAATAAGACAGAATATATATACAATATATCTTTGAAGATTGTAGTTAACAGAGGAGCGAGAATTCTGAAGGGAGTTCCACAGGTGAGAAGTGATAGAAAAGAAGCTGTTAGAGAAGAAATGGCGTTTGCATCTAGCTAGATCAACAATAAAACGGTGAGATCTAGTTTACAATCTAATAGCACGCTTAAATTCATTAAGGCGAGGCACCAGGAAAAAATATCTCATCAGAGTTGCCATGAAAATATTTGCAGAAAAGACAGCGGGAGGTCGCGTCGCATCTGTGAGAAAGTGACTTAATTCGAGATGCCTGGTGAGGATCTATTACATTACAGACTCTGAATTGTGTCAAGAATCCAAAACTATACACAGCAGATGCTCCAGACCAGATATGGCAATAGTATTCAATGCACGGGCGAATGATAGAATTATAAACGTGCAAGAAGATGGGTTCTGACAAAAAAAGCATTTTCTAGAATGACACACCAGGGAAAGACCCGGTATGCGTTCAAAAATGAACGAATGTTAAAATACCACCATGGTGAGAAAAGAAAACACGAATCCTCTTCTTCATCCATGGATACACCTAGTATGGTCTGGTCGCGGGAGGTAAGTGATACTTGGAACATCTTTGCTGCTATTTTTTACGACAGTCTAACTGGATCTTCATTTCGGCTATAGAGAATTCCATCAGCCTATGACTCTACAACTTTCTATATATAATCGTTTCTCTCCCGTCTCCCTGGCTGACTGTGATTCTGCACTTTCAACAACGACGTGACTCGCCTCTGACTGTCGACACTCTTCCACATCCTCATCATAACGGACAGCTCATCACCTCTTAACGGACGGTTTCTCTCCTACGCATGATAGAATGCGGCCTGACTATATATTCCAACGACCGGAATTCCCAAACTTCCGACTTAGTGGCACTTAATCATAAAAGTTTTAATTTATTTATTTATTTATTTACATTATTTCCTTTTCTCCATTTGGGTTGCAGGTTGTCATAAAACTGATGATCTTTTAAGTATGCAAGAAATCATTTACATCCTATGTATAATAATTATTTTTAAGTTTGAACAATTTTTATTCTGTCTCCAAAGATAGAATATGATTTTCCGAACAAAACAGAAGCACATGTACATTTTAGTATTGTCAGAAATCACTTTCTAACAAAATTCCTAAGATCACCAATATATACACATATAACAATAGATATTTCTATTGTTAATTTATTAAATGAAGAAGACTAATCTGTCTATATTTCTGAGATGAGGTATTATGTACACTATATACATTATTCGGACTACTGTCCTCATCTTTGTCGCCATGTTTATTAGAATGTAAAATATGCAATGATAACAGCAAAATTTGCAATATGAGTCCTGGTAAAAAAGGTTGCTGAAGACATTAGGTTCATAATACCCAGAAATTCATACACAGATGTCCTCAATGGCACAGTGGATATAGGCGTTAATTATATCCAATGACAGGACCCAAAGTGTGTGAGTTCAATGCCCTGGAGAGAGGAATTAAGCAGGAGATAACTGATAATTGACATCCGTTAGACATGGCATGTGGAACTAGTACAGTCTACCCCAGTGAACGAAATAAAGGGTTCAGTTCGACATTCCAACCGCCTGAAGAAGGCCGGAGCGTACAATGGCCGAAAGGTTGTAATAAATATGGCGACAAAGATGGTGACAATAGTCCGAATATTGTAAATAGTGTTCACAAAAAAGATTTAATTTTCAGATGAACAGAACCATTTTGTTTTATAAAAATGATGAACACAACAATATTTAGTCTTAGAAAAAACAAGACCATGATAACAAAATTGGGCTAATGTCGAAAGTACTCTGAATAAAATGAATATGGATCAACATGGTAAGTTTTTTCTTCCTTTAATAAGGATACTAAGAAACTTGTCCGTAATTACGAGAGGATCCTATTAAAAATTTAATTTATTATTTGATAAAACATGTTTTAATATATATATATATATATATATATATATATATATATATATATATATATATATATATATATATATATATATATAATTTATTCGAAACTTATAACATAAAGATGTTTATAACATGTTTATGTTATAATATTCGAATAAATTATATTTGCTCTGCTCTGTATTGAGCACTTTTTAAGAATAGCATTTTTGGTTATTAGAATTTATTCCGTATACACCAATCCTATACTTATATATATATATATATATATATATATATATATATATATATATATATATAGTGAGAGAAAGAGAGAGAGAGAGAGAAAACTGAGAGAGTGAGTGAAAGGTGGCAAATATTGAGAGAGCGACATATAAAGAGAGGAGAGAAATAAGGGATGGAGAAAGTATGAGACCGGGAGCAAGTGAAAGGCATATCTGGAGTAGCACGAATCCACATTGATCTGCGGCCTCTGGGACCTGTGTGCTTGCGTCTCTCATTCCCTTTGTCTCTTTCTTTCTCTCTCTCTCTCTCTTTCTCTCACTATATATATCGATCTTTTTCTCTCTACCTCTCATCCTTTGTATCCTTTCTCTCTCTCTCTCTCTCTCTCTCTTTCGCAATATATATATATATATATATATATATATATATATATATATATATATATATATATTGCAAAATTCGCTTGAAGATGAAACAGAATTAATGCTTTTAATTTAATTATATAATTAAATTTGAAGTTTCTAGCTTAGGTTTTGAAACATGGTAATTCCTGTGTAGCAATGAAACCATATTTTAAATAAGTTAATGCTCTGTAAATTTACATTGAGCACTGTTGTGAAAAAATAAAAATAAAAATATCAATAAGAACAGCGGATTATACATCTTACACTTCTTTCTTTTTATTATAATATATATATATATATAATACAGTTAATGTTTTCCTCTGATTGATCCGTCAATCTTTGACTCAAATTCAACAATTGGGCGCTGAAATGCTGGGAGCTACTTCCCAAAATGTAAAAAAATGACTGTTATGGTCCAAGTTACTTGTACCACGGTGATGGCCCAAGGTAGAAGCAATGAAGAATAACTCGAACACAGGTATGGAATAACACAGATATATTACAAACAGAAATATGTACAAAGAAGTAGAAGTGTTAGTAATGACTATCAGATTTGGTTAGAGTGAACTATGTTGTCTCGACAAGTATCACTATTCCAATGTTCTTACAGTAATCGTCTGACGCAACTCTGTCTCTGACTCTGAAATCTGAACCTGGACTGACTGCTCCCTCTTGAGGCACAGTATTTATGATGTAGGGAATAGTCCATTATTATTATGGGTAAGTTCCCATAACAATGACCAAACATGAGAATTTATTTTGAAATCCCTTCTTGGCGATAAATTTCCAGTACCTACTCGTACTAAAAATAATATTCTTCATTGAGTCTATCATCGCCCCACCACAATTAATGGATTTTTCTTTTCCTTTTCCATTTCCTAACCAAATTGTTATAAAAGGGACAATGAAAATTCTTCGATTGCTTCGAGATCCGAATAAAGTTCTAATCACATTAAATAATTGGTGGCTCGCCAGATTTTAAACGGCAAATGTACGGACAGTTAAAAAAATCAAATCTATACAAAGTAAATAATCCACATTCTTGTACAGTTTTAACGGTTAAGACTTTCGCATACTTACAATCCTGTCAGTGGCAATGTTATTGTAAACTATATACTCTCTATTACGTTATTTAAACCACCCTTATTTACATTGTATTGGGTTATATAGAAGTACTGCTAATATGCCTTATCTTGGTAAATGTTAGTTGGTAATCCTTCACATAATCAACATAAACTAATCTGTCACAGTTCTGTTCCATTTAAACGGCATAAAATAAACTTTATTAATATATAATAATAATAATTTTAATAAAATTTTAGAGTCCTGGTTAAACTACATCCTGTAGCAATGTGTCCTATCGGAAGATTGGAGATTTTGAGGATCGTGGGACCACTTCTTAATTGCTGTTGTTCCCAGGTCCACCCTGACCCGATGTGATAGCAAATATATATATATATATATATATATATATATATATATATATATATATATATATATATATATATATATATATATATATATATTACCAGCAATGCATTTTTGGAAAAGAAAATTATTACCAGTAATACATCTTTGAAAAAATAAAAATATTACCAGCAATACACTTTTTGGAAAAGATAAAATATGGTAGCAGTACATTCTTGTAAAAAAGAAAATATTACAAGTAAAACATATTGAAAAATAAAATTACCAGATTCTCGACAAAATCCTCTTAATAATAATATATCAATGAAATCTGATCTACAAAATGATTTTTACAAAGAATACATATTCTATTCATACTAACTTATCCTAAAAATCTTCTCGGCATTAAAGAACCTATTGAGGCTGATATGCCGTAAAAAGGGATAAGCTTTTAATGGTTAGAAGTCATCTGAAAGAAACGCGGTGAGCAGATTTTCTAATCTAAAGTCGTAAAACGCTATGTGTGTTGGAATAATAATAATAATAATAATAATAATAATAATAATAATAATAAAATCCCTCCTTATTGATATGGCAGTCCCTGCAGACTGCGGGGTATCTAAGATATTCAAAAAACTGTCAAAATACAAGGACCTTGAGATCGAAATCTCAAAATTATGGCACATGGGAACATCAACAATCCCTAGGATTGGTTGGAAAAGATTCCAGTAGACTAATTGAAGGGATTCCTTGAATTCCATGCCTCAAAGAGATACAAAAAGTTGTTCTGACAAGTACAGCCCACACTTTACGAAGGGCTTTATCTATGTATGTAATTTTTTTTTTTTTTTTTTTGTTTTTTTGCAGTGGAAAGTGTCATGATACCATTTCTAACCTTAGGTCCCTCGGCAGGACCCGGAAAAAATGTGTAAATGCCAGATATCAAAGGAAATAAAAATAAAAATAATAATAATAATAATAATAATAAGTGTTTTTTTAACACTAAAAAATGATTAACCTCACAAATTTATCTCTATCTATCCTGATGATGATTTCATAAAGACAAAAGCTTGAACCATAGTACGTTTACTTTTTCTCGCTAAATGAACTTCGAACTATTCTGAACGGAATTTCTTCCCTGATTGAGAAAGAGTATTCGTAATTTGGAAAATATGATCATTAAATTTCATAGACATAAAATGTCTGTTCTTTTCAATAATATTCATTTACTGCCAATTTGCATGCTACAAATTTCCGGTTAGCTCCCTTATGTTGGTATGCTTGTTTTGCAAGAAATTCCATAGCAACAACGGATAAACTTAAAATTTTACAAAAATTATTACGGAGCGCGTTCACACGTGATATTTTTTTTAAACAATATCACAATGAAATAAATATTTTATCACATTTACAATAAGTTTCTGTTTGAACTTTACCCCTGAGGATGATCTTGGAGGAGATCGAAAGTACTTGGGGATTTAAAATCTACAGCGATTTCCATGATGAATTTCATCTTCACATCAAAAAACATATTAGAGAACTGGAAGGGATCGCTATAAAAATAAACAGGCATAACACGTGTATATTATTCAATGTTTATATATATATATATATATATATATATATATATATATATATATATATATATATATATATCGATTAATTTCTTAGGTATACTCTGTGTGGGTTGGATTTTATTTTGCCTTTAGAACCACCTGAATTCTACTTGGCATTAATTCGATGAAGTTCTAATTATTTGTATCTATAAAAAAAGAATGTATAAACATAAAAATGTCTTAAAAATAATTGTCGGACATTGTCTATTTCATAATGTGTGACGTCATTTGTTTACATTTGGATACGCATCGAGCAGATATGAATGTATGAGAGAAAATCATGGCTGTGGCTGTTGTTTATGGAATTAGCTTATCACTCAACAGTGCTCAATTGAAATAAATTTTCAAGAGCAAAATTATATATATATATGTGTGTGTGTGTGTGAATGCGGATTAATTTGATGCGAGAATTCGTGATTCTACTTTGAAGTCGAACAATAGCGATTAACCATGCCAGTTTTCAAAATAGAATAACGATTAAAATTTAAATTTTCTCGGAAAGTTCTTCCAAGCAATTAGTAAGTGTAGCCGATTGTTGTCGGTTTAATTAAAGACTGAAATTAACAGGCAAGATTCCTCGAATTCAGAAAACGTTTGTTGCTGCTTTTTCTTAACTGAATTACAACGTACATTTATTCACACGAGTTTATAGACTTGAACGATGATTAAAATCGCGCTGGTGTACGTAAACGAACGTGCCACTTTCAAAAGCTTTTCCACGAAAATACGATTACACCAAATAGGGATGGTGACATGTGTTTCTACAGTAATATAAGAATACATTAACTTGTATAAAAATATTACAATGTTTGACCGTTGATAGCAGCGTGTGTTTACAGGCAATAAGCATAGTATACACACGAGAACTCTAATATTAATGAGAATATTAATTTTCCTTTGACAATATCTTTTGAAAGTCGAAAGCGATCAGAATTTGAAAATTACTTATACAACCTCAATATTGACGTTTCAAAAATCGTCACAAAGAAAAACTTAATAAACAATGTTTTACAAAGAACTTCCGTTAGTCTTGAATATATATATATATATATATATATATATATATATATACATATATATATATATTTACTTTACGAAAAACTAGGTAATCCGTATGGGTAGACCCAAGGAGGATAAAATCCAGAGAGCTCAATGTAAATCCGAGCTAATAATTTAAATAAAAACAGACCACTTTAAGGTTCCATGTAATAAATTATTTCATCACAGCCCTTTTAAAGGACAGCGGATCATCAGACTTTACTTCCAAGGGTTGAAACGAAAAATGAAAAGAAATTTACACATTTTTGACGGGCAGTACTAAGCATATGTAAATTAACGAAGTGAGGAAGTGAGGAGGGAGGGAGACATGATTGAGTTAAATGTAATTTAAAAATTTCTATTCTTTCTTATTTAATATTATTTGAGGCAGTCCAGACATTGACACATTTAATCGGTTAACTTAACGGAAGTTATATATTTATATAGAAGGGGGAGAGGAGAAAAAAGACATAAACAGAAAAAGAGAGAAGAAAGTCATGAGAGAAAGTGTTACTAACTTTCTTTGGAATATATATATATATATTATAAAATGGACAAAGTCCGACAATTATTTTAAGATATTTTGGTTATGTTTATACGTTCTTTTTACAGATACAAATATTTAAGTAAATGTTCCGTTTATAATAAACAGTATTAACAACATTTACATGCCTGAATGTCCGACAAAAATTTTCATAGAAAATTTATGTCCTCAACAAGGTGTTTTTGTGCTGATCTTTGAACTGGTGACGCCGAGCTATACGTGGTCACTTGCCAGATGCGAGCGTTGAGAAGTGGATTTATTTAGGTAGATAGATGTGTGGTAATGTGTCCCGTCTAGCGAAGTTGGTGACGAGTCATATATATATATATATATATATATATATATATATAGGGAAAGTTACCGGCATTTATATATATTTATTATTGACATTTTTTATTTTTATACGTTCTTTTTATGGATACAAATATTTAAGTAAATGCTCTGTTTATAATAAACCGGTACCCCAGTGAGCGAAATAAACGTTGTAATAAATATGGCGACAAAGATGAGAACAATAGTCCGAATAATGTAAATAGTGCACATAATACCTCATCTCAGAAATATAGACAGATACTGAAGAATGCCGTAGCATACAACGGCCGAAACGTTGTAATAAATATGGCGACAACGATGAGGACAGTAGTCCGAATAATATAAATAGTGTACATAATACCTCATCTCAGAAATATAGACAGATACTGAAGAATGCCGGTGCAAACAACGGCCGAAACGTTGTTATAAATATGACGACCAGGATGAGGACAGTAGTCCGAATAATATAAATAGTGTACATAATACCTCATCTCAGAAATATAGACAGATACTGGAGAAAAATAATATCGGCAAAATCATCCTTGAAAGGGCATGCAATTAGATCGCTCCATGAATCAATCAGTGAAGACAGGATTGATACCACTCATATAAAAAACGCTTACATCCTGTTTAAAGATCATGATACCAATTTTATCAACAACATACAATGCCGCTTAATTAATCCTTCTAAATCCGAATTAACATCTCAAAAACATACTAAAAAAAATAACACGATCCATACAACAAAAATATTCTGTCACTCTTTGGAATAACCCATCTGACACAATCCAATAGTTTCGAAATATCCCAAATAAACAGAGAGCCACATTCATCCAATTTGACATAATCGACTTTTACAAAGTATTATTAAAAATAACCCAAATTTCACTAAACTTTACATTGATATCCCTGAAAATGAACAAAATACTATCATAGCATCTAGAAGATCTATACAATTGTACAATGACTCAACTTGGATTTAAAAGAACAACGAAAACTTCGATGTCCCTAAGGGGGCCTTTGACTCTGCCAAATAGAGGAACTGGTGGGAATATATATATTGGACACCCTGAGCAGGATCATTAACCTCAAACAAGTTGGACAATGGTCTAATACTTGTTGCCAATAATAATGGCCCTCTAACTTCAATACTGCATAAAAAATTATTAAAATTTTTAATTTTCTAGGTTTCAAGATAGATATATCTTCTAACAATGATTAACTTTCTTGACATTACTCTTAACCTTTCTACAATACCTTTAAATGCTTCTAAAAAGAGGGTCAAACCCCAATCTACATTAATGTCCATTCCAACCACTCGAAGTCGATTATAGAACATATCCCTAAAAGGGGGCTGAGATGATCTTCTCTACATTGTTAACAAAGACTACGCAATTTTAAGTGATTCACTATTAAAAATTTTAGTTAATGGATACTTATCGTTAAAATGCTTATCTATTAATTTTAGGCAGAAACGGCCTATATTAATAATGGAAAGCCTTGTTGAAAGCCTTTAATACATATATATATATATATATATATATATATATATATATATATATATATATAATATATATTATTAATCATCTTTTGATGAATATGACAGACAAGGAGAATTTTATTTTTATTTTATTTTCCAGTGTTTTTACATTTTTTTTCATTTGGTGGGAGTGAGGAAGCACAAAAAACTGTCCATTTTTCCGAGCGCTTTCATACACTTCCTTAGCCATTCTCAGGGGGGGTTGTTCTGGTGTTGTTAATTTCTCTTCATATCTTGTCTGTGTGAGATGTATTATTTGTGTTGTTTTGTATTCTAATGGGAGCATTAATTTCGAGTCATCGCGTGTTGAGCATAGCTAGAATTCGAGTAGGCGACTTTCTATTTTTAAAAGACTTTCAGCACGACGCTCCCGTTGTTAAACGAGGTGATGTTGAAGGTGGGGGAGAGATGTTTGACGTACAGTGTCTTCCTAATGAGATATCTTCGGTAATTTGATTTACTATTGACTGTAGTGTTTTCGACTAGTATTTTTCATGTGATTCTTGGGTTGATGTTTTTTATTGTGCGCTGCTCTGATAAGTGACATTTGTGGCGTCTACTCAAAGAGGTGGTCGTATGTCCGACGTAAATAAATGATTAATGACAAGAAACACAGTTTTGTAATTGGTAGTGAAATTTCTACGCACGTATTATATATATATATATATGTGTGTGTGTGTGTGTGTGTGTGTGTGTGTGTGTGTGTGTGTAGAAATATAGTTTAAGGTGTGCTATATTTATGGAATAAAGTGCACAATATTAGAGATAGAGCGTGTGTAAATATAAAAGTGAACATTGAAGTCAGCACTTAGAGGCGACCGTCTGTTTCATGCTAGTCGCAATCGTCAGGCCACCTTATTATTATTATATAATGAAAAACAAACACATAAAATACAATAGGTAATATTTATTTTATTGAAGTCGATAAAAAACGGCTTCAAATCTTCAGATATCTAAAACAAATGTAGGAAGGAGGGGGAGGGAAATGGTGGGAGTGAGGGAGTACAAAAACTACGCATTGTTCCGTGCGCTTGACGATTGCATCTAGCATGAAACAGACTGTCGCCTCTAAGTGTTAACTTCAATATTCACTTTCATATATATATATATATATATATATATATATATATATATAAATGCAACTGCCGAAGAAATATTATCTGTCCCTTAAACGGTCAGTGTATAACTGATTATATTGTATGCCTAGCTACCATACACTTCGGTAACAATCTCAAATTTTATTTTGGTTCCACTGAAAATCCTTGGCAATTTCGTTTCTACAATCATCAAATGACTTTAGGCAATATAAAAAACAAAAACAGTACTGCTTTCTCTCTAAATATTTTGGCAACTAAAGAATGATACTAATTCACTTATTATCACCTGGGATATAGCAAGAACCAAATCTTACAACGAGAAAGGAAATAGATGTAACTTATGTCTTGTTGAAAAATTAGTTATCTCTATATATGAAACAGAGGAATTCTATCTGTCTGTTTGTCCGTATGATACCTTCTCTCTCGAGATCCATTCAACCGATTTTGACTTGACAGCTACATTGTACAATGTAAGAGATAGGTTCTTAGCGTAAAAAATAGATAATTTTTTTAAAAAATCAATAATCGATAACGCCCATTAAAAATCGATAAAGTCAACTTTTTTCCTCCGATTTCGTTCAAACTCGGTATTTAGGTTACTTACATCATCTTTATTTCTACGCCACTGCGTTTAGCGAAAAATGGCGAAAAACTAAAAATCGATTTTAACAATTCGAGTAGGCGACTTTCTATTTTTAAAAGACATTTCAACACAAAACGATTACAAAACAAATCGATTTCAACACATTTTAAACTAAAAACTCTCTCAATTTTCAAGCAATCTAATACAAACTTCACTCAATTGTAGCCAACAATAAGTTGATTGTTTAACAGTCATTTAGCCGTGACGAGCAGTATTTAGTGGCGTGTATTCAAATATCTGGAATGCCCCTCACATATATATATATATATATATATATATATATATATATATATATATATATATATATATATATATAATTTTATATTTGGGTAGCAATCCCTCTTTTATACAAGTTATGTAGATTTATAGAAATGTTTTATTTTACAAACACGGTTTGCACATTGTGGTCGCTTTCATAATTGATCTTATTGAGTGTTGGCTTTTTCTTTTTATAAATAGAGCTTCCATTATTTTTAGCCTTTTTTACATGAGGATTAGGTTATTATATTTGTATTATCAACGAGTATCTTTCGGATAGTACAGATATAATAGCCTCATCTACATGTAAAAAAAAAAGCTAAAACATTCCTATAACTCTAGATATGTACAGAAAGCAATCCATATATTCAATTAAAAATTAAAAAAAAATAAAATCATCTTTGATAATGACTAAAAGTATAGCCGAACGCGCTCAGAACTTTTGAACATTTGGACACTTTCTCCATAATTTATGCCCAGTAAAGAAGAACACAATCAAAATTCAAAAACATTACCTGCAGTACATTGCCAATAGTTTTAATGAAACTTGCATATATATATATATATATATATATATATATATATATATATATATATATATATATGTTTGCTCTACGCTTGTATTGAGCTCTTTAGTTAGTTGTTTACTCGTATCGGGGTTTTTTCTTTGGGCCTTGAACCTGTATCTGTGCGATTATTTTCGACAGACTTTCATGTTCCTGGCTCTTTCTTTTTTAAAACCTTTTTTTCCTTCGTGATTGATTTGGCTATTGTTAAATCAAGAGTTCGAAGGTTTTTCGACACGAGCATAGTTACCTATATATATATATATATATATATATATATATATATATATATATATATATATATATATATATATCCGATACGATGAGAACGAAAGCAATATATAAATTCCAACGTTCACAGCATTAATCCAAAAGAGGGCTCGATACCGATAGTAGAGCGATAATTATTTATTTATTATAATTTTATTTTATAGACAAAACCATTTTACTCACTACAAAGATGCAACTTCGTTTCAATGCATTTCAACTGCACTTCGACGGGTGAGAATCGAAAATGGTTATTCATTTAACCATTTTCGATTCTCACCAGTCGAAATGCAGTTGAAATGCACTGAAACGAAGTTGCATCTTTGTAGTGAGTAAAATGGTTTAGTCTATATGATAAAATTATAATAGATAGATAGATAGATAGATAGATAGATAGATAGATAAATAGATAGATTTGTGAGTGTGTGACCCTGGGTTTGACGTAATTTTACTACAAAAAAGGCTTTCTCCTCGCTCCGTAAGGATGTCTTGCCTACCAGTCAACAAAGTTTAGTTATATATCAATATAAATGTCGATGTGAGATCGACTATGTGAGCAAGAACATGCAACGGTTAGAGGTAAGGATCTCACAGCACGTTTCGGGCAAGGTGAGTCTGTGATTGGTGTTTACCTATTAAATTCCGTTGCTTGCAGGGCGAACTATTCTCCTGCCTTTTTTCTGCCATACACAGGATTAGGACGAAACTCCACTAAGACATCTTGGAGTCTATTATTATTAATATTCCAATCCCTACCCATCCCTAAACATAACCCCGCTTTCGAATGTAACTAATAACTGATACAACAAAGGTTAATGAAAATGAACACGCTACCACCCCTTGTCTCGATGAGTGGATTTCTATGTATCCTTGGAAACACTCAATTATGAATCTTTGCCGTGCCTTTAAAACTGTAAATTTAAAAATAAGTTACTCCAAAATTCGCTTGACGAGGAAATGGAACTAATGGCTTTAATTTAATAACAAAATTAAATTCGAAGCTGTTAGCTTCCATTTTTGAAACATGGTTATTACTGTGTAGCGAAAAACTATATTTTAAATAAGTTAATATATATATATATATATATATACACAGACATGACAGAATTGAATAGACACCAAGATAAATTTTATTTCTGATTTTTTTTAATAACCAAGATAAATTAACTTAGATTATTTGATTAAAATTGCAGATAACAATACTGGAACATGCCACGAACCAAAGGAGCATCAGACCTATCTGAATTTCAGTGAGGACGTATCGTGGGCCAACATGAAGGTGGTCATAGTGAAAGAAAAATATCTGAAAATATTTCAATACCCCTTTCTACTGTTAATAGAGTGATCGTACAATTCACCAGAGAGGACAAGAAGTGCACAAAACCTCATCCAGGCCGCCCTAAGCCCTCTGAAAGAACCATGCATCTTGTCGAAAGAAATGTTGAACAGGATCCACGTTGCAAGGCCTCTGACATAGCAACACAAGTTGATGTCAGTCCCAGAACAGCTGTCAGGTATCTTCACAAGCTGGGCTACTATGGCAGCTGCGAGAAGGAAACCACTTTTCCGTCCAGCCAATATCAAACGCAGAAAGGATTGGGCTCATGAGATGGCGGAGAGACCTGTGACCTTTTGGACCACTGTCATTTTCTCTGATGAGTCAAGATTCGCATTATTTTCCGACAGTGGAAGAGTATGGGCATGGAGACTCTGTAGTCAAGAGTTTGATTTAAAAAGACTGCAGCCAACGGGGAAACATGGGGGCCTTTTAGTAATGGTATGGGGTGCAATTTGGAGTGATGGTCGCTCAGAGCTTGTGGAGTGTGAAGGAAACATTAATTCAACCAAATATGTTTCTATAATAAAGAAAGGGCTCCTTCCAATATTCTCAAGTAGTAGAATGAGCAAAGTTGACTTCCTCTTTATGGAAGATGGAGCTCCATGTCACACTGCTCAAGCAACGCAACATTGGTTGAGACAAAGTGGGATCAATAAACTTCCATGGCCAAGTCAGTCCCCGGATATTAACCCTATTGAACACCTTTGGGGCATATTAGATCGAAAACCCCGCAAAAAGAACAGGAAACCATCTTCTAAGCGCGAACTTTTAGCATTATTGCGTAAAACATGGCAAGAAATCCCTCAAGATGATATTCGTGAACTCATCGCTAGCATGCCTAGAAGGGTCCTTGCATCAAAAAAAGCAAAAGGGATGTCAACCAAGTATTAGTTATTAAATTTATGACCATTTATAATTACTTCATTTGTATAAATTACTTGTTTAATAGAATAAACGGTTTCTGTGAGCGTCTATTCAATTCTGTCATGTCTGTATATATATATATATATATATATATATATATATAGAGAGAGAGAGAGAGAGAGAGGGAGAGACCTTCTGATCATTAGCTATGATTAATTAATTATGAACATGTCATTTTCTCTTATGATCGAATTCATCACGATTCTTCCGTTTAAGCTTGTAGAGTAATTTATATATTCTTATTGCTCAACGTAGAGTCCAATATTGTTATAAAAACATCGGAGAATTCCAGTAAGATATCTTTAATCATTATTAAGATACTACGGTTCAAATCTTAATCTAACAAATTGAACTATTTGGCTGTTACATGACTTGGACAATTTTGCTGTTCTACCCGGTATATATATATATATATATATATATATATATATATATATATATATATATATATATATATATATATATATAAGTGTTGAAATGTTATCTGTCAGATCAAGAAGGGATTAAAATAAGATTCTAATATAATTTTGCTCTTTTTCGTCAGATTTTGGGAAGTGGGTCGTAATGCGTACCTTGCGGCACTCACTTGTTTATATATATATATATATATATATATATATATATATATATATATATATATATATATATATATATATATATATATATATATATCGAGAGAAAGAGAAGCTGGTATTTGTATGTGAGAATGTACAGCGGCTATTGCTTTTCTAGTAGGTGAATTTCTGGTTTTGCGGCTGTTTTTGTTTTTGGCGGAATCGACATTCCTTTCATTTCCAGCCTGTCTAATTAAGTATTTCATAAACCGGAAGCTATTTCTTATACTTCCGCTGGCGTCTTTTTGAAGTTCTTCTTTCGTTACGTAAACGGAAATTTACAATTTGCTTCCTACCACAAACGTTTGTTTTAAATCGGATATACCAACATGGCAGCGATGCAAGCATGCGCAGAACGCGAAAAGGGAAAAGGCAGATTTTTAAATTAACAAAAGAAAGAAGTAATCGTACGTTTGAAATATGTTTGTTTTTCTCCATATGGATTTTATTACGTCGTGGAAATTATATTCTACTTATTGCAAGGTGAACTAAATTCTTCTACAATTTTCAAATGTTTCAATAAAAACAAAAAATACATATTTCGAATAACTGCTTTATTTTCCGATTATTAATGTTTATATATGTGCCAAGTTGTGATGTGTGCGCGAAATTTAGCCCTTTGAGGGCATTGCAGATTTTACAAAAATGAGCGTACTCTTTGGTTACGGACATCATGTTTGCGTATCCTAATTACTCAGTCAGGTATGCTAAATATAAAAGCAGTTAGGGAAAATTTGGTAGAACATAAATGAAAGTCTTCTTTTATAAAAAAAAAAAAAAAAAAAGAAAACATGGTAACAAAATATAAAAATGTGTTATATGCCTTCTCTCCGACCCTGAAAAGGAACGCTAGTGTATATTGAAAAACTCAGTTCTTACTCATAAATCTCGTATTTCATGTTGCAAAAGGTTGTATTTTCCCCTGTGTCAGGCAAGTATCTTCTTTTCTCACCGTGTCTACCACAAAAATGTCCCCTATACAGGCTAGATCTTCATTGACTTCCCATTAAAGGTCACATAATCGACCAAACATGGGGCATACAAATTGTGGAAGAGGACGTAAAGTTAATCGAACTACCCTAATGCTGGCGTTAACCGCTTGAAAGGTCTGTGTATGAAAACTGAGCCTTTATCCGGAGTCAAACAATAGATTTCGTTTCGCTAGATCGAACGTCGATGCGTTAACGGTTAATACAGAATTTGTCTATCTGGATTTAGATAAAAAAAACGGCGAGAAACAACTCTGGCCACCATAAACTCTTTTAGCTATTTACAAAGGCGGGATGAGTTGCTGGAGTTTTTGGATACCTTCGTGTACTAGTGAGCCAGCCAAAATGAGCTGACTCATTTTATAGTTCACCAATAGAAGGTAAATCAATCAAAAGGCTCAAAATATTCAGTGCAACATGTATAAAGGCAGCCATGTTTTTTCCGGAATATTCACTGCCAGCCTTTGATATCGAAGACTGGAGAATTACGGAACAGCTGGTGGTGGTATTGGCGATATAGTGAGATACAGTAGAGTGTCTGACTCGTGAGTGTTTAACGTTGTTTCATTGAACAGATTACGTACTGCGCTGTATTCTATATTCACAGACTACGACGAACATGGTCAACATATATATAACTATATATATTGACCTATAGAAGTATTAACCAATCAGAAACCTCAAAATATTCAATTCGACGTGTATAAAGGCAGCCATGTTTTTTTTCCGAATATTCACTGCCAATCCCCGAGACCTTCGAAGACTGAAGAATTACGGAACAGCTGTTGCTGCTATTGGCAATATAGTCAGATCCAGTAGAGTGTCTGACTCATGAGTGTTAATTTTTAACGTTGTTTCATTGAACAGATTACGTACTGCGCTGGATTCTATATTCACAGACTATGGTGAACATGAGTTTAGCACAAGGCTTAATGGAAGGCACGCTGTGCAAAAAGATTTTGCACTAGTCTCTCAGTTATGGAGAGCTTGGTAGCTTTGAAATTTATATTATACAAAATTATATTATAATACATTAAGTTATTTTGTATCTTCAAACCAGAGATGCCATTGGGGATCAACTCAAATCAAAACTTATATCTCCAACATTCACGTCGGTATTTTCGCAGATTTTTAAATATTTTAAGAGCGTGTGAATTAATGGTTAGCAATCTCAGAAAACGGAGTCGGCGGGCCGGTTTCAAATTCCGGATGAGACAGTTTGTGTTCATTTTCATTTTATTCAGTTAGTCGCCACTCCCGTTTCACAATCGTGATTCATGGTAACACTCAAGTCAGAATAGTGTAATGCCTTGTCATTCCTTTTGAACCGGGGATGATGAGGATACACACCCCTCCTCTCAGAGGTGGACTTGTTTTAGAAGTTACCTTCTACTAGCCTTTGCCTAAAGAGGCAGGACCTACAAGGTAGCAGGTGGTTTGAGAGCTTCAGAGATTTCTTCTCATAGACTGGTTGCCAATCAAGACTATAAAACCCAGTCTATCTTGCTATCTTACCAACAGGTGGGGTTTGTGTTTACTTTGCATTAATGTGGAAAAAACGTGAATCATTGTCTTTTGCCCAAGATTTGGATAAAATAGTATAGTAGACTGGTCTCTCTAGCCTTTACAGAGATATTTTTCTGCTTTGTGCATATTGTACATTAGTTTGCATCACTAAATCATATTCTCGACATTGCCGCTTGCTTAAATACCGCTTTTGGCAGCCTTTACTCAATATCAACTCACTTTTATTTGGTTTTGTTTATTTAGTTTAACGACATATCAACCGCAATGCCGACAACATTTTTTATTGTTAGTAATATTGCTGGTAATAGTTAACTATTTACCCATAGCTGGGAACCTAACAGGTGCTACCACCCCGGGTCAGGGTGGACCTGGGAAGACCAGCAATTAAGAGGTGGTTCCACGCTCCTCAAATCCTCCTGATCAGACGCCTTGCTACTGGACGTAGTTTAACGCCTTACCCAGGACGGCTTCTTTTCTTTCATCTACTCTTTATATTTTTATATTTACTTTCTTACGACTTTTATCGCTACATTTATCTTATTTCCTTCTCTTTCGTCTTCCCTTCTTTTCGTTCTTCATTCTCCTTTTTTTCTTCATTTGTTTTCTCTCTTTTCATTTAACGTCTTCCCCTTCGACATCTTTTACATTGTTCGTCTTTCATTTCCCGCTTCCTTTCTCTTCCGCGTCTTTCGTCTTTGATGAAGCTGTACTGATTTAGTAAGCAAGAGAGAACGTCCAATAACTATTTGCTTTCTGACGGTGTCGGCTTTAAGTGCGCGTAAAACAAGAATTAACTCGACATATTAATTTCGCTGGTCAGCGCTTAATCTCCGCTTTTCAAGTTGTTTTCGGGGTTAACTACTTGCCCATAGCTGGAAGCCTAACAGGTGCTACCACCCCGGGTCAGGGTGGACCTGGGAAGACCAGCAATTAAGAGGTGGTTCCACGCTCCTCAAAACCTCCTGATCAGAGGCCTTGCTGCTGGACGTAGTTTAACGTCTTACCCAGGACGCGGATGTAGTTTAACGTCTTACCCAGGACGGCACTACCTATTTATAGAACGTATATTATTATTATTTGAAAACGCTTCAACTTTATCTTTTGCAACAAATGTGCGGCCTGGAATAGTCATTCCGCTGTGAATTTTTCAAGTTACTCTTTTGTAAAAGAAAATAGAAATGACGTCTGGAATAGTCGTGCCGGTGGGGACTTTTTAACTAACACCTTTGCACAAGGCTTACGGTCATATCAAGTTGAAACACCGGTTCCCGTGCGATTATCGCTCGATGGGTGACCGCTTGGGATTACCGGGTGCTGTAAGCTTTGATGTGTGGGTGGTACATGGGATAATGGCTCTGAATTCTTAATCAGAAAACCGAGTTCCAAATCACGTTGAGTTCATTATATTCACTTACAAGTTAATTCCTTTAGGAAATGGATGAATCCATGGCATTTCCCCACCCCCCAACTATGGGTTAATTAGTGAGACTTATATCACTAAAACATTATTATCTCAAAAAATGTAATTAAATTGCGTACAAAATATTTACAGTTTGGAATTAGATAATCCATGAAGGTTAATATGCCTACTTTTGCACAAGATTTAGGTGCGGTCTGGAATAAGCATAATAGTGGACATTCTAATAAGATATCTTTAATCATTATTAAGATACAACGGTTCAAATCTTAATCTAACTATTGAACAATTTTGCTGTTACACGCCTGGTTTCTAATAAAGGTTCCGACTGGAATTTTTATATTAGTTTCATGAACGTAACAATTCAAATAATAATGCCGGTAAATATTTTTTTTTTAAAAAGTTTGTCGTACCAAATAAGAGCAAGGACAAGTGGAGATAATTGAAAGAATTAATTTAATCAATCCGGCACTTGTATTTGATACATAAATGTGAATTTACATATTATTGTTATGACCGTCACTGGCATGCCACAACTGACGGAGACTGAACATTTACTCTCATTTTTTTTTATTAAGAGACAACAACACTTTACTCAGTAGTGAGGTGTCCTGGACTTATCTCTCTAAAACAGATATTTTTGTTAATAAATATCTTTTTTAATTATCATGTCATCTTTGGACCGACAAAGTGGGGAATTTTTTTAAATTAATGCATTTTAACAATATTGTTATAGAATTGCGCTACAAGGTTCCGTTTCTGCTGATTTACAGAAACAAGAGCACAAACATAGAAAAACTTACAATATAATTTTTTTTTAAGCTTTTCACCCCAGGCAAGGCTGGAAGCCACTAGCACGCAAGGGGTTACAGAGGGTTTGGAGCAAGAGCAGATAGCAATGATAGAGGAAAGGATGTGGAGAAGGATAGTGGATAGATCAATGCAAATGGAGATGTCGATTGACGTTACATTTGAATAGTTGGAGATTATAGTTGTCAGGGAAACAGGAATAGGGAAGGGAGTTCCACAGGCGTGAGGTGCGAGATATGAAGCTATTGGAGTAGAATGTACGAATGGTCCGGCGATTCGAGAGAGAACTCTCTAGCAAGAGGGAGATGGTCCTTGACGTAAACACCAAGGACATGCATGTGGGTTAGAGAGGCTTTTCTGAGGAGAGGGAGGTAGCCAGGGACCGAGAGTTCAGAGGAGGGGATAGATGAGTCAAGATTGGTCTCACACAGAGCCAGTATGTCCGGGCAGTTTGCAGTGAGGAAAGATTCCCTTGATTTCTGTTGTATATACATTTCCTTCCGGTTCCCAGCGAAAGGCCTATGGTCAGAAATGCATCATGAAAATTTAAACTGATCATTTTTGTAATAAAAAAAAATAAGATCACACCCATTTTACATAAATAAACTTCTTCATAACGTGTGAGCTGTACTTGCGAGTACAGTTTTTTGTATTTATTTAAGGCATGAGGTACCAGAAATCCCTTCAATCTTTTCATATCAACCCGAGGGCTCGGACTACAACTGGAATTATTGATGTCCACATATGCCACCCTTGTGAGATTTCCATTTCAAGAATCTTGTATTTTGATAGGTTTCTGAAGATTTTCAAAGATACATTACAATTTTCATGGACTGACATGTCAATAAGAAAGCATATTCTATTCTTGTGGTCTTTGACCACGATGTCTGCACGATTGGCTTTGATTGTTTTGTCTGTATCGTAAAGTGCCATAAAACTGTCATAGGTCCTATCTCTGTAAACGAGTTTAGGTGATGTTCATACAAGTTTCTTAAAGTTTCCTTCCTGTAAATGCTTTATTATTATTATTATTATTATTATTATTATTATTATTTATTTCCTTTGATATCTGCCGTTTAAACATTTCTTTCCGGGTCCCGCCCAGGGACCTAAAGTTAGAAATGGTATCATGACACTTTCCACTGCAAAAAAAAATTATTGCCTAGATAAAGCCCTTCGTAAAGTGTGGGCTGTACTTGTCAGAATAATTTTTTGTATCTCTTTGAGGCATGGACTTCCAGGGATCCCTTCAATCAGCCTACTGGAATCTTTTCCAACCAGTCCAAGGGCTCCAACTACAACAGGAATTGTTGATGTTCCCATGTGCCACATTTTTGAGATTTCGATTTCAAGGTCTTTGTATTTTGACAGCTTTTCGAATATCTTCAAAGATACATTGCAGTCTGCAGGGACTGCCATATCAATAAGGAGTGTCAATTTTTTTGATTGTTCTGTCAGTGTGCATTGTGTAGTCCCATAGAATTGTAACAGGTCCTATCTCTGTAACCGGGTCTGGGTGGTGTTCGTACCAGTTTCTTTCGGTTTCCTTTCCGTAGAAGTTGCAAATTTTCCAGTGCAGATATTGGCCCACTCTGTCATGCCGGGTTTTATATTCAGTGGGTGCCAATATCGTGCAACGTGATACAAAGTGATCTATGGTTATTATTATTATTATTATTATTATTATTATTATTATTAATATAATGAGTTTACTACTTTGATTAATGGCCCATGTCAATAAGGAGGCATTTTTATTTTGTTTGCGGTCTCTAATAATGATTCCTGGGCGATTGGCTTTGATTGTTTTGCCTGTGTGCATTGTGTCGTCACATAACATTTAATAAAAAGCTATTAAAATACAAGGACCTTGAAATCGAAAGCTGTTCCACTCCACACATTCCAGCCACGGTTCCGAGAAAGACATATTTTTCACTTTACAGGCTATTGATAAATTTAGAAAGGCACAATTGTTGTTGTACAAATCGCAAAAGGGTTAAAAGTTGTTGTTTTTTTTTGTACCATCGAAATTATTATTATTTCATTCGATTTCTGATGTATACTCATTTCTTTACGGGTCCTGACCTGAGAGCTAAGGTCAGAAATGGCGCCATGACAATTTCTACTGAGCAATTGAAAAAGAAAACAGAAAAAAAAAACAGCACACATATTTTACATAAATAAAGCCCTTCGTAAGGTATGGGCTTTACTCGTGAGAACAATGTTTTCCATTCTTGAAGGCATGGGCTTCAAGGAATCCCTTCAATAAGTCTGTTGGAATCTTTTCCAATGAATCCAAGGGCTCCAACTACAACAGATTGTTGATGTTCACATGAGCCACATTTCTGAGATTTCGATTTCAAGGTCCTTGTACTTTGATAGCTTTTTGAAGATCTTCAAAGATACATTGCAGTCTGAAGAGACTGCCATATCAATAAGGAGGCTTTTTTATTTTGATGCGATCTCTAATAATGATTCCTGGGCGATTGGCTTTGATTGCTTTGACTGTGTGCATTGTGTCGTCGCATAAAATTGTTACAAGTTCTATATTACTTTTATTATTATTTCCTTGATTTCTGTTGTATACTCATTACCTCCCGGGTCCCAACCAGAGACCTAAGGTCAGAAATGGCTCCACGACATTTTCCAGCGATCATTTTTTGTAAAAATCAAAGCAAAAAAACCTCTGATCACACATATTTTGCATCGATAAAGCACTTCGTAATGTGTGAGCTGTACTTGTGCGTACAATTTTTGTATTTCTTTAAGGCATGGGCTACCAGCAATCCCTTTAATGAGCCTATCGGAATCCTTTCCTATCAAGCAGAGGGCTCCAATTACAACTGGAATTATTGATGTCCTCATGTGCCATCTTTTTGAGATTTCCATTTCAATAACCTTGCATTTTGAGAGCTTTCTGAAGATTTTCAACGATACATTACAATTTTCATGGACTATCATGTCAATAAGAAAGCACATTCTGTTCTTGTGGTCTTTGATCACGATGTCTGCACGATTAGCTTTGATCGTTCGGTGTCTGTGTATTGTAAAGTCCCATAAAATCGTTACAGGTCCTTACCTCTGTAACCGGGTTTCGGTGATGTTCATACCTGTTTCTTGCATTTTCACTCCAGTTGCATATTTTCTTGTGTAGACATCTATCATGCCGTGTTTTATATTCCGTGGGTGCTAACATCGTGCAACCTGGTACAAAATTGTCAATTGTTTCTGGGTATTTATCACAGAATCTACATTTCGGTTTAACACAATTTTTAGTATATGTCCCTGGTAATTTCTAGTTCTCAATCATTGGTACTGTGAAGCATTTTGTTTTCAGCTGTTAACCCTTCACTACTTAACCACTGATGGATACGGTGTTGGGGTTTTTGGGTACCCTGGTGTACTAGTGAGCCAGCCAAAATGAGCAGACTCATTTTATAGTTCACCAATAGAAGAGTTAACCAATCAGAAGGCTCAAAATATTCAATCCGTCGAGTATAAAGGCGGCCATGTTTTTCCCGAATATGCACTGCCAGCCGAGGGGCAGAGTCTCGTTCGGGGAGGTAGACTGTCCCTGAACCCGTTTTTTACGGGTTCTATTAGAGAATATTTTTGGCCGAGCCTACGGACTCAGAAAACCCACGTTAAACCCGGCCTTGTGCCACATGTAACCCTCGTGGGGGTGGCTAAATATCACTGCCAGCTTTTGATACTGAAGACTGAAGAATTACGGCACAGCTGCTGCTGGTATTGGCGATATAGTCAGATTCAGTAGAGTGTCTGACTCGTGAGTGTTAATCTTTAACGCCGTTTCATTGAACAGATTACGTACTGCGCTGGATTCTATATTCACAGACTATGGTGAACATGAGTTTAGCACAAGGCTTAATGGAAGGCACGATGTGCAAAAAGATTTTGCACTAGTCTCTCAGTTATGGAGAGCTTGGTAGCTTTGAAATTTATATTATACAAAATTATATTATAATACATTAAGTTATTTTGTATCTTCAAACCAGAGATGCCATTGGGGATCAACTCAAACCAAAACTTATATCTCCAACATTCACGTCGGTATTTTCGCAGATTTTTAAATATTTTAAGAGCGTGTGAATTAATGGTTAGCAATCTCAGAAAACGGAGTCGGCGAGCCGGTTTCAAATTCCGGATGAGACAGTTTGTGTTCATTTTCATTTTATTCAGTTAGTCGCCACTCCCGTTTGTATCTGCGCTCGATTATATATTCATAGACTATGGTGAACATGGTCAACAGCACGGTGATTCTCTAATTCAGTTTGTTTGGTGTGGGAGGATTATTGACCATGAAGAGGCTTATCTCGCCATCTCCTATGCATTTGGTACATCATTGCATTTGCCTTTGCTTTCTTTTTTATGTGCTTTGTGACTGCAGCATGTGCATCACGGTTAATTATTATTATCATTATTATGAAATATGTAAATTAACCACAAAATTTACAAGCATTAGCAAAAAACAAACTCTCTACTTATGAAATTGCGTTTCGGTACATATTGACAATAAATTCTTCCGCGCATGCGCAGTAAGTTAAAGCGTTGTCGCTCACCTCCGCTGTTTATGGCAGTGCTTGGAACTAAAGGCTGTAGAGTGTGGTTATCTCACCACACAGCGATGGTTTTATCATCAGTGACCATTGCTTGTGCAGCAGTTTTTGGGCTAAGCACAATATTTCTCTGGTCCGACAGCCACCATATTCAACAGATATTTCTCCTTAATCCTTTCGACATTTTCTCTTCAAAAGTCAAATCAATCCAACTACATATGTTAGCTCTATCATTGATATTGAACGCTTTTCAATAAGTACCGCGTATATATAATAAATAATATATAAAATTACACACACACACATATATATATATATATTATGCATACATATATATATATATATATATTATGCATATATATATATATATATATATATATATATATTATACACACAATTAGATATGTACATTGTCATATATTTATATTTAAATGGTCGAAATTCGACAATTATTTTAATATATTTTCTGTTTATACGTTATTTTTATAAATACAAATATTTAAGAAAATGCACTTTTTATAATAAACCGTATTAACTACATTTACCAGACTGAATGTCCAAGAAATATCGTAGAAAATATATGTATATATATATATATATATATATATATATATGTATATATATATATGTATATATATATATCTATATATATATATGTATATATATATATATCTATATCTATATATATATATATATGTATATGCATATATATATGCATATATATATATGTATATATATATGTATATATATATATATGTATATATATATATATGCATATATATATGTATGTATATATATATGTATATATATATATATGTATATATATATATGTATATATATATGTATATATATATATGTATATATATATATGTATATATATATATGTATATATATATGTATATATATTTATATATATATGTATATATATATATATACATATATATAAATATATATACACATATATATGTATATATATGTATATATATATATATATATACATATATATATACATATATATAAATATATATATATATATACATATATATATATATATATATATATATATATATATATATATATATATATATATATATATATATAGTTAATACTGTTTATTATAAACATAACATTTACTTTAATATTTAAATCTATAAAAATAACGTATAAACAGAATATATATTAAATTAATTGTCGGACTTAGTCCATTTCATCAATATATGTTGTCATTTGTTTACGTTAAGGTACACTTCGAGCAGATATGGTCGTTCGAGAAAAATCATGGGAATTTGTTGTTTAAAACAGTTATTTACCTTCGCTAACCGGACGATTCTTCTGTAGCTAAACTGTATACCATGTCAGGCTATATGACGGTTCCGTGTAGGTTACATGTTCGATTCCTGTCGGAGAATATATATTTTCTATGGAATGTTGTTTAATACTGTTTATTATAAACGGAGCATTTACTTAAATATTTGTATCTATAAAAATAACGTACAAACAGAAAATATATTGATATATAAACATATATATTAGGAAAAATTATGACGAACTGGAAAAAAAATCTATATATAATGCTGAGAATTAAATATTATAGTATTTATTTCTCCCCTCCAGTGTATATATATTATTTCCTGTTATTTAACATACATTTTCTCGCGTGAATATGGTTGCTTGTTAATGAACGAAGTTAATTAAAGTTCGTAAGCACACGCACGCCGGTCATGTGAGACGGAGAAATAATTCGCTTTCTTTCATGTGTTGTGTGCATGCGAAATTCTTTTTACTTCAAATATGAGGTAGAGTTTCCCTCGGGCGAAACTGACTTACATGCGCAAACGCGCGTATATAACAGGCATATAAATACGTCCATATCTTGTATTCTGAACGATGAGCAGCAGAGGTAAGCAATAGAACTGGGGTATTTTGGGAAGCTGCTCTTTTGTTCCAGTTCCTGAAAATGAAATCGGTAAAAATCGTTTTGACGTAAAGGCAACAAAAACATAAAAATAAAATAGCGTAATAAAGAAAATTCTTTTCCTTTTCACTAAATAAATAAAATGCCCAAGAGCAACTCAAAGTAGAGTGTTACTGAATGATATTGTTTAAGGACGTAAGATGAGGAAATATGTGCAGATTATAAAGATATATAGGATAGATAACGGACGAATCTAGATTTGAGCGTGGAAGCACCCACTCGGGAGCCTATTCCAAAAAGTAGTGGTTTGAATTGAACTATCTTCTTACAAGTGGAATACGAATGCAATTATTCTAAGTCCGATGACCATGTCTACGGATAGCGTATTGTCGCCATGTGTTTATGTCTAAGCACTACCCGGCACAAGTATTGAACTCACAATTACTATGCAACAAAATGCGCAAAAGAACACATTAATCCACTGAGTCTAAAATCTAAGGTATCAGCTTCTGACATTGCTTTTTACTCTTGGTTACGCTTGACTGCATTTTATTCTTTCTGTGGAAATATATAGATATAGATGGTGGACTCTCCCGTCGTATTCGACGTATGAGGGTCAAGCAGCTAAGTTCCTAGGAACCGACAGCCCAGGCACCAGCACATATGGTTCGATTATAGTTGTGAAGGCTTCGCATGTATTTTTACGCTAGGCCTACTGAGGAGTTCCAAAGAGCTTAGCATGGGCGTTGATTATTTCGAACGTCTGATTCTGCAGTGTTTTTCACCTTCAAATGCTTTACTTTTTTCACAGGTATTAGTGACTAACCATTTGCTTTTATACATAAATACAGACAGAATGAAGAATTCATCCCAGAATCTAAAAACAATATAATAATAGGCAGACTATCTGAAGGAATGATAATGGTTCCTTTCAAGAAAGAACGTATATATATGTGGGGCTCGATGCGTTGATTAATCTATATGGCTACAGATTAATGAAAATTATTTGGTTTCTAATTCTCTCTCTGGAGGTGAAGCTAGCACAAGGCCACCTCCAGATTAACTTCCCAAATAAAACCTACTGTCCCCATTATTTAATTTGTGAATTTCAAAAATCCTTAACGTCAGACAAGAAAGGAGAAAAAGAAATAAGCTGAACAACGCACTTAGTTTGTAACATGAAACAAAGATAATAATATATTCAACAAAATACATACATTTACATTTTAGTTGAATGGCATGCGAAAAGGTTAGTTGCCTCCCGTTAGCTGTGGGAAAGTTATATCTCAAATGGAAAGTTATATCTCAAATGGTTTTAGTAATGTTCGTTACACTGTTCATGTTAATGGTTTAGACAAAGTTCTTCGTACCATGTGTTTGACAAGAGTTTTAATAAAGATGAGTGAGTTGGGCGAAGTGTTTGACTGGTGTTGTTTCCTGTCTGGTCTTGCAGGAATGACCAGTCCCAACCGAGTGTTTGTGCCGCAACTGTCCGATCTCTCGCGGGCAATGTTTATATAGTACTTCAAGCATTCTTGCAATTTGGCGGTAAAAAAAATATAGTTACTTACCTTAATTCTGATTGGCCATATCAGACCAATCAGTGAACATTTAACATAGCACATTCGTTTATTACATGTACAATGAATTTAACGTATGTGAACATATGTGTATAAGGGTATTTGGCATGCGTGAGTGTGTGTGTATGTGTGGACGTACACTTCCACATATATGATTTTAAAATCAGTTGAATCCGCTAACTTGGTTTCAACCTTACGGTATCCTCAGGCGATTTTTATTAAATGACCTCTTAACACGTTATTTTTTTTAATAATGATCGTTAATATTATTTTTAACAAAAAAAAATTTTACATTTTACATTCGGATCTCTGTTGTTTTTTTTCTTTTAAATTCCGCACATGATCAACAAGTTTGATATATATATATATATATATATATATATATATATATATATATATATATATATATACATATATATATATATATACATACATACATATATATATACATATATATATATATATATATACATACATATATATATACATATATATATATATGCATACATATATATATATACATATATATATATATATATATACTTACATATATATACATACACATATATATATATACATATATATATATACATACATATATATATATATACATGCATATATATATACATACATATATATATATATACATGCATATATATATACATATATATATATACATATATATATATACATATATATATATACATATATATATATATTTTATACATATATATATATATAATATATATATATATACATATATATATAAACATACATATATATATACATACATACATATATATATATACATACATATATATATACATATATATATATATACATACATATATATATACATACATATATATATATATACATACATATATATATATACATACATATATATATATATATACATACATATATATATATATACATACATATATATATATATACATACATATATATATATATATATATATATATATATATATATATATATATATATATATATTCAATACGGCAGAAAAATATTTGTTTGTTTTTCCAGCATCCTTACGTTTTTAAGTTTCGTAGGAGTGATAAAAATACCACGCAACAAAACATCAACATATTTTACTACTACCAGATTTAAATAATTATAAGCAGGACGAATATATTTCTACCGTAATTCATACATATGACCACCTCATCTATAAAAAAAAATTATCAACTCATAATCTACATGAGCCCGTAAGCAAGATACTAGTCGATAACACTAGAGTCCTTTGTAAATCAAATTTCAGACAAACTTCGTGTATGTATATATATATATATATATATATATATATATATATATATATATATATATATATATATATATATATATTATAAATTAATTGATTTAAAATATGTTTTTTCGCTATACAGTGATAATCATGTTTCAAAAATGGAAGCTAAAGCCTTTGTATTTAATTTTGTTATTAAATTAAAGACATTAACGGATGTCAGAATGTGTTGAAAAATACATCCCTACCCACCCCTAAACATAACCCCGCTTTCGAATGTAACTATTAACTGATACAATGAAAATTAAAAAATTGAACACCCTACCACCCCTTGTCTAGATGAATGGATTTCTCGGTATCCTTGGAAACCCTCAATTATGAATATTTGCCGTGCCTTTAAAACCGTGAATTTAAAAAAATAAGTTACTCCAAAATTCGCTTGACGAGGAAATGGAAGCGAAAAAAAACATATTTTAAATCAATTAATTTATAATATTAATGCTCTGTAAATTTACATTGAGCACTATTGTGTAAAAATAAAAAATATCTATAAGAACACGGGATTTTATATCTTACTGTTCTTTCTTTATATATATATATATATATATATATATATATATATATATATATATATATATATATATATATATATATATATACTGAGGAAATTGTAAGACTAAATGAAAAAAATCTGTGACGCGTTTCATCCGTTAGGACTTCATCCGAATGCGTTTGTTAACGTTGTTGTGACTTCACATACGCATGAACTAGAAAAGCTGGTAGTTTCAGAATTTTAAATATCCCACATTGTGATTACAGAAAATCTACTAAGGATGGTGATGGTTGTTAGAACTTGGCTGTACATTTACTGTAAGTAGTCAGAAAGAATATATTGGAGAAGCCTCAAGAAGTTTTTTTAAAAAGACTATATGAACACAAAAGAGACATTTGAAAAAAAAATTAACATAACACAAAACGCATTGATTGACCACAGTTTTGACATAAAAAAAAATGCTACTCGAATTAAAAGAGAAAATAATCCACTAAGATGTCTGGGCAGTTCTTTAATCAGCCACAGTAAACTACTTCTAATACAGATAGTAGCTTACTCTTTTTTATTTATTTATTTTTTTTACTTCTTTTTCACATGGATTTAATTTCTTTTGCAGATTAAAAAAAAACTTTCAGAGTTTTG
The DNA here is from genome assembly GCA_964036315.1 of Acanthosepion esculentum. NCBI lineage: Eukaryota > Metazoa > Mollusca > Cephalopoda > Sepiida > Sepiidae > Acanthosepion > Acanthosepion esculentum. The sequence goes on from OZ038499.1 coordinate 19,604,517, forward strand.
CCGATAAACAAAGATGGCCGATCAAGAAGCATGCTCCAGGATTGAACAGCGGTCAGTTATCAAGTTTTTGGTTGCTGAAGGGTGCAAACCATTGGAAATCATAGGAGAATGTCAACTGTGCATGGTGCCACATGTTTCAGTCAAAGAAATGTTTACAAGTGGACTAAATTGTTTAAAGAAGGACAGAGCAGTGTTGAGGATGAAGACAGGCCTGGGAGGCCTACAGAAGTAAGGTCTCCTGAGGTGATCGAATCAGTCAATGACCTCATTCATTCTGACAGAAGGGTAACAGTGGATGACATTGCAAGGACTTTGAGCTTATCTGTTGGGACAAACGCAGGGGTCATCAGTCAGAAGGAGTCATCTTGCATCATGACAACGCAAGGCCTCACACAGCAGCCCAAACGGTGCAGACCATCAACGAGCTGGGCTGGGAACTGCTCCCTCATCCCCTTTACAGCCCAGAGCTTGCCCCTTCAGACTTTCACCTGTTTTGTCCCTTGAAAGCGTTCACAAGAGGCACGAAGTTTAAAAGTGACGATGAAGTCAAAAGTGTTGTGAGCGACTGGCTGAGACATCAGTCCAGAGATTTTTACGCTGAGGGAATACGGAAGCTTGTGCACAGATGAGAAAAATGTGTGACAGTGTTGGGAGACTACGTTGAAAAATAAATAAAAGTAAGCTTCTATCTCCATTAGAAGTCCTTATACCGAAATATTTCACCTTATTTATTGAATGACCCTTGTATATATATATATATATATATATATATATATATATATATATATATATATATATATTATGCAGTGTTATATTAGAACATGAACATACCCACTACAAAACTGTGCATCTTGTTTCAACGTTAAAAATGTTAACGTTTCATCTAAAAAATTTTATTCCGAAATGCAGATAAAGAAGCTCGTCTTCCACTTCCGTCACTGGAAATTTTCCCATAAAGGGTAAAAAGGATTTTTATGTGGAGAAAGAAAGGAAGTTAAGTGATTAGTAACAGCGAGAGAGAAGAAAAAAGAAGAAACAACATGTACAATTTTGTAGTGGGTATGGGCATGTTATAATGTAACAGTGCATAATAAATAAATATTTATTGGTCTACTTTTTGTATTGAGCCCTGTTTTAAATGAATGTTTTGAAATCTTACTCTTCGTTCATTTACATTTGAATATATATATGTGTGTGTGTGTGTGTGTGTGTGTGTGTGTGTGTGTGTGTGTGTGTGTGTGTGATGTCATGGGCCACGGTGCGATTTTCGCTCCCAGCGTCTCGTATACACGAGTTTTTCGTTGCTTGGAAATCTTCCATGCAAACAAAAACAGACTATCATTACTGTTGTGTCCATGTACTGTTTAATATATTGTAATGTAATTGTGATGTTTGATGATGGCTTATATAAGCCGAAAGCTTAGATAGGATTAAAAATATGTAACAGTATGATGATTTTCTTTCGTCTATCAATGATAATGTTAATTAAGCTTATCCGACGATATGTAAGGAATTTGCATAAAATAAATAGACAACACTTGTCTATATTATTTAATGAAACATGCATCAATGTATATATTTTATTGTGTACTATATATATATATATATATATATATATATATATATATATATATATATATATATATATATATATATATATAGTACACAATAAAATCTTTTCTACCATTTCTAAGGCATATTGGTATTTAGTTTTTGTTTATTGTTTAAAAAAACAACATGTCTGGCAGCATACACAGTTCCAGAAAATCCTTGTTAAAAACACAACTATACTTAAACATGAAAACGATAAACAAAAACTAAAAATTCTTGAAGGTATATGCATAAAATAGTTGAAACCTAAACTGAACAAAATAAACTATGAAATCTCCACAAATATTCTTAAATGCCTATAATTGGCAACAGAAACCATTGGTTTATACCAACGGCTTCTCATACTAAATACTTCTCGAAGTCACTCTCGCGTGGTCATGTGTGACGTCATGAGCTGCTGTGCGATTTTCGCTTCCAGCGTCTTATATGCACGAGTTTGTCATTGCTTGGAAATCTTCCATATAAGCAGAAACAGATTATCATCACTGTTTTGTCCGTGTATTGCTTAATATATTGTAATGTAATTGTCATCTTTGATAATGGCTTATGTAAGCCGAAAGCTTAGATTGGATTTAAAAATATGTATCAATATTGTGGTTTTCTTTCGTCTATCAATGATAATGTTATTAAGCGTATCCGACGATATGAATTTACATGAAATAAATAGACAAAACTGTCTATATTATTTAATGAAACATGCATTAATATATATATATATATATATATATATATATATATATATATATATATATATATATATATATATGGTATAAAATGACAATTGGAAAAATCGTGTTTCGTCTTCCGACTTTTTCAAAGCAAAAATGAAATCGAAATATCTCTGTTGTTATAGTTGCATTAAAATCCAAATTTAAAAAGATAAACGCTTCTGTCCAAGCCTTTTTTTTTTTTTTTGGTTAACGTAAATTACCTTTATAGTAAGAGATTAAATTTTTTTTGGGGGGGGGGGGGTAATGTAAACGAAAAATAAGAAAAAAACCAGTAAAAATCGCCATTTTTAGTTAATTACGTGGGTTTTCACTGTATGGGTGGGCTCAATTATCAAGTTAAATGACTGTTAAACAATCAACTTATTGTTGGCTACAATTGAGTGAAGTTTGTATTAGGTTGAAATCGATTTGTGTTGAAATAGATTTTTGGATTTTCACGGTTTTTCGCTAAACGCAGTGGTGTAGAAATAAACATGAAGCAACGTTGAGCTCGTCATGATGTAAGTAACCTACATATCGAGTTTGAACAAAATCGGTGGGAAAAAAGTGAATTTATCGACATTTGATCGGCTTTATCGGTTATTGATTTTTTTTTAAATTGTCGATTTTTTACGCTAAGAACCTATCCCTTACATTGTACAATGTAGACGCCGAGTTTGGTCAGAATCGATTGGATGAATCTCGAATGAAAAGGTATCACACAGACAGACACACAGACGCGAAGACATCCTCTGTCCTTCTCATTATCCTTTCCTCAAACACCCTCCTTGCTTTCACTCTCTGTAATCCCTTGTGTGCTAGTGGCACTCCCGCCTTGTTTGGGGGTGATATCCTTTTAAAAAAAATATGGTCAGTCAGTTAGTTATGTGCCATATGTGATACACGTTTGGGAGATCATGGCCTTTCCGATTCGTGAGTGACTAGCAGGAGAGTTTTTCAGCTTATGTTTCTGTCTATGTTAAACTGGTTACCAACCAAGGTTATAGGATCCAAGTCTGTCCTGTTAATCAACATATTAATGGGGTGGAAGATATGAATTTAGATCTTTCCCAGGGGTAATGACACATGAGTGAATGTAACGAACACGTCTGGAATTCGAAATCGGATCTCAGAATTCGCATTTTGAGCCGATATCTATGACACCACACGGACAAATTGTTATTTAGTGGTCCCTGAGTGGCAGACAGTTTTAAATAATCGTTCTCAATAACATTTCGATTCTTAACATTTTTGTTTAATATTTATATTTTGAATTAACTGTAATGTCTTCTTGTACGAGAAAATAAAATTTCATTTCCTTTCCCTCTCCTCTTTTTTCTTTTTCCCGCCATCCTTTGCCTTTATCTTATATAACGATTAACTTCTTCCTTCCCCTTTTCAAGTTTTCTTCTTTCTTCATCACTCACTCTCTCTCGTTCTCTCTCTGACTCTCTTTGATTTTGTATTTTTTCTTTTTCCATCTATCTTCCCTGACATTCTATCCATTCAGCAGTTTCCATTACTTATCTTTCTCGTTATATATATATATATATATATATATATATATATATATATTACTTATATTTCATACTCCAATAATTTTTTTTCTTATTGAAACATTAATTGCTCTTTGGTGTCGCTTATATATCGAATATACAGACGATTGGATTTGATATTTTAGCGACATCGGTTTCATTGATAAAATATACAAAAAATAAATATAAATAAATAGTCGATCGAGGGACACGTGAAAAAAAAAAGAAATCAACTGCCTGGAGCATTGATTTGCTGATAAATCTATTCTGATAAATATTGTACATAGATAAACATTATTACGATCAGAGTTATTTGCACACGTGCGAATATAGAATTTCTTTTAAATGTTGGACTGCACGGTGGCTTAAACAGTAAGAAGTTTACCTTTTGCACAAATTGGGCAGATGGAGAAAAAAAAAAGAGAAAACATCGACTGTCAGTTTTGATTATAAGTCGACAAAACTTCTCTGTCGGGAAAGTTTCATGTTTCTTTTTAAATATACAATTACCACGTTTCGCACACACACACACACATACATATATATATATATATATATATATATATATATATATATATATATATATATATACACTATTTAAATTGTTGGGACTGTTGTCTTCAACTTCATTGCTATCTTCACGACGTTTCGGCTGTTGTACGCGCAAGCCTTCTTCAGGTGATTGAAATTTCGAACTGAAGGCTGAGGCGTACAACTGCCAAAACGTCGTGAAGATAGCAACGAAAATGAGAACAACAGTCCAAATAATGTAAATAGTGTAAATAATTAAAATAAACCATCTCAGAAATATAGACATTTTTGTTTGTAGGTCTTGAAGATTAAGAACTGTTTTTTTAGAGCTGTCATGAAATAAAAATTATTTTAAGTACAGTGTAACCCGGATATAAGAGAGTTGTCGGGACCGGAGAAGTCTCTTATATCCGGGTTTGGTCTATTATATATACATTAACGCAGGCTCAAGTTTGGGACCAGAGAAAATCTCTCTTATATCAGGGTCTCTTATATCCGGGTTTCACTGTATTTCATATTCTTTAATTAATAATAATTTTCCTCTGGCTTATTGACAGAGAGGTCTCCTCGGATCTATATCCTCCTGGAAATTACATACGGATTACCATATTGTATTATTACTATATATATATATATATATATATATATATATATATGACAAACTGCAAAGTATTTTAGTGACGCGTTTCATTGGACTGGGCTTTGTTGACGTTTTCCACTTTGTCAAATTTTTTCTTATTTAATGTTTGTTTTTATATATAAATTATACAAAATTATAATAACAAAGCGATTAAGCGTATATTAATAAATACACATCAAACTCCACGCCGACTCAGAGTTTCATGCACAGGTACCTATATATATATATATATATACATATATATATATATATATATAGGTACCTGTACATGATGATTGCATTGTGCATGAAACACCGAGTGGTACTGTCGGCGTGGGTTATTATGTATATTTATTGATATGTACTTAACTTAGCTCTGTTTGCTTGATGCAAAAGCGCCTATCTTAGCGCTTATCACCTCATCCTCTTCCCATGGCCTCTTTCTTTCTTTTCCCTTCCCCTTTTTCCTTTTTCCCTTCCTTTTCGTTCACCCGCGACTACTTAATGCCCCTTCCATCTCTATATGTAAATTCTAAAAGACATTTCATGAAAATTTCCAAAGAACGGAAGTGGTGGATATTTGCTTCGATTACTGTATTTCTGAATAAATTTTTTTAGTAACACCGTGATTTCCTACCTGATGATACGTCTAAAAAAGGTTTTCCCTTTTTTGACGTTGAAACAATAATGTACAATTTTGTAGTGGATATGTGCATATTCTAATGCAACACTGCATAAGATAAATAAATATTTACGGCTCTACTTTGTGTATTGAGCACTATTTTTAAATCAATGTTGTGAACGATGTAATCCTACTGTTCGTACTCCTACACTTTGATATATATATATATATATATATATATATATATATATATATATATATATATATATATATATATTTGTATGTGAACACTTGAACGTACATTTATTTATTTGATTATATATACTGATATGTAAGCAAATATAGGGATATAGATCCGACAGTATGAGGAAAAATATGAAAAAACAAAATCCGAATATGCAAGTTTACTGTTTTAATTTCGGGAATTTGAACAATGCTTTGTTTGTACACATGACTAAATATGATCATAGTTTCGACTTTGATTCTGTGAAGATTTTAAAATATATTCATAATAAAAATCTTAGACGGATTTATGAGGCATGCATAATATCTATCTCGCGCACGGTAAATACTAGACCCGCCTTCTTCAATATTTCCCCTTTTTTTGGCAAGATTAATGCTGGTCAAACGTACTTATAAATTTTAGTTTCAACTAAAATTCTTTCTTTTATAATAAACTCTATTTTTAGGAATACGTTTTCACAACATCGCCCACGTGACACCGACGTGATCGCATTGCAAAACGGAACGCTGATCTTAAAATTCAGTTATTTTGTTTTTCACAACATCGCCCACGTGACGCCGACGTGATCGCATTTCAAAACGGAACGCTGATCTTAAAATTCAGTCATTTTGTTTTGATTATTCTTATGTCTATCGTCTTTTCATGTTGACTTGAATATCGTTTAATTATGTTTTTATAACTATGTCCTGAAGAAGGTCTACTAGACCGAAACGTCTGACGTCGACATTGAAACATTAAAACAGTAAACTTGCATATTCGGATTTTGTTTTTTCATATTTTTCCTCATATACTGATATATATATATATATCTGTGTGTGTGTGTGTGTGTGTGTGTGTGTGTGTGTGTGTGTGTGTGTGTGTGTGTGTGCGGTTTCTTCTTCCATGTTCCGTGTCCATTCAGGGCATTGGCGATCACGGCTCTCCACATTTCCCTGACCGTTGTAGCTCTTAATAAATTTTGTGTTTTTATCTCTCTTAAACCTTCTTCCGTCATCCATTTATTCAAGATCACTAGGTAGGTTGTTTTCCTCTGACCTTCTTGGCTTCAATCTACCTTGTGAGTACCAAACTCTCTTAACTCTCTTTCCTCATTATATACCCTAGAAATTTCAAATGTTTAATCCTGATGTCAAGTATAAATGTCCGTTCTTGTTTCGATTGTCTCTAGAACTTCGTCGTTGCTCACGTGTTCGGTCGATGGTATTCTCAGCATCCTCCTGTAGAACCATATTTCTGTTGCTTCAAGTCTCTTCTTCGTGTGTGAGGAGATTGTCCAGCATTCACCGTCATATAGAAGAACTGGCATAACATGGCTAGCGAGTAAATAGATGGTGGGACAAGGAAAGATAACAAAAAGACAAAATTTATTAAGAGCTCCAAATGACAAGAAAGTGTGAAAAGCCATGATCGCCAACGTCCTGAAGTGACACGGTACGTTGGTGAAGAAACGTATGTGTCGATAGCAGGCAATGTAATTCTCAGAAATACAATTTAACTGTAAAGCAGGTGAATCTAAAATATTATCAAAATACACACACACATACACACACTCATATATATATATATATATATATATATATATATATATATATATATATATATATATATATATATATATATATATATAATTACCTCTAATAGATCGTAAAAAAGACCACAGTATGAAAAAAATGTTTCTAAATCTTGACGAAAACAATTTTATATTGTCCCAACGCTTATGATACTATTAAGAGGCAAGATCAAAGCACTTCTTGGGTATTTTTTTTTTTTTACATTTTTTTAATCGTTTCCAGCACGTCCGAAATTGACATAAAATCGATCATGTCAACCATTTTTCCATTTTATAAACAAAAGGAAATTCTCCGTTTTAAAAATCAATAATTTAGAATAAATTAGAAAGTATAAAGTTTATTTAAAATATTTTGAAACAAATATGACTTATTTTCTGCGTCGAATGTGTATATACATATATATATTGTTATGGTGTTGAAACCATAGAAAAATAACACAGACTCGGATATAAAGTTAAACGGTATATTATTCTCGGAAACGTAGTACAAAGTATGTGGACTGGAGAGTACTTACTCTCACTGGTGTCCTGACTAACTCATTCATACATTCACTCGGTGATACACTCTTGGTGACTCACACCTGGTGACTTCCTCTTTACTAGAAATTGGTAGCCACATTATATAAGTGTGGAAGAGTCACGTCACGTTCCCACAATACCCCCCTTGCAAGCCTTTTACTTAATAAAAAGGGTTAATACCTTTTCTTCTTTGGGTTAATTATCAAAGGTTCGGTGAATTTCCTTTTTCTATTTGGCAATACGCTTTTTCTGCGGGTAGCAATGTTCTTTATGTGTGTGCTATAGGTTTTCATAGAAAATTTTCGTCCTCCGACAGGTAACGAACCTGTATCTTATACGGAACCGTCATATAGTCTGACGTGCCTTAACCGTTTCGGCCACAGAGGAGCGTTCGGTTAGCAAGGTCGATTTTACTGTCTTTAAACTTTAATCTTCCATGATTTAAAGACAGTAAAATCGACCTTGCTAACCGAACACTTAGATACAGGTTCGATTCCTGTTGGAGGACGAAAATTTTCTATGAAAATTTCTCGGACATTCAGGCCGGTAAATGTTGTTTAATACTGTTTATTATAAAACAGAGAATTTACTTAAATATTTGTATCTATAAAAAGAATGTATAAACATAAAAATGTCTGAAAATAATTGTCGGACTTTGTCCATTTCATAATGTACATATATATATATATATATATATATATATATATATATATATATATATATACGTGTTCTAAGGGGAAAAATCTTTCGGATTAATAAATAAAATTCTATCACTTATATATATATATATATATATACATATATATATATATATATATATATATATATATATATATATATATATATATATATATACTGAAGAAACAAACTATTATGACCAATTGATTAACGGTTATACTGCTATGGACGTATTTATACGTCTATATAAAATTTGCATTGCCCGCTTTGATGTATATACGTTTACAAGACACCGTGAGTTGTTGGTCTCTATTTTTCCTGTCATTAGCTAGCTATCGTTTAATACTATTTCCAAACTGGTATAGACATACCACAGTGTGAAATACAGCCTGTTTTATTACATTGTATTTTGGTGGGTTGTTTGATTTAATCTGTACTGTAGAATATCCAAACAAAAACAAAATGGTGGCATCCACAATCAATTACTGCCAGTGTGTTTATAGTCATTTATTTCCAGTGAACGTCAATTTACTATTTTCATCAAAACGGGGCAGCACAGCCAGACAACAATATTATAAAAACAAAGCGATGAAATAAATTGCTCTCATGAATCACCACTATAAAACTTTTGCCTGATCAGGCATGAACTCGACAAGATAATAAAGATCTGCTACCTGGAAAATTGACAGCAGGTTCTTTAATTACAGTCTGGGACTTTACATAGAAAATTATTTTGATTTTGTTGTTGTTGTTGTTGTTGTTTGTTTGTTTTTTTTGTGGGGGGGTTTCAAAAATGCTATCTCCATATGACTTTTCGTCTTAGAACAGCCTTTCTGGCCTTACCCGAGTCGTTAAGTCATTTTCGAGACATTACACCTCATGATAATTTGGGAATCAACGACTTCAACCGGGAAATATCAACACAATTCTTTGCCCAGTCAATCAATACTATACCAAAGGGGAAGAAAAAAAACGGTAACAATCTGTTTTAAATAACTTGATTTCATCTGTACACGAAAAAATGTTTCTTTGCCATGCACTGGACGAAAGAAATTGAACAGTTTGTCACCACGTTACCTTACTATTACTAAAAAAAACAGGCTTCTGCAATTTACTTTTAGTTTTTACTAGCATGTTGGTGCCAATGTTAGATTGGCATGTGTTCGCACCTAAGATTATTTCAATTAATGAACCACATCAAGGTTCTTTTCTGCCTCTACGGGACTTGTTGAATGTTTACGATTAGTTTCATAGCACTGAATGACACTTGTATTGGTTCAGGTGTGTGCTTATCGATGCAAAAAAAACATTTTTTTTCCAAAATTGTGCTTTGCGAAGTCTGTTCTCATGAGTGTATTCATGATTCTACCGAGGAAATTATTTTTTTTTTAATACAAGAAACGGATTGACACGAAAAATAAGTGCAAAATTATATTAGATATTTCTTTAGTTGAAAAAAATGAAACATTCATTAAAATATTGGATAATTATTTCTAAACTAATGTATTGAAAAGAAATTAATGTCGAAAGTGTTTTAACAGAGAATGGAAAATGCGACTCCGAAATTCGAATGCGCATTGGAATAGCAAAAGATGCCATCCAAAAGCTAAGCAAAGTATTAAGAAACTAGAAAATATCTCGGTCCTTCTATATGGCAGTGAATGTTGGGCATTCTCCTCACCGATGAAGATGAGACTTGAGGCAACAGAAATACGGTTCTACACATGGATGCACATGTTTAGACTGAACATGTTTAAGTTAAGTAGAATCCGAAAGGACACTTATGGTTAGCATCAGAAATAGACACTTGAAATGTGTAGGGTACATAATAAGAAAAGAGGGCACAGAAAATATGACACTCAGAGGACATATTAAAGGCTAGGCAGACAGGTGAAAGCAGGGCATTAAAAAAACCTAAAGAGTTTGGATAAATGGTTAGCAGAACAGGGGGTGAGGCTGTAAGAGAGATAGAACAAAGGAAAACTTTACTGAAAGTTACAAAGGATAGGATATTATAGAGTCATGATCGTCTACGTCCTGAAAGAAGAAGAAGAAGAAGAAGAAGAAGAAGAAGAAGAAAAAGAAGAAGAAGAAGAAGAAGAAGAAGAAGAAGAAGAAGAAGAAATAGAAGAAGAAGTAATAGTAGTAGAAAAAGAGGGAGAAGCAGAAGATGAAGAAGTAGAAGAAGAAACAGCAGAAGATGAAAAAGAAGTAGAAGAAGAAGTAGAACGAGAAGTAGTAGTAGTAGTAGTACAAGAAGAAATAGAAGTAGAAGAAGTAACAGAAGACGTAGAAGACGTCGAAGAAAAAGAAGAAGAGGTAGAAGAAGAAAAAGAAGAAGTAATAGACGAAGAACAAGAAGTAGAAGAAGAAGTAAAAATGCAAAAGACGTCTAAGAAGAAGAAAAAGAAGAAAAAGAAGTGGAAAATGCAGAAGGCGTAGAAGATGTAGAAGAAGAAAAAGTAGTAGTAGTCGAGGTAGGAGAAGAAAGGAAGAAGAAGAAAAAAGAAGAAGAAAAGAAAAAGAAGTACAAGAAGAAAAACAACAACAACATAATATATAGAACATAAATGAAGAGTTTTAAAAACAATTGACTGTAGTCAGGATCACCATCTATCTTCTATCTGTTTCTGAGATGATCATCAGGGGTGCAACTGGTAAGGCAAAAACTATGTGCAGATGTCCATCAATATTTTTTTCTCTTAACGTTTAAATGCAACGGCTGACAGTTATGCTTTAGCGTTCATTAGCGACACATAGTTTTTGGCTTACCAGTTGCACCCCAGATGATCATCTCAGAAAGAGATGGAAGGTACTAGGATAATAAAAGTAAATTTCACTATTACATTTGATTGCAATACGCGGTAAAATATCCGTGAATATGAATAGATTATGCTAGAAATAAGCAGACATAATGTGTGTAGTATATATATATATATATATATATATATATATATATATATATATATATATATATATATATATATATATAAATTCGGTCGAGCACTTTAGAGGTGAAAGCGCGAATTTCTAAACAATGATTGCTACTGCTATTAAGGCAAAGCTCTTCTATGTATCGAAAACACTGAGACACTGGCGTGTTTATTCAAAAATAAATATGTAAAAATTCACCTTCCTCTCTGCCGGGAGTTGATAACTTAGGGGAAAAATATGCGACTGATGCCAAATCAGTCGGGTTTCGATCCTGGCTTGAGGCAATCGGATGTCTAGCCACACTGATGAGTTGTGATACAGCGAAACAGTCTGACTGTGGATGACAATATATATATATATATATATATATATATATATATATATATATATATATATATATATATATATATATATATATATTATAACATATGCATGTTATAACATCAATACTATTGGTGCCTTATCAAGTGATGGTGTTGATTGCAAAATAAAGAGTTTTATGAGTTCCGAAACCAAACAAACCCCCTCAGTAGGAGAAACATTTTTACGTAACCTATGATGATCAATCAGAATACAAGTATATGGCAAATCAAAATAATGTGACAATATACAGTAATTACAATCTATTAGTGTATTAAATTTAAGATTAGGTTAAATTAGAAATCAATATAACAAATAAAGTTTTAATTTCACATTCAAATTTAAAATTACAAATGTCAAATTCTAAATTTAACAGAGCATCAAGTCTAATATTATTAAAAAAAAAACTATTCAGAAATGAAACTAGGAGAATATATATATATATATATATATATATATATATATATATATATATATATATATATATATACACACACAGGGTGTCCATAAAGTTCGTGTGCACTTTAAAAAATGTATAACTTTATTTGTATTTGCGATAGAACTAATCTGTAAAAAATGTTATAAAGTTTAATGTACGTAGTTTTAAGTATAGCTAAAATAACTAATGTGATTTCAGGCATTACTGCAAATCAGTTGGAAAAATCGCATTACCCTTTGTATTGCTAATGATGGAGGACATGTGGAAACTTAAATAAAATTTCAATAAAACCTTAAAAAATATACATTTACTTCTTTCTAATCCTTTTTTTTATATGAGTTTCACGATTCCGCGATCTTCAGACGAATAGAACGCACAAGAAAGAAAGTAGGAGTCTAGTATTATATACCCATGACCGTAACAAACCTGCGCTAATGCGTCAAGGGAAATTTAAGAAAACAACGTAGATAAATCCCACCATCGCGGTGTAAAAAGAAAATAATCAAAGAAAAAACGCCGTTGGTGGGCCTAACCAGCCATGGTGACTGGACTATTAAGAGGGTGAGGAAAAATAGAGGGCAGTGGGAAAACACTAGTTCAGGTGGCAGGTGACACAATAAGGATTTTATATCATGCCTACATCTACTAATTAATTCTGATTTTTTACTCAACATCGAACATAATATTGCAAACTTCTTTTGAAGATAAAGCCTACACCTATCCCTTCTTTTGCATTTTTTAAGAACTCTCCAAGTAATTTTCTGAGACTTCCCTATTTCTCTTTTAATATTCCAGTAATACGCTGACAGCGCCGTTGCATTTTCATATTTAATATGTTTGAAACACAACTTGCTATTGTAGTATCTTTTTTCCATTCATTTTCAGTAACCCCTATATAAAAATTCTCCTCATTAAAATTATTCTTATTTTCTAACCTTGTTTTCGTCAAATAAACCCTATTTTCAACAAAGCAATTACCTTCCATAGAACAGGCGCTTTTTATTCTACAATTATTTTGTTCCCCTTCAATGTTATTGAGCAAGTTTCTACTGTGGGTATCAATTATCTTTTTCATATTTTTCCCGCAGCCATAACTGGCTGTAACATTATTTTTATTAAATACTTTCCACATTTTACTGTGAAGGTTTTTCTAATTAATTTTAAAAATATTCCTCCTGTATTGGTTTTTACCAATTTACTATATGGCTGGTTGAACCAAATTATATTTCGACTCCTATACTTTTTATTTTTTTGTTGTTGTTTACTAAATTTCAGTTCGATTTTATGTCGACATTTTTTAAGACCTCTTGGTCTACTTCTTTAACTCCTTCAAAGTTATCCTCATTTTTTGAGTTAGTAGATAATCTACTGGCTATCAATTTATACAAATATTTAGTAACGGTAGCAGGATGATCGGAATTGGTGTTTACGTATAGTGGCATATTTCCATGTTTTCTATATGATTTATACTCACCTGAAAGTAGGTTTAAAAACACATCCAAATAGACCACCTCTATAAGATCAGATTCTACTTCCATTTTGAGTCCGTATCGCTTGAAAAGTCACAAGTGGAGTAATGGATAATTTCAGTGGAATCCATTACATTCACTTACCTTGGGAAAGGTATGAATCTTCTTTTTCTCCCCCCTCCCCAGCTATGGGTAAATAGCAGGTCAGACCGGGTTCTATAGCCTGGGATGGCAACTTGTCTACCGCTGAAAGAAATGGCAACCTACTGCGGGAAAAAATCTGCATCGTCAGTCATGTGTCGAAAGATACATGTTCACCTAAGCGTAGCACATAACTGACTGAATTGGGAATATCTCATCAATTATTCTTATAATTATATATATGAAGAAATATAGTCTTAAGGTGTGCTATATTTATGGGATAACGTGCTCAATATCAGAGATAGAGCGTGTGTAGATATAAAAGTGAACACTGAAGTCAACACTTAGAGACTACAGTCTGTTTCATGCTAGACGCAATCGTCAGGCCACGTGGCCTGACGATTGCGTCTAGCATGAAACAGACTGACTTCAATATTCACTTTTATATACATATATATATATATATATATATATATATTATATATATATATATATATATATATATATATATATATATATATATATATATCAAGGACAGAGTGTATGTAAATATGAAATATATATATATATATAGTACAGGTAATCGATCCGTTGGTATATAATTTGGGTGGATTTTAGTAATATTAATTATTAAAACTGATCCACAGAGAGCTCGTTGTATTTATTATAACAGAGCATATGTATTTTTACAGCGAAAAACAAAAATTACCGCAACATGGGGATAGTCTATTTCAAGCCGTTCTCTTTATTATTTGCTTTCAATGTCAGTCCTCCTCTGGTAGACGCCAATATTTAGGTATAAACAACGAAAGGCTCTAGCCATAAATAAACTCCAACCCCAGACCGCTTCCCCCCCACCAGTCGCTAACACAAGCCTCTTCTCATTAACAAGGCGTCTAATAAATTTAAAACAATGTTCCGAGACAGACACATAGGGGCTGAGGATATATATATATATATATATATATATATATATATATATATATATATATATATATATATATGTATGTATATATAATCTTATGAATATAAGTAATTATACTTGTCTGGAAAAACCTTAGGTGTTTTGGCTTGTAATTGAACAAACCAATGCCCAAGGGAAAATAAGGGATAAAAAAACAAAGAACTAAGAACATGAAATTGAGGCGAAAACAATCGTCCAGAATCCAAGCTCAGAGTCCAAAGAAAAAAACCTCCAACACAAGTAGAGCAAAAGTACCTAAGCAAAGTGCTCAATACACTAAGTAGAGCAAATCTAATTATGAACCTAGAGAGCCAGGTAAACCTACCTAGGTTTCACCTACGCAGATCGTCAGGATTCGCCGGCCAAAGAGGTAATATTAGAACAGAATATAAATAGCCTACAACATAAAAACATGACCATGTGACTTTTGTTTTTTTTTTAGGGGGTTAGTCACACGGACATGTTACCTCTTTGGCAGGCGTACCCTGACGTAAGTGAAACCTAGGTAGGTTTTCTTGGCTCTTTAGGTTCATAGTTATATATATATATATATATATATATATATATATATATATATATATATATATATATATATATTGTCGTTGGCGGAGATTTCCTACAGGGTGAAATGAATCCTATCTTGGATCTGAAGTGACGTCCAGAGTCACCACATTGTAGGGCAGGAGATTCGGTGTTATGGAGAGCTCTGGATTTATTGGGGTTTTATTCGTCTCTTCTATTTGTCTTCTGCTGTTTTCCAAGGATGATGGTTTTTTCTTGGACTGCACTTCTCCAACTGGTCCTTTCTGCAGCTTCTGATTCCGAACTGACCGGATCGATTCCTGTCCTCAACAAGGTGTTTTTGAGCTGATCCTCGAATTGATGACGCCGGGCTATACGTGGTCACTTGTCAGATGCGAGCGTTGAGAAGTGGATTTATTTAGGTAGACTGATGTGTGGTAATGTGTCCCGTCTAGCGAAGTTGGTAACGAGTCATATATATATATATATATATATATATATATATATATATATATATAGGGAAAGTTACCGGCATTTATATATATTTATTATTGAGACATTTTTATGTTTATACGTTCTTTTTATAGATAGAAATATTTAAGTAAATGCTCTGTTTATAGTAAACAGTATTAACAACATTTACCGGCCTGAATGTCAGAGAAATTTTCATAGAAAATATGCGTCCTCCGACAGGAATGGAACCGTCATTTAGATAGATAGATAGAAAAGACAAAGAAAGAAACAAAAAAGAAAATCCTGATTAAGATAGATTGAAAGAAAGAAAGAAAGAAAATACTGATGTAGATAGAACATTTTGATTACGATAGATAGATAGATAGATAGATAGATAGATAGATAGATAGATAGATAGATAGATAGATAGAAAAGACAAAGAAAGAAATAAAAAAGAAAATACAGATTAAGATAGATTGAAAGAAAGAAAGAAAGAAAGAAAATACTGATGTAGATAGAACATTTTGATTAAGATAGATAGATAGATAGATAGATAGATAGATAGATAGATAGATAGATAGATAGATAGATAGAAAAGACAAAGAAAAGACAAAGAAAGAAAGAAAAAAGAAAATCCAGATTAAGATAGATAGAAAGAAAGAAAGGAAATACTGATTTAGATAGAAAATTCTGATTATCATAGACAGATAGATATATAGATAGATAGATAATGTCATATTCATTTATCTGTATGTAGGAGAGAATATTTACATTATTATTTTAAGATTCTTATATTCTATGACTTCATGCAAGGAAAGCAAACAGTTTGGCACACAAGGATTCCTTTGCTTAACATCGAACGGGCTTGCATTTTTTCCTGCCAGCAACAAATGAAACAAAAGCTTGCGTGTTTAATCTGACCACTGTGCGTGTTTTGTATATTTTTTGTTTTTTGTGTTTTGTTTTTTTTTCGTCCATGCATAAACATCTTAATCAAATGATGTACAGATTAACACTGACAAAAAAACTACGCTGACATTAAGAAAATTTCAGTACAGCGCAAAGATAAATATAGCGAGAGGAATGGAGGTAAGAAGATCGTAACGCGCCAAACTTCTGAGCAAAGAATTCTCAAAAGAATTGGTACATTTTGGTGACGGACGTTTTGGACATTGTATTTTCGCGCAAGGGAATTTTTTAGAAAACATGTAATGGAATTGGTTATTTTTTTAATTGGTATCACTCTATGAAAGGCTGTAAAGCCACTAAGACACAAGGGGTTACAGGATGTGGAAGAATTAGAAACAGAAACATTAATAATAAATGAGAAGCGGAAAGAGTAATCAGGAGGACAGTGAATAGCGATTGACATTGCATTTAATTTTTTGTAGATTAAAGTTGACTGGAAAGCATGGCGCCAGAATGGAGTTCCACAAGCGAGAAGTGCGAGAGAAGAAACTGTTAGCATAGAACTTACGGCTGCATCTAGCCAGCTCAACTACTGCGCTTAAATTCAAAAAGTCTAGGTACCATAGTGAAAAGCTCAAATATTTATAGAAAAGACACAGAGAGGCAACCTTACGGCGATGGGAATGTGATTGAAGCCGGGATGCCAGATCAGGACCGATAATATTGGTTATCGGCGAGGAATGTCGAATCGGCGTGCCGTGTTCAAATTCCGGCCAAGTACGTTGCGTTCACTATCGCTCAATTACCTTAGGTAAAGTTACGAATCCATCTCTTCTCCCCCAGCTATGGGTTAAATAGCTGCGCATACTGGACACTCTAGCCTCGGTTGGCAATTAGTCTAGAAGAACAAAGCCTTAAAATCAAAACCGGCTGGGCGTGGGGTAGGCAACTTTTGTACCGTAAAAATTTGCTTACAACAGAAACAACAGCGACAATGCCTGAAGTGATGAGATTGCGACCCTTTATTCTCCGGTCTGTGTTTGGTGGGGTCTAATGGCACAAACGAAGGGAGACTTTCAGTTGAATACGATGGTGCCTGAAAAATGTTAGACCGTCTCTATTTTATCGTTCTTTTCATGGATTTTTTGAGAACCATTTTCTTCTATTATCTGAGGCACCCTTGTCAAACATTAAGTCGTTGCCGTGGCTTCTAATGTCTGTTGAGTACGGCGATGTTTATCGGAACAAACAAAAGGACAATGACGAACTTTAGGGAATCAGTTTTTGGGATCAGCATTCATTTGTACACTATTTACATTATTCGGACTATTGTCCTCATCTTTATCGCCATATAGATACTGAAGAAGGCCGGAGCGTACAGCGGCCGAAACGTTGTAATAAATATGGCGACAAAGATGAGGATAATACATAATACAACGCAACAATAACAAACAACAATGGGACTCTTAAAGAAACTGTTATCATCAAGCCTACTTACTGATTATTATTGATAACAACGCACTAGTCACTGAAGTACACATTTATCAATGATGAAAGCATAGTTTCAAAGATGACTATTGTAAAAAAAAAAAAAAAAGTTCTTTACGAAATCAGGGATCGATTGGACAATGCATTTATATTATGAACAGGAACCCTCTTCTGAAATTATAAAAATTCAATATTTTTCGATTCTAAAAAGTGTTGGGGATAGGAAAATATCAAATGAATGCTATCTGTGTATAGTTCTCATCTTTGTCGCCATATTTATTACAACGTTTCGGCCGTTGTACGCTCCGACCTTCTTCAGTATCTGTCTATATTTCTGAGATGAGGTATTATGTACACTATTTACATTATTCGGAGTATTATCCTCATCTTTGTCGCCATATTTATTACAACGTTTCGGCCGTTGTACGCTCCGACCTTCTTCAGTATCTGTCTATATTTCTGAGATGAGGTATTATGTACACTATTTACATTATTCGGAGTATTATCCTCATCTTTGTCGCCATATTTATTACAACGTTTCGGCCGTTGTACGCTCCGACCTTCTTCAGTATCTGTCTATATTTCTGAGATGAGGTATTATGTACACTATTTACATTATTCGTAGTATTATCCTCATCTTTGTCGCCATATTTATTACAACGTTTCGGCCGTTGTACGCTCCGACCTTCTTCAGTATCTGTCTATATTTCTGAGATGAGGTATTATGTACACTATTTACATTATTCGGAGTATTATCCTCATCTTTGTCGCCATATTTATTACAACGTTTCGGCCGTTGTACGCTCCGACCTTCTTCAGTATCTGTCTATATTTCTGAGATGAGGTATTATGTACACTATTTACATTATTCGGAGTATTATCCTCATCTTTGTCGCCATATTTATTACAACGTTTCGGCCGTTGTACGCTCCGACCTTCTTCAGTATCTGTCTATATTTCTGAGATGAGGTATTATGTACACTATTTACATTATTCGGAGTATTATCCTCATCTTTGTCGCCATATTTATTACAACGTTTCGGCCGTTGTACGCTCCGACCTTCTTCAGTATCTGTCTATATTTCTGAGATGAGGTATTATGTACACTATTTACATTATTCGGAGTATTATCCTCATCTTTGTCGCCATATTTATTACAACGTTTCGGCCGTTGTACGCTCCGACCTTCTTCAGTATCTGTCTATATTTCTGAGATGAGGTATTATGTACACTATTTACATTATTCGGAGTATTATCCTCATCTTTGTCGCCATATTTATTACAACGTTTCGGCCGTTGTACGCTCCGACCTTCTTCAGTATCTGTCTATATTTCTGAGATGAGGTATTATGTACACTATTTACATTATTCGGAGTATTATCCTCATCTTTGTCGCCATATTTATTACAACGTTTCGGCCGTTGTACGCTCCGACCTTCTTCAGTATCTGTCTATATTTCTGAGATGAGGTATTATGTACACTATTTACATTATTCGGAGTATTATCCTCATCTTTGTCGCCATATTTATTACAACGTTTCGGCCGTTGTACGCTCCGACCTTCTTCAGTATCTGTCTATATTTCTGAGATGAGGTATTATGTACACTATTTACATTATTCGTAGTATTATCCTCATCTTTGTCGCCATATTTATTACAACGTTTCGGCCGTTGTACGCTCCGACCTTCTTCAGTATCTGTCTATATTTCTGAGATGAGGTATTATGTACACTATTTACATTATTCGGAGTATTATCCTCATCTTTGTCGCCATATTTATTACAACGTTTCGGCCGTTGTACGCTCCGACCTTCTTCAGTATCTGTCTATATTTCTGAGATGAGGTATTATGTACACTATTTACATTATTCGGAGTATTATCCTCATCTTTGTCGCCATATTTATTACAGCGTTTCGGCCGTTGTACGCTCCGACCTTCTTCAGTATCTGTCTATATTTCTGAGATGAGGTATTATGTACACTATTTACATTATTCGGAGTATTATCCTCATCTTTGTCGCCATATTTATTACAGCGTTTCGGCCGTTGTACGCTCCGACCTTCTTCAGTATCTGTCTATATTTCTGAGATGAGGTATTATGTACACTATTTACATTATTCGGAGTATTATCCTCATCTTTGTCGCCATATTTATTACAACGTTTCGGCCGTTGTACGCTCCGGCATTCTTCAGTATCTGTCTATATTTTTGAGATGACGTATTATGTACACTATTTACATTATTCTCTCGCTAGGGGAAAACGCTGTTACATAAGCTGGAATGACCAATCAAAATACAAGTATATGAGAATTTCTAACACTTTCGCCCTAGCCCCTCAACCTCTGACGTCTTTTCGGATGAGGTTGAAACAGCGTTTGATACCTTAATTCAATTTAATTTTAATAATTATATAAAGGGTTTCGGCTCTCGTTTTTGAAACATGTGAACTCTTATGTAGCGAAGGTATCATATTTTTTTTAAAATAATTATAATTTAAGCTCTAATTCTGTATGGAGCACTGTCTTTTTAAAAATAAAAATACTAAAGAACTCCGGATTATTTACCTAACGTGTTCTTTCCTATTTTTCTACATACCTGCACATCTCTTCAGTGTAGCTAGACATCCGATCGCTTCAAACCGGGATCGAAACCCGACCTATTTGGTATCAGTCGGAGATTCTAACTCCTAAGCTATCGACGGCAAGGAGAAACACGCCAGTGACCTAGAGAACTCAATCCAGTTTGGAGTGTCTTACATTATCTGCAGTAATCGTGATTGTTTACAAATTCGCGCTTTTCTCTCCACAGTGCCCGACCGACTTACATACATTGTGTAACCGTTAAATTGTCCAAATCGTGTAGCAACATGATTATCCATCCCAAAAAAGGTTTAATATCTAAAAAAAAAATCGCTAAACTAATTGAATTTCTATTTCCCAGGTTGTCAGATAAGACGTTTAGCCATCTTGACATCATTTGACGTAAGAATCACTGAAAAAAAAACTTTGATTTATTCATCTAAAAGGAGAATATGTCGAAATCGTTTTGTTTCATATCTACTGTCTTTCCAACTGAGCAATGGTGAGAGGAAAATGATCATTTAGGCCTTCAGTAATCGTGCCAACTTTCATACTCTGGCTTCCATCTTCAAAGAGCATTCAAGAATCATCAACAATATGGTGAATAAGTTTAAAAAGAAGGAACAGTCGAGAGAAAAACTGGATCAGGAGGTTACAACTGCAAGACTGATCATCATTTCGACTCAGAGCTAACGGGATCAACTGGAACAGATCCAATTCAATTCATAAAATCTTTGGCATGTGATAGAGGAATTTCACATATGACAGTCGAAAGAGCGGTGAAAAAAGACTTGTAATTAAATCGTACGTAAAACCTGTGAGGCACCTTGTTACTCCAGAACAGAAAGTTAGAATGTTAGAGAGGAAGAAGTTCATCTTGAATAAATTGGAAAATGATCGTGGAATATATATATATATATATATATATATATATATATATATATATATATATGAACTTTATTTCCATACTTCATGAGTTCTCGATCCTTAGCTATAATTAATTAATGATGAGCCTGTCATTTTCGTCTCTGATCGATTTCATGAATATTCTTCTGTTAAGCTTGTAGAGTAATTATATATTCTTCTTGCTCAATGTAGAGTCCAGTCGTGTAATTAAAAACCTCGGAGAATTTCAGTAAGATATCGCCAATCGTTTCTAAGATACAACCGTTCAGAGCTTAATCTAAAAATTGGACAATTTTGCTGTTACACGATTTGGACAATTTTGCTGTTACAACCGGTACAGATAGATAGATAGATAGATAGATAGATAGATAGATAGATAGATAGATAGATAGATAGATAGATAGATAAAAAATGATGAGATTAAGAATAGGAAATATTAATAGATATAACATGTTTCAATTTGATTAAAGCTTCATCAGAGAATGAGATATGGAGAAAAAATGAAATTCTGGTATTTTTACATTTGTGCTGTCTCATTTGCATTGGTTAATCATGTTTCACACGCATTCGACTTGTTAAAAAACGTTAGTATAATTTGTGGCGTTTCGAATTCAAGGAGAGACGACGCGACCATTCGAAGTTCTAAGAAATGAACAGATTCCAAGCCGAACTGAAAAATCATAAATATTGCTTTATGTATTTAAGTGTATAATAATTCTAGTTTGTCTACGTGGGGCTCAGATTATAATGTAAATTCGTAAGTGTGTGTGATCATGTATGTGTATATCTAGTAGACATTATATTTGGGGGTTGTTCGCGTGTTGATTTGGGAGCATTATTAATAGATAGATAGATAGATAGATAGATAGATAGATAGATAGATAGATATGATTAGATAGATAGATATGAACAGACAGACAGACAGATAGATAGATAGATAGATAGATAGATAGATAGATAGATAGATAGATAGATAGATATGAACAGATAGATAGATAGATAGATAGATAGATAGATAGATAGATAGATAGATAGATAGATAGATAGATAGATACGAACTGACTGAGATAGATAGATAGATAGATAGATAGATAGATAGATAGATAGATAGATACGAACTGACTGAGATAGATAGATAGATAGATAGATAGATAGATAGATATGAACAGATTGAAAGGAAGAGATTCAGATAGATAGATAGATAGATAGATAGATAGATAGATAGATAGATAGATAGATAGATAGATAGATAGATATGAACAGATTGAAAGGAAGAGATTCAGATAGATAGATAGATAATGACAGAGTTAGATATTAAAACAGGTTCATTTTGTTTGCTTTTTCCTTTTCCTTTTTTTTTTTTGTTGGCTTTTTAGGCCGATTAACTCCTAGTGTAATATAGAGTCACACTATAGCCAGATTAGTTTTTTTTTTACAGGGCGGATTTACTATCCCCACGCCTAGAATATTTTGTGCTTTAAATTGTCCTTCTCCATAACTGCTTGCCAACCAAACTAGAGAGCTCTCTTTAGAAGAAAGACCCCACCCCAAGCCACACACCCTCACACCGGATTGTCGAAGTCCGAAAGTCAATAAACAATAATAAAGGTTTAAACTCATATTCTTGTCGGCCTTTATATCGTTATCGTTACAAAAACACTCATTCTTTTAACGATTTGTTTTATACTTTTGAAAATACACTGTTCCCCTATGGTAAAAATACTGACATTTCTCTCTCATGTGATAAAGTCACGCATGCGCAGGCCATCATATCGAGTTAATAAGCACCCTTTTTGCTTCTTTTTCGTCCAGCGCCAGGTCAATGATATCACCATATGTGCGATTATTATCACGAACTGTTGGATATGTGTTCATTTACAATGACATCTTCTACTCTCACGCGTTACCTTTTGTCCGCATTGATTACCCGCTCCTGGGCAAGAGCGTGGAATATGGTTTGCGCATGCGTGGTTATGTCTGTCAATTTCCGATAAGGTAAATACACAAAGTTTTGGGGGATTTTTTTTTTCAAGCAAAAGAGACAAGTAATTTCTCTAACGAACTGTCAACATTCTATAAAATAAAAAAATACACATATATAGGTAAAAGAAAACTCATTAAGATATACAGATAGAAAGAAAAAACGTATTAGGATAGATAGATAGATAGATAGATAGATAGATAGATAGATAGATAGATAGATAGATAGATATGAGTAGACTGAGATAGATAGATAGATAGATAGATAGATAGATAGATAGATAGATAGATAGATAGATAGATCGGAATAGAATACGATAGATAGATCGGAATAGAATACGATAGATAGATAGATAGATAGATAGATAGATAGATAGATAGATAGATAGATAGATCGGAATAGAATACGATAGATAGATAGATAGATAGATAGATAGATAGATAGATAGATAGATCGGAAGAGAATACGATAGATAGATAGATAGATAGATAGATAGATAGATAGATAGATAGATAGATAGATAGATCGGAAGAGAATACGATAGATAGATAGATAGATAGATAGATAGATAGATAGATAGATAGATAGATAGATAGATAGATCGGAAGAGAATACGATAGATAGATAGATAGATAGATAGATAGATAGATAGATAGATAGATAGATCGGAAGAGAATACGATAGATAGATAGATAGATAGATAGATAGATATGAACAGAATAAAATCGATAGATATGAACTGAGTAAGATCGATATGAACAAACGAATAAAAAGATAAAGACATGTTGCTTAAATCTTTAACTTGTCTAATGTTAGCCACATTTATCACCTGAAAATATATTAAATATTTTTATTATAAAGAATAAATTTTAAAATTGACTTATTTCATGTAATTATGCGATGATACTCCTCAGTGAAGAACACATTTATGCACAAAATGATGTCTTCACATGCACATCATCTTACACCTCCGATCGCAAACATTATGAGAAGCGACATGCCAATGTCTCGTAATAAATGAACACAATAGAATCATATATATATATATATATATATATATATATATTATATATATATATATATATATATATATATATATATATATATATATATATATATATATATATATATATATATATATGAATATTTGTATATTTAAGCAGCAATCCTTTAATATTTCTTGTATTCAAACAAGAGCTTTCTTTTCTGGACAAAAACTGTCCAAATGTTTTATAGTTCCAAGCACTTTCGGCTATACCATTATCAAGGATGGTCTTTTTTTTTCAGCTTAATCGAGTGTGTGCATTATGTGTATGTCTTAGTGTGTAGTAGGGATGTTTTTAATTTCTGAATACGGTTAGCACGTTGTGGCCTTGTTCGTAGTTAATATTGTTAAGAGTTGTTTTTTTTTTCTTTTTTATTATTCGGGCTTCTATTATTTTTTCATCTTAATGCTTTTTGTAATAAATGTTTATGTCATTTTTTAACAAATAACATTAAAGAAATAGATACACTGAGGACCACATTTGAGAAAAACTCCGCCCATAACTTTATATATGAATTTAGTCAAAAAACAATCTCCCATTCTTAGATGTTCTCGTAGAATATAGTAACAACACTTTTATCACCTCATTATATAAAAAACCCACTAGCAGAAACTCTTGCCAACTCAGGTACAAAATAGCAGTAACAAAAAAACTTCCTAAAAAGGGCACACCAGAATTCATCCTCTCGATTACTTTTCCTCAAAGAACTTAATAAAACAATCACTAATCAACAACGGCTTCCCTAACCACCCTATAGAACACCAAATTAGACTATTTCTCCCCAAAGTAACTAACGATAGTGAATACATAGTCAAAAATTACAGAAACATTATTTACAAAAACCAAATGCACATTAACTACAAACAAGACGAATCTTCACTAAGACATGTTAGAAAGAAATATACTACCCCAATTGACCCGAATAAAAAAAATCAAATTAATTATCTATTGTAAAAATTTAAGACAGCTAACCTTACCCTAAAAAATAACAACACACCAACTAATTCAAAATTACAAAGAACGAACATTATCTATGAGTTCAAATGCCCCTTAAGGAACTGTGTTCCTGATCAAACCGGACTCATAAATAATTACATCGGTTACACAACTACATGCTTATCCAGACGCCTTACATTACACCTATCTGACCAGAGCTCCAT
This sequence comes from Acanthosepion esculentum, assembly GCA_964036315.1. Classification (NCBI taxonomy): domain Eukaryota; kingdom Metazoa; phylum Mollusca; class Cephalopoda; order Sepiida; family Sepiidae; genus Acanthosepion; species Acanthosepion esculentum. The sequence continues at coordinate 19,630,508 of OZ038499.1, forward strand.
TAGAACCCATTTAAACACACACACGAACTTACCAGACTCCATTAGAAACATACTAGTAGAAAACACAAATATATTAACTGCATCCACCTGTAAAAAAAAGATTAAAAATAATGGAGGCTTTAATAAGAAAAAAGAAAAAAAAAACACTTAACATTATTAATTACGAACAAGAACACAACGTGCTAACCGTATTCGGAAATTAAAAACATCTTTACAACACACTAAAACATACACATAATGCGCACACTCAATTAAGCTGAAAAATTGAATCATCCTAGATAATGGCTAAAGGTATAGCCGAAAGCGCTCGGAACTATAAAACATTTGGACAGTTCTTAGACCCTCTTTGTCCAGAAAAGAAAGCTCTTGTTCGAACACAAGAAAAATTAAATTAAACCTTAACCGTAGTACCTTGTCTGTCGTTTTTAATGAAACATGCATATATATATATATATGTGTGTGTGTGTGTGTGATACAGGGTGTCCATAAAGTTCGTGTGCTCTTTAAAAACTTTATAACTTTATTTCTATTTGCGATAGAAATTTGTAAAAAGGATTAGAAAGAAGTAAATGTATATTTTTTAAGCCTGTATTGAAATTTTATTTAACTTTCCACATGTCCTCCATCATTAGCAATACAAAGGGTAATACAATTTTGCAGTTCAAGGAAAACATTTGCCAACTGATTTACAGTAATGCCTGAAATCACATTAGTTATTTTAGCTATACTTACAACTAGGTACATTAAACTTTATAACATTTTTTGCAGATTATTTCTATCGCAAATACAAATAAAGTTATAATTTTTTAAAGTGCACAGGAACTTTATGGTCATCCGGTATATATATATATATATATATATATATATATATATATATATATTATAAATTCCACATCATCACTTGATAAGACACCGGAGGTGTTGAAACATAATCGATATTTTTGTAGTGATTTTATAACATATTTATGTTATAATTTTTTAATAAATAATTATATCTGCTCTACTCTGTATTGAGCACTCTTTTAAGAATAGTAATTGTTGGTTATTGGAATTTATTCCGTATACACCAATCCTATACGTGAATATATATATATATATATATATATATATATATATATATATATATATATATATATATATATATATATATGGTCTTTTTGATGTGCTAAATGTCGCAATTATGGACAGATTTGAGCGACATTGATAATGCCAAAATTAATATAGATATAATTCAAAGTTTTTTGTGGACACAAAATTACCAGCTATCGGACAATAGTAATCGATATATGAAATAAACGGAGGCTTTCCTGTCAAGTGTGATTCAGCCGAAAGTATGAACTGTGTGATAGTTTTAAACCCAACTGGGCGAAGAACGCATCACAACACAGATTAGAACAAACCTTGGGCGATTATTCGGTTGCTTGCCCACAGGACGGTCAGAGTACGAGCACTAACCAATTTCTATGCCCGGAAGCGTTTGAATAGGCACCTCAGCGTCGGAAGTTGACTGTGTGTCAGTGGTAGACGGTCGCCTAGTCCGATGCCTCGATTTCTCATGGATAAGGTGAACGTTCGTCTAAGTATGCGTCGATATCTTTGGGATGGAATACAATATGAGAAAAAAAAAACCGAGTAAAGTAGGGTTTATCGAAGAAGACAGTTCGATCGGTGAGCTTGTTTAAAACAGCGGCCGAAGACGTTACGTTCTCTATTTACATTATTCGAGCTATTGTCCTCATCTTTGTCGCCATGTTTATCATAACGTTTCTGCCGTGGTACGCTCCGGCCTTCTTCAGGTGGTTGGAATGTCGAACAGAACCCTTTATTTTGCTCACTGATTACCTCCCTTTTCTGATGATCACAGAGAGGAGCTGACGACAGAGGAACTTCAGCTGCTTCAGGAGCATCAAAACACGGAGGATGTAAAGGAAGTTGATAGCCAAAAAGGAAAGTGTGTTGGTGTTTGCCCCCCACAAGTGAGATTAAAGAAATGCTGGTGATGTGGGCAAAAGTGTACAACTTTGTGGAGAAATACCACAACAATTAACTGCATGTCATGCGGCTGCTTTAAACAATTTACATTATTTGGACTATTGTCCTCATCTTTGTCGCCATGTTTATCATAACATTTCTGCCGTTGTACGCTCCGGCCTTCTTCAGGTGGCTGGAATGTCGAACTGAATCCTTTATTTTGCTCACTGGGATAGACTGTTCTAGTTCCACGTGCCATGTCTAATGGATGTCAGTTATCTCCAGTGAATTCCCCTCTCCCTCTTGAACTCACACTCTTTGGATCCTGTCACTGGTTCGAACAAACGCCTTTATCCACTGTGCCATGTATGTAGGACATATGGCACAGTAGATAAAGGAGTTAGTTTGATCCAGTGACAGGACCCAAAGAGTGTGAGTTCAATACCTGGTTAAGGCGGTAGAGAACTTGGAGGGGGGTGAATTAACAGGAGATACTTTTTTTATCAAACCCTGTATTCGTTCATGCGTTTGTGAATAAATACTTAAAGAACAAAGAAAATAGAATGTCATAAAATGACCGGAGCATGCGCATACGCGATTGGTAATATGGCGACAAAAACGTTTTTTCTGACGACCCAAAACAATTTATAAACAATAACAATCCGATTTCTAACCTTCACATAAATATACGCACTCATATATACAAATATGTATGAGTGTGTGCTGCGCACGCGCGAGACGGAATTGAAAATATATTGGACGGTTTTAAAAAACAAATTTTAATAAAATGTGAATACATTTTCGGAGAAAGTTACATTGAAAATGATACAATCTCCTACGACTAATACATAATCGAGCTGTTTCAATTTATATTCTTTTCTTTTTTTGTCAAATAAATTCGTGCTTAATGGAAGATATTGCGACTCACTAATCACCAGGTCATCTCGAAGTAATGTAATGGTTGCAAAGCTTTTCTTGCTACATCAATTACGACTGAGTAGGGAGTTCGATCCTCACTGGATGCCCCATACTTTCGGCCTTGTGCCACATCCAAGCCGCGCTTGGAAAATCATATGGACACCGCGAGGCGTTGTAATAGTTAGCAAACCCGTCTCGTTAGAACAATTACGACTTAGTAGTGAACTCGATCCACCACGGGGTGTCCAGACGTTCGACCTTGTGCAACATCGTTGTGTAGAATCATTCGAGCACCTCGACGTGGCATCTCGCTAGAACAATTGTGACCGAGTAGTGAGTTCCACCCTCCTTCGTTGCTCCATAATTTCGGCCTTGTACCACACCTAAGCCGGGCTTAGAAAATCACTATCGAGTTCAAGTAATAATCATCAGTTTAGGCGCGTAATGTGAATCACGTGATGTTTCGCTAAATGTAAACAGGTTTCGTTCTGGTGAATTAAAACTTTTTATGATAGATCATTATCTAAGAATATCATCGTAAAATGTATCTTATATGTAAAGTACGGGTTTGTGTTCGTGTGTGTGTGTGTCCAAGCAACACCTCCGCTAATAATTGTTGGTACGGAAAACAAGGATCTTCGTACATCAAATTGTCTTTAAATTTAGTGGCAACAGACGAATTATCGTTGAACTTTTAAAAGGTAAACTTAAACATTAATTCAATACTTAAATGCAGCGATCAATTTTGAGTTCTTCTGTAGTTTATTGATACCTATCGCATCTGCCCCTTCCAAGCTATTGTGATGATGGCCAAACCAAGAGTCCTCTACAGAAGCTAGCTTGAAAACCCCCCAATAGGGCGACTTTTAAGCTAGTATATATATATATATATATATATATATATATATATATATATATATATATATATATATATATATATATATATAGAAAGGGAAGAGATTATAGTAGTTCTAACGAGAGAAATGTGTGTATATTAAAAGGAAGAGAGAAACCGCAAACGTTTTTGGTTGTAATGTGGATTTTCTTTTAAATATTATGCTTTATTTTCCATAATTTTGCTGCACGTGTTTCCGGTCAAGCAACCTTCATCAGGCAAAGCGTGGAGATTTCCACATATTATTAAAAAATAATTAATTTTTTTCCTTATGTTTTTCGATGTTAGATATTCTCGATATGAGACATTCTCTTTTTAGTGTGTTAGTGACCCAAATGTCTTTCTTGAACTGGCAGTGAAAAGTTCTGCGTGAAGGTTTATAAAACAATTAAGATTTGTCCGAGAATTGGTGAAGGAGTTATCGGCATTCTTAATCTTTTAATGACCCCTATATGTTCTTAGATCTATTTCCATTTTCTTGTGTTTTTGTCAGCATGCGTGGATATATGTATATTCCCTCTCCATACATTAACACTGTTTAATTACGAGGAATTGGTAAACACATTTGTAGACATACACACAAATACACACACGCAAATATATATATGTTAATGTTAATACATATATATATATATATATATATATATATATATATATATATATATATATATATATGAAGAAATATAGTCTTAAAGTGTGCTATATTTATGGGATAAAGTGCACAATATCAGAGATAGAGCGTGTGTAAATATAAAAGTGGACATGGAAGTCAGCACTTAGAGGCGACAGTCTGTTTCATGCTAGTGCAATCGTCAGGCACTAGCATGAAACAGACTGTCGCCTCTAAGTGCTGACTTCCATGTCCACTTTTATATTTATATATATATATATATATATATATATATATATATATATATATATATACCCTTAAGGTGTGCTATATTTATGGGATAAAGTGCTCAATATCGTGCCGTCTTTTATATTCAGTGGGTGCTAATACTGTGCAATCAAGATACAAGATGGTCAATTGTTTCTGGATATTTATCACAGTATCTATATTTCGGGTAACCACATTTTATCACTATGTATGCTTGGTAACTTTTAGTTAGCAAGCATTGGTCCTGTGCAGGAAGAATAAAACCTTCAGTTTCAGCTTTTACCCCTGCACAACCTAACCACTGATGGGTACAGGGTTTGTCTACGTCAGTTTGTTTGGTACGTGCAGAGTATTGAGCATGAAGAGGCTTATCTTGTCATCGCTTTTTCATTTGACACATTGTATTTGCTTTCTTTTTAAGGTTCTTTGCCGCCACAGTAGTTGTATTTCTACTTCTTGAATATAATATCTACCACTGAATATAAAATACGGCTGCACTCGTGAGAAAATTTTTGGGGGCTTCCAGGGATCGCTTCAATTAGTCTACTGGAATCTTTTCCAACGAATCCGAGGACTCCAACTACAACAGGAATCGTTGGTGTTCCCATGGGCCACATTTTTGAGATTTCGATTTCAAGGTCCTTGTATTTTGATAGTTTTTGAAGATCTTCGAAGATACATTGCAGTCTGCAGGGACTGACATATCAATAAAGAGGCACCTTTTTGTGTGCGGTCTCTTGTAACAATGTCTGGAGGGTTAGCTTTGATTTATTATTATTATTATTATTATTATTGTTATTATTATTATTATTATTATTATGTTTATTTTCTTTGATATCTGGCGTTTACACATTTCTTTCCGGGTCAAGCCCAGGGACCTAAGGTTAGAAATGACATCATGATACTTTCCACTGCAAAGAAAAAAAAATATTACATAAATAAAGCCCTTCGTAAAGTGTGGGCTGTAATTGTCAGAACAATTTTTTGTATCTCTTTGAGGCATAGACTTCCAGGGATCCCTTCAAACAGCCTACTGGAATCTTTACTAACCAGTCCAAGGGCTCCAACTACAACAGGGATTGTTGATATTCCCATGTGCCACATTTTTGAGATTTCTATTTCAAGGTCCTTGTATTTTGACAGTTTTTCGAATATCTTCAAAGATACATTGCAGTCTGCAGGGACTGCCATATCAATAAGGAGGCACTTTTTTTGTTTGTGGTCTTTAATAACAATGTCTGGGCGGTTGACTTTGATTGTTCTGTCAGTGTGTATTGTGTAGTCCCATTATTATTATTATTATTGTTATTATTGTTATTATTATTATTATTATTATTATGTTCATGTCTATTTGTTGCAGTTATGTTTTACTTCGCAATTCTTTATTAATTTCAGAAATGTTTGTCCACAAATAGCTGTATTTATTGTATTTGCAATCTTCGTCATTTCGGTGACTAACGTGTCTGTTAAAGATTTTCTTTTGCGTTCCTACCTTAAAATAAGTGTTAAAAAAACAACTCTGTTGTGACAAAAATAAATTAATTTTCCGCTCAATTTTTACTTGATAAGAGATATCTCAGCTTATACTAAGTAAAAACTTAATATTTATTAATGAGCTGACAGATTCCTAAGTTCAATACATATACATTACGTCAAAGCCACACCTGGAGCCCCACCGCCTTATCATCGTTTTTAATTTTATCTTATTTTATTTTTACTACTATTTTCTATCGCTATTTTCTTATATGCAACGTCTCTGCCTGAACTCTGTCAATTTATTTACAATTTATTTTATTTCTTTACTCAGTGGGAGAAGATAGATTCTCCTATCGTCCGGTTAACACTCCTCTCCAGTCTTTTGATTTGGAGTCGAGATTTGCCCGTTATTTCTTGTTTAGGATTCGGTTTCTGATCCCTTCTAAAGTCTAATTCAGCTCTATACTACTAACGTCTCCGCCTTAACTCTGAATGTTTATTTACTAATTATTTTGTATCCTTGTTATTCTCTATTTCACTTCCCATCTCCAAGAAAGTTGTCTGCAAAATTCTGCTGGCCCCTGGGAACTATTTTCTCTATCTCACTTCCCATCTCCAAGAAAGTTGGTCTGCAAAATTCTGCTGGCCTCTGGGAACTATTTTCTCTATCTTACTTCCCAGCCCCAAGAAAGTTGTTCTGCAAAATTCTGTTGGCCCCTGGGAACTATTTTCTCTATCTCACTTCGCATCTCCAAGACAGTTGTTCTGCAAAATTCTGCTGGCCCCTGGGAACTATTTTCTCTATCTCACTTCCCATCTCCAAGAAAGTTGGTCTGCAAAATTCTGCTGGCCCCTGGGAACTATTTTCTCTATCTCACTTCCCATCTCCAAGAAAGTTGGTCTGCAAAATTCTGCTGGACTCTGGGAACTATTTTCTCTATCTCACTTCCCATCTCCAAGAGAGTTGTTCTGCAAAATTCTGTTGGCTCCTGGGAACTATTTTCTCTATCTCACTTCGCATCTCCAAGACAGTTGTTCTGCAAAATTCTGCTGGCCCCTGGGAACTATTTTCTCTATCTCACTTCCCATCTCCAAGAAAGTTGGTCTGCAAAATTCTGCTGGCCCCTGGGAACTATTTTCTCTATCTCACTTCCCATCTCCAAGAAAGTTGGTCTGCAAAATTCTGCTGGCCCCTGCGAACTATTTTCTCTATCTCACTTCCCATCTCCAAGAAAGTTGGTCTGCAAAATTCTGCTGGCCCCTGGGAACTATTTTCTCTATCTCACTTCCCATCTCCAAGAAAGTTGGTCTGCAAAATTCTGCTGGACTCAGGGAACTATTTTCTCTATCTCACTTCCCATCTCCAAGAGAGTTGTTCTACAAAATTCTGCTGGCTCTGGGAACTATTTTCTTTATCTCACTTCCCATCTCCAAGAGAGTTGTTCTACAAAATTCTGCTGGCTCTGGGAACTATTTTCTCTATCTCACTTTCCATATCCAAGAAAGTAGTACTGCAAAATTCTACCGGCTCTGGGAACTATTTTCTTTACCTCTCTTGTCATCTCCAAGAAATTTCTGCCAAATTCTAATGGTCCTGGGAACAATTTCTCTACCTCACTTCTCATCACCAAGACAGTTGTCCTTCAAAATTCTTCCGGCTCTGGTAACTATTTACATAACGAACTACTCCCCCAATTTACAAAATTTAACAAAATGTCTGAAACTAGAATCTGACCGGAGTCACTTTTGGAAACGCCATGTTTGGTTGAAGGTAGTTTTTATCATATTTCCTAGTAAGCGTATCTGTGTGAGAAGATAATATTGGTCAATTTCATTCCCTACCTCCTACAGAACAGACGTCTACATAAGTCAGAGCCTGCAATTATTTAACTAGTTCACGCTCGCGAATTGTTCGCTGCATCCACAAAGAGCGCTGTTTTTCTATTCGCCTATCTTAAAGCTGAAAGAAACCCCAACACAGAATAAACGTCTAACTCTTCTCTGTATCTCAAGACCTGAGTAGAAATTAACAAGTGATGATTGTAATCTGTGACGGCCTATGCTATTAAACAGTTGATGGGTTTTTTTTCTGTAAATTGTCTGCCTTTCAAGAAAGTCTCCAGATCAACAAAGCCACCGTCCACTAGAATGACCAGAGGAATTCTTCGATAATTACACTCTACGTCGATAAACCACTAGACGACTCCATCCCCCGGCGAGCGACAGGTAAATATACTGAACGGACACTCCCCACCCACGGCAAGTTACCTCTCACCTGGTATTTGTTGCCAGTGATTGTAAGAAGAGATATTTGGCACTGCTACTAATCGTAAGTGTATAGTTTATTTGCTACTTTTCTCTGTCACGCTTGCTTCCACTATGCTCTGTGAGTGTCAAATTCTCCAAGCCCTCTTTTCTCATTATATCACCTAGAAATTTCACTTATCTTTTTCTGATTCTAAGTATAAGTGTCCTTTTTGCATCCATTTTCCTTAAAACTTCCTCGTTTCTCACATGTCCAGTCCATGGTATTCTCGGCGTCCTCCTGTAGCATATCTGTGTCGTCTACATCTGTGAGTCGATTATGTAGACTATTCACTGCCATATATGACAACCGATAATATGTAACAGTTCAGCACTCTTTTCTTAGTTTCTAACGAAATTTTTCTGTTTCTTAGTACTTTGCTTACCTTTTGAAAGGCATTTTTCGCTGATATCCCGTAATAGTTCGGCACCCTTTTCTTCGTTTCTAATAAAATTTTCCAGTTTCTTAGTACTTTGCTTAAAATTTAGAAGGCATCTTTCGCTGATATCCCGTAATAGTTGACCACACATTTCTTCGTTTCTAATAAAATTTTCCAGTTTCTTAGTACTTTACTTAACTTTTGGAAGGTATCTTTCGCTGATATCCCGTAACTGTTCAGCATCCTTTTCTTCGTTTCTAATAAAATTTTCCAGTTTCTTAGTACTTTGCTTAACATTTGGAAGGCATCTTTCGCTGATATCCCGTAATAGTTCAGCACACATTTCTTCGTTTCTAATCACATTTTCCAGTTTCTAAGTACTTTGCTTAACTTTTGGAAGGCATCTTTCGCTGATATCCCGTAATAGTTCAGCACCCTTTTCTTCGTTTGTAATAAAATTTTCCAGTTTCTTAGTACTTTGCCTACCTTTTGGAAGGCATCTGTCGCTGATATCCCGTAATAGTTCAGCACACATTTCTTCGTTTCTAATCAAATTTTCCAGTTTCTTAGTACTTTGCTTACCTTTTGGAAGGCAACTTTCGCCATTCCAATGTACCTTCGAATTTCGGTTAATAACCTTCCTAGATCTTTTCAGTTTTTACTTGCTAGATGTTAATGTCGCCAATTCGTAGCTCGGATTTTGGGCTGTCCCTTTAACTGACAACTATATTTTCTCTGTCACTCTTGCTTCCACTCTGCCTGGACGAGTGTTTTGAAAGTTCGCATTGTGACCATGAGACCCGGTTTCGAATCTCACTATAGTCGATTTGCCAGGAAGGAGACTTTCTGATCTTATCGGACTGGAGGGGTCGATCCCAGCGTGCGGCACCTTTGGAAAGTTGCTGAAAACCATACCACGTGTTGACCCAAGCCTTGTGAGTGAAATTGGGTAGACGGAATCCTTGGGGGCGTCGATAGTTGTGCTAGCACGGATTCACAAGTCATCGTGGTCGAGGGCTTGAGCGTGCAGGCCTTGTTCAAATTGTTGATCACGATAGATAACATGCTTTTTCCCAGAAACTGTAACTAAGGTCTGCTTAGCATAATTGCAGTATAAACCACAGGTGGGCTCTGTGGGTGTTGCATAAACATTTAAATTTTGGAAGATCGTAGCTGACTGGAAGTCAAGAGAGTTCCACAAGCGAGAAATATTCAGAATATAAACTGATAGTGAAGAACTTACGGTTACTTCAGCTTTAAAATGATAAGACCTAACTGCCAGCGCAGTACTGCGTTTAGATTCGCTAAGGCGAGGTACCAAAGCTCTTCATCACATTAGTTAGCATAAACATATTAATAGAAAAGGCGCGGAAAAGCCAAGTTTTCCGCGATGTGAAAGAGCCTGGTGCCAAGACACCAAATGAGGGCCTATTTAATATTTTTTCCACCTGAATTTTATGGAAGGACGTATTTACCGCTTTATTCCATTACCTTCTGACATATTTCTTTTAACTTCAAGTTCATTTCTCTCCACTACGACCCCTAAGAACCCCTCCCGACATCTAAAAAATGTTTATCTCTGTCTATGAACTTATTTTGATCTATTTAAACTCTTCTTTTTTTTTAGCTTTTTCATTATGAGAATTCGGAGTAAATACACATCAGCAATAGTTCACACACACACACACACACACTTACATAGATAGATAGATAGATAGATAGATAGATAGATAGATAGATAGATAGATAGATAGATAATGAACATATTGAGATAGATAGATAGATAGATAGATAGATAGATAGATAGATAGATAGATAGATAGATAGATAATGAACATATTGAGATAGATAGATAGATAGATAGATAGATAGATAATGAACATATTGAGATAGATAGATAGATAGATAGATAGATAGATAGATAGATAGATAGATAGATAATGAACATATTGAGATAGATAGATAGATAGATAGATAATGAACATATTGAGATAGATAGATAGATAGATAGATAGATAGATAATGAACATATTGAGATAGATAGATAGATAGATAGATAGATAGATAGATAGATAGATAGATAATGAACATATTGAGATAGATAGATAGATAGATAGAATAATGAACATATTGAGATAGATAGATAGATAGATAGATAGATAGATAGATAGATAGATAGATGATGAACATATTGAGATAGATAGATAGATAGATAGATAGATAGATAGATAATGAACATATTGAGATAGATAGATAGATAGATAGATAGATAGATAGATAATGAACATATTGACATAGATAGATAGATAGATAGATAGATAGATAGATAATGAACACATTGAGATAGATAGATAGATAGATAGATAGATAGATAGATAGATAGATAGATAGATAATGAACATATTGAGAGAGATAAATAGATAATGAACATATTGAGGTAGATAGATAGATAGATAGATAGATAGATAGATAGATAGATAGATAAGAACCAAATGATATACAGATAGTAAAGTTTTCCCTTTTCATCGCTCGTGACTATTTGATTTTTTTTAAAAAGGAACATATCCATTACGCTTAATTAGAAAGTCTCAGAAGAAACTACGCTTCTCTATGCATATGTATGTGGATGCTACACATTCAATTGATTGACAAAACCAACTGGTTGAAAAGCTGTTCATCTTTTGATCTAGATATCTTTCGTGCAACAGCTATCACTCACCTTCTATAACATTAGTCAGTCCTCGATGTCAAAAATCATTTTCAACGCTTGATCTAGATATCTTTTGTGCAGTAGCTAAAATTCACCTCCTGTAATATAGGTCAGTCCTCGATGTCAGAAATGATTTTCAACGTTTGATCTAGATATCTTTTGTGCAGTAGCTAAAATTCACCTCCAGTAATATAGGTCAGTCCTCGATGTCAAAAATCATTTTCAACGCTTGATTTAGATATCTTTTGTGCAGTAGCTAAAATTCACCTCCAGTAATATAGGTCAGTCCTCGATGTCAAAAATCATTTTCAACGCTTGATCTAGATATCTTTTGTGCAGTAGCTAAAATTCACCTCCAGTAATATAGGTCAGTCCTCGATGTCAAAAATCATTTTCAACGCTTGATCGAGATATCTTTTGTGCAGTAGCTAAAATTCACCTCCAGTAATATAGGTCAGTCCTCGATGTCAAAAATCATTTTCAACGCTTGATCTAGATATCTTTTGTGCAGTAGCTAAAATTCACCTCTAGTAATATAGGTCAGTCCTCGATGTCAGAAATGATTTTCAACGCTTGATCTGGATATTTTTAATGCAATAGTTGCGATTGGCCAAGTTGCAGGAAGAATCTGGGAATAACTTTGGCAAAATATCTCTTGACACTACGACCAAATCATAAGTTAATCATTGAATACTTCCATTTGAAAAAAAAAACGACATTTGATTTAAACTCTTGTTGAACGTTTACAGAGACCATATAGTGTATATGAGTTGGATTAAGAAGCAGGTAATACGGTTTATCAGTTGCATCGGGCCACATTCACTCTGGTGAAGGATGAACTAGGCGGACAATGGTCTCTAGACTAAGTAATTGTTGCATTTAAAAAGTGTGAAAAAAGGTAATGTCTTCTGGCTGAAAAGTTGCTCTAAGCTACTGTTGTAGTTTCGTTCCAAATAAATGGCAGGCATTACATTCGGAGCATCCCCTGTCGTTACTTAAATTTAATTTCGAATGCCGTCTGATTGCAAACCGAAGAAAGCTTTTCGTTAAACAATATAAGGTAAGTTCTGAAAATTTATACCTGTTTTACTTTTGTTTGTTGGTTTATTTTTTTAAACATTACATCCTGTAGAGGACCGGGGGGTGAATATGAGGATGAAATCTCTGGGCTAAGATTTCCTGCTGGCCGGTCCCGCTACATAGGAATGTTGGACTATCATGGAGTCCAACGAAGATAAAGAAACAAACAAGATCGATATACATGTACAAAACAATTATATATATTAATAACAAACATTAGTATACAGAGACATGAAAAAGTTACAAAGGGTGTTTGTATGGAAAATTATGTGTGTGTGTTGAATGTCCGTACGTATGTGTATTTTGTTTTTAGCGTGTTCCCAGAATATGGGAAACGCTGTTTGTATGAGAGTTCACATATTGGAAAGTAAAATGAGAAAATTTTTTTATACCTCGTCTCACACGCGAGGTTTCGGCTCGCGGCCTAAGTCGAGATAGCTGGCCGCACGTGGCGTAAGCAGGAAAAAGAGAAAGAGAGAAGGCTGAGCAAGTATTTATACTCGTGGGAGAGAGACCCCTGTTGAAGGGTTAGGAAATGAGGAGGAGATAACTCCGATAATCCCAAACAAGGTGATAAATACACAAATTCTCAAAGGGTTACTGTGATCGAAAGGAACTGTGAAAGTTTTATTGAGAAAAAAAGGAAAATAAAAGAACAGGTTTCAAGAAAGACAGACGATGGTGATTGATGTTGCATTTAAATTTTTGGAGATCGCAGTTAACAGGCAAACAAGAAGCCAGAAGAGAGTTGCACAGGCAGGAGAATAAACTACTATAGAATAGAACTTACGTTTACTTCTAGCTATTTCAACAGTAAAATGATGAGGCCTCGTTACCAAAGTAGGACCAAGCTTAACTTCATGAAGGTACCAAAGAGTAAAGCTCATGAGATCTGTCCATTTTAAACTTGGTGCCGCAACTTGGTGAAGGGATCTGTAGTAACTACAACACAGTTTCGGTGCCATCTGTCCGCCAAAGCGATACTCTTTTATTCACGCATAAACAATATGGCCGATACGGTACTTCCGTGTTTGAACAATGGCTGAAACAGTGCTTCCGTTTCCTTAGTTCCCGCTCACAACGATTGGAATAAGACATTTTAAAACAAAGAACTTCTGAAACATTTGTATTCTACTAGAAAGTCCCGTGAAAATTTCACTGTTTTCCTATTTTAATATTCTGATGAATCTTAATTCTTAAGATAATGATTCCATAAGGTTATAGCAAGTTGTACGACAATAGAATATCCAACAGAATTCCCCTTGTGGAACTGTACACACACATCCTCACATATGCTCATATATGTTAGATTAAGTGTATACATAATAAACGTATGTGATTTGTAATATGTTAAATATTCACTGATTGGTTAGATCCAGCCAATCAGAACAAAGGTGAGTATTAATCTTTTTTACCGCCAAAATACAAGGTTGTTCGAACTCCTATATAAACATTTTCCCGCGACAACTCACTTTAGTTGCGGCCCTATTACTCAAAGGACAGGCGTGATGAACTTTCGTCCAACTCACTTCAGTTGCGGCCTCATCACTCAAGGGACAGGCATGAATCTATTCAAGAAAAACCTTTGCCCAACTCACTTATTCTTACTAAGACTTTGTCAACCAAGAATTGGCACCGACAAACTCTGTTTAATCTATTAATATACAAACATTTGACATTTAACCTTGCACGGCTAATGGGAGGCAACTTATGCAATACTAACCATTTTCGCATGCAACTCAACCTAAATGTAAATATTTGTTGAATATATATTACTTTTGTTTCATGTCACAAATCGAATGTGTTGTGCAACTTATTCTCCTGATTTATTGCCTAAGATCAAGAGTTTTCGATCTTCATAAATTAAATAATAGGGAAAGAGGTTTTATTTGGAAAGTACATCTGGAGGTGGCCTTGAGCCAGCTTTATCTCCAGAGAGAGAAATAACCAAATTTATGCTGCGCCCCTACACCCTAATGCATTGTAAATATTTGAGCTTAACAACCTTAACAAGATATTGCAATAACTATCATAAATTATCAATACTGGTCGTTATTTTAAGTAAGGGTGTACAAATGAAGATTTGAAATTGGCAACTTTCTCCATTTCACTAAAACAGACGTAAAATACTTTTATCTTCCCTACCTTCCTTCCTGCCTTCGTTCCTTTTTTTTTAACCAAATAGTGTCTTTGATATGTCTTTTCCATCTTTCCACAGAATCAAAATTGAATAGTCCATTATTTATGAGGTATTGACAGTAGACATTAAACACTTCCATCTTCCCTTCTTTATTTCTTTCAAGTAGCTTCTTTGATATGTCATTTTGCGCCAAAACGGAATAGTCCATTATTTATCAGGTATTGGCAGCGCGTAACGGTTGTGCAAACTAACTAACGAAGAGGGGGAGAAACAGAATTATAATCAGGATAATTACATTAAAAAGAATTATATGATATTTGAAAACAGAGAGATTATAATTGTCACGAGGAAATTTAATTCTAATTCACTCATCGATTTTGTGAATTATTTATTTTTTCAAACACTTATAATTTTTGCCGATTTCTTTGTTTGCCTAGAAGTCAACTTTTATTCGCCATTTTGTTTTGTTTTGTTTTTTTCTTTGCTTGATTCTCTTGCACTTACTAACCAAATAACCTCTCTCATTGTTCCGGCCAAAACAAGACATTTTATTTTCTTCCCCAAATGGCAAGTAGTTCTTTTCAAATGGAATTTCATCAAGGTGAGCGAGATTTTAAAAATTGATTTTTTTTCTTATAGTTCAGTGAAAATTTGTGTAGATACCGTCTATGTTTAAGTCCGTCTGGCATAGGACAATTACCCGAACATTTAAATAAGTCTGTTGATTACAGGCTATTTTTCACTATTGTTCACCCATACAAAGCCCAAGAGCCACTCAAGGTAGAGGATGACTGAATGAGATTGTTTTATGTACATAACCTCGGCCTGTTGCTTTGGAAATATCGAAATATTCGACGGGGATTGGCATACGGGTTTTTTCTTCACAAGTTGAAAAGTTACGGTGCCTCCGGAAGAATTTTTGAACTGATTCAGTCTTTCTTATCAAATCATGAAATGAAAGTTGTCTTGAACGGCCAATCTTCTAGATCCTTTCTTACTAATATAGGTGTCCTCACACATGGCCCTGCTTTGATTTTAATTTTCATTAACGATCTTCATGAGGACATCATCTCTCAACTTGGTATCTATATTAATGACACAACCATTTAATCCTCTCTTGATAGTAAGTCTCATCAGTTCGATAAGGTCAAATTTTTGGCTGATCTACGATCTGTTGTTAAATGGCTGATGCTAACTTGCGCCTTCTCGGGTTAGCATTCTCGGCTTACATTATTAATTTAAATTTTTAGTTACGTTTATTTTAAATACTAAATTAAAAAAAAACAACCCCATTTAAAATACGGACTTCTCCATCATTGCGAAAACCAGATATATTTAATAAAATTTAAATTAAGGTTCATCTTAACTCAACACCTGAAAATTGCGTTGTGCATGAAACTCTGAGTCGCGAGGGAAAATATGTATATTTATTAATATATAGTTTATAACTCTGTTATATTACATCGAGCACTATTTTATTAACACCAAAGTTCGATATTATATATATATATATATATATATATATATATATATATATATATATATATTACATGAATCATTCATACAAAAAAAACAGATTAGTGAAGTTAATGATATAAATAGCGAGAATACATCTTCGCAAACAAATTTATTAAAATTACATTAACCCACGAACCTCTAGATGAATGTTATGATCCCTGTTTTTAATAAATTCAAGCTGTATAAGTTCTTTTTTTGCTAGTACTTTCATCTGTTCATACAGACATCATCAGGCATGGAAATTGATTTGTTTTGTTTTCTTTTGTATTTATTTGTTTTGTTTTTTTTAGTACATCCAGGTAATAGCGGGACACAAAAGATCAGACTTGAATCGAGATATGTTTTTTTTTAAATGTGTTATTCATAACAGTAAGAAATTTTGGAGCGTGCGGTCGCAACGCTAAGGTTGAATTTTTAGAAAATTTAAAAGCGAGTGCGTTTTTTTAATATGTTAATTGAAGAATTCTTTTGTTGTAGTATTTTTGTTTTATATATATATATATATATATATATATTTCAATGAATAAATTCCAAACATTACGTCTGCTTATTTTTATCATAATCCTTTCATATTCACCAATATTTTTCCGTATATTACACTCAAATGAGGCAAGAAATTCCTTGCCTCATATATATATATATATATATATATATATATATATGTATATATATAATGCGATGGGTAAATTGTCGCCATTTTTTTATTTCACGCATGCACGTTATTTGTTTTTGGATTTTGTCGACTGTGCAGTAAAATAGGGTCAGTGGAGCACCGTTTCTTGTTTATGATTCGGTTTCTTGTTCCTTCTAAAGTCTACTGGAAAATTTTACCGGCTCTGGGAACTATTTTCTCTACCTCACTTCCCAGCTCCAAAAAAGTAAATCAGTAAAATTCTACCGAATCTGGGAACTATTTTCTCTACTTCACTTCCCATCTCCAAGAATGTTATCCTGCAAAATTCTACCGTCTCTGGAAACTACATATAGGGGAACTGTATATCAAACCAAAGTATTGCTAAAACCTGCACTTGTGACACTACTAACAGGCAAACTGCCAAACGAAAGAACTTAAAGGGACAAAAGAAAATAAAAAGAAATTCAGGAAATCGATAAACAAATAAACCTAGATAAAGACGAGAAAAAATGGACAGACGTAAGTACAGATACTTACCTATGTAGACAGTATTCTATGTCCAAATAAACTAAGATTGAGCAAAGAGATAACCAGTTACTGAAGTTTCACGTAAACGCGATCGTCAAGCGAACAGTACTCAAACCAAAACTGGATGGAATAAACACTTCAATACTGACACTTGGAAAAAAAAGGAGAAAAAACTGTGAACCACAGTGGCCCACACGATGGGGAGGAGAAAATAAACCTGTGGGCGGACATATTCTGTCCTGAGTCCGGACGACTCTAATTTTGCTAACACAACCAGACTAGTCTATTTACCCATTACCACACGACGTATCTCCCTATTTACAAAGCTTATCTTAGTTTGGTAAAAGGCCCAAAATATGAGGTATTCATTGCGGATCAAAAAACTGTCCAACAGTAATGATCAACCAGTCGACTTCTTTAATCATCAGTCAAGGCCGAGGCGACCTGACTCATCCGTTTTGTTACTTCATTGATCTTTTTTTTCCCGCTCTTTGTCCGCCTTTAGATATTTCTCTTCTCTTTTTCATCTTGCTTCTTTTTTTTTTATCTGATTCTTTGGGGGATTGTAAATATGTTCGATATAACATAGTAGCAAAGCGGAAATTGGTATAAGAAGGAAAAGGCAAAAAAGAAAAAAGGAAAATAAATTCAGGTTTTTGCCTCATAGAAAGGATCATGAAACCTTAACAAATGAGTTAATCATGTTTCTCGATGCTCCGGTGGCCGACACGTCAGGTCAGATTTGAACAGGAAATGCATCATTCTCCAATTCTATTGTTGTCAGTTGATTTATTCAAAGAGAGATTCTCCAAAATAAACCTTCCTCTTTTTACTTCTTCATCAATGTTATGTCCTTTCAGGACATAAGAGTTCATGGCCCTCCTCGGTTTAAACGCGGTGAATTGACTTGTCTTCGGATTGTGTGATAAATACATCACAGAAGCACCAGGCCAGATATAATAACAAATATTCAATAAATGGACAAATGATCGACTTAAAATGCCTAAGATAGATTCTGGTGAGAGAAAATAAAGCTAAATATGGTGTCAAGAAACAGGAAAAATTCGTTAGAATCAAAGAAAAGATTAATGAATTCTTATGTTAGGGAATCCTGGACCAACTCCTTATAGATGAAGAAGAGATGGTTCTACAGAAGGATGCTGAGGATAACATGAATCGAACATGTGCGTAAGGATGTTATTTTAAAGAAAATGAGAACAATAAGACCAATACTTGGAATCAGAAAGATATAATTGAAATTTCTACAACATATAATGAGAAAAGAGGCTTGGAGAATTTGTTATTCACAGGGCATGTTGAAGGCAAGACGGACAGACGAAAGTCACGAATAGCGTACCTAACGAGCTTATGTAAATCGTTGGAAGAACAGGGACTAGGGGGGATAGCAACAAAACAAATCTGACTCGGAACTACAAAAAGACAGAAAGATAAGATGTTCATTATTTACATTATTCGGACTATTGTCCTCATCTTTGTCGCCATGTTTATTACAACGTTTCGGCCGTTGTACGCTCCGGCCTTCTTCAGGTGATTGGAATGTCGAACTGAACCCTTTATTTTGCTCGCTGGGGTAGACTGTTCTAGTTCCACGTGCCATGTTTAATGGATGTCAGTTGTCAGTTATCTCCTGTTAATTCCCCTCTAAAAATTCTCCACTGCCTTAACCGGGTATTGAACTCACACTCTTTGGGTCCTGTCACTGGATCTAAGACACATGGCACAGTGGATAAAGGCGTTGGTTAGATCCAGTGACAGGACCCAAAGACTGTGAATCCTAATAATATAAAATATTAAAACTGATCCACAAAAAGAGCTCAATGTACTATAACAGATCACATAAATTACATAGAACAGAAATCCAAAATTGCCTCATTCGAATAGGTATTTCGGCCCATAAGACTTACTCGTAAGTTTTATCAACTCAGAGGGTTGCTGAAAAAAAAGCGTTGATAAGTAAGTCTTGTGTGCTGAAATAGCTATTCGAATGCCGGAGCCTACAACGGCCGAAACGTTGTAATAAATATGGCGACAAAGATGAGGACAATAGTCCGAATAATGTAAATAGTGTACATAATACCTCATCTCAGAAATATAGACAAATACTGAAAGGCCGAAATGTTGTAATAAATATGGCGACAAAGATGAGGACAATAGTCCGAATAATGTAAATAATGTATATGGTACCTCATCTCAGAAATATAGACAGATACTGAAAGGCCGAAAAGTTGTAATAAATATGGCGACAAAGATGAGGACAATAGTCCGAATAATGTAAATAGTGTGCATAATACCTCATTTCAGAAATATAGACAGATACAGATAAGAAGTGATAGATAGCCACGATTGTCCATGCCATGATGAAGAATCTTACAACACAACATTCTTGAGAAAGACAGTGTAGCAGCCTCTACACACTACTTGGTCACATGCGTATAAGCTATACAGTAATATTATTTTATTCCTTATAAAGAAAAATTAGAAGCATGCGTAGCGCAAATTGCAAGAGACTAACTCTTTCATACCACGCCATAAGCAACGTAGCATGTGAATTTGAATGCTCCCAGCATATACACATGGTTCTTTACTCATAGTTTCGCTCACCAACAGAGTCAATTCAACAGCATCCATTTCTTTTTACAGGAACTATCATAAAAACATTCCTTAAATTTTCACATTGTTTCAAGAAATTCTCAGTTTCCTTATCTACGCGTTCGAATGTAGAATTACCCTCCTTCTTAGATTGGCTACGAGTCAAGACAAGAAAACCTCGTCTGCTCTGTTATTTAGTCTATACATGAAGAAAGTTGGGTACAGTCCTTTCCAAAAAGCATTATTGCAAAATCAACATAACAAAACTGGGTTAGAATTTGAACACCGATAGCCGTTATCCTATGCTCATATCTAAAAACAACTACCGTTCATAATTCGATTAAACAAAATTTCTGAACGGGTGTATTTTGATCACAGATGAGCCGCAGTTTGCTTCCAGTGGCACCGCGGTTTCCTTTCATTGTTACCGCGGTTGCTTCCAAGGCCACTTTGGTTTGCTTCCAGGGTCACTGCGCGTTACGGTTTGCTTCTAGGGGCACTGCGATTTGATTCCAAGGCCACTACGGTTTGCTTCCAGTGGCACTGCGGCTTGCTTTCAGGGGTACTGCGGTTTGCTTTGAAACATATCGCAGTTTGCTTCAAGAGGCAACGTGGTTTGTTTCCAAGGCCACTGTGGTTTGCTTCCTGGGACACCGCAGTTTGCTTCCATTGGCACCGCGGAAGGTTCCATGGCCACTGTTGTTTGCTTCCAATGGAATGCAGTTTGCTTCCATGGCCACTGCGGTTTCCTTCTATTGTTACCGCGGTTTGCTTCCAAGGCCACTTCGGTTTGCTTCCAGGGGCACCGCGCTTTGCTTTCAAGAGTATCGTGGTTTGCTTCTAGGGACACTGCGATTTACTTCCAAGGCCACTACGGTTTGCTTCCAGTGGCACTGTGGCTTGCCTTCAGGGGTACTGCGGTTTGCTTTGAAGGGTATCGCAGTTTTCTTCAAGAGGCAACAAGGTTTGTTTCCAGAGCCACTGCGGTTTGTTTCCTGGAGCACTACGGTTTGCTTCCAAGGCCACTGCGGTTTCCTTCCATTGTTACTGCGGTTTGCTTCCAAGGCCACTTCGGTTTGCTTCTAGGGGCACCGCGCTTTGCTTTCAAGAATACCGTGGTTTGGTTCTAGGGACACTGCGGTTTACTTCCAAGGCCACTACGGTTTGCTTCCAGTGGCACTGCGGCTTGCTTCCAGGGGTACTGCGGTTTGCTTTGAAGGGTACCGCAGTTTGCTTCAAGATGCAACGCGGTTTGTTTCCAGAGCTACTGCGGTTTGCTTCCAGCGGCACCGTGGTTTGCTTCCATTGCTATCGCGGTTTGCGTCCAGTGGCATCTCACTTTCTATAAAGATTTTCATGGTAATTGTTCCGATGGTCTTTCCTCTTTGGTACCTAGACTGTATGAATTTAAGCGCAGTGCTAGATTGATGATAAGGTTTCATCATTTTAGAGTTAAAGTCGCTAAATGTAACCGTAAGTTCTATGCTTTACAGTTTCTTCTCTCGCACTTCTCACTTGTGGAACTCTCTTCCGGTTTCTTGTTTCCAAGTCCACTTTGATCTTCAAATATTTATATGCATTGTCAATCGTCATCTTCTATCTTCTTAGTTCCTGCTTTTTTATTGTTGTTGTTTCTCCTCTTTTTTCTTTTTTCTCCTCTTCGCTTGCATTCAATAACCCCCCCCCCTTTGTTTTAGTAGCTTTATTATCTTTCTTGGGGTTTTTAAAACAAAACTTTGTTACTGTCTGTGCTACTCTTAAAAGTATTTATATTCTGGAACCGTCTTCGCTGATTTTTATCCAAGAATTTGAAAGGTCTCACTACTGACGACCTACTTTTATCTTACTTGAAAGCACTTTCTCATTGTTCTCTATAAAATGATTTATATATGTACTCATATATATATATATATATATATATATATATATATATATATATATATATATATATATATATATATATATATATAATATATATATATATATAGAGAGAGAGAGAGAGTGAAAGATATGGATCGGTTTAGAAAGAAACATTGTCAAAATGAGATATATAGGTATTAGTGCAATAGTCAGGCAACGACGATTGCCTGACGATTGCACTAGCATGAAACAGACTGTCGCCTCTAAGTGTTGACTTCTATGTTCACTTTTATATTTACACACGCTCTATCTCTGATATTGAGCACTTTATCCCATAAATATAGCACACTTTAAGACTATATTTCTTCATATATATATATATATATATATATATATATATATATATATATATATATATATATATATATTACATGAATCATTCATAAAAAAGCAGATTAGTGAAGTTAATGATATAAATGGCGAGAATACATCTTCGCAAACAAATTTATTAAAATTACATTAACCCACGAACCTCTCAATGAATGTTATGATCCCTGTTTTAATAAATTCAAGTTGTATAAGGTCTTTTTTGCTAGTACTTTCATCTGTTCATACAGACATCATCAGGCATGGAAATTGATGTTTTTATAGTACATCCAGGTAATAACGGGACAGGAAAGATTAGATGTGAATCGAAATATGTTTTTTTAGAAATGTGTTATTGTTAACGGTAAGAAATTTTGGAGCGTGCGGTCGCAACGCTAAGGTTGAATTTTTTGAAAGTATATATATATATATATATATATATATATATATATATATATATATATATATATATATATATATATATATATATATATATATAAGAGGGAATTTATTTACTGGCGATGCAAGTGTACAATCATCAAATTTGGCGTTTATGACCAAAGGAATTTTTAATTTAATTTTCTTGTTTATAATGAGGAGACTGTCAGAGTTTGTATTGTACCAATTTTCTGTTATACAGGAATATCTTTTGTAATATCAATTATCACTCTTCGGAGAAACATTATAATTTTTCTTTTATTATTAATGACTGTACAAGAGAAATATGTGCGTTTTGAAAAAGCAATTTAACAGAACATTTAATTTTTCCCTAACAATACTTACCAGGAACAAATGAAATCTATTTTGGTTTTCTTTTATGCTACTAATTATTTTTATGCAGTACATGACTGGTGTCGCTGGAATTGGTCGTAACAATTCAATACTCAGCTACAGCTCGTCTCCAAGTACAACCGTCCGCAAGATGGCCTCGCCAATTCCTGTCACAAATGCTTGCTAAGCCCATATAACCCATTTGCGGTTTATACTGTAACTACGCGGACCAGATATTAGTTGCTGTTTCTGGGAGAAAACGCATAATCTGGTGTGATCAATGTTTTGAACAAAGCCAGCACGCTCAAACTCTCGACCACGACAACTTGTAACTTTATGTTAGCACAGCCATCGACAAATTCCAGACCGTTCCGTCTATCCAGTTTTACTCCCAAGATGCGGGTTATCCGTAATCTTCAAAGTGGATCATTTTAACAAACGCAACGAATGTATATATATTATTAAACCTACTTACTCTATCACATTTAGAATTGAAAAGAATTTATGTAAGCTAAAACAATAAAAGACTTAATACAAAACAAAATAATAAGAAACTAACGCTTGAAGCAGGAATTTGTACACTCACCTCTAATAATTTCCACAAGAAATACCTATAGGAACCTCGATGAATTTAAATAATAGATTATATGAACACAAAAGAGATATTTTCCAGAATAACACGCTCAATGAATCTGACCAAAATTCCGATGGTAGTTTAGTCAGACGAAAGTGCATAGAATTTGCTTTAAGCGCTAGATCATCCACATTAAATTTGCGTCCATTTGACATTGTTTGGTGGAGCTTTCATTATCACAAAATAACATTTTTTACTAATACCCAATACAAGCCTCAAGAACCAGTCAAGGTAGAGGGTTACTATGTGGACTTATATTAGCATAGAATGGACAACAGTTAGGAGTATAGACTTTAGAAGGAACTGGAAACTCAATCCCAAACAGAATACAAGGGATAAACCTCGCCTCTTGTTCAAAACCCGGGGAGAAGTATGAACAGGACGATAGGCTACTTAATAGCAAAAGCAATGTACATAT
Source organism: Acanthosepion esculentum (assembly GCA_964036315.1). Taxonomy (NCBI): domain Eukaryota; kingdom Metazoa; phylum Mollusca; class Cephalopoda; order Sepiida; family Sepiidae; genus Acanthosepion; species Acanthosepion esculentum. The sequence continues at coordinate 19,654,598 of OZ038499.1, forward strand.
AAATAAAAATAGAAATAAAATAAATAAAAATGATTATATATCTAAACACATTAAAAAAATCAAATATAATTGAAAAGTTTAAAATTTTAGTGGCACCTCTCCTTTTGGCTAATGTGTATTTGCATCAGCATAAACATCACTTTGGTTTGATAAACTTTCTAAAGGACGAAACGCGTTACATGAATGTTATTTTCCACTTTGTCATTAATCTTCTTAACATTGTTCTGACGTATAGAATTTACATATAATTTCCTCACAAACATTATAAAAACACAAATGACAATAAACAGGGTAGATGTTTTATTTTAAAGTCGTAACTTTCGAAAAGGTACACATATGAGAGGCAGACCTTGGTCTATGAATCAGTTATAACGAAGTTAATATGAGAGTTGTGGAAATAAAGAATCAAATAAACTGCATTAGACATTTTTGAACTGTAAAATAATGAGACATTTCCTTAGTGTATGGTTCAGTTATAAGAAATTTAGTGAAGGAGACAAGGAAATTGAACACGGAATAGGATTCAGGAGAAGTAGTTTGAATTGTAAAATAATGAGACCTTGCCTTAATGCATGGTCAATTATAACAAATTTAGTGAAGGAGACAAGGAAATTGAACACAGAATATGGTGCAGGAGAAGTAGTTTGAATTGTAAAATAATGAGACCTTGCCTTAGTGTATAGATCAGTTATAACAAATTTACTGAAGGAGACAAGGTAACTGAACATCGAATATTCTGTCGAGATATAGTTCCCCCCCATCACCACACGATGCCACAAAACCAAAATATTAACCAAAAAATCGAAAAAAAATAGTTCGTCTTCTCTCGACATATGGATGTTATGCATGCATCCAAATCGTTCAGAAATGCTTAAACTATCAGCAGTATACAAGTTTCACAGATCAATTATTAAAAATGTCCTCAAGCAAATGATTCCTTGAGGTCTTAAAGCAGACAATCCTTCATCAGATCTTATAGAATGGTGCTGGAGAATCGCAAACAAATAAATTTACCAAGTAATAGAAACGGAATCACTTGAAGACTCCCGGCACCAACAACAACAAAATATGGGTAACATTGTAAATAGAAACGAAAATAATGATACATTTCGGACAATTTTATTTGAGCTAAACTTGTTTAAGAGTAAAATAGTTCGTGTTTTTGAGAAGCCTATTTCCCTGAAAAAAAAAACATTTAAGAGAAAATGATTATAAATTTCTATCCCGTAAGGCTAAAATTTCGGACAAGGAATAATCAATGTTTCCTCTTTGAAAAAGGGGGATCTCATTATCATATATACAGGGTGTCCATAAAGTCTCCTTACAATTTAAAAAATATATTATAAAAGCAAGTAATGTCCCACCACAGCTAGATGTTTTTCAACCAACCATTATTTTCCAGCAAGATGGTGCACCATCACATTGGGGGCAGTATGTTTGTGGGTTCCTAAATCAAACAATTCCAGATAGGTGGATTGGAAGGGATGGCTCAATTCTCTGGTTACTTCGTTCACTAGATATCACTCCCTTGGACTTCTTTCTATGGGTTATGTTAAAGATATCGTGGATCGAACAATGATACGAGACATCGCAGATCTCAAGCAAAAGATCACTGATTCCCGTGCGACCATTGATGAGGCTATGCTACAGTGAACATGGAAAGAAATCGAGTACCATCTTCATGTGCTTTGTGCAACTAATGGTGCCCATATAGAGGTGGATTAAATTAGTTAAAAGAAATTACTCTAGCCTCTTCAGATAATAATCTTGTTAAATATTTATAATATATTATTAATATCCAGGGTGTCCATAAAGTCTCTTTACCATTTAGAAAATCTCATTCCCGTTGTATTTCATAGGCGAGATGTAAGATTCTCTCGAGCATCTTCTTCCCAGGTACTGCTACTTTGTCTAACCGATTCCAAAGAGGAAGCTTTGCCTGTTACTGCAATCTTAACATGTTCGCAATTAGACCTATTTTGTGGCTCAACACACGATTGGCGTTAAGAATTCCATGGACAGATCATATGTGAAATCAGGAAGTTTTGAGGAAAATAGAAATCAGGGTTAACTGTTATCTTCCCCACATATACCCATAAAGTGTGGCTTTTACAGTGTAACCCTCTACCTCGAATGGCTCTTGGGTCTTGTACAGAGTGAACATCATTGTCAAATACGGAATACTTGTAATGACATAAAGTATTTGTTGTCGGACGATTCCACGTGGTGTAATGGTTAGCATGCTGATTATTGAGTTCGATTCTCACTGGGTCCGCCATACTTTCGGATTTCTGCCCTCGTCCAAGCTACGCATGGTAAATTACCATTAGATATTTGTGGTAACAAGTTCCAACTCAGACATGATAAGACGGATCATGAGGCCAGTTTCAGGTTCAAACAAGAAAGAAAGCATAATTTCCATTCTTTAAGAATGAAAGAAAAAAAATCGAAAAAAAAAAAGGTAATCGAAACCTATTTTCGTCAGAAGCTATTCGAGAAACCAAGTTGCTTAGCAAATTTGCTCTACCGGTTTTCTATACATCTGTGCGTACGTATGTGTGCATCTATGTGTGTGTGTGTGTGTGTGTGTGTGTGTGTGTGTGTGTGTGTGTGTGTGATCGCATGTATCTGTTTGTATGCATGTATGTTTATGCATGTATGTGTACATGTGTGGTTGTGTATGTGTGAGTGCATGTATGGTTGTGTGTGTGCATGTAGGTGTGTGTGCGAGTATGTGTGTTCACATGTATGCGTGTATATATGTGTGTGCGTATGTATGTGTGTGTTTGTGCGCATGTATGGTTGTGCATTTGTCTATGTGTGTGCATGTATGTCTGTGTGTACATATATGTGCGTATGTGGGCGTACATGTATGTGTGTATCTGCACGTGTGTGTACATGTGTGCGTGTGTATATGTGTGTGCGTGCATACGTATTTCTGTATGTGTTTGTGTGCATGTATGGTATGTATGTGCGTGCGCATGTATGTGTACATATATGTGTGTATGTGTGCGTGCATGTATGTGTGTATGTGTATGTGTAATTGCGTGTGTACATATGTGTGAATGCATGTGTATATACATGTGTGTATGTGTTTGTGTGTGTGTGTGAGTGAGTGTGTGTGTGTGTTTGTGTCGTGGCTGGACAGACGTGTCTTCTCACAATTTACTGAGGAGACGAACAGAGTGCCTCGCTATTTAAAAATAAAATATCGTGTACAAAGGCAATTTGCCCGCCATACTGATTCGCAATGAAGAAGAATTTTCTGGCGAGTGAAGGGAAGACGACCAGTCAATGAATAGAGGGCTGGCGGGAAAATGAGATTCAGTAAGAGGCGGACACATCTTATGGAATCTTCGAGAATCTTCAAGGATTTTCTATTTACTCTCCTCACGCTTGATCTCGTATAATTTAAGCTATGAGTCTCAACGAATAACATCTACCAGGTCGCAGACGAGATTTTAATACGAGAAAAGAAAGGAAGAAATTGATTTTTTTTTTCAACAAAAAATATATATTATTAAGATAATAAAATATGGAAAACAAATATTTACATATATATTGGGTGTTTGTGGACAGCAATTTAAAATTTATGCACATTTTGTTGAAAACCAATGAGAGTTCTTTGTTTAAGACTTGTTTTTATTTATTTTTATTGCTTTCCTGGTTGGGATTGCTTTCCTGGTTGGGATTGCTTTCCTGGTTGGGATTGCTTTCCTGGTTGGGATTGCTTTCCTGGTTCCAAGCCGAGTTTAAACATCAATGTCATCTGAACGCTTTCGGCTTTAATAAGCCATTTGACATTTGTGAGTTAATAAGTGTGTGTCGACAAGTATGCATTGTTTTTTTCGCAGTTTTGGAACATCGTGTTTTCACACGCACACACATAATTGATAAGATCTCGACGCCAGTCTAGTAATGCGCTTAAATTCAAAAAGTCTAGGTGCCATAGCGAATTGCTCATCCGAACAATTACCAGGAAAGTATTTATAGAAAAGACACAGGAAGCAACTTTACAGTGGTGGCAAGGGACTGAAACCGAGCTGCCAGATCAGGACCGATAATATTGCTGATTCTTCTTTGGATATTATATAAAGGAGCTCAAGGTAAATAGCAGGGACACAAGACCATTTGTGGCAGCAATATTCTAAGCATGAACGAATGGTAGACCTATAGATATGTAAAATAGATTCTTGACGGGAAAATTGCCTCGCACGACATAGGGAACCAACTTCATGTCAGCTAAGAACGTTAGCCCGAGAAGCCGATTTATATATATATATAAAGACTCTCAAAAAAACAAGTTGGTAGACGAAAAATATACTGTTTAAAAAACAGAGATATCTACTTAGACAAGTGTATCCTCTAAATATAACTGCTGTGATGTTTGCTACTCTGTGTCGTAGAAGTTCTGCGCCGAGTGACGACTGACATTTTAGTCGCTCGACTCTATGCAAAATAAAGCAATCTCCATTGTGCTAAAGTCACTACACCTCCCGGAAATCAAGAGGTTTTATGTCCTTCGTTGATCTGTAACTTCTTCGAACTATAGTATGAGATCTTATCTCTCTCGATCCTGATGTGTGCGACATGTTCTTTTTATTGATGATTTAGGCCTGGACTCATCATCATTCTGACCTTCCAACTCCATGTCGGATTCGTGCAAACTATCCTTCATAATGCTTTCACTACTATCTTCACTTTCTCCATCTGAAGCGCTCACGCTTTCCTCCCTTTCAAATTCTTCCTCCTTTTCTATCTCGACTTCCCCTAGTTATTATTTGGTCGAAATGAGGCAATAAGTTTTATCCACTTGTTGCTATTATGGCCGTATTATGTCTCTTTTTTGTAATAAAATTGGCTTTTTCAGGACTTGATTCTGTCTTTTTTATCGTTCATTTTACCATTTATTAAATAGGACATTGTTATAGGCGATATAATTTGCCTTCCCATAAATGCAATGGAACCTTGCATTCTACCAACATGGGGAATAGTTTTATGATACAGTAATAGTCTCGGTTAGTAACTATCTATGATGTCTCTGGATGGGGAAATACCTTCAACCCTATTTTCACCATCTTTCTGCAATTCCATTCGATTGCTATTGGTATGGCGATGTTTCATAAGAGTGGCATTCAATTTGTTTTAATCACGAACACAAAGTTTCATCAGAGTTATGGTGCATTCTCAAAGACTAATATTTTGGCATCCTATTTCTTGAAAATATTTCTCGTAATATTTGCTTTACAGTGGCTGCCTTCCTGTCCTGAACTCTAAGCACATCAGTCCACCCAGAGAATAAGTCGACCTTTTATAGACTATAAGAGAAGCCGGACAGCGTAGAGAGAGCAGAGAGGGACAGGGAGGGCTCACACACACACGCTAACCATAGAAGCTACACGAGAGCGCGGCTGGCTGCCCGTCCGACCATTAGGCTGTGAAAACGAACTCCTGTGAACACCGAAAAAGAATAGACTCCACTATCAACGCGACAAGCCCAAACTGATAGCCAACAAACAGTCAACTAGATTAAAGCATACTTCTTATTCACGCTTTCATTTCACACCTCATACACTGTACGTTCGAACGCTACACTATACCACTTACCAGAGACATTTTCATATCTTGTAAATGAAAATACATTTTTGGTCATTTCTCCAAACCAGTGTCTAATTTGTTTCTTCACTCCAACCAGCTTCCACCTCGGATCGTCATTACTATCTAACTTCACACTGTTAATTAATTTGGTTTTATCCATTTTCAAAGCATCTATTTCTACGAGTCCATGACTTTTTTATCTAACATGATGGGAATAATTTCAAACCTCGTGTCGGTCTCAAAAGTTCCTTCAAAACAACCAAACGCTTTGATGATAGAGCCAGCAGACTGTCTTAGTTTAACCCAACTTCTCTTTAATTTGGGTTTTCCCATTCGTTCCCAGAAATTTATTGGACTAGGGTGACATAACTCCCAGTACCTACTTGTATAAGGAAAGTTATTCGATTCAACTGAATTCTTCTCTGACACTTTTCTCTTTATGCTTATGTATCGGAAATATAGATGTATTTTCCTGAAGGGTGTTTAAATTTTCTATCCTTTCTATCTTCCTCTTATACTTAAACACAGACTGGAAATGTTTTTTCTTTTCACAATACTTGTCCTAAATCTGGATATATTTTCTTACCCGTTCATGCTTTTCATCGCAGTATTTGCCTCGCGCAAGGTAATTCGATATTCTGTATGTTTCGGCATTACTCTTGGAAGTTTTGAATTTTTCAATTCCAATTGTTGCAGAAACTCTATAGATGCACCCAAGGACATTTTAGTCAGTTGTAACCGTTTTAATATTTCGTGTCTTTACAAAGCATCACACATACCTTCAATTAATCTCAACTATCTCAACTCATTTACGAGGGTCATTTTTCCAGTGCCAAGTTTTCAATCTCACAAAATCTTGGAGCCTCTTGTAGCTTCGGTACATACTGCATTATTGTATCATTCGACTCTTGTTTGTTCGCGAGAAACTTTGTCCTCTCAGCAATAACAAATGTTATGGTGACCTATCTACATTAGAATGAATTCTTCCTCCTTCATAAATACTAACCTGCGAGACTTCCTAAGCGGGCAGTCGGGACGCAGTGTAACCTGACAGTTCGGACGGACACTTCTATCTGCTGTCTAATAACACTCTTATTTTGTATATATGTTCTGTCATTTCAATACACTTGTTCAACCCACCCTCTTCTTTCCGTGTCTTTCTTTCTGACCCCTAACAGGCCACAATAACTAACTTCTTTTATGGCTGCAACTTTCTCTTTATAATGTCCGAAATTTCCTCCAATTCTCTGGGATACGCCATGACAAAGATCTTTCTGATAGCTTCACATCTTGCCGAAACTAAAAAGAGATATGAAATATCGTTCCTCCTATCCTGAAACTTTGTGGTCTTTTCATTTCTTGGTCCGCGTCTAGACAGTAAAACAATAATATTAAAAAGACTGTTCTAAAGTCTAAAGCTTACTAATATGAATATTGCATTGACAGTATTAAATGTATTTTATTAAAAGTACGTATATAAAGTATTATGTTTCGTAGCATATAAGAGGTGAGATGGTGTGACGGAAAGTGAACAAGGCGTGCTGAGCCAAATTCCCGCCTTATTTTGCTATGTCCTTCTCGCACTGAGGCTCATATAAAAGGTATGAATCTATCTCCCCTCGGCTATGAGTTAAATAGCAAGACACTAGAAGCTCATAGAAAAGGTATGAATCTATCACCCCTCAGCTATGGGTTAAATAGCAAGACACTAGAAGCTCATAGAAAAGGTATGAATCTATCTCCCCTCGGCTATGAGTTAAATAGCAAGACATTAGAAGCTATCTTGTCTTGAGGTGGCAACCAGTCTACGAGAAGAAAAATTGTGGATTTAAGATCAGCATGAACAATGAGGCACAGTAGAGTAATGCATAGCGGCTCGGATTGAGGAAGCGGAGTTAGAATTCCAGTCGAATCCATTACATTCACTTACGTACTAATACCCTTAGGAAAGGTATGAATCCTCTTCTCCCCTCCAGCTACTGATAAATAGCAGGACAGGTTCTATAGCATTGGATGGCAACTGGTCTATCGCAAAAAGAAATGGCAACTTACTGTGGGAAAAAATCTGCCTCGTAGGTCATATATCGAAAGATACATGAATGCCTAAGCGTGTATCATGCATGGCACATAACTAACTGATGAACAGTTTACACTAGACGCACCAGTGTTACCATAGGTGCAGTACACGTGGTACCCTACGAGCATAAAGGTTTATGGGGTTCGTGATGGCATAAGACCCTCTATTATTTACATTTAATATAACAGGTTTACGAAGTTAGGATAGTCTCAAGTAGTGATAGTCTCCGGTATGTGGATACCTCGCCTTCACTTATAAGACCCGGGAGGTATTGATGAGTCACTTGGGGTAAGTCCGGTTTTCTATGCCATCAAATACAAAACAACTACAACTCATAGGCAAAACAAGTAGTGACAATCTCCGGTATGTGGATAGCTCGCCTTCACTTATAAGACCCGGGAGGTATTGATGAGTCACTAGGGGTAAGTCCGGTTTTCTATGCCATCAAATACAAAACAACTACAACTCATAGGCAAAACAAGTAGTGACAATCTCCGGTATGTGGAAACCTCGCCTTCACTTATAAGACCCGGGAGGTATTGATGAGTTACTAGGGGTAAGTCCGGTTTTCTATGCCATCAAATACAAAACAACTACAAATCATAGGCAAAACAAGTAGTGACAATCTCCGGTATGTGGATAGCTCGCCTTCACTTATAGGACCCGGGAGGTATTGATGAGTCACTAGGGGTAAGTCCGGATTTCTATGCCGTCAAATACAAAACAACTACAAATCATAGGCAAAACAAGTAGTGACAATCTTCGGTATGTGGATACCTCGCCTTCACTTATAAGACCCGGGAGGTATTGATGAGTCACTAGGGATAAGTCCGGTTTTCTATGCCATCAAATACAAAACAACTACAAATCATAGGCAAAACAAGTAGTGACAATCTCCGGTATGTGGATAGCTCGCCTTCACTTATAGGACCCGGGAGGTATTGATGAGTCACTAGGGGTAAGTCCGGTTTTCTATGCCATCAAATACAAAACAACTACAAATCATAGGCAAAACAAGTAGTGACAATCTCCGGTATGTGGATAGCTCGCCTTCACTTATAGGACCCGGGAGGTATTGATGAGTCACTAGGGGTAAGTCCGGATTTCTATGCCGTCAAATACAAAACAACTACAAATCATAGGCAAAACAAGTAGTGACAATCTTCGGTATGTGGATACCTCGCCTTCACTTATAAGACCCGGGAGGTATTGATGAGTCACTAGGGATAAGTCCGGTTTTCTATGCCATCAAATACAAAACAACTACAAATCATAGGCAAAACAAGTAGTGACAATCTTCGGTATGTGGATACCTCGCCTTCACTTATAAGACCCGGGAGGTATTGATGAGTCACTAGGGATAAGTCCGGTTTTCTATGCCATCAAATACAAAACAACTACAAATCATAGGCAAAACAAGTAGTGACAATCTTCGGTATGTGGATAACTCGCCTTCACTTATGAGACCCGGGAGGTATTGATGAGTCAATCTTATACGCCATCAAATACTGTTATTTCAATGAAAGAAACAATGTTTGATGATTATCTTCGAAGAGCAAAAGTGATGTCAGGTCACAAGTCATTTAACTCATTAATGGAGTAACCATAGAGACTATAGTGATAGCAGCGACGGTGAGTATAGCGAAGGACGGTCTGACGGAGACCTTTCTTTCCATGCTCGTTATGAATTCAGAGTTTTCCTTCACCTAAATTGGTTCCCATCTCAAGGTAAATTTTCCTTCTCATAGACTGGTTTCTGAAATAAGCCGTTATCCCCATATTTAATCCATAGCTGGGGGGAAGAGATGGATTCATATTTTTTTCTCATGGGTATTTGTTTGGAAATGTACCTAAGAAACACGATCAGGAAAAATTATAATTAAAAATTGTTTTAAAAAAGTGAGAAAAATAATTTTTAAATAGACTACCTGTTAAGCGTAACGAACTCGGCCGGTATTCGAACGCGGCTCATCAACTTCACTTGAGGAGTTGCTAACCGTTACGCTACACACAATGAAAGTTGAATTTGGTTCAGTTATTATTATTTGCTAGGCTAAGATTATCTGTTACATCGTTCTTTTTATTAATAGGTCAGCCATTAATTTTAAGTATTTTTATTCAGAATTGTTTGTCATCTAACTGGCAAAAGTCCGCTGGATAGTAGTCAGTGGCTAAATGCAAACAAGATGTTCAGCAACCAACGTTTGGAGCATATTTTGTGATCGAAAATATTCTATGCAACATGGATCAACGCACAGAGTTAGAGATTTTATATCGGGTGACCTTCGGAGCATTACTTCTCGCAATCCTTTTCCCTGTAATTAACTGGTTGTGGATTTTAAGAAGCCATTTTTTTTTTCAAAATGAGGCTTCTCAAACGACAGCGTGTATAGGATAGGCGCATAGCGTGTAAATCTTTTTCTTTTCTTTTTTTGCTTAACGACTGATTAGATTGATTTGAATTCTAGCATAAAACATTAATTTCAAACAAAAAAATATTTATGAAAAAGAATAAGACAAAGGGAAAATTAAAACGAAAATTATCGAAACAAATTTAGCTTACCGGAGATCATTTTTTTTAATTTTTAATTTGCAACTTTGATTTTTAAAATATGAGCCGCTACCTTGTTTCTTGCGGGTAATGTCTGCTATTTCGCAGAAGACGATCTGCATTTTTCCAAACAATAATTAGTTTAATTTGGCGCCAACTGGAAAAGAATTTTCAGCTGAGTCTGTTTGGCGAAAGTCAGCATTTTATTCATAATTAGATAGCCATGATCTTCTGTGATAATTGCTTCGAACCATTTTCCACCCAACTAAATTCAAAAATCAATCGTAATTTACAGATGGTCACTAACGAAAGAGGAGAGATGTGGCGTAACAGTTATCAACGCAGAAAATTAGAATTTTCAAGTCGAGTTCGAATTTCAGTCGGGTTTGCTTATATTCATTTGACACGAAAACAACAATATATATTTCTCGCTTTACACTATTTACATTGTTCAGACTGTTGTCCTCATCAATATTGCCATATTCCCAGTCTATATTTCTGAGATGAGGTCTTGTAACTATTTACACTATTTACATTGTTCGGACTGTTGTCCTCATCTTTATTGCCATATTCACAGTCTATATTTCTGAGATGAGGTATTGTAACTATATACACTGTTTACATTGTTCGGACTGTTGTCCTCATCTTTATTGCCATATTCACAGTCTATATTTCTGAGATGAGGTATTGTAACTATATACACTATTTACATTGTTCGGACTGTTGTCCTCATCTTTATTGCCATATTCACAGTCTATATTTCTGAGATGAGGTCTTGTAACTATTTACACTATTTACATTGTTCGGACAGTGGTCCTCATCTTTATTGCCATATTCACAGTCTATATTTCTGAGATGAGGCATTGTAACTATTTACACTATTTACATTGTTCGGACTGTTGTCCTCATCTTTATTGCCATATTCACAGTCTATATTTCTGAGATGAGGTCTTGTAACTATTTACACTGTTTACATTGTTCGGACTGTTGTCCTCATCTTTATTGCCATATTCACAGTCTATATTTCTGAGATGAGGTATTGTAACTATATACACTATTTACATTGTTCGGACTGTTGTCCTCATCTTTATTGCCATATTCCCAGTCTATATTTCTGAGATGAGGTATTGTAACTATTTACACTATTTACATTGTTCGGACTGTTGTCCTCATCTTTATTGCCATATTCCCAGTCTATATTTCTGAGATGAGGTATTGTAACTATTTACACTATTTACATTGTTCGGACTGTTGTCCTCATCAATATTGCCATATTCACAGTCTATATTTCTGAGATGAGGTATTGTAACTATTTACACTATTTACATTGTTCGGACTGTTGTCCTCATCTTTATTGCCATATTCACCATCTATATTTCTGAGATGAGGTATTGTAACTATTTACTCTATTTACATTGTTTGGACTGTTGTCCTCATCTTTATTGCCATATTCCCAGTCTATATTTCTGAGATGAGTTATTGTAACTATTTACACTATTTACATTGTTTGGACTGTTGCCCTCATCTTTATTGCCATATTCACAGTCTATATTTCTGAGATGAGGTATTGTAACTATTTACACTATTTACATTGTTTGGACTGTTGTCCTCATCTTTATTGCCATATTCACAGTCTATATTTCTGAGATGAGGTATTGTAACTATTTACACTATTTACATTGTTCGGACTTTTGTCCTCATCTTTATTGCCATATTCACAGTCTATATTTCTGAGATGAGGTATTGTAACTATTTACACTATTTACATTGTTCGGACTGTTGTCCTCATCTTTATTGCCATAGTCACAGTCTATATTTCTAAGATGAGGTATTCTAACTATTTACACTATTTACATTGTTCGGACTGTTGTCCTCATCTTTATTGCCATATTCACAGTCTATATTTCTGTGATGAGGTCTTGTAACTATTTACACTATTTACATTGTTCGGACTGTTGTCCTCATCTTTATTGCCATATTCACAGTCTATATTTCTGAGATGAGGTCTTGTAACTATTTACACTATTTACATTGTTCGGACTGTTGTCCTCATCTTTATTGCCATATTCACAGTCTATATTTCTGAGATGAGGTATTCTATTTACACTATTTACATTGTTCAGACTGTTGTCCTCATCTTTATTCACAACGCTTTGGATAAAGAACAGTCTGAACGGTGTAAATAATGTAAATAATTACAATACCTTATCTCAGAAATTTAGACAGATCTTTGTTCTTTGCAACCCGCCAGGTGTCTTTTCGCCACTGACACACCTACATGGCTTAAGTCAAAGAGTGCAGTTCGGTCAATGAATGTTCTTTTTCACTTATACTATACAAACCAATACTACTTCTCATATGATATATAGAGAAAAGATACTGTTATGGGAACTTACCTATAATAGTAATGCACTAGTCCGTACTCCATAAATACTGCGCCTCAAGAGGAAGCAGGGGTCAGACAGTCAGTCCTTTTTCGACGACTCGGCTAGACGGTCGAACTCTCTGCCTCTGGGGCAGAGGGGAACTCTCTTCCTCTGGGCAGAGAGGAACCCGGAAGAGGTTCCGCCGAAGGGCGGAACCTCGTTCGGGGAGGTTGACCAACCCGATCCTATTTATACGGGTTCTGCGGGCAATTTTTGCCCGAGCCTACGGGCTCGGAAAGCCCACATTAAACCGGCCTTGTGCCACATTTGACACACGTTGGCGTGTTAATGAACATCGTCAGACAGTCAGTCAGAGTTCGAATCAGTCCTTGGCTAGACGGTCGAATCGGCTAGACGGTCGAACTCTCTGCCTCTGGGCAGAGAGGAACCCGGACGAGGCTCCGCCAACGGACAGAGCCTCGTTCGAGGAGGTTGACCAACCCGATCCCGTTTATACGGGTTCTACGGGCATTTTTTGGCCAAGCCTACGGGCTCGGTGAGCCCACATTAAACCGGCCTTGTGCCACATTCGACACACGTGGGCGTGTTGTTAAACATCGTCAGAGTTCGAGTCAGTCCTTTTTGGACGACTCGGCTAGACGGTCGAACTCTCTGCCTCTGAGGCAGAGGGGAACTCTCTGCCTCTGGGCAGAGAGGAACCCGGGCGAGGCTCCGCCGAACGGCAGAGCCTCGTTCGGGGAGGTTGACCAACACGATCCCGTTTATACGGGTTCTACGGGCAATTTTTGGCCGAGCCTACGGGCTCGGAAAGCCCACATTAAACCGGCCTTGTGCCACATTTGACACACGTGGGCGTGTTAATGAACATCGTCAGACAGTCAGTCAGAGTGAGAGACAGTGTGAGTCAGAGTTCTGAGTCAGTCAGAGACCGAGTGGCGTCAGACGATTACTGTAAGACATTGGAATAGTGATACTCGTCGAGACAACATAGTTCTCTCTAACCTAACCTGATTGTTATTACTAACACTTCTACTCATTTGTACATATTCTATTTATAATATATCTGTGCTATTCCATACCTGTGTTCGAGTTATTCTTCACTCGTTCTAACCTGGACCATCACCGTGGTACAAGGAACCTGGACCATAACAGATACATAGAAAAAAATAATTTCGTACGAATTCAACATTATGCAAAAACGATAAGAAATACATTGAATAAATAAAATGTTTCAACTCCATCCTATAAAAGTGTAGCAGCAAAAATTAGGCATAAATATTCCGCATCCACAAACTTCTTAAGTCCAGTAAACGTTATAGCTCTTTATAAAAATGAATTGGAATTTCCTTTCAAAACTTTTCTTCTTGGTAGTGTGGTATGTTACAAACATGATAATATTATTATCTGTTCTAGTTATATGAAACCTGGATATGACGATATACTACAACCTAAAACAAGGCTTCTGTTTCGGGAGATTGGCGGTTCTGAAGGGCGAGGAACCAACTCTTAATGGCTGTTAGTCCCAGATCCACCCTGACCTGGAGTGATAGCGCCTTTTATGGTCCTAGTTATGGGCAAGTAGTGAAGCCCCAAACAAAAAACAAAACACTATGAAAGTATGAAAAACATTTTTATAGTAGAATTACCAACAATACATTTTTAAAGTAAAATGACCAGCAATACTTTTTATAGTAGAATTACCAACAATACATTTTATCTGTAGTTGAAGGCGTTCAAAATGTATTTAGTTGAAGCCATAAAATTGTGTTCACAATATTAAGATTTCAGCCTTAAATAACCCATAGTGTTTGATATGCTGTTAAATAAAATCAGCCAACCGATCAACATGGAAGAACTCTTTTATGACATTAATCTATATATCTTACAACTGCTTAAAGAAATCAAACTGTATTCCAAAATATAACTTCAGCAAAACTACAACATAAAACACACACATATCACCGCCTGTACACCCAAAAATGTATATGCACAAAAGTTGAGTATCATCTACCACGTATTCAATAGTGAAAGCAGAATAACATATATCATATTTTTATTACTTCAAAGCCCATAAAAAATTAAATTTCGGCATCAAATAACCCATGAGTTTTATATGCCGTTAAACAAATCAATGTAGTTATATGGTGGGTGAGCGTGTGGTGTAATGAATAGCGACTCTAAATGTGAAATCGGAGAGCTAAGTTCGAATGCTAGTCGAGTTCTAAGAACGATTTATTGTTAATTTTATTATATTTTATTTGTAAGCATATTTTTGTAATTTTGAATTGTAACAGTTAATAATTTCATTTTAATAATTTTGTTTTTCGGCCTTCCTTGAATTTCATTTCATTTTTCTTATAACCCAAACTCAGGGTGTTATGGTTAATATCTGGGTTAAATTTATGTAACTTCTTTCCATTTAAGCTAGACAACATCCTCCCTCCCCTTGCTACAACTCGGACAGTTTTGGGTTGTCTGTTTGGTTTGCTCTGTATCAAGTTTTCAACTACTGTCTCTTTTTTTAAATATTTAATTTTAGATTTCTAGTTTCGACTAAATAGAGTCCGCCATTTCCGTTGAATAAAGCTAACACATTGACGTTAGCTGAAATAGTCTATACTCATGAGGCAAAATTGGATTTCTCTATTATGTAATATATATATATATATATATATATATATATATATATATATATATATATATATATATATATATATATATATATATATGAAGAAATATAGTCTTAAAGTGTGCTATATTTATGGGATAAAGTGCTCAATATCAGAGGTAGAGTGTGTGTAAATATAAAAGTGAACATAGAAGTCAACACTTAGAGGCGACAGTCTGTTTCATGCTAGATGCAATCGTCAGGTTTACCGGCCTGAATGTCCGAGAATTTTTCATAGAAAAAGAACGTTAAACATATCATAAATGTCTTTAAATAAATTGTCGGACTTTGTCCAATTCAAAAATATATGACGTCATTTGTTTACATTTGATACGCTAGAGCAGATATGAATAGAAGAGATTTATGGAAGATTTAAGTTTAAAGATAGTAAAATCGACCTTGCTAACCAAACGCTTCTCTGTGGCCGAAAGGTTAAGGCACGTCACGCGAAATGACGGTTCCGTATAGGATACAGGTTCGATTCCTGTCGGAAAACAAAAATTTTATATGAAAACATTCAGGCCGGTAAATGTTATTTAATACTGTTTATTATAAAACAGAGCATTTGCTTAAATACTTGTATCTATAAAAAGAACGTTAAGCATATCATAAATGTCTTTAAATAAATTGTCGGACTTTGTCCAATTCAAAAATATAAAGATTTTTATATATTTTATCTCTTTTGTAACTTAGGGAAGGATACTGAATAGAATAATTAAATGAAGGTTGGTAATGAACGATAATACTTAGGACAAGAACAACATATATGAGATTCGCCAGCGGCGCGTAGAAGTAGTCAACTGCTAGAAGTGAGTCAAGTGAATACCACAATGAACCTCCAACTGCAGGGTATCCACCAACCGCCCCACGCGGTCAGATGTGGCACAAGGCCGAATATAAAGTGGGGTATCCGAGCCCGTAGCCTCGTCCAAAAATACCCATAGATCCCGTATAAAACGGGGTCGGGTAGCTGTTTCCCGAGACGAGACTCTGCCCTTCAGACCACAATTATTTTGGAGTTTTTGAAATTCAATTTGTCAGTATGTTGCCAGGGATTTAAAAGAGGGTACAATTGTTAAATTTGATGAAATTTGGTTGAAAAATCCACGAAAGATTTTTTAGAAAAACCAGTAAAAATCGCCATTTTTTCACTATTTAAGCGGGTTTTCACTATATGGGTGGACTCAATTATCAAGTTGAATGACTGTTAAACAATCAACCTATCGTTGGCTACAATTGAGTGAAGTTTGTATTAGATTGCTTGAAAACTGAGGGAGTTTTAGTTTAAAATTTGTGTTGAAATCGATTTTTCGTTTATCGCGGTTTTTCGCTAAACGAAGTGGTGTAGAAATAAAAATGAGGTATCGTTAAGCTCGTCCTGATGTAAGTACCCTACATACCAATTTGAAAGAAATCGGAGGAAAAAATTTTAATTTATCGATTTTTGATCGGCTTTATTGATTATTGATGTTTTTAAAAAATTATCGATTTTTACGCTAAGAAGTTATCTCTTACAGTGTACAATGTATGTTCCAAGTTTGGTTAAAATCAGTTGGATGAAAAGGTATCACAGGAACAGACAGACACACAGACATCCTCTGTTTTTATATATATATATATATATATATATATATATATATATATATATATATATATATATATATATATATATATATATATAGTATAGTATAGTGGTTATTGACATCGTATTGTCGCGGTGAATTAAAATCCAGCCTCTTGCTGTTGCT
Source organism: Acanthosepion esculentum (assembly GCA_964036315.1). Taxonomy (NCBI): domain Eukaryota; kingdom Metazoa; phylum Mollusca; class Cephalopoda; order Sepiida; family Sepiidae; genus Acanthosepion; species Acanthosepion esculentum. Next base: position 19,671,627 of record OZ038499.1, read on the forward strand.
TTCGCTTTCACACAAATTCCCTTCGTTATGGTATGAATCTCCTCTACTACCACCACCCCACTACACACCGCCAGCGATTAAAAATAGGACGGACTGGGCTTTCTCGTCTTGGCTGGTAACGGGTCTAGGAGAAGGACAACTCTGAATTCTAAACCTGTTGAGCATGGCGCTATCTACTCCATGCTTGGTGTAGGGAAGTATCCTTGCTGTGAAAAGCATAGCAGCAATATATAGCATGGTGGCGTTGTGGCTCTCTACTCCAACTGGAGTTTACAGGTTTAACAAACAAGTAGAAAAAGAAGTTAACCTATGGAGGGCCACAATAGCTAAAGGGACATGGCGATAAAAGAAAGCGAAAAACTTAATAAATAGGAAGTTAGTTTATTCCGCAGTTCTAAAAATCAGTGAGTTTATTTGAAGCCAGGATGTTGTTTACTTAAAGCATGAATATTCATTGAAAGAATGCCTATGTATAGCAATGATACAGAACGTTTTTAGATAATGATTTTTTTTTTCTTAAGAGAAATTAAGGCCCTTGTTTAAAAATGTGATTTTACTAAGCTTTTTGTTTTTCTTCTTTTGTTGAAATCTGTCCTTCATTTTTCTTCGATTCCTTCTCAAAGAAAACTTCTCAAAAATATAAATCTCAAAACTTCTTTTAAAAAAAAAATCGATATTTTTTCTTTCAATAAAATCAAGTATTGAATTATTTGAGCTGCATTTTGTGCCTTTTTTTTTTTCAAATATCAACTTATTTCAAGGAATAGAAAAAATCTGGAGTAGAATGTCCTTCTTTTGTCTTCCTTCGTCTTTTCTTTCTTCAATTTGAACCACTTAAAATTAGATCGGGACAAAGAAATCGCAAGCATAGCAGCCATATTTATCACGTGACTGCATAATTGATGATAAAAAATTAAAAAAGAATAGTTTCTTCTTACGAAAAACGACCAACTGAAGAACGCCAAATTTAACAACGACTAAAATTGTACATGCATCCAAAAATAAGAAACAAAAAACGTCAATTAAATATAATATTAAATCTATTAAATAAAACAGATAATTAGATAAATTGATAAATTAAAATATTTTTCATAAAATTAATTTATTTCACAATAGAATTCCACAGATTAAAAAATACATTCAAAATAATTTTTTATTTTCATAATTTTTTTTATTATTTTTATAACTTTTTATTTATAGATTTCTAACATATGAATAAACATAAAAAGAATTGCGTTGGCAACATTTTAGGAAAAAATGAAAAATTAGCTCTAGACTGAGATAAACAAAAACTATTTTCGCCACTTGTGTATGATATGTTTCACTTATCAGTACCCTTTTTTTAATAATGGCATATCTCTGCAGCACGTAGATCGTCATAACTCAGCGAAGTTTCCCCCCGTTTAATATCTATGAATTTCCATATCTTCTTGGGAAAAATAAAAGTAATAATAAAATAGAATAATTAAAATAATATAATGTAATAAAAGTTATGTGACGGATAGAAGATTCGTTCTTACCGTAGATCTTATTAGGCCCAATAAGAGATTAACAACAATAACTAATAATAAAATAGAACAATTATAACAATAGACTGTAATAGAAGTTATGCGACGGATAGAAGATTCGTTCTTACCGTATATATTATTAGGCCCAATAAGAGATTAACAACAATAACTAATAATAAAATAGAACAATTATAACAATAGACTGTAATAAAAGTTATGTGACGGATAGAAGATTCGTTCTTACTGTAGATCTTATTCGGCACAATAAGAGATTAACAAGAATAACTAATAATAAAATAGAACAATTATAACAATAGACTGTAATAGAAGTTATGTGACGGATAGAAGATTCGTTCTTACCGTAGATCTTATTAGGCTCAATAAGAGATTAACAACAATAACTAATAATAAAATAGAACAAACCTAACAATAGACTGTAATAGAAGTTATGTGACGGATAGAAGATTCGTTCTTACCGTATATATTATTAGGCTCAATAAGAGATTAATAACAATAACTAATAATAAAATAGAACAATTATAACAATAGACTGTAATCAAAGCTATGTGGCGGACAGAAATTTCGTTCTTAACAAGGATATCCTTATACTAGGCCTGGCAACCATGCGACTGAGGTCCACGACTGGGGGCGGACATATGGATACCTAAATTACAACTGAGAACATTTTCAGCAAGGAATTTGCTAGCAATGTCTAGTAAATAGTTAATTAGCAACTATATATAATATCAAGAAGTATCTAACAGTTTTTGACTTATTTCCGCAAATGTAAATGTACAAAGAAAGAAAAAATACCATAAAGTAACTAATTGCACAAAAATCACTTTATTCACCATAAATTAGACATTTTTAGATGATATTGCATAAATAATGAGTTCATTAGTTTATGCCAATTGATTACAGAATATATAATTGTATAAAACAATCAGAAAGCAATTTCTTTTTTTTTTTTAATTCTTGTATCAACAAAGTCTGAAAATACTTTACTAAAAATGTGAATTTCAAAGAAACAATAATTTTGATAATCTTTACAAAATTTCTTGTTATTTTTGTTATATGTATAATTTGTTTCACAGAAGATAAAGAAAACACTTATTTAACTATGATACAATAATAGATATTACCAGTACACATAGTTTTTTAATTAAAATCAATTCACATTAGCAAGAACACAAAATTAATTAACAGAGTAATTTGGGAAGTTAACCAATTAAATATATCTAAAAAGGGGAAAATTGAAAATAAAAAAATATCTGGTATCCAGTGGAATGTATTTCTTTAAAAAATGTTCATATTCTTGAAAATAAAAACAGATATTGTTAAATATTTCCTCTTCTGTGGGACAATCGTTTCTTGTATCATAGCCTGCTATATACAAAAGTGACACTTTAATATCTTTAGAGATCCTAGTTTCAAGGTCAGGTAAGTTTGGCATCCCATTTCATCCAGCAAATGTCCACATTTTGAGCAATTTTTTTTTTAAGCTTATCACCCCAAGCAAGGTTGGAATCCACTAGCACGCAAGGGGTTACAGAAGGTTTGGAGGAAGAGCAGATAGGAGTGGTAAAGGAGAGGATGTGGAGAAAGATAGTGGATCGATCAAGGCAAGGGGGTTACAGAAGATTTGGAGCGAGAGCAGATAGGAATGAAAGGTGAAAGGATGTGGAGAAGGGAAGTGGATAGATCAAGGCAACTGGAGATGTCGATTGACGTTACACTTAAATAGTTGGAGATTGTATTTGTCAGGGAAACAGGAATAAGGAAGGGAGTTCCACAGGCGAGATGTGCGAGACATGAAGCTATTGGAGTAGAAGAGACGTCTACATCTAACAGTTTCAACGGTGAAGGGGTGGGAACGGGATGCCAGCCTCGTAGGACGTTTAAATTCATGAGGCCTAGGAACCAGCGAAAGCATCTCCTCGGAGCAATTACCGTGAAAGTATTTGTAAAAAAAGACAGAGCGAGGCAACGTCGCGCCTGTGAGAGAGCGACTGCAGACGAGATGACAGATCAGGGCCAATTACATTGCATATCCGTCTCTGGATCTTATCAAGAACCCTGAGGCAAACAGCAGGGGCTCCAGACCATATATGGCAGCAATACTCCATGGCCTGGATCAAAGTTGCATTCTTTGACATCAATATTTAATTTAAAAAGTAATTTAGTTTTTACAATATGAAATTTTTCAGTGACCTTTTGAACTGTTATAAAATATGCTCCCCAGGAACTTTGTCTTACTTTTCCAAACTGATTTTCTCAGTAGTATGTGGTAAATTCACCAAGCATAACAAAATGAAAGCCACTAATTAGCAAATATTTCCAAACATCAATTAAGCCATTGAATTATGTCCAATAGCTGAACTAGTCTCTCTTGTTAATGATTTCATAGCGAAAATCACACGACAGCCAAAAAAATGCAAAAAACGAAACAAATATTTTTATCACTTAAAATGTTTATCACTTTTATTTTATCGATTTATTCTCAGAACCAAATAAAACTATACTATTTATTTATATGTGAATTGTTTAGAAGAATACTTATCATTGTAATGCTCTGATCTATTCAAACTATTTCTTTATATTAGTTGTTATAGTCACAACTATGTGAATATTGTTATAATTTTGCTATTCTGTTATTAGTTATTATCTATTATTGTTCCTTTAAAGAACTATTCGTCACATAACTTTTATTAAATTATATTGTTATAATTTTTCTATTTTATTATTAGTTATTTTTGTTAATATCTTATTGCGCCTAATAAGATCTACGGTAAGAAACAAGGCGATCATTATACCAGGCCTTTACACAATGTTGTGTCCTGTGAGCTATTGGGGGCGAACACGGGAAAGTTCGTTGCTGGAATTGGTTTAAGAAATTAATTTTTTGTCAAGATATTTTTACTTCTTACCTCTGGATAAACTTAATTTGGATTATTTAAGATACTGAAGTAAGTATAATATTTATTTATTTTATTTGAACATACATATTTTATCTTTAAACAAATATTTTGGCGCGAAATTCCCAAGTTTCATTAATTATTCATAAAGTTAATTTTCTTCTCTATACTATTCTTCTTCAACAATGAACATACCAAGTATGAAATTAATTTTTATGAATAATTTATGTTAACAGAACAAACGTACATTTTTTAAAAAGTATGTTGAATTTTTCTGTCCTTTGTAAATAAATTATTTAAAAAGTAACGCTTTTCACTGCGAAATTAATGAAAAATAACACTTATTAAAGAATTTATCACATAATTAATGCCAAAAATTAAATTCAATAAATTTATTAATATTTTACAAGTATTCTTAAAAACGTAGCTCAGAAATAAAGAGAAGACATGCATTGTCTTGTCAATATCGTCTTTGTATTTTTTTACATTTTTTGCGATTGTTTTAAACAGGGAAATTCTCCAAAAATATCATTATGAAGAATTTTGTCATAGAAAGTGTTATGGGTCCTTACCTATAACTACAGAATTAACTCTTCCTAACACTATGTATACTACGCATCTCAAGAGAGAGGGACGAATCGAGTCGAGCCGATAGTAGTTCACTCCAAACCAGACTGACAGTCATACTGACACCTTCCACATCTTGTATTATTATTCCGTGTAATATATCTTCGTTATTTCTACTCTTGTGTTCGTGTTGTTCTTCCTTGGTCCTAACCTGGACCATAACAGAAAGAAAGAAAGAAAGAAAGAAAGAAAGATAGAGGAGTCGATCACTGTCAAATGTGTTTAACCCTAACCTGGACCATAACAGAAAGAAAGAAAGAAAGAAAGAAAGAAAGAAAGAAAGAAAGAAAGAAAAGATAGAGGAGTCGATCACTCTCAAATGTGTTTAACCCTAACCTGGACCATAACAGAAAGAAAGAAAGAAAGAAAGAAAGAAAGAAAGAAAGAAAGAAAGAAAGAAAGAAAGAAAGAAAGAAAGAAAGAAAGAAAGAAAAGATAGAGGAGTCGATCACTCTCAAATGTGTTTAACCCTAACCTGGACCATAACAGAAAGAAAGAAAGAAAGAAAGAAAGAAAGAAAGAAAGAAAGAAAGAAAGAAAGAAAGAAAGAAAAGATAGAGGAGTCGATCACTGTCAAATGTGTTTAACCCTAACCTGGACCATAACAGAAAGAAAGAAAGAAAGAAAGAAAGAAAGAAAGAAAGAAAGAAAGAAAGAAAAGATAGAGGAGTCGATCACTCTCAAATGTGTTTAACCCTAACCTGGACCATAACAGAAAGAAAGAAAGAAAGAAAGAAAGAAAGAAAGAAAGAAAGAAAGAAAAAAGAAAGAAAGAAAGAAAGAAAGAAAGAAAGAAAGAAAGAAAAGATAGAGGAGTCGATCACTGTCAAATGTGTTTAACCCTAACCTGGGGCATAACAGAAAGAATGAAAGAAAGAAAGAAAGAAAGAAAGAAAAGATAGAGGAGTCGATCACTCTCAAATGTGTTTAACCCTAACCTGGACCATAACAGAAAGAAAGAAAGAAAGAAAGAAAGAAAGAAAGAAAGAAAGAAAGAAAGAAAGAAAGAAAGAAAAAAGAAAGAAAGAAAGAAAGAAAGAAAGAAAAGATAGAGGAGTCGATCACTGTCAAATGTGTTTAACCCTAACCTGGACCATAACAGAAAGAAAGAAAGAAAGAAAGAAAGAAAGAAAGAAAGAAAGAAAGAAAGAAAGAAAGAAAGAAAGAAAGAAAGAAAGAAAGAAAGAAAGAAAGAAAAGATAGAAGAGTCGATCACTCTCAAATGTGGTTAACCCTAACCTGGACCAAAACAGAAAGAAAGAAAGAAAGAAAGAAAGAAAGAAAGAAAGAAAGAAAGAAAGAAAGAAAGAAAGAAAGTAAGTAAGTAAAGATAGAGGAGTCGATCACTCTCAAATGTGGTTAACCCTAACCTGGACCATAACAGAAAGTTAATTTAATTTTTTTATTCTATTATTATTCATAATAACGAATATCTTGATTATAAAATTCATTTTTAAGGAATAATTTACGCCTTCTTTGTAACACGCAATGTATATTGATACCGTTCTTGTAAGACTAAAAAAAAATATAAAATGTAACTTTTTGCACTGCTAATTTTCCAAAATTTCTATATAGAAATTTTCGCATTTTAAGAAATATGAATTATAATTTAGTTTGATATTAAACGTTTTCCCTATCTCTCCCAAGAAGTCATGCTAATTCCCATTTCAATTATTGTACTCTCCGACCTGTCGTATTGCGTAAGGTTTCCGAAATTACGAACCGATCCCTTTCATCAATCCAATCCTTCTGTTTGTTCAACAATATATGAATTAGGTAACTCCACAGATTCAGGATACCTAAGATTTAAAATGAATATTTACAAAGGAAATATCTTTCTTAAAGCTTTTATTTTAGTTGTAACTTCAAGCTAATAAATTAAATTTAATATTTTTAATGATGAAAATACTTTGCTATATTTCAAAAATATTTTAAATTGACTAAAAGCTGTTTTTTTATTTGTTTTTGTTTTTTTTTGGTGGTTTTATTTTTTTTTTTTTTTGGACACCGTCTGTGAGAAAAAGAGTACCATGACGAAAATTCACACCGCCAGAAATTTGGAAACGGCATGCTGTACTGCTTGGCATTCACACCGGAAGCACCAATACGAACATTTCAAAGTGTTTGGTTGTTAATCTGGGGACAGTGCAGAGTATTCGGAAAGAGTTGGATGAGTCTAATGCTGATTACGAAGGTGTTTGGAGTGATCACTAGTGATGGCGACGTTATGCCTCCATTCATCTTCGTACAGGATCGCAGACAACACGGAAGCTTACATCAAGTGTCTTGAGGAGGTATTGTTGGCCTTGGTCAAGAGAGTGGCTGCTGGAAGACACTATGTCTGGCAACAGGACTCTGTACCAGGCACACAAGCAGGAGAACCAATCATAGTTGTCAGATAAATTCTGCGACCACATCACTCCTTACATCTGGCCACCTAACTCTCCAGACTGCAACCTCCTTGATTATTGTGTGTAGGGCGCAGTTAAGAGAGTGACCAACAAAACCCCTTGTAACACCAATGTAAAAAAATTATAAAATGAAACTTTTTCATTGCTAATTTTCCAAACTTTCTATACAGAAATTTGCGCATTTGAAGAAATATGAATAAAAATTTAATTTATTTGATATTATGCTGCCTTAATCCTTGCCTTCAAGGATTATGGCAGCATTCACCAGCTTAAACAACGAGACCGTCCAGAAGAGTTGCAGGAGATTCCGAAGTTGTCTGGAGGCCATGATTGAAGCCAATGGCTATTTAATTGAATAAATTTACTCTTTACTATTTCAAGATATTTTTGTGTAATTTTGGTAAATATCTCTGTTAAAATGAGATGTCAGTGTTATTTTCATTTTTGCTTAATTTAGACGAAAATGTATCCATCGCGCCCTGTACAAGTAAAAATAATTTTTTTTCCGTCGATACCCTCACAGAAAACGCGATACCTAAGGTTTAAATTAATTTTTTTTAATGAAAAATTTTCCTTGACGCTTTTATTTTAGTTTTAATTTCAAGCTAATAGATTAATTTTAATATTTTCAATAAGCATAATACTTTGCTGTATTTCAAAACTTATTCTTTTAAATTTGATAGGAGGAGATTTTGGCTAATATAGCTGATTACCGCCTTTGTAATTCTCTTTATTAAAAAATCTTCCAGAAATAAAATATACGTTTCTGAAACTTTATTTGATGAATATTAGTTGATTTAAAGTATAATTAATCTGATTTGAAACAAATATTATTTACTCTCAGTTTAAAATATTACAGAAAAGCAATTTTACACGGTGGCAGCTGTTTATTTATGTTGGCAGCTTGATGACAGCGCGATGACTTCCTGTTCTACGGTGGCTTTACTCGTAAAGAAATAACTGAAGAATATAACGCGAGCTCCTTTTAAGTACTCAGTAATCTTACAAATTTAAGAAAATATTCTCCGTAATCTAATGTTTTTTTCGATTTTAGATACATTCTAGATTTAAATTTACTATAGTTATCGCTTTTATATTTTGATAATATCGTGTATGATCATCTACATCTAGAAAAATCGGCACATTTATACACATACAAAATAATTGAAATTTTTTTAAAAACTTGATGCCTAAGTTTTAAAATGAATTTTTTAAAATGAAAAATCTATCTTGAAGCTTTTATTTTAAATTTAACTTCAAGCTAATAGGTTAAATTTGATATTTTCAATGATCACAATATTTTACTATATTTCAAAATTAATTTAAATTGACTAGAAGCTGTTTTTTTATTCTTGTTTGGGGGTGGGTATTCTTGTTTTTTTGGTGGGAGGTTCTAAAAAAATTAATTTAAATTGACCAGAAGCTGTTTTTTATTCTTGTTTTGGTTTTTTTTTTATTCTTGTTTTTTTTTTTTGGTGGGGGGTTCTAAAAAAACTGATTTCAGTGACATTTTTAGCTTCAGTGCACAAGCATCGTCATGGAATGAGTCAGTGACCATTTGAAAGAGGAATTTTCCGTTTTCAATAGCTGCCACGGAGGCGCTATAGTCGAGTTGTATCTGCGGCATCGTTCAGTTGTTTCTTTACCCCCGGAACGGCGAGTTCTCGCAAAAGGCGTTCTGCGTTCTCGAGTTCGCGAAAACAAATACGGTTGTTACGGTGCTGCGTGCTTTTCGAGGGCATTTCGACATTAATCCGCCCTCTCCTAAGAACATTCGACGATTATCTAAACAGTTCCAAGAGAGTGGGTGTCTGTGTAAAGGAAAAAGTCCAGTATGACCACGAGTTTCGGAGGAAAAAGTGGCGAGAACCCGTGCTGCGTTTGCGGAGAATCCACGGAAGCCCACAAATCGAGGTAGGTGTGAGCTTGCGTTCTCTCAATCCACTACCTAGCGTGTGCTAAGAAGACGTCTACATTTGAAACCTTACAGACTACGCCTCGTTCAGGCACTTATCAACACCTTGCTCTTTGTGCTTGGCCTGCGAGATCCCTAGACCTTGTAGTGAACCGTGGGGTGAAGATGTGAAGAACACACCTGGGTTAAAATTTCCTGCTAGCCGGTCCAGCTACATGAGAATTTTGGACTTTAATTAAGTCCAAAGAAGACAAAGAAAACAAACAAGACCGATATATATATGTAAACAAATATATATATTAATAACAAGTTAAACAAAGATATGGACAGTTACATAGAGTTTGTGTGGAGAGATTATGTGTGTGTGTTGTGGTGAGTGTTCGTACGTACGTGTATTGTTCTTAGCGTGTTCCCAGAATTTTGGAAACGCTGTATCTGTGAAAGGTCACATATTGGTGTTAGTTGAAAAGAGAGATTTACCTCACCTCCACGCGAGGTGGCGGCCTAAGTGGAAAAGAGAGATCGAGGCGAATGGTCAGACAGTATTTATAGCCAGGGGAAAGAGACCCCTGTTGAAGGATTAAGGAACTGAGGAGGAGATAACTCCGACAACCTCACTGTGTGTGATTTTAGGTTTATGTTTCACCGCTACCCACTAACCTCGATTACTTTAAACATCGAATAACAACAGCAATCAACTCAGTAGATCGTGATATGTTGATACGCGTCTGGGAGCAATTCTCTTATCGCATTGATGTTGCCCGTGAAGCAGACGATGGCCACATTGAATACTTGTAAGACAGAAAATAAAAGTTAATTGTGAGTAGAATACTTGTGACTTGGCTAGAATTTTCTATTGCTTTTCCTTATTAAAATATTGCGTAATGAAATCGGTCCATTCTTTTTTAATAAGTCTGTATGTTAAAATATCAACCAATTACTTAAAATTAAAATAAAGAAGAAAAATTAAATTATAACATTCTGCATTCACATTTGGTATCTACTGCTACTAATATGTACACCATAACTGGTACTAAATACACATTTTTCCATAAAAAATTTAATTGTACCCTTTTAAGCACATATATATTTTTGAAAAAATTATTTATTTGTTATTAAAATTAAATGATAGCATTATAGTTGTGTGTGGAGTCCGTTTGTCTCCTGGCAATATTTTTGACCCAGTCCACTATTGGGTTGTTGTGAGTTTAATCCAGAAGTCAGACTCCAGGCCCGTTGCCAGTAGAAGAACGGGGGGGGGGGGCTCCTTTCCCCCAGAAATTTATTTTCATCCCCCTCCCCGTAGAAAGGATGTGAACTAATTCAAGCATGCAATTTTTTTTACTGGTGACACCGTGACTTAAAAACCAGCTCCACCACCCAGAGACATTTTGGCGAACTGCCATATTCAGACAAGGACATTTGCATACACGGCTTCAACAGCAATACAAGAACAAATAAGCGATAAGTTATCTGGTATGAACAAGTCTTATTTTCCCTTTTTTACTGTTGGGAGTCGGTTCCACAGGGCGGTGGTTCGCGGGAAGAAGCTGTTCGAGTAAAAATTACTTCTCACCGATGGATTACGGAGGGAATGTGGGGGTTTTGCTACTATGTAAGTGGCATGGCATGTGCTTACCGTGAAGGTTTGAATTGGCGTGACCAGTTAATCTGAGCACTTTCCGTGGGAGTAGCGACAGAGCATCGAGAGCCTTGCCACATCCTGCTTGTAAGAAAGAGGTTGGAGGGTGGAGAATTAGATATATAGGCGATGACGAGTTATCTGGTATAAACACTCATATTTTTTTTCTTTTTTACAGTAAGATTCACCGTTTACAAGTCCTCCGAGAGGCACTCAAAGTAGAGGGTTACCTTATTTGGGCATTTCCGCGTATAGATACCGGGTAACCTTAGCCTTGAACAAGTTAAGATGGTAGTGATCAGTGAAACATCCTGTAGGGATTTGGTTCCACAGGGCAGTGGTTCGCGGGAAGAAGCTACTTGAGTAAAACTTACTTCTCATCGAGGGAATACAGAGGGAATGTGGGGGTTTTGCTACTATGTAAATGGCATGGAATGTGCTTACCGTGAAGGTTTAAACTGGCGGGACCAGGGACTGGAGTTCGTCCGAGCCTTTTCCGTGGAAGTAACGATAGAGCATCGATAGCCTTGCCACATCCTGCTTGTAAGAAAGAGGTTGGAGGGTGGGGAATTAGATATATAATCGATGGTATTTTTTACAGTAAAATTCACCCTGTACAAGGCGCGGGAACCACTCGAGGTAGAGAGTTACGTTAGCAGGCAATCTGGGTGGATAGGAGATGAACATAGTGGTCAACCCTAGACTTGAACAGGTTAAGATCGGGGAAACATCCTCTTGGGAGTCAGTTCCACAGGCCAGTGGTTCTCCTGAAGAAGCTGTTGGAGTGGAACTTACTTCTCGTCGATGGGATACGGAGGAAATGTGGGATGTTTGCTACAATGTAATTGGCATGGCGTGTCACTGCCGTGAAGGTTTTTAACTGTCGGGACCAGAGTATGTAGCTCGACGGAGCACTTTCTGTGAAAGTAGCAGTAGAGCGGCGCGACGATTATCACATCCCGCCTGTGAGAAGGAGGTTGGAGAATTATTCGTCGCCCACAAAGGCACGGAGACGCTTTCGTACTCCACCAAGGCCGGAGAGTGAGGTATGGGCAGACCCCGCCCAAATATGACAACAATACTCCATTTTTGGCCTGATCTGGCTCTTGTACTTTAAAAACAACAAAGATGAAGACAACTGTTCGAAAAATGCACGCAGCAAGCGAAATAGTTAAATAAAAGAAATTAAAAAGACAACAACATCTATAAATTTATCCCTTATTTTAATTGCCGGGGTGAAGAATTCCAAAACAGAAGGATGGATCAATAAATCAGTAGCCCCACACGTAAACCACTAAATTTTATAGGAAATATATACTGCTCAAGTTATGTGATTAATAAAGAAGCTTTGGATTAAGTGCATTGTCAAGGAAAGAGATTATGTTAGATATTTGCTGTGTAAATTAAATTACCGTATATGTTGGTGCGCAAAGCGACCTTTTATCCTTTAAATATCACTCCCACACGCACACTCCCCAAAAAATATAGTTAGCCGTCTTATACCCCACTGAACGAAATAAAGGGTTCGGTTCGAAATTCCAACGTATATCAACTGAAAAAGGCCGAAGGGTACAACGGCCGAAAACGTCGTGAATGTGACAATAAAGGCGACAGCAACAGTGCGAACAGCGTAAATAGTGTAAAAAGTCTTTCAAACAGTTTTCGATGAAAAAAAAAACAGATTTCCTTAAACATAGAATCGAAAATTCGCCTCCCCGTTGGACTGCAGCCGTTGAAAATCAAGATGATTAGGTTTTTAGATAAATAATATTTCAGTAAACTTACATTTTTTTTTATATATCATTTCTGGTAAAAATTACTTTCCTAAGATTTTAATATTATATGATTCAATTTAATGATTGATTTTGATTTGTTCGTTTAACGGCATATCAACTCCTTATGGGTCATTTAATGCCGAAATTTAATTTTCTTGGGAGCTTCATAATAAATATGATATATGTTATTCTGCTTTCACAATTTAATACATGGTACACCTTTTGTGAATATATATATTTGTGTGAACATAATTACTAGAGGTACTATATGTATATTTTATGTTGTAGTTTTGTTAAAGTTATATTATTTAATACAATTTGATTTCTTTAAGAAATTGCAGAATATTATATGGATTAATGTCATGAAAGTGTTCTTTCATGATATTCAGTAGTATACGAGGGTCAGTGAATAAATAAGTTGAATTTTTCGGTATAAGGACTTCTAATACAGATAGAAGCTTACTCTTTTTTATTTTTTTGTTTTATTTCTTTTTCACATGGATTTAATTTCTTTTGCAGATTAAAAAAAGCTTGGCGAATAATAAAGATGGCCGACCAAGAAGCATGCTCCAGGATTGAACAGTGGTCAGTTAACAAGTTATTGGTTGCTGAAGGATGCAAACCAGTTGAAATTCATAGGAAAATGCCAACTGTGTATGGTGCCACATGTTTCAGTCAAAAAAAATGTCTACAAGTGGGCTAAATTGTTTAAAGAAGGACGGAGCAGTTTTAAGGATGAAAACAGGCCTGGAAGGCCTACAGAACTGAGGTCTCCTGAGGTGATCGAATCAGTCAATGACCTCATTAAGTCTGACAGAAGGGTGACAGTGGATGACATTGCAAGGACTTTGAAAGACATAAAGAACAAACGCAGGGTCATCAGTCAGAAGGAATCATCTTGCATCATTGACAACGCAAGGCCTCACACAGCAGCCCAAACGGTGCAGACCATCAACGAGCTGGGCTGGGAACTGCTCCCTCATCCCCCTTAGAGCCCAGACCTTGCCCCTTCAGACTTTCACCTGTTTGGTCCATTGAAAGCGTTCACGAGAGGCACGAAGTTTAAAAGTGACGATGAAGTCAAAACTGTTGTGAGCGACTGGCTGAGACATCAGTCCAAAGATTTGTACGCTGAGGGAATACGGAAGCTTGTGCACAGATGGGAAAAGTGTGTGACAGTGCTGGGAGACTACGTTGCAGCCGGTCTGTCGCAGTTAGCTCCTCCTCAGTTCTTTAATCCTTCAACAGGGGTCTCTCTCCCCTGGCTATAAATACTGGCTGACCCTTCTCTCTCTCGTCGCTTCTCGCTGTCTTTTCTACAAATATTTTCATGGCAACTGTTCTGGTGAGCTTTTTTTTTCATTTTTTGAATTTAAGCGTGCTACTAGATTGGCAACTAGGTCTCACCGTTTTAATGTTAAACTGGCTAAATGGAACAACCCCTTCTATTCTAATAGTTTCTTTTCCCGCACTTCTCAACTGTGGAAGTCCCTTACGATTTCTTGCTTCCCTGATAACGACCTTCAAAAATTTAAATGCAAAGTCAATCGTCATCTTCTGTCTTCTTGATCCCGGTTCCTTTATTGTCGTTTTCCTTACTCCTCCTCATTAAACTTTCTTTCACTCCCCCAGCATCTTAGTGGCATTATCACCTTGCTTGGTGTGAAACGGATTTAAAAAGGGTACTATAGACTGTGTAACAACTCGTCTACCGAACCAGCCGATTACGAATTATTTATGTCCCTCGAGAAAAAATTCAATTATGAAATTAGAATTTTCTATAGGTGTAGATAGGTTCGCCTACTGTACGGTTCACACTCCTCCCAAGTTTTTGAACAGGAGTAGTGGTTTATCTCTGGTTTCCTGTTTAGGAGTGAGTTTCCGGTTCCTTCTAAAGTCTGCTGCCACACTATATTTCTAACATCTCCAATTGAACTCGGAAATGCCATTCACTAATTAAATGTTGATCTCTTCAAGTCTAGAATTATCTTTGCTGGCTAGCCCCAATAACTTCACTTCTTGCCTTCTCTTACGCTCATACAACACCACACAGTAACCGTATGTCCTTGGTAAGACGATAAACTACATCCGCGTCCTGGGTAAGACGATAAACTAAATCCAACAGTAAGGTCTCTGATCAGGTTTTGGGGAGCGTGGAACCACCTCTTAATTGATGGTGTTCCCAGGTCCACCCTGACCCGGGGTGGTAGCACCTGTTAGGGTCCCAGCTATGGGCAAATAGTTAACTATTACCAGCAATACTTTTTTGAAAAAATTATTACCAGCAATAGTATTTTGAAGGAAAATTATTACCAGAAACAGATTTTTGACAAAACAAAATATTGCCAACAATAAAACATTTTGTCAGCATTAAATAATCCATTGATGTTGATATGTCGTATGTTAGGGTCCGAGCTATGGGCAAATAGTTGCCCCCCTCCACCAAAAAAAACTGGGGTCAATACACTATGAAAGTGTAAAAATAGGTTTTAATGTTAGCAATACATTTTTGTAAAAGTTTATTACCAGCAATGAATTTAAAAAAACATGTTACCAGCAATACATTTTTGGAACAAAAATATTAGCAGCAATACATTTTTGAAAAAAATATTACCAACAATAAAAATCTTGTCGGCATTAAATAACCCATTGAGGTTGATATGCCGTAAAACAAAACAAACCAATATATACTGAGATAGATAGATAGATAGATAGATAGATAGATAGATAGATAGATAGATAGATAGATAGATAGATTGAAAGGAAGGGATTCAGATAGATAGATAGATAGATAGATTGAAAGGAAGGGATTCAGATAGATAGATAGATAGATAGATTGAAAGGAAGGGATTCAGATAGATAGATAGATAGATAGATAGATAGATAGATAGATAGATAGATAGATAGATAGATAGATAAAAAAACAATACCAGCAATAAAAATCTTGTCGGCATTAAATAACCCATATAGGTTGATATGCCGTAAACCAAACCAAACCAAACCAAACTAAACCCTCTACATTGAATAGCTCTTGTGCCTTGCATTTAGTGAAAATATTACATTTTTTGCTGATTATGTTATGAAATATTTCAGAAGAAACATGTTATGCTAAAAGAAATGATTTCTGGGTGGGTCGATAAATGCAACTAGGTAAGTTAATGATATGTTTGTTAAGCCATCATCATCCTTCCCGAAATTCCCGGCTTTTATGC
The DNA here is from genome assembly GCA_964036315.1 of Acanthosepion esculentum. Classification (NCBI taxonomy): domain Eukaryota; kingdom Metazoa; phylum Mollusca; class Cephalopoda; order Sepiida; family Sepiidae; genus Acanthosepion; species Acanthosepion esculentum. The sequence goes on from OZ038499.1 coordinate 19,687,632, forward strand.
GATATTACTGTATATTCAATTTACAAAAATAAATAATGATTCAATTGACGACCATTTGGCTGCAGTCAAACGTTATTACGGAACAAATTTAAAGAAAAATGGACGAAAGTGTTGCTGACTTTTCCTTTCTTGGACGTTTCATAGGCAATTAATCCATAAAACATTGTCTTCATTCAAAATGGTACTATCCGAAGATTTTTCATTCATATTGATTTTTACGATAGTAATTTTGGTGAGTGTTTTGTCTCTATATATTACATATATAATGTTATTTCTTTCTTTCTTTTTTTCCCCCATATTATTTTAGCGAATGCTATTTTATTCATGTTGAGGTTTTATGACAATAATTTAGATGAGTGTTTCCTAACAATTCTTTGTCAGCGAATCATGTTTATCTGATGATGAGCCAAACAAATATGTCATTGTTCTATACTTTGATTTTTTTTCTTTTGTTTTATGAAGATTAAAACTTATTGATCAAGTTTGAATTTCGGGGGAAAAAACTGAGTTTATAATTGAATAAAGTAATGGGAAAAAGTACATATGATCTTTTAGTTCAAATCTCTGTTTTACTGATAAAAAAAAAAACGTAAAAAGGAGTAGTCGATTATCTGTGTTATAATATTTGATTCTCGGTGAGAAAAATTCGATTAAACAAAGAGGTGTGTATTTGTAATTTTTTTCTTTTAATTTGAATAAGTACAGCCTCAATTTCTTCACGTTTTTTTTTTAATTTACTAGGCGATTCGATTTACAGTGTATACAACATTCTAAACTGAATAAATTTTTATTAAATGAAAAAAAAATGGGTTATTTTGCTTAGTACATTACAACGGAGATACGGTGTAGTAATGGATAGAGATTCAGATTGAGGAATCGGAGAGCTGAGTCCGAATTCCACTCAAATCCATTGCATTCACTTACGTGCTAATACCCTTGGGAAAGATATGAATCGTCTTCTTCTCTCTCCACTTATGGATAAATAGAAGGACAGATTGATAGCAACTTGTCTATCGCAAAAAGAAATAGCAACCTACTACGGGAAATATCTACCTCGTCAGTCATGTATCGAACGATATAGGATCGCCTAAGCGTGTTTCACGCATGGCACATAACTGACTGACATTACAACCAGTATTTTAAAGTATGGAAGCCTATAATGATCAAAAAGAAGAAATTTGCTTTTTTTCCTGTTATTGGGAATTTAATCTGCAGTCTTACAGAAAACCCCAACCCTCAAATACTACATTCTTCTTATCCTGTTTACTGTCTCTTCAGGACATGAGCGGTCATGGCCAGCCACAACTTCCTATTCTTTGTAGCTCTAAGCGACGTTTGTCACTTTACCATACCTCTTTGTCCTCGCTCTGCCATCTATTCAGATAGATTCATTAGGTAGGTTATTCGTTGTTTTCTTCTACCAACTCCTGTCGATGGTTTGTCCTGTGAGTGTTAAATTCTCCAAGCTCTCTTTCCTCATAGTATGCCATACATTTCAACTCTCTCTTTATAATTTTAAGGATCAGAGCCGTTTTTTTTAATTCTCATTTTTTCAAGTTTCCTCGTTGCTCACATATTAGGTATGTGGTATTCTCAGTATCCTAGTGTAGAACCACATCACAGTGGCTTCGAATCATGGTTATCACCGTCCTTTGTCACTCTAAGTCTTCCACACACCCACACACCCTGTCCCTGTTCTGCCATCCATTTACACAAACTCGTTAGGTAGGCTACTAGATGCTATTACACATTCGCACCTACCGTCCGCCATGTTTTTCCCACGACTATTTTATTTCTCTGATTAATTTTTTCCTGTTTCTCATTTCCTTTGCATCTTGTTAAGAACACCAAACAAACATTTTAAAACTTTTACCTGTTTCTCTTTATCACTGTGAAGATAAGATCATAATTCACTATAAAGAAAAAACATCAAAAATAAAGTTTTTCACAATATTCCGTGCCAATTTTATGCCAGAAGTTGAAAAAAGGCGAATCACGAAACCCATGAGCCTAATAAATTCCGTAAGGTATTCAGAAATTATCCCCCCTGTTGGTGAGGCCATTCATTGCCTTAAATTTGGCCTGGGAACATTGCTGATTACTTTTTCCGGTTCTTTATTTTCACAACGAATAAAGTTCCGTGGCAATTTGATGAAAAATTTGAAAAAAAAAGCGAATTACCAAACCCTTGAGCCTAATAAATTCGTAAGGTATTCAGAAATCATGCCCCTGTTGGTGGGGCCATTTATGGCCTTAAATTTAGCCGGTTACTTAATTTCCCTTTGGGAATCTTACCCTCAATATGCCCTGTGAGTGTTAAATTTTCAAAGCCTTCTTTTTGCGTTACGCACCGTTGATATTTCATCTGTTTCTTATGATTTTATGGACTAGTGTTCTTTTTTCCTTCTCTCTTTCTTAAAAATTCTTCATTACTTACATGTTCCGTCCGTAGTATTCTAAGCATCGTTCTGTAGAGCTACATGTCCGTTTCCACAAGTCTTTTCAAGTCTATAAGGATAGCTGCTCAACTTTCTTTTCTTTGTTTCTAACAAAGTTTTCTTTGCATCACGTTGAGAACATCAAACAAACATTTTTTAAAACTTTTACCTGTTTCTTTTTATCACTGTAAAGATAAGATCATTAAAACACCAAAAATAAATATTTTCACAACGGATAAATTTCCGTGGCAATTTGATGCCAGAAGTTGAAAAAAAAAAGGCGAATCACCAAACCCTTGAGCCTAATAAATTCCTTCGGGTATTCAGAAATCATCCCCCTGTTGGTGGGGGTATTTATGGCCTTAAATTTAGCCGGTTACTTAATGCTTCCCTTTGGGAATCTTACCTTCAATATGTCCTAGGAGTGTCAAATTTTCCAAGCCTTATTTTTGCGTTACGCGCCGCAGATATTTCATCTGTTTCTTCTGATTCTACGGAAGAGTGTTCGTTTGGCTTCTCTCTTTCTTAAAACTTCTTCATGTTCCGTCCGTAGTATTCTAAGCATCCTTCTGTAGAACTACATGTCTGTTTCCTCAGGTCTTTTCAAGTCTATAAGGATAGCTGTTCAGCTTTTTTTCTAACGAAATTGTCTTATCTCTTGATACTTTACTTAGTTTTTGGAAGGCATCTTTGGATACTTCACGGCAACTTCAGATTTCTGTACCACTGGGTCATTTTGCTCGCTTCCGCTTCGAAAAAAATCTCGAAGAATTTTTTTTAATTAGATCAGAATAAACTATGCCGTATGTCACTAAACTACACAGATATTTAACTTTCTGCACTTTCTTGTTTCTGTTCATGGCTCTCCACATTTTCCTGCTCTTTGTAGCTCGTAAGAAATTTTGTTTTTTGTTATTTTTCTTAAACCATGTTCTGCCATTCATTTACAAAAGATCGCTAGGTAGGTTATGTTTTGCTTTCCTCTGTCCCCTCTGCCTTCAATCTGTCCTGTGAGTATCCAATTTTCCAAGCCCTCTTTCCTCATTATGTGACCTAGAAATTTCAACTTTCTCTTTCTGATGTTAACTATAAGTGTCCTTTTTGATTCCATTGTCTCTGAAATGTTGTTGTTACTCAAATGTATGGTCAATGGTAATCTTTACGTCCCTAAATATTAATTACAAGAAGACAGAATGCATGGTTGTCAGCAAAAGGGGTCGCCCAACCTGCAAATTACAAATTGGAAATGCCAAAAATAAACAAGTACAACAATTTAAATATCTGGCAATTGTTTTAACAGAGGACGGACCGTGCGACACTGAAATTCGAAGAAACATTGGACACCTAATGAGGAAAGAGGGCTTGGAAAACTTTTTGAAACTGTTCTCATGAGTTTTTTTGTTTTGTTTTTTTGTTTTTTTCTGGCGCCCCGACTACACGAATTTAAGAGTGCTACTAGATTGGCAACTAGGTCTCATCGTTTTACTGTTGAACTAGCTAGCTATTTTTTCCTCGCACTTTTTACCTGTCTGATAACTACAATCTTCAAAAGTTTAGACGCAACATCAATCGCCAACTTTTAAGAGTAGGTTTACTTAATTCTAGTAATGTTTATACAATCTTTACACACAGAAGGAATTTAAAAGTGCTACTAGATTGGCAACTAGGTCTCATCGTTTTACTGTTGAACTAGCTAGATGAAATTTTTTCAATTTTTTATCTCGGACTTTTCACCTGTGGAACTCTCTTTCGATTTCTTGCACAATAAGTGCAATCTTCAAAAATTTAAATGCAACGCCAATCGCCATCATCTGTTTTCTTGAACCCTGTTTATCTTTGTCCTTTCTTCAATTCTCCCCATTTTCAATCTTCACATTCTCTTTCACTTTCACGCCCTGTAAACCTCTGCGTTGTTGTCTTGCTTGGGGTGAAACAAAAAGAAAAGAAAAAAAATGGAAGATATAATATTACTAAAAAAAATATTAGTAAAGGTAAAAATCACACACATTCAAGTCCTCATTCATCGGCTCGGACCCGCCATGCCACAAGCGTTGTAGCGCAGCACCCTCATTCCTTGCTTCCCTGATAACTACAATCTTCAAAAATTTAAATGCAACGTCAATCGCCATCTTCTTTTTTTTTTAAAAATATATTCCTTTTTTATCCTTTCTTCAATCCCCTCCATTCTCAGTCTTTCTCGCGACGCGGCTTCCCTCTGCCTTTTCTACAAATATTTCATGGCAGCTGCTCTGATGAGTTTTTTTTAGCTGGTCCCTGGAACTAGCTAGATGCAACCGCCACTTCTGTCCTAACAGTTTCTTTTTTTCGTACTTCTCACCTCTGATAACTACAATTTTAAAAAAAAATTAAATGCAACGTCAATCGCCATCTTCTGTCTTCTTGAATCCCGTTCCTTCTTTCTCCTTTCCTCAGTGCTCACCACTAAAATCTTATCATTCCCTTTTCATCCCTGCTTTTTAGTAGCACTACTAAATCTTGCTTGGGATGAAACGATTTTAAAAAGAGACCCTCACTGGTCATACTGGGGCAAGAGAGGTAGCGGAAGGCAGTGAACAACTTACCTTACGAACTTGTGTGAAGGGATGGTCGGATGTGAGTCGAGGTCTTATCAAAAGCGAAAAAACTGCTAAGGGCCACAAAGGATAGGAAATTGTGTAGAGATATGATTGCCTGTGAAGAAGAAGAAGAATAAGAAGAATAGGTAATTGTAAGATGGAAAAGAATGATGACTGACTGCAAAATTTTGCAAAATAAATATAATTTTAATAATAATAGCGTATAAAGAAAATGAACACGAAGAAGAAGAAGAAGAAGAAGAAGAAGAAAAACATGAGGGAAGATTAGAGAGAAGAAGAAGAAGAAAAACATGAGGGAAGATTAGAGAGAAGAAGAAGAAGAAAAACATGAGGGAAGATTAGAGAGAAGAAGAAGAAAAAAACATGAGGGAAGATTAGAGAGAAGAAGAAGAAGAAGAAGAAGAAGAAAAACATGAGGGAAGATTAGAGAGAAGAAGAAGAAGAAAAACATGAGGGAAGATTAGAGAGAAGAAGAAGAAAAAAACATGAGGGAAGATTAGAGAGAAGAAGAAGAAGAAGAAGAAAAACATGAGGGAAGATTAGAGAGAAGAAGAAGAAGAAAAACATGAGGGAAGATTAGAGAGAAGAAGAAGAAAAAAACATGAGGGAAGATTAGAGAGAAGAAGAAGAAGAAGAAGAAGAAAAACATGAGGGAAGATTAGAGAGAAGAAGAAGAAAAAAACATGAGGGAAGATTAGAGAGAAGAAGAAGAAGAAGAAGAAAAACATGAAGGAAGATTGGAGAGTAGAAAACGAAGGAGAAAAGGAAAAGATGTAGAATGAAAAACTAGAGATGAAAAAGTAGGGAAAATAAAAAAAAGGAAGAAGTTGATGAAAGAGGAAAATGATGCAGAATGATAAATCTAAAGATTCAAAAAGAGGAGAAAGAAGAAGAAAGAGGAGATGCAAAAAACAGAAGAGGAAGAAACAAAAACGAAGGAGAAAAGAAGAGAAGAAAGATGCAGAATGATAAATCTAAAGATTCAAAAAGAGGAGAAAGAAGGAGATGCAAAAAAGGAAAAAGAAGAAGTGTATAAATATATAATAAATCTGAACCCCTCCCACTTTACAGCCGTTTTACTCGCTTCCACTTTGAAAAAAATCCCCCAAGAAAATGTCGAATAACGTACATCGAAAAAAAGAAGAATCTTTGTTAAAAAAAAAAACATAAAATATCATTTTAACTTAAATGAATCTTTCCCGGCGAAGTGTTTTAATCATTTTATGTTGATGGGTCCGACTAATTTTTCTTTTTAAGTTTAAATCAAATAAATCATATTTAGAAGAGTGTGCGTCATTATGTTTCCAAATAAATTATCTTCGACACGCAAAGCCGAAATACTGAAATATTTTCGAAATTTTAGCAGTTTCTTTTTTTCTGATAGATGAATGAAAACATCTTATTATTTGAAAACAGATCTTAACATTAAATAAAAAGTTCTCTAAATCAAGACTGTTTGCAGTCTAGCTAAGTGACGCTTTGGGTCTTACTTGCCAAAAGAATTTGCCTTGATTATTTCGACGACCCGTTCAACTCGACTTCTTTTTTTATCCGTCATTTCCTTTTAAATACGTGTGTGATGATGGCTCTCCACAACTTCCTTTCTGTCCTGTCGACGCGGTCTAGAATGCTCTTATTCCATCCCCTACCAAGGAGTAGTTGCCACCTTCCAGGTTGATGTTTTGCAGACTCAAGTAATAAACCCGATCCGTATTTACTTATAGAATCAGGTATATGCCCGATCAATATTTACCTGTATACGTTAGAGTAATGGTTAGCGGCTGGGATTGAGGAATCGGTAGAGCCGTGTTCGAATTCAAATCGAGTTCATTACATTCACTTACGTTTCTTGAGAAAAGTATGAATCCATCTCTTCTCCCCCGCCCCCAGCTATGGGTAAATAGCAGGACAGAATGTGTTCTATAGCATTGGATGACAACCCGTCTAGAAGAAGAAATCTCTGAATTCAAACCACCAAACCACCTTGTACGTCCTTCTCTTTAGACAAAGTCTAGAAAAATGTAACTTTAAAAACAAATCCACATCTGAGACGTCCTGGGTACGACGTTAAACTGCATCCAACAGCAAGGCCTCTTATCAGGAGGTTTTGAGGAAGCGTGGAACCACCTCTTAATTGCTGGTGTTCCCAGGTCCACCCTGAACCGGGGTGGTAGCACCTGTTGGAGTCCCAGCTATGAGAAAATTGTGAACTTCCAGGTCTTTTCCAGCACATTGAAACAATGATGTTGCCAACTACACTTTTTTGAAACAATGATGTTGCCAGCTACACTTTTTTGAAACAATGATGTTGCCAACTACACTTTTTTGAAACAATGATGTTGCCAGCTATACGTTTTTGAAATAATGATGTTGCCAACTACACTTTTTTGAAACAATGATGTTGCCAGCTACACTTTTTTGAAACAATGATGTTGCCAACTACACTTTTTTGAAACAATGATGTTGCCAGCTATACGTTTTTTGAAACAATGATGTTGCTAGCTATACGTTTTTTGAAACAATGATGTTGCCAGCTATACGTTTTTTGAAACAATGATGTTGCCAGCTATACGTTTTTGAAACAATGATGTTGCCAGCTATACGTTTTTGATATATTTAGTAAATACTGGATCTGGCATTAAATAACCCACAGTGGTTGATATGCCATAAAACCCCAAACAACCAACCACATCTGAGAAGAGGTACGGGGTAACCTCAGCATCCCCGGTACAAAAGAAACCTGAAAAGAGTTTCACTATTCTGTCTTGAATGTCACCGTGAACCACAATTGTGAAGCGGAGAGAAGTGGTCACCATAAGATGATGATGACAGATAAAAAAATCTTCTAACCTTAATATATTGAGCAACATTCATTCATTTATTCAGTTAGCACATTTTGCGCCGCCGCTGTGGTTACCACCTCCCTCCATTTCACAATTGTGGTCCATGTTGACATTGAGGGCAGAATAGTGCAATGGCTTACCGGGATGTTGAGGTTACCCCGTCCCTCTTCTCAGAAATTAAATTGTCAGCAGCTGGTTTGAATTCAAAGTTATCTTTCTGGCGATGATATATGGAGCGCTACCCAGATTACATGACCCCCACCCGTACCGACAAGATCTAAAGGAATACAGGGCGTTACATTTGAGGACGGCTTGGCTGCAGGAGTTGCCGGAAAATTGACAGTGTTGACAGCCAACCGCCTTCCCAGCTCAACTCCAAGTTTTCTGTCTGGATTTGCTTCCATAGCTTTTCCGTGTTTTGCATATGACCGCATGGCAGCGGAGGTTTAAAATCAGGGTTTTCCTCCCGCTAAATGACCTGTCTTCTTGAGCTGTTCAGCTCTATCTACTCGAATCAGCTGGTTATGAGGCGCCAGTTTACCGCCTGCGCCCATCATCCGGTTTGAGACGCACGCCACGGAAGCATTTTATAGAACTTGTTCCCACTATCAGCCCTCGCTCTTAAAACATTTGAAACATAATGTAGGTATATAAGCATTTATATACATTGCTATTTTTAGAAGCTCCACCTCCCCACACACCCCAAAAATTAACTTTTCTTTTTCAAATATATAAATGTTAGGTATACAAAAACACGAAAAAGCAAGACAAATTACAAAATAGTTGTGCAGAAATAAACAAAGACTAATATCAAAAATTGACAAAACAGTCTTAGAGCCTGCTACTGGTAACATTGTAACTCAGTACAACCTGCCGCATGGATGGGTGGTCGGCGTCTAAACCGGTTCCCCCACTAGTGGATACTGGTGAGGTGAGTGGCATGTCACCCAGCAGAACTAAAAACAAGACCTGTTAAAGGATGGCAAAACTCCTAGCGAGTCAACGGCCAACTTGCAAACTTGATAGGCGCTCTGGAGTCTTGCAAGTCTAGGGAAAGGTCCCTCCGAAATATAACCTGCATCCTTGCACGCCGCTTATCTCGTGGCGGCCTTTGCCCCAGAAAACAGATAGCGGGCATTGAACAAAAGAATGGGACTGGGATTGCACAAACCTCTTTTCTCACTTAAATATCATCTCCAGCTATTTAAGTGTAACGTCAATCGACATCTTCAGTTGCCTTGATCTATCCACTTCCCTTCTCCACATCCTTTCACCTTTCATTCCTATCTGCTCTCGCTCCAAATCTTCTGTAACCCCCTTGCCTTGATCGATCCACTATCTTTCTCCACATCCCCTCCTTTACCACTCCTATCTGCTCTTCCTCCAAACCTTCTATATATAGCACCAATTCTAAAGGAAAGGCAACTGAATCTTAAAACAAGAAAAGAACAAACCACCACTGCTCGACTACGCATTGGACACACAAGACTGACTCACTCATTCGTACTAAAACAAGAACCTCCTCCTAAATGCTCCCGTGGACAACAATACACCGTAAAACATATACTAATAGAATGTGCAAACCTCACACACATCCGTAGAAAATTCTATAACGCGAAGAACATGAAGAAATTATTTGCAACAACTGAACCAAAAAATATATTGGATTTTCTAACAAGAATTGGTCTCTTATCAAAGATATAGACTGATGTATAAACAACATATCCTACCTTTTATCATTTTTTAAAATAAATTGTCCTTATCAAATGGAAATTCTTGACTTAAACAAAATACCTAGGATTATTTTGCAGTGTGAAAGCAAATAAGCTCTGGGTTGCTAAAAATGTTCCATACAAAATGGGCATTTAAAATTCATATAAACTGGATTTGGCATTAAATAACCCACAGTGGTTGATATGCCATAAAACCCAAACAAACAAACAAACAATCCAAACCTTCTGTAACCCCTTGCGTGCTAGTGGCTTCCAGCCTTGCTTGGGGTGATAAGCTTTAAAAAAAAACAAAAAATAAATAAATAAATAAATTTCAGGTGAACGTCATTCTAAGACACTATATGAATCTTCTACTGTCACGAAAGGACTCATCGGTAATATGTCGATGGAATAATCATGCGTTGTCTCACGACGCGGGAAGAAAATCCATATAATATCTACGACACTAGATGAATCTGCTACTCTCAAGAAAAGGACTCATTGCTAATGGGTCACGACGCGAGAACAGAATCCATATATCTAAAAGTTTGTTAATTTTAGAAAAAGATAGCAGAAAGAAAAAAATGAAAATATAAATCTGGATTTAAGCGTAAAATACTAGGAATATATGATAGGTGCAGAGGTTTTTCTTCCCCTAGATGAACTGCCTTCCTGGGTTGTCAACCTCCATCAACCTGATGTAGATAGTTATGAGGCGCCATCTGTCCGCCTTCGTCCATTCTCTGGCTTGGAGCTGGGCCTTGGAACGTATAATGTACGTATATAAACATTATGTACATTAGATATTTTAGAGGCTCTCCATTTTTTTTTTAATATATAAAACAAAGGTAAACAAAATCACCAGAAAGCAAGGCAAATTACAAAATATTCGGTCGCCGAAATCGTTTTTCACTAATCTTTATTGGAAGCCCCACTATTCTGTTTGGTTTGCTTTGCTTGTTTAACGGCATATCAACTCCTTATGGGTCAGTTAATGCGGAAATTTTATTTTCATGTGAGTCTTGGCAAATTTAACTTTTTAAAAATGTATTTCTGGTCATTTTTTTTTTACTATGAAATGTAATGCTGTTAATATTTTTACATTATTTACATTATTCAGAGTATTGTCCTCATCTTTGTTGCCATATTTATTACAATGTTTCAGCCCTTCAGTATCTGTCTATATTTCTGAGATGAGGTACTATGTACATTATTTACATTATTCGGGCTATTGTCCTCATCTTTGTTGCCATATTTATTACAACGTTTCAGCCTTTCAGTATCTGTCTATATTTCTGAGATGAGGTATTATGTACATTATTTACATTATTCGGGCTATTGTCCTCATCTTTGTTGCCATATTTATTACAACGTTTCAGCCTTTCAGTATCTGTCTATATTTCTGAGATGAGGTATTATGTACATTATTTACATTATTCGGACTATTGTCCTCATCTTTGTTGCTATATTTATTACAATGTTTCAGCCCTTCAGTATCTGTCTATATTTCTGAGATGAGGTATTATGTACACTATTTACATTATTCGGACTATTGTCCTCATCTTTGTTGCCATATTTATTACAACGTTTCAGCCTTTCAGTATCTGTCTATATTTCTGAGATGAGGTATTATGTACATTATTTACATTATTCGGGCTATTGTCCTCATCTTTGTTGCCATATTTATTACAACATT
>OZ038499.1:19711417-20053917 GCA_964036315.1 Acanthosepion esculentum
AACCTAGAAGGTAAAATCACTTCACTGCATTTTCGAAGAAGTCATGGAAATTCATGGAGAATAAAGGAATGGAAACGTTGGAGGGCCGTGACTGGCTACGTCCTGTAGGGACATGGTATTTTTTTAAAATACAATATCAAATCAAATTTGATCGACAAACATGAAGTGGAAAGATATATTGAATCCATTGCAAGGTCAGCTGCTAAGAAAGTTGGTTCCCAGTGTCGTGCGAGACAATTTTTCTCTCAAGAATCTATCTTGCACATCTATAGGTCTACCATACGTCCATGATTAGAATATTGCTACCAGATATGGTCCAGTTCTCTTGCTATTTAACTTGAGCTCCTTGATAAAATCCAAAGAAGAATCAGCAATATTATTGGTCCTGACCTATAAACCTACCATTCGTCCATGCTTAGAATACTACTGCCACATATGGTCTGGTGCCCCTGCTATATACCTTGAGCTCCTTGATAAAATCCAAAGAAGAATCAGCAATATTATTGGTCCTGATCTATCAACCTACCATTTGTCCATGATTAGAATATTGCTGCCATATATGGTCCGGTGCCCCTGCTATTTACCTTGAGCTCCTTGATAAAATCCAAAGAAGAATCAGCAATATTATTGGTCCTGATCTATAAACCTACCATTCGTCCATGCTTAGAATATTGCTGTCACATATGGTCCAGTGCTCTTGCTATTTACCTTGAGCTCATTGATAAGATCCAAAGAAGAATCAGCAATATTATTGGTCCTGATCTAGCGGCTCGGTTTCAGTCGCTTTCCCACCGCTGAAAGGTTGCCTCCCTGTGTCTTTTCTATAAATACTCTAATGGTAATTGTTCGGGTGAGCTCTTCGCCAGGGTACCTAGACTCTTTGAGTTTAAACGCAGTATTAGACTGGCGGCAAGGTGTCATAGATTTACTGTTGGCCACATGTAACCGTAAATAACAGTTTCTTTTCTCGCACTTCTCGTTTGTGGGGCTCCTTTCCGGCTCCGTGCTTTCCAGCCAACTTTAATCTGCAAAAATTTAAATGTAATGTCAATCGTTATCTACTCTCCTTTTGATTACTCTTCCTTTGTTCTTACACTTTAGAAATGCTTCTCTTTCTTTTCCACACCCAGTAACCCTTTGTGTATCAGTGGTTTTACTGCTTTGCTTGGAGCCAAATCAAAAAAAAATTCTATTTAAACTCGTCGCACGAAGGTGGTATGTTTTATTAAATGTTCAACCAACACAAGGCCCAAGAGCCACTTAAGCTAGAGACTTATTCAGTGAGGTTGTGGTGTGGACGTAGGAGAGGAAAATAAGTGAAGATTATTAGTATATTTAGGACAGATAACTGTTGACACTAGACTTAAAGAGATTAAGATTGTAGTGATTGGGGAAGCATTTTCCCGGGAGTCTGTTCCACAACGTAACATTTCTGGGGAAGAAGCTGTATAGGGGGAACTTGCTCCTTATCAATGGAATACGGGGAATTTAAGGATGATTCGACCCTGTAGACGTGACATGGCGGGCTTTAGATGTGAAGGTCTGAACTGGTGGAACTAGGAAATGTAGCAAGTCAGAAACCTTTACCATAGAAAGACAAATTGAGTAACGATAGGCTTGCAACGTTGCGTCTGTTGGAGAAATTTGTGTCAGTAGGGTGGAAATTAACACATTATTCACACAGCCACATAGGCGCTTTTGAGCTTGGTCAAGTTTGAAAAGAGACGGTTCTTGTACCTTTTATAATAATCATGTCCTTTGTTATCTTTATAAGTCAGCCGTTGTTTTATTGATAGCTTTTATCAGTAAATTATTCTGAAAGTGGTAACCACCTTAGCATTTAGATCACAGCTCGGAAGAAAAGTAAAAACCAGAAATATATTAAGAGGAGTGAGAAATGTTGACTTTATATAACTATAAATTATATGCCGTATATGAAATGAACAACCACTAAGATTTTAAAACCTGATGTGAAGTGCCGAATAAAGATTTTAAAACCTGATGTTAGGTGCCGAATGAAGATTTTAAAACCTGATATGAGGTACCGAATAAAGATTTTAAAACCTGATGTGAGGTCCCGAATAAAGATTTTAAAACGTGATGTGAGATGCCGAATAAACATTTTAAAACCTGATATGAAGTGCCGAATAAAGGGGAATATGCGTTTATTTCATTTTTATGTATATTTTTATTTTTTAGGAAATTTTCCTAACGCCGAACCTATCAAGTCTCCACCATTTATTCATTTCCCCCTTTATGATATTTTAAATTGTTTTCAAATCCCCTATTTTTATTACCTATTGAAAAAAAGTACGGCCTGCCCGTTTATTTCGAACTTTCTTAGATTAGGCCGTTAAAAGTATGGACTTACTTTTATCGTGACAATTTCGCTCGTACCATTTTATGACATAACTTAAATTTCCCAAACAAGGCAGCGACCACATAACGCAGCAGAATAAAAGAAAAGAAAAAAATAGGATTCGACCCGAGTAAATTTTGATATCAATGCACGTCTATAATATTTGTTTTTCTTGTGACTTGGTAGATGGAGACATGTGCTGAATAATTTTCAAGAAAATGAATTTTATTCCAGAAAAAAAAAATTTGAAGATTACAAAGGTAACGAAATCGATCGGTGACACTAGAACGCTGTAAGAAGTGAGAATAATTTAAAAGTTATTATTCTTTGAATTGTCTAAGAACTCTCTCTCTCACTCACACACACACACACACACTGTACTGTTTATTTATTCATTTATTTTAGCTCGGTATCACCCTTTCTAAACTTGCTTTGGAATTTTCAAACTTCGAATTTATCAAACTGAATTCGGTCCCCTCTGCGTCAATATGTCGCCCCACCGATCAATACAAGAACGATAATTCTATTTTGCTTTCAAATAACAAATTCAAGTTCGTTTTATGTTACAGCCTTAATGATCAAACAAGAAACGCTTTTGAATATTTTTTATTTTTATTTCTCTAATAATTTTGATTAATGAACAAAGCAACTTTTGCTGATTCGTTTGTCAGACTCTCTCCTGGTTACACAGTTTATCAACTCCAGAAAATTGACACAGAAGTCTTATTTTTTTATTCAGTTTCACCTCATGCAAGCCACTGAAACACGAGGGGTTACAGGGTGTGGAAGAATTAGAAACAGAAACATTGATAATGAGCGGGAAGAGAAAAGAGTAATCAGTGGGGACAGTAGATAGCGATTGACATTGCATTCAAATTTTTGTAGATTAAAGTTGGCTGGAAAGCATGGAGCCGGAAGGGAGTTCCACAAGCGAGAAGTGCGAGAGAAGAAACAGTTAAAGCAGGATTTACGGTTACATCTAGCCAGCTCAACTGTAAATTGATGAGATCTTGACGCCAATCTGGTATTGCACTTAAATTCAAAAAGTCTAGGTACCATAGCGAAGAGCTAGTCCCATCAGTAACCATGAAGCTATTTCTAGAAAAGACACAGAGAGGCAACCTCACGACGGCGGGGAAGTGACTGAAGCCGAGCCAGGACCGGTAACATTGCTGATTCTTCTTTGGACTTTATCAAGGTGTTCTAGGTAAATAGCAGGGGCGCCCGATCATATGTTGTAGCAATATTCTAAGCATGAACGAATGGTAGAAATATAGATATATATGACAGATTCTGGCGAGAAAAATTGTCTCGCACGGCCCAGTAAACCAACTTTCTTAGCAGCTGACCTAGCAATGAATTCAATATAGTCTTTCCACTTCATGTCAGCTGAAAACGTTAACCCGAGAAGGCACGAGGAGTCACTTTCCTGGAGGTTAGCAACAGCCATGCTGATGGAAGACAAAGCTTATAAAAGTTTAGTTTTGGAAGCGTTAAAATTGACAAGCTAACTTTTGCTCCGTTAACAACGGACTTGAGGTCGTTTGGTCATCGGCTACCATTTTGACCTTACTCGTTCTACTGCCTATTTCTTCTATAACGTATGATATACAAAATAGTTAATTGTTTTTTCAATCATTTCACCCCAAGAAAGGCGATAATGCCACTAAGACGCAAGGTGTTACTGGGATTGCAAAAGGAGGAGAAGACTTTAGTGATGAGAAACTAAATAAAGAAACAGGTCCAAGAAGACAGATGTCGCCTTTTTCTATTTCATTTAAATTATTGCTTCCTTTGCTAGATCATCTTACAGATAAAAATAGACAATATTGCCTCTTTAGGCAAGTTTCCAGAGGTTCACATTCGAGCCATGGCAACTTTTTTAAGCTGTTAGATCGCTCTTAATCCGGGAAAGTAACGCAAAAATTTTACTGACGCTATTACGAAGCAATCAGTAAATATCACTAGAAAACTTAGGGTGCCGGTCGTCGGTGTTTGAATCCCTGTAAAAATAATGGTTATCTGCCCAGAAATGGGAATCAGCGAGCCGAGTTCGAATTCTAGCTGAGTCTGATGCGTTCACTTTTCGCACCAATGCATGAATCTATCTTTTTCTTCCACTCCCCAGCTATGGTATGGCAGACTGGGCCTTCTAGCCTTGGTTGGCAACCACTCTAAGAGAAAGACTACTTTTAATATTGATGTAATGGAATAACCAGTCACCCCCATGAATGATTACACTATAGGTAGTAAGTACCTATAAAGTCAACCGTCTACGAGAGACTCGGGGAACAGTGAGAGCGAGACGACGCAAGCACGTCCGACCTTCCAATTAGTGGCACTCACTACTAGATTGACCTGTGTGTATAACTGTACCGTATTTCAGATTGTACTGGTTGTGTACAATAAACCTTTCTTCTAGTATCCACTTGGTGTTTAGTATTTATTCCCTTAGCACGAAATACAACAAATATTTTTAAAAAACGAAAGCAGCAGGATGCTACTACACTACTTTTCCCAATATGTTGTTGAAATTCGCAGGTAATAAAGGAAATTAGCAAAAAAGGAGAGCCGTGATCGTCAATGCCTGACGGGATATGCAAAAAAAATGAGGATATGACCTTCCATATTTCAGCAAACACATTCTCCCACTATTTCACATTTTTTGGGCGGGTATTGTACTGAGCTTAACTAAATAGATATTAATTAAATAGTATAGGGAGGGAAAAGCAAGATCACCGCCGCCTCCCCCACCCCCGTAGGATGCAGTCGAAATAATAGAGAACATCACTGGAAAATACGAAAACTTAAGGAATCAGCGCATATGCTAGTCCACAAAAATCTCCTGAGCCGACCAAGCATAGACATGAAGACAATATGGAAAACAGTAATACAGAGAGTTAGAGAAAAACAACAATAACAGAAATTGTAATATGAGCTCTGGTAAAAAAAGATGGTTACTGAGACATTAGATTTATAATTCACAAAATTCACTCATTAGCCCAGTGGATAAAAGCGTTGGTTGAGTAATAAAAAAAGTGACTTGAATCAAAGTGTCTTGAGTTCAATACCTGGTCACAGCAGAGAGAACAAACACTTGGACAGTTGAATTACTAAAGCGAGCAATAAATCTCTTAGTAAAGGCAATTAACTGAAACTGAGATATTCAAATAAGGCATGGCATGTGGAACAGTCTACGTGGATTAAATAAAGGGTTCGAATCGAAATTTCAACTTGTATCACCTGAAGAAGGTCGAAGCGTACAATGGCCGAAATGTCGTGAATATAGCAATAGAGATGAGGATAACAGTCAGAACTATGTAAATAATGTAGATATAAATAGTAGACTGAACTGAAATGGTATGGGATAACCATGACAAATAAACTGTTAATATCAAAATAAGGCCAGCTATGGACAAATATTTAACGCCTAAACCAGGTTAAAAACACTATGAAAGCGTAAAAATTAGGTTTTAATACCAGCAATACATTTTTATAAAAAAAAAGATTTTACCAGCAATGAATTTTTGAAGGAAAAAATTATTACCAGCAATACTTTATTACCAGCAATACATTTTTGAAACATAAAATAGTTTGCCATCAATACATTTTTGAAAAATAAAATATTACCAGCAATTCTTTTTTGAAAAAAAAAATATAACCAGCAATAAAAAATCTTGTCGGTACTAAATAACCCAATGAGGTTGATATGTCTGCCATAAAACAGACCAAACTAAACCAGAAATCTCCCGTTGGGCTTAAAAGATTTTTATATCATTATCTACAATACATATTTGGAAAAATATTACCAGCAATAGATTTGACTCACGACAAAAACCCTCTTTGCAAAAAATACGCCAATGAGACCTGATCTAAAATATTACCAGCAATTCTATTTTGAAAAAAATATTACCAGCAATAAAAAATCTTGTCGGCATTAAATAACCCATTGAGGTGTTGATATGCCGTAAAACAAACCAAACCAAACCAAAATAAGGTTCGAAAAAAGACATTATTCATAATCTATGAGTTAGATAACTATAAAGCTAAGGTTACCTACCGCCAGCATCCGACAAAAGACGACAATTAGCCTAACATTTAATCTTGAAGGCAAAGCTCTATTCCCCGATGTGGCAGACTCTATGTAATTGCACTTAACAATACAACACTCCACAATGTATTTATCAATCAACTGATTTGACTGAACAAGCCTCCACTTGCAAGCTAACAAGCTCTGTGTTCTTGACCTTTGCCTAAGACTAGTGTCGTATACTCTATATATGAATTTGGGGCTTGCATCTCAAAGGGAAGACGATTCACCAGCGAGCATGAGAATCCGTAGATGATATTTGGTATGTTATAGTGGGGTTCTTTAGCATTGTTAGGAATTTTTTAAGGTTATTTTTTTTAATTTTCTATAGTTATTCGTATGTCTTGTATATTTTATCACATTCAACTGGATGTTTGTACCAGCTTTTAATGCTTTTCAAGGATGCTTCAGTCTCGTTTATAGTTTAGTGCATTTGACTGCAATGAAATGGGTTTATGGGACTGTATATGCTTACTTTTCATGTTGCTGGGATGTGCGGGTGGTGTAATAGATAGCGGCTCAGAATTTGAGCTTGGGCCGAGTTCGAATTCCACTCGAGTTTGTTACATCTACATACGCGCAAATGCCCTTGGAAAAAACTATCAGTCCATTGCTTCCTCCCAGATAGGGGTTAAATAATAGGACTTGCATCTGGAAACAATCATTGTTATTCTCAAAAATTGTTAATGCAATATTCAATCACAAAAGAAAAAAGAAAAGATTATTCTTGCAATTCAAAATATATTTCGGTTTTAAATAACTCATAAAGGGTTGATAAACCGTAAAAAAAACAAATCAAATCTATATATTTCTGAGATGAGTTATAGTAACTATTTATTCTATTTACATTGTTGGGACTGTTTTCCTCATCTTTTTTGGCATATTCACACTCTATATTTCTGAGATGAGGTATTGTAACTATTTACACTATTTACATTGTTCAGACAGTTGTCCTCATCTTTATTGCCATATTCACAGTCTATATTTCTAAGATGAGGTATTGTAACTATTTACACTATTTACATTGTTCGGACTGTTGTCCTCATCTTTATTGCCATATTCACAGTCTATATTCTGAGATGAGGTCTTGTAACTATTTACATCGTTCGGACTGTTGTCCTTATCTTTACTATCACATTCATGATGTTTCGAACGTTGTAATTTCCGACCTTCTTCAGGTGATATTTGATATTCAAACGTATATCACCTGAAGAAGCTCTGAGCGTACAACGGCCGAAACCTCATGAATATGTCAATAAAGATGCGAACAATCGTCCGAACGATGTAAATGGTGTAAATACAAATCTAAGTTATTGTGGAGTTTCTTAAAAGTGAGCTTTGTTTGTCAACATCCGTCAGGAAATCCGTTTTTTATTGATGTCTTTAAATTGTTTATAGAATATTGTATAGCGGCAGATAAATTCTACTTTAGTAATCAAATTTAAATATCTAGGAAGTGTTTTAACCGAAAATGGAAAAATGCGACACCGAAATCCAAGGGCGTATTGTGATAGCGAAAGATGCCTTCCAAAAGCTAAGCAAAACATTAAGAAACAGAAATATGTCATTGGAAACAAAGAAATGTGTGGCGAACTCTTACGTAATATCGCCCCTCCCATGTGGCAGTGAATGCTGGACAATCTCATCCCAGATAGGGAAGACACCTGAGGCAAGAGAAATCTGATACTACAGAAGGATGCTGAGAATACCATGGATTGAACACGTGTTTCTTGATACTTTGGAAAGCATTTTTCGCTATCCAAATTTGCCTAAGGATTTCGGTGTTGCACACTCCATCCTTTGTTAAAATACTTCACAGATATTTAAATTGTTGTACTTGTTTGAGTTTGGTAGCTCTAATGTGTAAATTGCATGAAGGGATGTTCCTTTTGCTGAAAATCATGCACTCAGTGGCCTTGCAAAGGATGTTTACTCCTTTCTTCTATCCTTCTTTCACCACTTCTGTAGGAGTTTTGTAGGAATATCTTTCCGTGTCTGCTATCAACACTTTGTCATCTGCATATCTTATATTATTAAGATCGTGGCCGCCAGTAATGAATCCTGGTAGGTCTTTTAATTCTCTCAGAATCGCCTCACTTTATAGGCTGAATAAGTCCTTTTCATTTTGCATTCCTTCACTAACTTCTGCAAGAGTTCTTGTTCTTTCCTTGTGGTTTTCCTTTCAGTGTCTGCTCTCAACATCTGCATATCTTATGTTGTTAAGATCATGGCCGTTAATAATGAATCCTGGTAGGTCTTCTAATTCTCTCAGAATCGCCTCACTTTATAGGCTGAATAAGTCCTTTTCATTTTGCATTCCTTCACTACCTTCTGCAGGAGTTCTTGTTCTTTCCTTGTGGTTTTCCTTTCAGTGTCTGCTCTCAACATCTGCATATCTTATGTTGTTAAGATTATGGCCGTTAATAATGAATCCTGGTAGGTCTTCTAATTCTCTCAGAATCGCCTCACATCATAGGCAGAATAAGTCCGGTCAAAAGACATGTCCTTGTCTTACACGCCTTGCTAACCAAACCGCCCTTTTATTGCCCTTTTTCCGGTATAATTTTACTGCTCTGTTCATCAGATTTTTAGTCCTTTCTTCTCACTTTCTTTCACCAACTTCTGTGGGAGTTTTGTAGGAGTTTCTTCTTGTGTCTGCTATCAACACTGTGTCATCTGCATATCTTATATAGTTAAGTTTGTGGGCGCCAATAATGAATCATGGCAGAATTGACTCGCTGTATTGGTTGAATATGTCCGGTGAGAAGGTACATCCTTGTCTTACTCACTTTTCTATTTTTGTATATGTTATGAACGGGGTGTTTGTTGTCTGATAACCATTAAATGAAATGCCTTGTATGCAGTTTAATTCACTGTGTGTGTGTGTGTGTGTGTGTGTGTGTGTGTGTGTGTGTGTGTGTGTGTGTGTGTGTGTGTGTGTGTAACACATGGAGAAACGTGTGAAACGATAGGGAAAAAGTAATTGCTACTCTCGGTTGGCTTGAAATATCCATTTTACACGGAGAACATTACAACACACACATATATATATATATATATATATATATATATGTATATACAAAATCACAGTCCCAAGTTACTGAGTTGTGTGTCACAACCATTAGGACAGGAGAATATATATGTGTCCTTATTCCTTGATAGCCATGTTCCCAGTCAAGTCTGCTGAGTCCCTTTTTTGCGCGCCTCGCCTCTGAATGTCGCGTTGATCACGTGACTAGCGTGGTTCGGACAGGGGTAGAAAGGAGGTACGTCTGTTTGAAACGGGGAAGAGTTATTTCCCTTGGAATATTTTTTTTTTTCGTCCTAACAGTATATTTACTGAATTTTCTATCCGTATGAAGGAAGCTTGCTCGCAGTATAGGTTCTGGATTATTCAAGTATCCTTCCCAAATATGTCAAGGTGTCCTATCACTCGCAAAAGTTCTTTGTGACATACGTTATCAAACGCCTTTGCATAAACTGTAAAACACGGGTACACGTTCTTCTGCATTTGTATTGCTCTTTCTAATATCATTGTGGGTATAAATGTCGCATTCCTTGTTCGAACTCTGTTTTTTTTTTTTTGGTGGGGGGGGTCCTATTTCCGGTCTGATTCTGCAGCGCCCTCTATTCATTAATATCGTCACGTATTTTAAAAAAAAAATAAGTGTTGAGCGGATTCGACGTTAAATTTTTATAAATCATTTCGTATGAGCATATTTGTTTTGATTTCCGTGATCGGGGGGGGATTACTTTACTAAAAAAATTGCATAGTAAACTAGACCCCCTTTTATCTTTTTATAATTAAAAAAAAATTCTTAATCTATAGTAATATGAAAAAACAATTTGAAAAATGATTATTTGTGGTCGCCATGCCTAATTTAGGAGGAAAATGTCGGAAGAGCATCATAGAGTTTATGTAGAAAAGATAACGGTTGGCCTTACACTTGAAGAGACAATATATATATATATATATATATATATATATATATATATATATATATATATATATATATATATATATATATCTTGAAGGACACTTCGTCTGCCATCTTTGTTGAAAAACTGAATTTACGGTTGCATATTTATTTTCCCTCACATCGTGCATTTTTTCCTGTTGTCGTTTCTTTTATTTTTCTTTGACATTTTCTTTTTTTTTTTTTTTCATTCTTTCTTTCTTTTGGCCTTTCGTTTAGGTTTTTCTTTCTTTCTTACATTCTTTCTGGGTTTTTTTAGGGGGGTGCTATTTCCGGTCTGATTCTGTAGCACCCTCTATCCATTACGTATCTTTTAAAAAAATGTAATTTTTTTTCCATTTTAAGAATGACTGATTGATTTGTTTTTTTACGGCTTATCAACCCTTCATGGGTTTAAATAACCCGTAATATATTTTGAATTTTAGGATGTTGCTTACAGTACCCGATGTTGCCACGCGGTCCCCCATCTAAGTATTGGGCGGTAGAAATCATTTCATATGAGTATATTTGTTTTGATTTCCGTGAGGGGGGATTACTTTACAAACAAATTACATAGCAAACTAGACCCCCTTCTTTGATTTTTGGTATCTCCAACTTGTAATTTGCTCGTTGGGCTCTCGTCCTGGGTATGACGATAAACTACATCCACGTCCTGGGTATGACGATAAACTACATCCGCGTCCTGGGTATGACGATAAACTACATCCGCGTCCTGGGTATGACGATAAACTACGTCCTATGAAAAGGCCGTCGATCCGATCAATCGGCTGGTCATGTCATACCCCATCACATCTAACCCATCCCAAAACAACTACAACTTACAATTAACTTTCCCACCCAAACCCTACACTAAATATACTAACACCTTACCCCTAAAATGTGATGGAAAGCGGTGGCTTAGGGTCAATCAGTAGAAAAAAATTTAAACAACGATGTTGCCAGTCATACGTTTTTGAAACAATGATGTTGCCAGTCATACGTTTTTGAAACAATGATGTTGCCAGCCATACGTTTTTGAAACAATGATGTTGCCAGTTGTACGTTTTTGATATAATGATGTTGCCAGCTATACGTTTTTTATATAGCTAGTAAATACTGGATCTGGTATTAAATAACCCATAGTGGTTGATATGCCATAAAACCCCAAACAAACAAACAAACAAGATGAAGATCAGGGAAAAATCCTGTTAGATATCCAGATATCCAGAACTAGTTAAGGAACGCAAAAGTGTTACAATCCACATTTTTTTTCTTCGGGCTGGGAGAGAAAGAGAGAGACGCACTCCTGTAACTCAACAAACCGACATAAAATTAATCACTATTCCTAACCAGTCGCTCGCCTTGAAGTTGTTGTTTGTGCTTTTGTTTTTTTGTCTACAATTATTGTGCAGTATCACCTTGACCCGGATTCGGCTGGCACTACGGCCCGACGTCTGATTGATCTCGTCAACCTAAGATCAAATCACAACGTGGGTAGGTTGAATCGAGATCAAAGCAGTTGCTTCGGTGACCAGGCGTTGGAAGCGAGCCGAGTACGACAAGTTGGTGCTAGAACCCAACCAGACTTCAACCGATGTCCCAGGGTTAGCCCGTCACAAAGGACCGACGTCACATATTTTTATAGTCTAACTAATATTTTGGTCATAATGGTTTGCTAATTTGTTTATTATTTACTTTATTTATTTGGGTTCATTGATTCTGTTTCTTATTTTTTTATTCTATTTCGTCTATTCTAACAGGTGTGATTTGGTAATTTGTTTAGGTTAATTTATTTTGCTTATTTTATTGTCATTTTGTTTATTTTTAATTTTAATTTAATTTTATTTTTTCCGTTTTCGATTTTTAAGTAACATAGTAAAAATTTGTTTTCTTGTCTTAATTTTGAGATGAGCTCGGATCTTTTATTTAATAATTTATTTTGGTACTTTCGTAATCACCATTAGACTAATCCAACACTTTCAGAATTCTCTGCACTGTTCTCAGGTTGATACACAAACGATCTGAAATGTTCGTATTTGAGCTTCCGGCGCGAATGCCAAGCAGTACAGCATGCCGCTTCCAACTTTCTGGCGGAGTTAATTGCGTCATGGTGCTCATTCTCTCACATATGGTGCCCAACTGACCCTACTATACTGTGCAGTCAACAAAACCGAAAACAAACAACACGCATGCGCGAAATTAAAAATATAAAATGGCGACAATTTATCCATCACATCCTGTACGTCTATTGGCCAGCGCATTCGAGAGAATTAATACAGAGAATATGATCTCAGGAAGGGTTCGAACTTGCATGTAATGGTGGATATTTTGTTTATTAAATCACTCGAATGCGCAAACCGGTAGACGTACTCAATTTCAATACGATCATTTCAAGGTGCTTGAGACCCTGTATATTAAATCTCTGCAACCATTCATCTGTAAGCAGAAGGGATGGCTGCTAGGACTTAATGCAATTTGCCTATGATCCATGATGTTGACTCTCTAGGAAATGAAGTGGGGGAATTATTTTTTTAATATTTGTTTTTATTTGACAATAAATTGCATTAAAATGTTTATTGATACAGTAATGTGTAGATAAATCCTGGAAGAGTTTCTAGCTCCATGAGGATAGCCTCGCTGTAGCAGTCGAATAAGTCCGGCGAGAAGACACATATTTGTTTTTCGCCCCTTTCTGTTTTTATGCACCTACTCAATTCTTTTTCTATCTGTATGCTAGTGGTTTGCTCCAAGTATAATTCTGTATCACTCTAACATCCTTCCCAAGTAGATCAAGCTTTCCTAGTAGTTCAAATAGATCTTTATGCCATACCTTATCAAATGCTTTTGCGTAATCTATAAATCATAAGAGTACATCCTTCTACATTTGTTTTGCTCTCTCTATTACCATTCTGATCATAAATATAGCATTTCTTGTTCCAGTGTCATTGACAAAACCATGCTGTTCTTGTCCTATTTTCGGTCTAATTCTGCTTCGCATTCGGCTTATTAGCTTGGTTATGTGGCTCATTAAGCTCTAGGTGGCACCTGACTGTTCTAGTTGTACTTCTAGACTGGTTACCAACCAAAGCTCAATAGCTCAGTATCGATGCTATTTTGATCATAGCTAGAAAGAAAAAATAGATTCATGACTTTTTCAAGGTAATGTAATGTGAATACAAACTGTCCAGCTGAAATTTGAACTCAAAACGGCGACTCCATTTTTCGCATTGTTCACCGTCAGGCCACCTTTAGATTATTATTTCAAGTTCATACCAGGTGTCTGGAAATCGTTCTCTGGGTATCCACCCCCTCGAAATCTTAAATATATTTTTAATACTCTTTCTGGCCCGGCGACAATCATAACAGCGATAACTGGCTTCATCGAAAGCGTTAAATTGAATCTTCATTTCATTGAAAAATCCAGACGTAGAAATATGAAAGGGAGATTTTATTTTAATCACTTCCCTCCAACCAAGGCGATAATGCCACTAAGGTGCAAGGGGTCACTGGGAGTAAAAGAAAATGATAACATATATATCTGAAGCGTGCTTTTCTTAAATAATGTAAAGTAAGTTCTGCTCGAGCAACTTCTTCCGACGAACCACTGCCCCCTGTGGATCCGACTTCTAACAGGATTTTTCCCTGATCTTCATAATCTTAACTTGTTCAAAGCTCGAGTTAACCGTTATCTTTCATTCCTGTACACACAAATGGCCTCCTAACGTAACCCTTTGCCTCGAGTGACTCCCGGGCGCTATAAAGGGCGAACCTTACTGTTAAAAATGGCAGCTGTTAATTTGAGTGTTAACCATTTACAATAATGAATGATTGACAATGAAGCAATTGCTTTACTATTTACATTATTCGGATTATTGTCCTCATCTTTGTCGCCATATTTATTACAACGTTTCGGCCGTTGTACGCTCCGGCCTTCTTCAGGTGGTTATATTGAACTTTGAGGACACATTGCACAGTGGATAAAGGCGTTGGTTAGATCCAGTGACAGGACCTAAAGAGTGTGAGTTCAATACCCGGTTAAGAGTGGAGAACTTGGAGATGGGTAATTAATAGGAGATAAATGACATGCATTAAACATGGCACGTGGAACTAGAAGAGTCTACCCCAGTGAGCGAAATAAAGAGTTCAGTTCGACATTACAACCACCTGAAGAAGGCCGGGGCATACAACATTGTAAAAAATATGGCGACAAAGATGAGGACAATAGTTCGAATAATGTAAATAGTGTACATAATACCTCATCTCAGAAATATAGACAGATGCAATTGGTTTATTTAAGAGTATTATTTAATGAAGAAATCAGTTGTCAGCCAGAAAGTTGATTGTCTTTTTGTCGTCCAATGAAAATAAAATATAAATAATGATTAAAATATAAATATCAGATAAATAAAATAGTAATATTAATATAATAATAATAAAATAGTACTATTAATTAATACAGAAGACTCTTTTAATGACACTTAGAATAAAAAAAAGACAATTGAAATTTCTCGAACACATAATAAAGAAAGAGGGCTCAGAAAATTTGACACTCACAGAACATAGTAAATGCAATAGGGACAGAGGAAAACAGCACACAACCTACATAGAGAACTTGAGCAAATGTTAGAAAACAATTCTCTCAGACAGCTTTAAACCCCCCACCCCACCGTCAACACCAAAAAAAAAAACTACTACAGGTATACCTCACGTCCGTAATTTGTGCCAAGAGAGGCGACTTAAATCGAAAAACGACTTAAGTCGAATTTACTTGTCTCCAGGCTAAACCATAAATAACCATTCCCAGTTCTGTATTTTATTTATAAATGCATTTTTAAATGATATATGGTCAATAAGAATCTATTTTAAGCTTACAAACAAATAAATTTTAGTTTTTAATATAGGAGAGAAAAAAGTAATCTAAATTTATGAATACATGTACGTACATACTTGCAAATGGAGATGTTTACAGTTTGGTGATCTTTCCAGTACATCGCCGACTCTTTGTTTGTGAAGTCGTTTGCTTTAAAACATTATAAAAGAAAATGATTTTGCAAGATTAAATAACAAGTTATTTTGCGATAGTATAAAATAAACTAATTTATGATAAATTTACCAATATTTACCTTCATACTGTAAATGTACGTATTTTAATGATTTTATATACTTTTATTCTTATTTATTGTACAATAACATGATATTATGTGCTTTTAACGCTTGTCTAGTGATATTAAGACATGAAAGACAGACGTAAAGTCGAATAAAATGACTTAATCTTGATTTTTATTTTTCTATATATTTTTTGACAAACGGCGTATAATCGAGAACGACTTAACTTGAAATGACGTAACCCGAGGTATACCTGTACTTTGTAGGGTGGACCCACGCATGGGTGCTTCCCCGAACACAATAGTTTTCAAATTGTTTTAATAAGTCTTTCAATGCATTTCAGGCTTTAAGCAAGCAATTATATTTGCGCCTGCAATCATAAAATTGTATTATTTGGAAAAAAATAAATATCTCTTTTTGTGGGGTAAGTAGCCATGGTCAAATGCAGAATAAATAACAGAAGTGTCCAACAAACAGAACTGACAATGTTTGTAATAAGCAATAACAAAAGAAAGGAAAAGAATAGGACAAAAAAAGAATATAAAGCAAGCATATATATATATATATATATATATATATATATATATATATATTGTGTGTATTTAGGCAGCATATTTATATGCACGTGTTTATCGTTGCTTGGAAATCATCCATGTAAACAAATAATACTATCATCAATTTCTTGTTCGTGTATTGCTTAAATATATTGTGTAATTGTCATCTTTGATAATGGCTTATGTAAGCTGAAAGCTTAGATTGGATTAAAAAAAAGTATGTATCAATATTGTGATTTTCTTTCATTGTTTAAGGATAATGTTATTAAGATTATCAGACTATATGAAAAAAACTTACATAAAATATATAGACAACACTTATCTATATTATTTAATGAAACATGTATTAATATATATATATATATATATATATATATATATATATATATATATATATGTGCAAGACAAATCAATAGTGATATGGCAAAATTTAGCAAACTAAGAATTGGCGTTGACATACAAAAGCAATTTCGGACAAGCGAACGTGGCGTTCTGGCTTCAAGACGAGACAGATCGGGACTGAGATTATTTACCTCGCCTCCCCACAAGGCAGGATGTGGCACAAGGCCGTTTATTATGTGGGGAGAATCCGAGGTCATAGACTTGAGCAAAAATTCCCCGTAGGCCCCGCATAAACGTAGTCGGTCTTGTCTACTTCTCCAGACGTAACTCTTCCCTTCAGCATAGCCTCGTCTGGGTTCCTCTCTGTCCGAAGGCAGAGAGTTCGACAAGTCAACCCGAACCACCTGAATCGGCAGATCGGGACTGAGTCAAATTAAAGTGCAAATCGGCCTATTTTAATGGCTAAGAAAAAAATCCCAGTATGCATTTATGTGCTTCTGCCTATAAAAGGAGAGGAGAAAGTGTTTTGCAAACATTATTTATTTTTGAATTTGGGCATCAGCTCTGAATGAAGGATGATGATCAGATCTGACAGAAAGCGTTTGATATCGACAGATTTCAGCGAAAGGTGGATTTTTATGGCGAGCCTGGTTCGCATGAACGGAGTTAGCTTTGATTTTCTCTTTTAGGTCCTTTTGAACACAACAAGGCGGTTTCCGACGAACCCTCTCCTGGTTAAGTTAGACTGTTTTATGTTTTCCTAGTTAATGTGAATAAGTGTTGTTCTAGTCACTCTCTTTTGTTATGAGCCATGTCGAGATTCCCAACCTCCCCAGTTTGTTTTTGGTCCCATTTTTTCATCTAGGCTGGGTCAGACTTTGTTTTCCATACTCCACTGTTTAATTTTTTTCTTCCCCACTCCACTAGTGAGTGCGCTGCTTGATTTTGTCAAACGGCAGAATACAGTGGCCACTCTCATTATTATGAGGGGTGGACGGGTCCTAATAACATCTATTTTGTTTTAGTTTGTTTTTGTTGCATTCTTTAGTTTTGTTTTCGGGTTTATTCCCCACCGCTATCATTTTCATTATAATATAATTTTATATGTATTTTTGTAAAAAAAAATTTTTTTTTTTAAATGGAAAAAAATACCCAAAAAAAGACATTATTGGGTGTTTTGTAGGTCCCTTGTGAATATGTGGTATTGCGGTACATGTAGAACTGAGAGGTGATGGACAAATTCTTGTGGTGATTGAATATATTGTATTGAATGAATGGGTCGTGATTGAGATCAACTAAGAATAGAATAGTCAATGAAGACCAGCCTTTCCCCACATCCTCCTTCGGCCTCGCCACAATATTGTATTGTATACAAAATAAATATATTCTACTCTATCCTACCTTACTATACAGACCACTATTCTCTACTCTATACACTATACTATTTTTCTATTCGGAGCATTTTACGGATTACTATTCGAGCTAGTATGAAAGCCACAATGTTGTGGTGTTATTAATGTCTTGTATAGGAATAAAGTGTAGCTGCCTACTCTTGAGTTTGTACATAGATCGCCAGTGAGTAACCACAGGCGATCCCATTATTGAATTAAGTGGATCACGTGACCATAGAGGAAAGGCGTATATGGGAGGCAGCATGTATCCAATGGATTATTATTTTCTACTCTTGTGCCAAAATTTCTGTATTTAATCTGGAATAAATATACATTATCTAAATTTGAACATAGCTACTTATTCCACATTTTTTCATTTTCCCAAAAGCCTTTGTCTAGGAATGTTCCGCTATCATTACTATATTCACAATAATTCTTTCAATGTATGTTCAAGCATTAAAATGAAGAAAACCATTTAGTCTGATTAAGTCCTTAATGATTTCATCAGACTAAAGAGATATTCCATTGATATAATTACACATGTGCACGAAGGGGAGAAGATATATAGTGTAGTTTGTGATTCCCGCCAGGAAATACCAGATGGTCTGAATAGAATTTAATATTAATAAGGAACCTTTGTTCTAAGAGAAGTTTATCTGTGGTGACCCCAATATGTACTGAGCTCACTCTAAAACACCAAATTAAACTTGACACTCAGTATCACGCCAGAGTATCGGAGAAGCCATGTGCAACAGAAGGTTGACCTCAAAGGTGAACTCGTCGATCGCCATTCGAAGAATGTCCCCAAAGCCCCACACCAAAGTTCGCCTATCGCTCGGTTCACACACCGGTCTATTGAACTGGAGCAGGGGTCTATCCTTTGTTTCCTGTTTAGGATTGGGTTTCTGGTTCCTTCTAAAGTCTTCTCATTTTCTTTCACTCTCAGTAACTTCCTTGAGTCTTAGTGGCTTTATTGCCTTGCTTGGAGTGAAATGATTATTTTGTTTAAATTAAAACGTGTATGAGAGATTTAATTTTGTGAGCTTAGTCTTTTCAAAGGTATAAATTAAAATAGATTCACTTTTCTCGTTTTCTTTTGGGTTTTTTAACACTATAAAGGTGTTAATGATGTGGCTTTCATAGCAGTTTTTGTTGCTTTACAGTGATGGAGTTGCTCATACTCAACAAGTTTTGAATTCAGAGTTTTCTTTCTCTTAGACTGGTTGCCATCCAAAGTTAAACAGCCAGTCTGCTTGGACGAGGCGGAAGAAAGATGGGTTCATAACTTTCCTGTAGGTATCTGTGTAAAAGTGAATGTAAAATTCTTGGCTGTGATTTGAACTCTGCACACCAACTTCATGCCATTATGCAATGTACACATCCATATGTGTCTCCCATCAGCATGGCTGATGCTAACCTCCAGGAGAGCAGCTGACTGCATCTTCTCAGTCTCACACATTCAACTGACATGGAGTGATTATATTGAATCAATTGTGAGGTCTACTCCTAGGAAAATCAATTAACTGCATCATGCCAGACCCTTTTTCTCACGAGAATCTATTTTGCACATTTATAAATATATGTTTTGTCTGTGCATTGAATACTGCTGCCACATCTTGTCTGGTGCTTCGGCTATATGCAGTAGAATTCATCATATCTGGAATCACCCATATCCGGAATCCCACATATCCGGACATGATTTTCATGTGTATATTTGAATTATTCGGGTGATATGTAACTGATTTGAAATTTCTGTTTTTCAGGAAATTTACTTTGGATAATTGCTTATGCTTATTTCACCCTAATGGCTTGTATTCGTGCAAAAGATGATGGGAATAAGAGGAAAGGATGACAACGAGACACATCTGCAGCAAGATAGTGACGAGATGCATGACTGAGATGAAACCTGAACTGAAATTGAAAAAGCTATTGAAAAGATTTCAGTTTTATGGAAAGAAAGCCAGCATCCAGCTATGATGATTGCAATAGCGCACACAGAGTTCAAAAGTATCTTTCATTTAAAAAATTTCAAGAACAAAAGCAAAATGAAATGCGGAAAAAGGTTGAGAATGACATCAGAAGAGAAAGAATCATCATGCAACAGCGAGTAAAAAATCCTCGTTGCATTATTTTTTTGCATACGTGGCATACTTAATTTAATGAATTTTCATTAAGATTACATATTTCTTTTCCCTTAAAATCAATTTTGTTATATTAAAGTCACCATTAGCTTATTTTGTTTACTATAAAACATTGAAAATAAATGCTAAACTTGATTTCAGTTCTTTTAAATACAATCCAGAAGACCTTCTTAGTCTGGTTGTCAGGGATTCTACTGTATTTAGAGATTCTTGACAAAGTCCAAAGAAGGCTCTGTAATTTTATTGGTCCTAACCTGGCATCTTGGCTTCAGTCACTTTTCGACTGCCATAACATAGCTTTCTCATGCCTTTCCTACAAATATTTTCATGGCAATGGTTCAGAGCTTTCCAATTTGGAACCTCGACCTCGGGACTTTAAAGGTAGTACTAGATTGGCAACTAAGTCTGATCATTTCACTGTTGAAAGGTCAAATTGGAACCATAAGTTCTATGCTAATAGTTTCTTTTCTTGCGCTTCTCACTTCCCTGTCAACTATGATCTTCAAAAATATAAATGCAACTTCAATCACCATGTTCTGTTTTTCTGGACCCTATCCTTTTATTGTCCTTTCTCCTCACTAATGTTTTCTCATATTCTTTCACTCTCAGTAACCATTTGCAGCTTTGTGGCTTTACCACCTTGCTTAGGGTAAAATGCTAAAAAAAATTATTAAGCTATACATGATATATTTAAGTGCATAAGAAACAGAATATATATATATATATATATATATATATATATATATATAAGAATCATTCTCTTTTCAATGCCGAGTAGCAACAATATTTCATGTTTGAAGGCAATCTTCAGGCCATGTGTATTGCTTTGCCTTGACTATTTAATTATCTTGGTTAATGGTGCATCATCGGTAGCAGAGCCTATTGTATTACCCCATTGGTTATTGGTTAGGTGGTTTTAAATTATTGCAGAGGTTATAGAGTGGAAATAATTGTTGATCTGAATCCCGGTATTTGGAGTTATTTTATAGTGTTGTTTGTTATCTTTTTACTCATTATTTATTATTGATTACTTAATTATTTGTTGTTGATAATTATTATTATTATTATTATTATTATTATTATTATTATTACTTGTGTTTATGAATTCATATTTTTTTAGTTTGTTTATTATTTCTGTCTTGGGTATGATGATAAACTACATCTGACAGCAAGGCCTTTGATCAGGATGTTTTGAAGAGCATGGAACTTCTTCTTAATTGCTGGTATTCCCAGTTTCACCCAAGGTGATAGACCTGTTAGGGTCCCAGCTATGAATAAATAGTGAAGTCCCAAACTGAGATTAAAAAACTAATGAAAGTATAAAAATACATTTTTAGAGAAAAAATACCAGTAATAAATTTTCATAGTAAATGAATTACCATTGGTACATTTAAAAAAAAATGATATTACCAGCAATACATTTTTGTAAAATAATTTACCAGCAGTACATTTTTGTAATGAAAAATTGTACCATCAATACATTTTAGTAAAAGAAAAGTTACCAGCAATATGTGTTGTGCTTTGGTTTGACTATTTATATATGCTCTTTCATGGTGTATTATGGGAAATGAGGTCTATTGTATTATTCTAACAGTTATTGGGTAGGTGGTAGCAATTATTTCAAATTATTGTAGAGGCTATTAAGTAGAAATAATTGTGAATCCGAATGAAGTTATTTGTAGCTGTTTATTAGTGTTGTTTGTTAATTTTTTACTTATTATTGATTACTTAATTATTTGTTGTTGAAACAATGGTGATCAGGTAGGGAATCACAGTGTTATTAAAAACAATGGAATCACAGTGTTTATAGTAACACTGTGATTCCCCACCTGATGAAACATTTAAAAAATGTTTTCCTTTTTTTTTTGACATTGAAACAATAATGTGCAATTTTGTAGTGAATATGTGCATGTTCTAATGTAACACTGAGTAAGATAAATACATATTTACAGCTCTACTTTGTGTATTGAGCACTGTTTTTAAATTTATGTTCTGAACACTAATATTACTGTTCGTTCTCCTACACTTATTATATATATATATATATATATATATATATATATATATATGCTAGGCATAACCAGCATTATACATATGATAAAATTTTTAATACAAAATTAAAAGCAAAAAAAAAAAATATGACTTTTTTGCACAAATAGATTTTTATGATTTAATTCCTTCAGTGCCAAATAAAACATTTTTCGCAACTTAGCATCCCCTTTTTGAAAATGATACCTGGTCTTCATTTTTTTTTCCTCCACGCTATTCTGCAGCTGATGTTTTGTTGTCTTTTGGAAGATGATTTGCCCAGTAGGCACAGTAATCAGAATTCTATTTTCATTTTTTTATTTCATATCACTATATATGCTGGAAATTAAAATTAAAAGTAATAAAAATAATTTTTTGTCATTATGAATTTTATTTTTAAATTAAAAAGTAATGTACAAGTGTCAAATTTGACACACATTTTTTGTTATGTTTTTAAAAAAATGATGATCTGTGGGAATTAAAAGAAGGCCTCTTATTGGTTTATTTTGCCCATAGGGTCCTCTTGTGACTCGTCTGGTCTTAGACGTGCATAAAAGCGTGAATTTGCATGTTTTGAATCAGAGAGAGGCTACAGAGTGGCAGACAGAGAGCGAGACAGAGTTCTGACAGAGAGTTCGGACGTTTTTGGCAGGAGGTTTGAGGAGCTTGCCTATTAGGCCAAACAGGATCAACATAATCTTGCTTCCTCCTTAACGCGCTGATAAGAGAAGCCAAGCGTCATCATGACAGCTGATTGCAGCGAAGGCCAAAATGGTCACTGTTCATCAAGAAGAAAATGTATTTGTTGAAAACATGTTTTTTCTTCCGTAGGGGGATCAATTTACAATGAATTGATATAGCAAACTGGACCCCCTATTAACCTTTATACAATTTAATAAAATACCTTATAATGATATGAAAAAGAAATTTTGAAATTATTATTTCTGGTTGCAATGTCTTTTGTACAATTCCATTCTTTTGGCAATCGTAATTCTTCAATTCTTGGCCTACTCTAGCGTTACAAATAGAAATGCCAGGACAAATTATTTTCTTCAAATTTCTCCTTGGCTCATTTTGAATCGCATGCTTACCTTTAAGATTATTTGTTTTCAGTTAATTAAACTTATAACATAAGATTATAAGTTGATAATCTCCCACCAGCAAGACTATTCCAGATGAGTTTGGGTTTGGTTGGTTTTACGGCATATCAACCTCAATGGGTTATTTAATGCCAACAAGATTTTTAATGCTGGTAATATTTTTTTTATCTAAGTATATATTGGTTTGGTTTGGTTTACAGCATATCAACGTCAATGGGTTATTTAATGCCTACAAGAATTTTATTGTTGGTAATATTTTTTATCTATCTATCTAAGTATATATTGCTTTGGTTTGTTTTACGTTATATCAACCTCAATGGGTTATTTAATGCCAACAATTTTTTTATTGCTGGTAATATTTTCTTTTAAGATAAACTATAGTTGGTAATATCTTTTTTTCTATAAAAATATATTGTTGGTAATAATTTTTTTTACAAAGTATTTCTGGTATGTGTTAAAACCCTTTTTTACACTTTTACAATGTTTTGACCCCAGTTTGGGTGTCAACCATTTACCCATAGCTGGGACCCTAACAGGTGCTACCACCCTGGGTTAGGATGAACCTGGGAATATCAGCAATTAAGAGGCGGTTCCACACTCCTCAAAACCTCATGA
This sequence comes from Acanthosepion esculentum, assembly GCA_964036315.1. Taxonomy (NCBI): domain Eukaryota; kingdom Metazoa; phylum Mollusca; class Cephalopoda; order Sepiida; family Sepiidae; genus Acanthosepion; species Acanthosepion esculentum. Next base: position 19,735,100 of record OZ038499.1, read on the forward strand.
TCAGAGGTTTTGCTGTTAGCTGTAGTTTACCGTCGTACCCAGGACGGTATTCCAGATGGTACTTGCATTTGGTACAAAAGAGTATACAGCAACAAAAAATAAATAAAACATTGGCACGAAAGGTGTTAAAAGTAAATTGGCACTGGTGATCATACCTCCCCACTGCATTTTATCTCAATGGTTACGGCAGAAACATGTTTCTAAATCATCCATATTAATGAAGTGTTAAATTCTCCATCTAGATGGAGTACAGTTAAAAGTCTTTACAAGTTCACACCAAATCTCAAATAGAACTTATATATATGACACAATGCTAAAGATGATGGGCAAATTGTCAGATCAGAAAGTACTAAACTCCTGTCGTTCTCTATCTTTATAAAACTCAGATTAGTCTAAAAATGGAGTTTTGTCGTCATATCTGTACTGGAGCTGCCAAATGCTCTCTTTGCAACTGTAGGTGATGAATCAATTTCTGCCCTACAGTCTCTTTCCGACCGACATAACATTGCAAACCTATCATTACCATGAAAAAATAATCTGATAAGCTGCATTCCCTCATACCACCAGTTCCGGCATTTATGGCTAGGACCCACCACGCTATGTTTACTGGGGCAAACATTTGTATTACATTTGGTAAGAAGGAAGTTCCACACAGTCAGTTTCTTCCCAAGAACTGTTACGTTATGGAACAGACGGTCGAGAAGATGCTTCCTGGTGACTACAATCTTAACCTCTTCAAGTTTAGAGTCAACCATTACTTATCCTACATGTCCTCATTATCAGCACTTACTTCCCCCCTTCCTGCATCCACAGAACTACATTATTTAGTAATGCTCTACCTTGAGTGGCTCTTGGAATTTGTATTATACGCACATTTATTAGAATAAAAAGTATGTATATAAATGTAATTGCATTGTAGGTGAAAAATTTGGTTACGGTTGATAAACATTTGGTCAAGGTCAATCCATTAATAAAGAAGGCCTAAACCACATATAAACATTTGGTCAAGGCCTAAACTACAGGTAAACATTTGGTCAAGGCCTAAACTACAGATAAACATTTGGTCAAGGCTTAAACCACAGATAAACATTTCGTCACAGCCTAAACCAAAGACATACATTTGGTCATGGCCTAAACTGATAAACATTTAAAGGCCAATCTGTAAGTAAAAATTTAATCCAATCTAATTAAAATAACCAATCTCATTCTGGGGAATTTAGGGATATCAGCTTTTGTACGTCATTTACTCCCAATGCTCACTGTCCAGTGTATTCTGAGTATTTGAAAACAGACCATAAATGGAAGAACACTGAATTAAAAACTGCCAAATATGGGTAAATAGTAAAGCAGTCTGCACTCTATAGCCATGGTTGGCAACCAGCCTAGGAGAGGGAGAATTCTCAATTCAAATATAGAGCCAGAGTCCTTAGGAGAGTTCGACGTCATCTTCAGTTTCATTCTGGCAACTCCTGCGATGACACCAATGCCATTTGTATTGACCTCTGACATTCCTTTGGACAACATCAGTAGTGTGAAGAGACATGCTGCAGAGACCCTGCTGAGGAAACGGCATAACTCTTCAGGCACCGATCCATGGTCTCTCAAGATGCCATTCAGAAGGGCTGCATGGACTCTCAAACTCCAGTCTAGGAGAAGGAAAATCTGAATCCAGTACCAGTTACTTGTGGAGTTAGCTATTCCATCCCATAAAACTACCATATATATACAGTGCTGTTCGATAAAAGTGGCACGCCTGATTTTTTTTACTTAAAAATTTTTTCGCCTATTGTTTTTGGGGTCAAACTAATTTTTAATCTTACTAATATAAAGACCCCTTCCCGACCACCTAGTAAAAAAGTCTACTCACCCTAAGGTATTCTATTGATAATTATAATTTTGGATATAAATGAGATTTAGGGAAAAATTATTATTTCCTGCAACTAGTAATCAATAGAAACATAACCGAACAGCTTTAAATAAAGAATAATAGAGGTGTAATTTATTTATAATAGGTAATATAGTTCGAAATATTTAATAATCTATGGGTCCTCCTTTATTTTGAATAACCTTTTCAACCCTTTTTGGCATTGACTTGATTAGGTTCTGGCAAATCTCATCTCCAAGCATTGAATTCCATTCGGATATGAAATTCACAATCAAATCCTCTTTGTTGCTCAACTGCTTTCTCGAGAGCCTGTACTTTATAATGCTCCATAAGTTTTCTATGGGGTTGAGATCAGGAGATTGGGGCAGCCATGTCATAACACTCATCTGCTTCTCATCAAAGTATTCCTTCATCAATTTTGATTTGTGACAGGGAGCATTATCCTGCATAAAAATGAGCTTGATGGGTGCAGACAAGATTCTAAAATTGTACTGCTCGCTCCTGGGGGTCTTTTCAATAGGTTTTAAGAAACCAGTTCCATGAAAAGAAAAGCATCCCCCAGAACATTACACTGAACGGATGCTTGACAGTATTTGCTGCTAAATTCAAAGAGCTTTCAAAGCTTCTTCTTCGGATTTTAGATCGCTTATCCTTTGAATTTAGTTCAACTTTCGTTTCATCGGAGAAGAGAACATTTAGTAAAAAAAAATCAGGTGAGTCACTTTTATCGAACGGCACTGTATTCAAGTATAGTGCAAGTTTTTTATGATCAGTTCTTTATTTTCACTCAAAAAAAAATAGGGGCTCACACTATACATAGGTAATTTTTTTGATGAGTTTAAAAATCAGGCATGAACAGAAACAGAAGTGCAGTATCTAAATCTTTGTATCAGATATTTTACGGTAAATGTTTTTTTGCTTACCATTTTCGGGTAGTTTTTTTACAAGAAAGAATGAAGACCTTTTATTTTATGTTCAAGATTATGCCCAGTTCTGCAATGTTCTTGCTTTTTCGATAAAACATTTCCACTTGCTTTGTTTTAATAATTTTGCTCCATCATATGATTGTTGCTTTTTAGTTACCTTATATACACTAGATTAGTGCGAGTTTTTTGTGATCAATTTTGACACCAAAAAATAGGTGGTCACACTATACACAGGTAATTTTATGAAGAGGTTAAAAATTTGTTGATTTTATTTGGTATACATAGTGGATGATGTCTGGCTCTTGATGTAGTGACAAAAAGGAAGAAACTTAGACTACGTAGGACGCAGGCCTAGATTAAAGGAGCTACCATAGACAGGCATGAATGAATACAAATGTATGGTATCTAAATCTTAGTATCAGAGCTTTGTATAAAAAAGAATGAATAAAAGACGATTTATTTGCAATAAAATATGTCCAGGAAGATGCCCAGCATTGCTCAGAAGCAAGGGTTGCATTATATATGAGGTATAGGGAATAAAATCAGGTTTTTAACAGGGGTCACACTATACATTTAGTCAGCTTATACACAAGTATATATGATACTTGATACAGAAACCACACTGCAACCCAGTAGGGTGAGGATGTGGCTCTAAATTTGACAGGGCATCTACAGGGTTAACAAAATGACAGTCTTGTAATTAGTACACTTCTGTTTTGTTTTTTTTTTACCTGTACCCTAACAAGACATTTTTTTTATACTGGCATGTTTTACCTGTACCCTAGCAAGACGTGTTTTTTATACTGGCATGTTTTACCTGTACCCTAGCAAGACGTGTTTTTTATACTGGCATGTTTTACCTGTACCCTAGCAAGACATGTTTTTTATACTGGCATGTTTTACCTGTACCCTAGCAAGACGTGTTTTTTTTATACTGGCATGTTTTATCTGTACCCTAGTAAGACGTGTTTTTTTATACTGGCATGTTTTACCTGTACCCTAGCAAGACAAAGAATTTGATGTTGACCATTAATTTGCGGCTTGCACAAATTAATCAATTGACAATTGGTACATTAATTACTCTGCATAATCTAATTAAGGTGCTTGAACAACTTTAAAGGCACTGAGGAGGGTCTGTCCAAGTGATGGATCCTAAGTGCCACTTAGTATTTGTAAATTCTTTTGGGAACATGGTCCTTCATGCCTGCAAAAAAGGTATGAAAATAAAAGCAGTGCCAAAAGGATGGTTTTTCCCTTGACACCACTATTATTTTAACTACCTTCACTCTTTGGCAATATTTATTGCTTTAAAAAGCAATGATTAGAATTGTAATAAAACCTAAACATGATGAAGATGAATTTATACATTTTTTTTCTTGATAATTTACACCAAAAATATTAAACAATATTTATTTATTAGATTGTTTATTTACAAGAATAATTTTATATTTACAACATTCTAAAAACTAATGCAATGCATTATTTATCATTTACCAATTTATAAAGAAATAAATATGAAAACAATTTTTCATTTATAAATTTATAAACATTTACTAAATTATTGAAATATGCGAACCAAATATGAGGAAATCCTTATTATTTACCATTTTAGGAAGTTCAAATCAATTGACCTTTAGGAAGCTGATGTTTTGCCAATCTTCTAATAAACAATATAAGAAAGAAAGAAAGAAATAATGTTTGTTGTTAATTCTAAAGAACAAAGAAAATGTGTAAATTCACTTTCAATATTTACAATTTTAATCATCAATTTTTAAAAGAAACCAAATTTGACCAATTCTCCTTTTAAATTGTTTCTTCTTTGCTCTAAAATAAGACTAAAGACATAAGTGCCTCAGCATGGAGCATTGTCAACAAGATTATTTTACACCTCATGACAATCACAATGAGTTTGATTATTACTGGCTGCTTACCATGCTGGCTATGGTAATTCCTTGTAGCAGGAGCAATTCGTACATCGGGAGGCTACGGTAGTTCCCTATAGCAGGAGCGATCTGGACATCGGGAGTCTACGGTGGTTCCCTATAGCAGGGGCGATCTGGACATCGGGAGGCTACGGTGGTTCCCTATAGCAGGAGCGATCTGGACATCGGGAGGCTACGGTGGTTCCCTATAGCAGGAGCGATCTGGACATCGGGAGGCTACGGTGGTTCCCTATAGCAGGAGCGATCTGGACATCGGGAGGCTACGGTGGTTCCCTATAGCAGGAGCGATCTGGACATCAGGAGGCTACGGTGGTTCCCTATAGCAGGAGCGATCTGGACATCGGGAGGCTACGGTGGTTCCCTATAGCAGGAGCGATCTGGACATCGGGAGGCTACGGTGGTTCCCTATAGCAGGAGCGATCTGGACATCGGGAGTCTACGGTGGTTCCCTATAGCAGGAGCGATCTGGACATCGGGAGGCTACGGTGGTTCCCTATAGCAGGAGCGATCTGGACATCGGGAGGCTACGGTGGTTCCATGTATCAGAAGCGATCCGTAGAGAGGCTATAGTGGTTCCCTATATCGGAACGATCCAAACATTGGGAAGGTATGGTGGTTCCCTATATCAGGAGTGATCCGTACATCGGGAAGCTACGGTGGTTCCATGTATCAGAAGCGATCTGTACATCAGAAAGCTACGGTGGTTCCCTATATCAAGAGCAATCCGTACATCGTGAGGCTACAGCGGTTCCATGTATCAGAAGCGATCCATACATAGAGAGTCTATGGTGGTTCCCCATATAGGAACAATCCAAACATCGGGAAGCTACGGTGGTTCCCTGTATCAGGAGTGATCCAAACATCGGGAAGCTACGGTGGTTCCCTGTATCAGGAGTGATCCATACATCGGGAAGCTACGGTGGTTCCCTGTATCAGAAGTGATCCATACATCGGGAAGCTATGGTGGTTCCCTGTATCAGAAGTGATCCGTACTGCTTCAGTCCACATGAAAGGATGACGCTGTAATTTATAACTGTGAAGAGCAATTCCACTTGCTGCATGTGTTCAGAAACTTTTAAGATTCATTTCCTAGGCCCCTGTATTACTGGAAACCAAATTTGACCAATCCTCCTTTTAAACTGTTTCTTCTTAACTCCAAAATAAGACTAAAAACATTAGTACTTCACCATCAAGCATTGTCAACAAGATTGTTTTACAGCTCATGACAAACTCAATGAGTTTGATTCTTACTGTGTGCCTTCCATGGTGGTTTTGGACTCTACTAAGCTAAGATGAAAACATTGTATTTTTTCTTTTCTATCCTTTTCTCCCAATCACCTCCAGCTTACAACCATATCATGTTGAAAACATCAGTTCCCATATGATCACCAAAGTTAATCAACGTCGTGCCTGCTCAGTAACTAGATGGATGACAGAGAGGCAATACCAGGTACAGTAAGCTTCTATGTGTAGGTGATGTAATGGATGATGACTTGGCCTTGGTTCCTCATCATCATCATTTGACCTCCCTATGAGAAATTCCATTTTTTTTATCTCCAATTATATTGTTTATTTACAAGAATAATTTTATATTTAAAACATTCTAAAACTAATACAATTAAAACTAATGCAATGCGATATTTATCAGTTACCAATTTATAAAAAATTAATATGAAAAGAATTTTTCATTTATAAATTTATAAACATTTACTAAATTATTGAAATATGTGAACCAACTATAAAGAAATCCTTATTTTTTTACCATTTTATATAGTTCAAATCAATTGGCCATTAACTGATTTTTGCTAACAATAAACAATCTAATAGCGTAAATAAATTGTGGTGAACCCATATCAGTACAGATGCAAAAGAGGCCTCGGATCACATGCAGCAGACATGTTTGCCAACACTAGTTATATCCGGGTTTTCCCTGTTAGCAGCGGGACAGTTTGGCATGTCTAGGTACAGGCCTCTCTGTCAAAAGCCAAGTCTTTGTAAGTTGTAAAATACCTCATGACAGTAAAAGTAGGAGGAAACCAGCAGTTGGCAAGAAATGGTGTCTTGTGAAGTTGGTCCCATGGGTATTTTGTACCTAAATTTGTTGTAGTTCCTGAAACAGTGTTATTTTTGTTACCTCTTGTCTCTTCCCCCCTCTTTGCCTATTATCCCCGTAGTTGCTGAGAGAGCAATCAGTTCGGCATTTCTCCACAATCTTAACAGATTTTTTGCTTACATTACAACATAAATAATCTAATAAATAAATAGTGTTTAATATTTGTGTTGTAAATTCTCAAGGACATATGTTTAGATTTTATTACAATTCTAATATTCCTGACACAGGCCAACATCGACCCTGAGAGATGGGAAACTGGTGCTACAAATTGGCTTTCCTGGTGTAAGACTATCTGAAGGGCAGACTGAAACTTTCAAGTCCAATTGTCAACATGGAGAGGATCTGCAATATGTTGTCAGGAGAGCCCGACTCACCCAGCTGCATCCAACACCCTCACACCTCTGTGACTCCTGCTCACAGCACTTCGGGAGTAGGCTGGACCTTCACAGACATCTCTGTCACTGACGCCAAAGGGGAGAAAAAGGGAATAGGGAGAGAGGATGATGATCTTGATGCTCAGTTGCAAGCGGATGCCAACGACAATAATAATCATCACGTTTTAAAACAATAAACATTGCTGAAAAGTGTAGGTAGTCAAAATAAAAGTGTTGTCAAGGGAAAAACCGTCCTTTTGACACTGTTTTTTTTTTGTAGGGACAAAGGGCCATGTTTGCCAATCTTTTACACTTGTAATTAGAAATCCCTTGTGAAGCAAACCTTAATCTTTGCTGAAAACAGTCCCCGTCTCTAAATCCCCATAATTTGGGCTAATCACCACCCCCTACAAAAAAAAAAAAAAAACTTACATCTTGATTCAGATGATTAAACATTGTTTTATACACCATAATTTACAGTGGCTTCTCATTTAATTAAAAAAAAAAAAAAAACAAATTAAACAAAGAAAAGCAACAAAAATGACAAAAAAAAAAACCAATAAAATTCCTACTGCATTGTTTCCTTGTAAAATGGTAACGTGACCAAGAAACTTCTAGAAAGCTGACAAGATACTGACATCTCAACCCCAAATTCGTGTGTGGTCAAGTCATAAGTCTCCATGTGATCACAGTCATTTCCCATACAATAGATCTTACCATCCAATTCGGCACAACTGCCAAAGACATCCTTGTATTGGCCGAGGCAGGTCCACGCCTCATTCTGGTCAATAACTGAAGGGTCGTATTGATAAAGCATATTGTTGTAACCTCCTTGAATAATAATTATTGAACCTACAGTGATAGCGGACATAACAGTAAATCCAGGTGTTTTGGCGGGTGGGACATCAGTGGTCACTATGGTCCACTGGTTGGTATCGGGGTTGTAGCTTTGAATGTCTAGCGTCTTGAAAAGGTACACGCGATGGTTGGCGCTGGTTGCAGTTGCAGCAAATTCAGGCCGGATCAACTCGGAGCACACGGACCACGAATCTGGAAAAAAAAGGGGGGAAAATAAGAAATAAAGAGGGTTTTAAGTATCTGCAAGAATTGTGTGTTATAACTGATGGTAGATTTCAGCAGAAGAAAAATTTTTGTAGCAGTTGTGGATCCTGAAATTTAATTTTATGTGTCCATAAAGTTCATGTGCACTTTGAAAAATTTATAATTTTATTTGTATTTGCAATAAAAATAATAGCTGCCCGAAGCTGCTCCTCCCCCACTCCATTGCATTAGAGAGGGTGGATCAGTAGTCGCTACCGAGACCAGCACAACTGACAGTTGTGGGCACTGCGGAATATTTGTACCTGGCCTGATCTTGTGTCACATCTCATCTCAGTGGGTAGCCTTTGTTAAAAACAACAAGCATTCCGCAGTCAAGATGATGAGGATAAAAGTGTAGTATCTGTTCCAGCAACAGCTGCCAACAACCAGCTCACAGCTCGCCATTGCTCCAGCCATCAATATTAGGCCACCAGCTCCAACAAGCTTCCTGCTCCAGCTATTCTCGCCAGCAGCAACGATATTGTTATAGTAATTTACCCACACATACAGGGACTCTCTCAGCTATAAATAGGAGCAGGTACTGCCTTTTGGAGTGGAAAATTTCCAGCAGTCAGCTCTGACGGTCGGACCAAACATTCTTGCTGTAACACTCTCATTTATATATGTTTGGATTACTGTTTCTGTTAATATATTTGTTTAACTCAATTCCTCTCTTTGTGTTTTTATTTCTGGCCCTAACAAGGCCACAACAGATATACAATAAACTGTCGTTTTCAGGACAACACCCTTCACTGATTACAAAACTATCTTTATCAGAACAACACTATTCTTGTACTCTACATGAGATTGCAGAGTTATTTTTTGCCTCGAGCACGGTAATAATTTTGTTCATATATTTTCCTTGACAAAAATAAACTTGGCAATATTTTTTTTTTTACTCAAGTCTTCATTGTGGTTTGTTGTGGTTTTCCGTCATTTAATATCTGTTTGCAGGCCAATATGCCACCTGGAACAGTGGCACTTTTCTAGAGATCTACAATCTTATCCTCAATTCCAATTCTCTCCAAGCATTTTCCAGTTTTCTAGCTGGTGTTCCAAGTGCTTCCATTACTACAGGAATTATTTCTACAGTCATATTTTAGTAGAATTATATGATACAATATCAGTGATCTGTACTAAATAATATGCTGAAAATGAAACAACCATGTTAGGGTCTTAGATAAAAAATGAATAATTGTTATTAATTAATTGTTATCTAAAAAGGTTGTTGAGTACATTTGCAGATATCTAATAAGTTAATCCAGAAACTCTGCGGACATTACTGGCTTTATATTTTGAAAACCTTTGAAGTCCTCGATAATTAACAACACATTTCTCATTGTTTCATTCTCGTTCTTTCAATTTGCTCTCATGTTATCTGGACATCTAAAAATAAATGAAAAATAAAAGCAAGAGGTAAATGCTTGTGCTTTTAGGAGAAATAAAATCAAAGATTTCTTTCACCACATGACAAACACGTGTTTCTTTATTTCTTTTTAATGTTTGCAGGCACACTTATTTTCTCTTAAATCCCCTAAACGTTCCATTATGTTTTTTTATTACAACCATACTTCCGCCAGTTTGCTCCGGTATTGCACTATGGGTAAGTATCCTCTTGCTTCTAAATCGTGTAATGTCAGTGAAAATGTTTTCTTCTCTCTGTGTCTGAATAATGTAAATTAAGTCACAGTTTAACATGTTTCGTTCTTAGGGTGTATTTAAGCTTTCAAAAAACAAACTCTCTGATTGTGTCTATCAAAACTAGAGTTTAATATGTTTATATATCTTGCGGGAACTTGAGACTTCAAAAATGACATTGTCCCAAGAAATGGGAAACTATGTGGTGGCTGGCAGCACATATTCAAGTATGCCTGTCTACCAGGGCAGCTAGACAATCCCTGTTGCAGATGCCTATGCAGGCAGATTTGTTCAACACCAACACAGGCACTAGCAGATATTAGGTTCTGGGAGAGAGCGCATTATCTGGCATGATCAATAGTCTAAACAAGGCCAGCATGCTCAAACCCTCAGCCATGATGACTTGTGACTTTGTGCAAACACTGATGATTCCCTATCTACCCAATTTCACTTACAGCCATTTTCCAAAGGTGCTTCATGCTAGGATCTTGATTGTGTCTATCAGAACTAGAGTTTAATACGTTTATATATCTTGTAGGAACTGAAGACTTCAAAAATGACATTGTCTCAAGAAGTGGGAAACTATGTGGTGGCTGGCCACTCCTATTCAAGTATGCCTGTCTATTAGGGTAGCCAGACAATCCCTGTTGCAGATACCTACTCAGGCATATTTGTTCAAAACAAACACAGCCCACTAGTGGTTTATACTGCAACTATGCTGAGCAGATATTAGGTTCTGGAAGAGAGCACACTATCTGGCATGATCAATAGTCTGAACAAGGCCAGCACGCTCAAACCCTCAGTCACGATGACTTGTGACTTTGTGCTAACACAAACATTGATGATTCCTTATCTACCTAATTTCATTTACAAGGCGTGGCATGGTTCACAGGCACTTTCCAAAGGTGCTGCATGCTGGGATCACCTCTGCAGGTAGGAAAAGATCAAGAAGTCACCTTCCTGATTAATCAAATATGATAAGATTTGGACCTGGAAGAGAAAATAATGACATAAGATGTTAAACTTTCTATGCTAATTCAAACAAAAGATTAAGAAGGAAACCCCTATCAATGCTGGAAAAAGCAGTAACAGCGACTGGAACAGAGAATCCTATTTTCCTGAAAAACTGTTTTAAGAAAAAGATTTTATAAATTTCAACCAAGAGTAGCACTAGCTGCTCGGATAATTAATCCTGAATGTTTCCTTATAGGGAAACGGCTAATGTTACCATTACCATTGTCAAAAACTAACTACCATGTAATTGTATCTGTAATGCTGTAATTTATTATAAAAGTAAAGAATTAATATGTGCTGACATTTTCATTTAAATTGGATAATTTTCCTTCGAGGGTTTGTGGCCCCCAGGATGGGAAACGTTCAAATCGACATGTAGTAGAGAGGGAGGCCCCATTTTTAAAGTTTTTGGGGCCAGAGCGAGACCCTAATATTCAATATAAATAGGGGAATCTTATGTAAAGTTGAGATATCTGAAAGGCTAATGTTTACACAGGTTATTGTACCTAATCTAACTCCATAAAGCTGGTAGACTAAGCTTTATCTAGCAAGGTCTGTAATACTGTAACAATGTACAGTTAGTACAGTCCTGATCAGAGCTTCCAAATCTAACCCTACAGGATTGAGAGATAATGATCCTTGTCACCAGCACCAAACAGATCTATCACTGGAGGGTGAGGAATCTCCTAGATCCTTGATATCTTCGTTACAGCTACCAAATGCCATGTGTTTTTCTGTGGTAGCCCCAGATTCACTATCTTTGGTTACAAAACAAAATGTAACATGATAGGTGACAGATATGCAGTCAATGGTTCAGCAATGATTGCAGAAGATCTGTAGAGGTCCCAAGCCCAGAATTGAAACATTGAAAGCCTGTGCCCGTTATATGTCACAGAGTTTATTTCAGATGTTGGGTAGATATGCGAGGGTTAGCTGGAGAGTTCATAGGCTTTACAAGATATGAATACAAGTAGACACAGCAGTTGATAAAAAAGCATGCAAGTGTACCAGAATACATATTATTACACTGGTACACATGCATATCTTTTAGTCTACCAACTGGTGAGTCTACTTATACAAGGGTCATTCAGTAAATAAGGTATAAGGACTTCTAATACAGATAGAAGCTTACTCTTTTTTTTATTTTCTCCCAGCACTATCACACACTTTTCCCATCTGTGCACAAGCTTCCATATTCCCTCAGCATAAAAATCTTTGGACTGATGTCTCAGCCAGTCGCTCACAACACTTTTGACTTCATAGTCACTTTTAAACTTTGTGCCTCTCGTGAACGCTTTCAAGGGACCAAACAGGTGAAAGTCTGAAGGGGCAAGGTCTGGGCTGTAAGGGGGATGAGGGAGCAGTTCCCAGCCCAGCTCGTTGATGGTCTGCACAGTTTGGGCTGCTGTGTGAGGCCGTTGTCATGATGCAAGAAGACTCCTTCTGACTGCTGACCCCTGCGTTTGTCCCAACAGATAAGCTCAAAGTCCTTGCAATGTCATCCACTGTCACCCTTCTGTCAGACTGAATGAGGTCATTGACTGATTCGATCACCTCAGGAGACCTCACTTCTGTAGGCCTTCCAGGCCTGTCTTCATCCTCAACACTGCTCCATCCTTCTTTAAACAATTTAGCCCACGTGTAGACCCACGTTTGCACCATCCGTTCTTGCATGGAATATTGCTGTCATATATGGTCTGGTGCTCCTGCTATAGGTCTCAAGGTCCTTGACAAAGTCCAGAGACAAATATACAAAAGTATATTACAGAATAAGCTTTCATTCAAATAATTTTATATTTCTGACTTTCAGTTCTCTATTTTATGTTTTGAAACTATATATATATACATACATACATACATATATATCTATATATATATATATATATATATATATATATATATATATATATATATATTTAAATATGAAGAAATATACTTTTAAGGTGTGCTATATTTATGGGATAAAGTGCTCACTATCAGAGATAGAGCATGTGCAAATATAAATATAAAAGTGAACATTGAAGTCAACACTCAGAGGCGACAGGCTGTTTCAAGCTAAACGCAATCGTCATTTATTTATTTTTTATTTTTTTTATTTTCCTCTTTCATGGACACCATGGTCTTTGGAGGCTTGTTTAGAGACCAAGTTAATGGCCATTTAAGCTTCCTTCATGTGAATTGCAGTAAAATTTTGAATATGTAAGAATTAAATATTACAGGTGGGGGGGCACCAGAATTTTAGAAATACTAAAGTGGGGCATGGCCCAAAATTGGTTGGAAGCAACTGGTTCACACGGATGTGATTAATTCAACTGCTTTAACATAAACTTTTAATGACATTTGGTTAACAATCTTTCACGGTCTTTTGAACAGGGCTGGAGATTTTGTCCTTGACTCTGGTTTAGGATCGTGTTTCCGGTTCCTTCTAAAGTCTTCTCATTCTCTTTCACTCCCAGTCACCCCTCGCGTCTTAGTGGTATTATTACCCTGCTTGGGGTGAATTGATTAAAAAATAGAATAAAACTAATTCCTTTCTCTTTGTGTTTTGTACAAAGAAGAATGAGACTGAATAAATATCCACTATAATGTAATTGTGTGATTTCCATACAGGAATCATTAGGAATTCATTGGCCGGCCATTGCTGTCGGTTGAAATTTATAAAACCGTTCTCTTAAAACACTTTTTTGCAGGAAATTAGATTTCTCAAGGTAACTGTTAGTTCTTTCTAATAATAATAGGAGTTTCTTTCCAAACCTTTTGTTTTCGGTCGTGTGGAAATTTAACAGTTTGTATTATTTTCTCTTTTGCTGTTTCTGCTTTTGGAAGAGTTCAAGAGATGCGTTTTTTTTTTTGTTATTTGATATAACTGTGTTCACGATTTAGCCATGTCGGTATATAGGATCTTCTTTAAGATTTATGGGATTTAATCGTTTGAAGCTATTTTTAATCACTGCTCTGAGCAAACGATTCCTGGTTGAAAACATGATAGGAGTCGATAAGTTTGCTTATCGTTTTGTTCACACTTCACGCCGGTCTTTTGAACAGGAGTAGAGGTTTATCCCTTGTTTCCTGTTTAGGTTTGGGCTTCTGGTTCCTTCTAAAGTCTTCATTCTCTTTCACTCCCAGTAGCCCTTTGCATCTTAGTGGCATTATTACCTTGCTTGAGGTGAATTTTAAAAAGAGGTTAATGATTCTTATTTATATTATTTACATTTGGTCTAATGTCCTTGTCTTTGGTTTTATTATTGCAACTTTTCAGCCATTGTACCTACCCTCTGGCCTTCTTCAGTAAATAAAGTAAATAATGATTATCCCACATAACATTCAGAAGTGTATTACTGAATTGTTATTATACAATCTCTATTAGTCTGGCAGAAGGATTAATCCAACACAGTTTTGGATCAAAGAGAGCTGGAAAAAAAAAACGTAATCAGTGGTGTACCAGTACATTTTTCTTTTCTTTTTACAGACAACTTACCATTATCAGAATGATAACAATGTACTGAGCTGGTGATGATTCTGTGTTTGGTAAAGCCGCCAATCACATAAATGTCACTGTCCATGACACAGACAGCATGATGGCGTCGTGGCTCCAAAAGAGAAGCCTTCATTGCCCACTTTCGCCTCAGCATATTGTAAGACCAAGTATTCATCTGCCATTTGTTGCTTCCAAGCTTAGCTTCACCCCCCAGCACATAGACTTCAACCCCTGAAAGAGAAAACAAAAACAAAAAGGTTTATGTTCAAAATTGTTGTAACCTATGGAAAGTTACTGAATAGGATAATCAAACAAAGGTTGGTAATGAACAATAATACTTAAGACAAGAACAACACATATAAGCAGTATTTACATTAGTCGGACTATTGTCCTCATCTTTGTCGCCATATTTGTCACAACGTTTCGGCCGTTGTACGCTCCGGCCTTCTTCAGGTGGTTGGAATTTCGAACCAAACCCTTTATTTCGATCACTGGGGTAGACTGTTCTAGTTCCACGAGCCATGTTTGATGGATGTCAGTTATCAGTTATGTCCTCAAGGACACATGGTACAGTGGATAAAGGCGTTGATTAGATCCAGTGACAGACCCAAAAGAGTGTGAGTTCAATACCCGGTTCAGGCAGTGGAGAACTTTCAGAGGGAAAATTACCAGGAGATAACTGATAACTGACATCCATCAAACATGGCTCGTGGAACTAGAACAGTCTACCCCAGTGATCGAAATAAAGGGTTCGGTTCGAAATTCCAACCACCTGAAGAAGGCCGGAGCGTACAACGGCCGAAACGTTGTGACAAATATGGCGACAAAGATGAGGACAATAGTCCGACTAATGTAAATACGGTACATAATACCTCATCTCAGAAATATAGACAAACACATATAAGATTTGCCAGCAGTGCATAGAAAAAGTAGTACATAATGATTCTCCAACTGCAGGATATCTACTAACTGCCCCACGCGGTCAGATGTGGCACAAGGCTGAATTTAATATGGGGTATCCGAGCCCATAGGATCGACTGAAAATTCCCCGTAGACCCTGTATAAAATGGGGTCAGGTAGCTGTTTCCCGAGACAAGAGTTTGCCCTTTGACATAGCCTTGTCTGGGGATCCTCTCTGCCTTCAGGCAGAGAGTTTGAACAGCACAGCTGGAGACGAATCTCCGACTGCAGACCCACATACAGTATTTACTACTGTATTTATATGAATGGGGACATACCCATTTTCGTCCGTAAGTATGTTATAACAAAAATAAAAAATAAAAAAAATAAACATACATTATTTCTTCAGTAGTGTAAAAAAAAAAAAAAAAAAAAATCTGAGCAAATATAACTGATGAAGGCCAAAGTGCACAACAGCCGAAACCTTGCAATAACAACACCATAGATGAAGTTTGCAAGTAAATAACTCCTCATCCCAGAAATTCAAACAAAAATTCTTCAACACAGGTTGCAGCAGAAATAACTCCCACATTTTAAATTGTCATCCGGTTGGTGCTAGTGAACTTAGGCAAGTGGCAATGGTGTCTTCATCGAACTAATGTCTTACCATTTATTTTTCAGATAAAATCAGTTACTATTATGGCTTACACCAGTGCAGACAGAGCATTTAGCATTGAAATGTTTTTATTTAAGACTGATGAATCTCTAATTGAAACAAAGAGATATTTTCACGCTCATCTCATGTTACATCAGAATGATGCCGTTTCGGATGGAAAATGTAATACTGATATAGGCTGAAAATTTCATGCCCACAGGTTCACTGCTTAAAAGAAAGCCAACTGGAAGACCTCAAATCACTCGGACTTCAGGATGATGGAAAACTTTCGAAATCGTCTACAGTAGTGTATGGTGAATAGAGTTCACCCTTAGGAGGATGTCATCTTTAAAATGAAATGAATAAAAATTTCAGCTCTTTAAACACCAGTAAAATAAATTTTTACTAGCAGTTACCTTGGTCTTTTTTTGTCTACCTTTCAAATGTGGGAGGTATTTTTGCCACACTCTGTATATAAAAAAAATCTAAACAAATATAGCTAGCATATAATATGGCATCATGTAATAAAAAAGAAAATTTTGGCATGTAATTTAGAAACAAGCTTCTTTATAAATAAAAGCAAGATGGCTGTCCATTTGTAATTGAGTATAGCCAGATATACACATTGCTTACACAATGACCATAGAATGGCTACCTGAGAATAGCAACTGAAATAAAATTAAATTTATGAAATTGGATAATAATCCATCCGGGATACTCAGATAAATTAATATTATTACTGAATACTCCATTTCTTCAAATAAGCACCCCTGCCCTGCATCAAAAAGTAATTTTTAAGTAAGTGTCTCCCCTCGGAATAGGAAAATCTGTGTTTTTGATTTAAAATATTAGGAATCATATATTCTTTTTCAATTTAAAAAAGAACAACAGCTAAATTAATTGATAGTGAATAGCAATACCATTTCTCGTTTGTTTTCAGATAACCTTGTTGTCAATTTTATTTCAAAGTCTAAATAAAAGAAGAGAAACCACACCATTTCATTTGTTTAATTTATTTCAATTCTTCACAAAATAAAATGACAACTAAAACCTCCTTGTTCGTGTTTTTTAAAAATTGGTTCCAATCCTTGTTGGAATGACTGCAAAAACATCCCCCTCCCCAAATTTATACACAAATCCTACAGATGCAGGCCACTTTTCAGTCTCATTTGCCATGTTTCTATTCTTTCTTGTCATGAAGTCAGGAAGATGTGATCACTTGTTTGTATCTCTTTTGTGTGTTAACACCATTCTTACTTTGTGAACGTTTGCTCTCATTACTGTAGCTCTGTCTACTTTTTCTTGCAAATATCATTTGCTTAATATTATTTTTGACCTGTCCTTTTCTTTCTTTTCTTATTGTTTGTTGCAGACTTTGTCAATTCTGTTTGTTGAGCATTTCTGCCAATTACATTTAACTATAGTCAATTACTCTATGCATTGGGTTAATTTATTCCAATTTTCCACAAAAAGTGAAAATTGAAACTCTCTCATTTGTATTCTTCAAAAATAAATTTATGCTCTTCACAGAATGAATTTTACTTGGCCTAAAATTGGGTTTCTTCACAGAAAACATGATGCCTAAGATTTAAAATTAATTTTTTAAAATGAAAAATTTTTCTTGAAGCTTTTAAGTTCAATTTCAAGCTAATAGAATAAATTTAATATTTCCAATAAGTACAATACATTGCTCTATTTCAAAATTAATTTAAAATTAACTTCAATTGATTGAAAGGAGTTGGGGTTTTTTTTTGTTTTGTTTTGGTTTTTTTGCTAAAATAGCTGGTTAGCACCATTTTAGCTATCATCATATAATTCCCTTCATTAAAAAATCTTTCAAAAATAAATTTGAGGAATATTAGCTGATTAACTTTTAATTAATCTGATTTGAAACAAATATTATTTACTTTAAATTTAAAATATTGCAGTAGCTGTTTATTTGAGGGCTTGATGTGTTTGGCTGCTTCATGACAGAAGGATGTTTATCTAATGTTTTTCTACGGTGGCTATATCTGCAAAAAATATTTGAAGGATATAACAGGAGTGCCATTTTTACATAATTTTTAAGTAATCTTAAAAATTTAGGAAAATCTTCTCCATTATGTAAAGTTTTATTGAATTTTAAATAACTTGGCTTTAAATTTGCTATGGTTATTGCTCTTATTTTCTGATAATGAACACCCATATCTACAAAAAGCAGCACATTTATACACATAGAAAAAAATTCAAAATTCTTTTAAAAATATTAGTGTTTGATTTTTACTAAGCTTTACTATTTGATTGTAAATATAGATTTACTTCACAATATGACCTCATGGGGTCAAAATTATGCAGAATTTTAAAAGATTTGAAACTTTATAAATTATTCTAACATTTAAAACACATGAAAACAATTCTTGTAAAAATTCATTATTCATAAAAAAATTTTTTAAGACAATAGTGTTCTTAATATATCTTATTCATAAAAGCAATTAAAAGCGTTTCTAATTAATTAATGTCTTAGTTTTATTGCATTTTTTATTTTACGATTCAGAGCAGACTTTCAGTAACTGGAGTTTATGTTTTACAAAAAAAAAGTTGACTTAATTTCTCCAAGGACATCTGCTTTTAACTAATATAAAAATTAAGTGGGTCAAAATTTAATTTCTTGAAATTCCTTAATTTAAATAAGTGTCAGGTAACTAGTATAAAAAAAAATCATATTTTTACCAAGGTTTTAAAAAAAATAAATAAATAAATAATAAGCCCTGAAAGTTTCTTTAAAATTTGACAAATACAGGGGTTGGACAAAATAATTGGAACAGGTGCAAATTCCACTCCTATATTTCAAAGACCTATTATATCAGGTCATCCCATAAGTTCTGTCTGAATTTTGAATAAAGAAAACAAGTGACCAAATGTTACATTTAATTACAGATTCAATCAACAATGTATTTTCCCTGATTATCTATGAGTTCCTTCCCTCTATTAACAAGCTTACTAATTCCATTACTGTAAAATTCTTTTGGCTTTGATTTGAAGAACTCACAAATGTCAGTTTTAACCTCTTCCTGTGTTACAAAAGCTGTTTCTTCCAAATGATTCTGTCAGCTACGAAACAAATGGTAGTCTGAAGGAGCAAGGTCGGGAGAATAAGGTGGATGAGGAATTTTCTCCCAACCAAGTTCTTCGATCTTTTGTGACGTGATTCTTGCTGTGTGTGGTCGCGCATTGTCTTGATGAAACATCACCTGTTTTCGATTCACTAGAGCAAGTCTTTTTTTCCTCAAAGCTTGGTTCAAATGCTCTAATTGCTGACAGTATATTTGAGCTGCTAAATTTCCTTTCTTGAACTCATAAAGCATTATGTGCCTCAAATGATTCTTAGGTACTTCCATGTTAGCAGGGTTTTAATCAAACAAAATTTAATTTTATTGTTCTCTGAAATAAAATTTGATCAGTTTAAATGCATCTAAACATAAAAATAATGTTCAGCTCCATTAGACATTATAAAATACTCTTTAAATTTTGTTCATTTTAACATTTAAATTTTTGGAGCATTTTTTCACATGGCATAATCTTTTTGTTTTAGCGAATTAGTGGAGATACCTACCTAAAATATTTTCAAAGGTTCACCGATTTTTTAAAAGATTTCAGTGAATGTTCTCTTCCTCCTGTGAGGACAACAATCTCTTGTTCTCGTGTCCCGTCTTGTCACATGTTCTTAAAAATATATTCTGAGAGGTTCATACATCTTGGAGAAAAATGTTCTGCTACTCTTGCTTAAAAGTGATTTGTCTTGACTTTATAATTTGTAAAGGATAAACAGAAGCATTGCAAATGAGAAATGATAAGCGCACTCTTCCTGCAACACATTCGAGGAAACATTTTTAAAACTTTAATTTCAAGTTTTAAAGAGGGAATAACTCTTACAAAATATATTCAGAGTTACTTCCCTTGAAGAGAAAAGTTGGCAAAAATTGATTATCAGATGTTATGAATAAAAAGATAAATATCAAAGAAAAACCTTTTTCTACTGAACTCAAATGTGCTTTTCCTTAGATTAAATTTTAAATAATAATCGAAAATAAAAGTAGTTAAATTTTAATGAAATATTTTAGCACACTTAACCGAAGATAAGTAAAGGCAGACTTACTTATCGATAGATGCAATGTTTTTTGGGTTTTTTTTAATTATTTCATCACAAGCAAGGAAATAAAGTCACTAAGACACATGGGATTATTGAGTGTGAAGGAATATAGGAAAAATAAAAACGTTATTAAGGAGTGAGAACAATAAAAGAAAAAGAATTAATGATGTAATGGAATAACCTGTCACCCCCATGATTGACTACACTATAGGTAGTAACAACCTATAAGTATCCATAAAGCAACACACTACGGGAGTTTATCTGGGATCTGTTACTTAGATCTTAGCTGCTGTTGAACTCTCTGCCTTTGGGCAGAGGGGAACCCAAAGGGAAGAGTCTCATCCGGGGTGGTAGACAGACCAAAATCTGTGTATGCAGGGCTAAGGGGAATTTTTGGCTGAGCCTACGGGCTTGGATTGCCCCACATTAAATTTGGCCTTGTGACACAGCCTACCTCATGGGGAGGCTAGTAAATATCGTCTAGCTGGGATCTGTTGAGTATGACTCAGACTTACATGAGAACTACCGACCTTCCAATAGCAGCACTCACTTTAGGATTGACTTGCAATGATCGTGCGCCTAACTGTTACCTTATTTCTTATTGTATTTGTTTTTACAATAAACCTTTACTTATTTTATCCACCGTGACTGTCAAGTATATATTCCTATTAGCGCAGAATATAACAATTAAGAAGATAAAGTTTGACATTGCATTTAACTTTTTGAAGATCAAAGTCATCTAGAAAGCAAGAAGCCAGAAGAGAGTTTTACAGGAAATGTGAAAGAAAATATTAGCATATATCTAACCATTTCAATTTGTAAAATGATGGGACCTAGCTACCAATTCAGTACTGCACTTAAATTCATAAAGTCTAGGTACCAAATCAGGAAAACTCATCAGAACAATTACCACAATTATTTATAGAAAAAGATTCAGTGAAGCTACATTAGGGCAGTTGGGGAAAGTGACTGAAGCAGAGATATCAGGTCAGGATCAATAACATTGCAGATTCTTTGGATTTTATCAAGAATCTCTGAATACATATCAGAAGCACCAGACCAAATGTGACAACAATATTCAATTCATGAACAAATGGTAAACTTATAATATAGCAAGCCTATTGGTACTCTATTGATACTGCCCTGTCAAATATTCAAACAAGTTCCATTTGTTAGTGTCACCAGCTTTACAGCTGAGATCTGCTTTGCTTGTCCGCAGGATTGAATTCCCATGATTTTTTTCATATCGATGCTTGTTCTTTTATGGTCCTCTCTGCTTTCTTCATGCACAGTAACCCCTTGCATGCTACTGGCATTTATTGCCTTGCATGGTATATGGTATGGATTAAAAAAAAAAAAAAAAAAAAAAAAAGAAATTCCACTTATAAGAAGGAAGATCTGCTCAGCCTGCTTCTTCTCAGCTCTTCTTTGTGTAATAGACTCCCTCATAGATGCTTTCTCAAACATTATAATGTTCTTCAAGTATAGGATCAATCATTATCTATCCACCATATTCTTATAATCTTTACTTCCTACTTTTGCATTCATATCACACACCTCATTCAGTAACCCTCTATCTTGAGTGGCTCTTGTATTGGATGAACTATAGATTTTTTTTTTTAATCAATTCACCCCAAACAAGGCGATAAGACCACTAAGATGTACGGGACTCCTGGAAGTGAAAGAGAATAAAAAAAATCTTTAGAAAGAACAAGAAGCCGAATCTATATAATGTCAATATCAGTGTTTCACACTTTTTCAATTAAAGGGACACAACTCTCATTACCTCATCTTCTTCTATATAATAAATGCCAATGTCAATGTTAGTGTGTCACACTTTTTCAGCGTTACTCCTAGACGCCTAGACCAACTTATCGTAGCATTTTGGAATCAGGACAACCTTTATGAGCAAATTAAAAACCTTCCAGTCCAGATCCAGACCCACAATCCTGAAATTCTGGATTCCCAAGTTTTCATTACTGCGATTGCTTTCATTGACTTTTTATGTGATATTTTTCAAGAAATTTTTTTGTACGATAACAATTTTTACAACATGGAAATAAGTTTGGGAATAATTGAAATTCATTGCAAAATTCAGCAAAACATCACCCATGAAATAAAAATAATTATTTGTTCAGAAAGTAAGGACCTACATACATCAAACTGTGTTTAAATTAAATGATGGCAGAAGAATTATTGTTGAATTTTTGAAAGGTAAGTTTTGAATATTAATGCAGTATTTAAATGTAGCGACCAATTTGGAGTTGTCATATCTATACCTCTCTGCCTGTTGTGATGAAAGCCCAATCAAGAGCCCTCCATAGGAGCTAGCTTAAATGTCACCCAATAGGGCAGCTTTTAAGTTAGTCATAGAATAAATTTCAGATTTAATGCAGAGATATTAGAAGTACAGAGATGACATAGAATTTAGAAGGAACCAGAAATCCAATCCAAAACAAGAGATAAATCTCTACTAATGTTTAAAAGAGAAGACAATAGGTGAACCTATATATTTGGTATGATAGAAACAAATTCCTATTAGTACCTATGACCAGTATTAAAACTGGTGTCAATCCAAAATTCTAAATACTAATTTCTCAGCAGTCAAACCATCACATACGTTGAGGTCAGAAGTGCAGGGTTTTGACTCACCCAGGTTGCTCTTAAGTTTATTCTCAGTGGGGGGGGGGAAAAAAAAATTTCTGTCTCATTGCCTGTCTCCATCCATGTTTACGTTGTCTTCTGTCACATTGTGCCCTGCCTGTCCACAAGAATCTCAATATTAGGATGCACATCAAAAGAATACCCCCAATCGCTTATTGCCCTCCAGGCATGGTCATTATTGCCAGGCATTTAATTCCGACCCCTGCACTTCAGTTTCCTATTTGCTTCACTTCTTGGTTCTAACCTCCTACAAAAAAAAATTACACATGCAAGAAGTTTTCTAATCTAATTTTCTTTCATTTGGAACCTGATACTCGTTGCCTTGTGCCAGACTGAACAAAATTTAAAATGTACTGATATGCATATATGTAGAGGCTTAATGGTTACCAGCATGATAATTAGAATCAGAAAGGCAAGTTCAAATTTCACCTGAGGTAGTTTGTCTTTACTTTTCACTAATCCTCTTAAGAAGAGCCAAGAATTCATCTCTTCTGATAGGCACTACTTCAATTGACTAGTCTGCTTGTAAAAAACAGGAAAATTCTTTATTTGGTTGGGGGGAGGCAAATAATTTTTGTAGGTTAGCACTTTCTTCGACCTCCTGCACCGATCAAAATAAGGATCTTTTCTGTTAATTCAGCACAAAATAAAGAGAATTTATATTTACTAAATTTCACACCAAATTCTCCCATTGCACTCCATTGCAGTTGGGTTGACCTTTTCAATCGCTCCAAATCTGGGCACTATCAAGTGCACAATTTCTATGTGTGGTGTCAGCGTTCATATTTGCCCAGATAAACAAGCCAAAAACTGATTTTTTTTTTTAAATGTAAAATATTCCTTGAAAGTACCTTGAATATCATCCAGACTTACGAAATGGGCTGATTTCTGGTAATTTTTCATTCTGAAGGTCGGAAATGTTGCAAGGCAAGCTAAACAAACTTTGATTTAAAATTTATAATTTCTTGGGATGAATTAAGATTTGTGATAAATAACTGCTGGAGTGAATTAAAAGGAAGGATCCCAACATAAAATAAAATTTGATTATTTTATCATTTTAGAAATGAGGCCCAGTTCATAATATAAATACATTTTATATAGGTACCTCCAATAATTCACTAAATAATCAGTATAGCATAATGATAAAAGGCCCCAAACTTAATAAGAGCAAAGTTTTATCGCTAAAATGTTTGTTATCATTAAGAAGAAAAAACAAAGTATTTTTTAATTATTTAAAAAAAAATTTTCCTTCTTGCGAACACATTCTAAATTTGGGTCAAAAATCAAGTTTTTTTTTTTGTTAACTTTGTAATACTTGTGGTAATGGTCATTTTAGTGTAGCAGTTTCGGGGGGGGGACCATTAATTTGGAAATTCTTGCAAAAATCAAATAATTGTCTAATTTTAATGAAACTTTCAGGACTTATTCTAAAATGAATGAATTTATTTTTGAAATTTTTATTTTTAGAAAATATATATTGGTAAAAATATTTTTTTTTTTTTTACATCTGTTACCCCCCACCCCATAAATTAATTTTATGAAATTTTCTAGAATTTCCAAGCGGACGCAAATTGTTTTATATTATTTATAAGCAGGACTCCTTGGAGAAATTAAATCATCAATTTATTTTTTTACACAACTACTGCCAACTTTTTAAAAAATCTGCTCCAAATCGTAAAATAAAAACTGCAAATAAACTCTCTAATTATCAAATTAGATAGGATTTTATTTCTTTTATAAATAATATATATTAAGGACATTATTATCTGAAGAAAAATTTTTCTATGAATAAAGAAAATACTTTATAGAGTTAACTGCACATTATTTTTATTTACAAATGTCAAGCTTGAGACTATACTTACATCAGTATGTACTAATAATATTGGGTTTTTTTTCCTAATTTATAATAATGCCAAGTTATGAATTATTATTTTTTTTATTAATATCTCTTTCGCTTTATTTCGCGATCGATCCTGCAATTATAAAATTCCGAAAATTTACCTCCCTTGCAAATAACTAGAAGAGAACTAAATAAGTGTAATTATCTCCCTTGGATCAAACAGGTAAAATATAGTTACCTCCCTTGTGCAAATATTTATCAACTAAATTGTCACTCCGAAAATACAAACAAGAATAGATCCTTTATATAAGCAAAAGATACAAATGAAATGAGTTTTAAATTTTTACAGTGTTCAACAGGTGTATCATAACATTGAAGTTAAATTTTATTTTATGGTAGCCTGGTTTTATTTTTTGAGAAATCTTTTTCACTGCCCTTTCAGGACGTTCTGTTAAGGCTACATTCGGCTATTTAACATTCATTTTTAAAAAGGCCTGCCTATGGAAATGGCGCTTTTGTCATATTCAAAGTATGATTCTTGTGACCTCAGATATTTATCCTTGAATTATTTCTACGTTTTAAAAAGATTTAGGGATCACCATCAGCTACAGTCACCATTTCACCAGCAATATTTTTTTTTTTCTTTTTGGTTTTTCTTTTTCACTTTTGATACAGCTGAATGTTGGAAGGGGGCAAATTTCACTTAAAAATAGTTATAACTAAATTTAAATGACATCGGCTTTTGCTGAGGTTAGATTTTATAGTCTGTCCCAAGCAGAGAGGCTCCCAAATAGAAAAAATACAAGTTCAAATCTCACCACAATTTTCATTATTTTCAATTTATTCTGCTAACTAATTGTAATTATCTCCCTTGGATCAAACAGGTAAAATATAGTTACCTCCCTTGTGCAAATCTTTATCAACGAAATTGTCCTCCGAAAATACAAACAAGAATAGATCCTTTATATAAGCAAAAGATATAAATGAAATGAGTTTTAAATTTTTACAGTGTTCAACAGGTATATCATTTTGCATATAAGGCATTTTTTTTTCTGTGATGTATCACAGAAAAAAAAATGCCTTATATGAAAAACTGAGACATCCTCTGGGCAGTTTCATCCTCAGTACTCACTACGATAAGTAATAATTTTACCTCAAATAGTTACTTGTACCAAATTTGACTCCACAGAATTATTTCTTCAAAGGACATCATCATTACTACTACTATTACTATGGATGTGAGGGTGGTGTAATCAGCTCTGAGAAATTGGAAAGCCAAGTTCAAATTCCAGTACAGTTCATTACATTCACTTATATGGAAATACCTTAGGGAAAGGTATGAATCATTTCTTCTCCTCCCAGTTATGGGATAAATAGGCAGATTTATATCGGGGAAATCTTTGCTACCTGGAAAACATTGTTGATCCAACGTTCACTCACGAGAAGAAAAAAAAAAGAATTATTCTTGTAATCACAAAAATGTTTCAGTTTTAAATAACACACAAAGGGTTGACAAGACATAAAAAACAAAATCAATCAACTACTACTCCTACCACCATCAAAGAAATATATCACCAAGTACCAGTGAGATTCAATGATACTAACTGATCCATTATAAGTAAATATGCCTTAACATTCGCCTATATCTGGCTTGGAACTATAGCAGAAAGAGATCTAAGTGAAGGGAAATACTGGTAATGGTAAAACACTACCATGGAAAACATAACAATAAGGCTTCACGGTATTATTATTATTATTATTATTACTATTATTATTATTATTATTATTATTTATTTCCTTTGATATCTGGCGTTTACACATTTCTTTCCGGGTCCAGCCCGGGGACCTAAGGTTAGAAATGGCATCATGACACTTTCCACTGCCAAAAAAAAAAATAAAATAAAATAAAAAAAAAAATAATTACATAGATAAAGCCCTTAAAGTGTGGGCTGTACTTGTCAGAACAATTTTTTGTATCTCTTTGAGGCATGGACTTCCAGGGATCCCTTCAATCAGCCTACTGGAATCTTTTCCAACCAGTCCAAGGGATCCAACTACAACAGGGATTGTTGATGTTCCCATGTGCCACATTTTTGAGATTTCTATTTCAAGGTCCTTGTATTTTGACAGTTTTTCGAATATCTTCAAAGATACATTGCAGTTTGCAGGGACTGCCATATCAATAAGGAGGCACTTATTTTGTTTGTGGTCTTTAATAACAATGTCTGGGCGGTTGGCTTTGATTGTTCTATCAGTGTGTATTGTGTAGTCCCATAGAATTGTAACAGGTCCTATCTATATTATTATTATTATTATTATTATTACTATTATTATTATTACTGGTATGTATGTATAGCTGGCCATTCGTATTCGAGGATACCCGTCTACTAGAGCAGGTAGCCAATCCCTGTTGCAGATGCTTGCCCAGGCGCATTTGTGTTTATTCAACACCCACAGAAGCCCACCTGTGGTTTATACAGCAACTATGCTGAGCAGACCTTAGTTACAGTTTCTAGCGTCATCAACAATTTGAACAAGGCCAGCACGCTCAATCCCTCAGACACGATGACTTCTGACTTTGTGCTATCGACGGGCCCAAGGGTTCCGTCTACCCAATTTCACTCACAGGGCTTGGGTCAATCCCTGGGATGGTTTTCAGGCACTTTCCAAAGGTGCTGCATACTGGGATTGCCCCCTCCAGTCCAATGACATCGGGAAGTCTCTTTCCTGACAAATCGATCATGGTGAGATTTGAACCCGAGTCTCATGGTCAGAATGCAAATGTTCTAACCACTCAGCCATGCGCCCATGCTACTGGTACTGTAAACAGTCGACTGAAGATGTAGACACGGCTGGGGAGTCTGCGCTAAGAAATTTAAAATGCAGCAAAAAAAAATTCATATCTGCAGAAAGCCGGACAAACAACTATTCAGTGGTTGAATTGTTAATGTGTTTTATATAGCAGAAAAGAATAGTAGAGAAAAGAAACGGGTTACAGAAAAAGAAAGTATTTAACGTAAAAACTCATACACTGGATTCTAGACAGAGAGAGAGTGTTGTGATTAGCTTGTTGTTAAATCGTCTCAGAACGATATATGACTTGCGATGGAGGGATAAAGATTTCTGTGCGGGGCTTAAAGTTGTAGTGGTGTTCCTCCTCCCAACGCTTTCCCGGGCCAATTCTCTCTTCTCTCTTCAAGAATTTTCTCCAGTCTGCATTTTACAGTTTTAATACAGTATATAGATAAACCCGGCTGATTATAACTGACCCTCGGCCCTACTACTTTGCACGCAATTATCACGGGGTTCTGGCTGCTTCAACCAAAAATCATGTGAATTGCAAAGTTCCTTCTAGCTTACTCAGCTCTATTTCAATTTTTAATCGATAAAATTATTTTGACCATTTCCATTGTCTTCTGATGACCCAGATTCAATGTGTACAACTTCTGCCCTAGATCAGATTTCCCCATCAGTAAACAAAATGCTCTGATTTAATTTCGCTATTCAAATCTACTCCAATTTCACTAAAAAAAATATACGTGTGTGTGTGTGTGTGTGTGTGTGTGTGTGTGTGTGTGTGTTTCCTAGACTCTCTCTCTGTCACAAAGAATACAGAGAAACATATATATTATATAAATTGGAGGAAGGAGGATTGGTGAAAGAGTAGGTATGCTTACATGTTGTGAATGAATTTAGTTGTGTTACTTGGTACTGGTAGATATGACGTTACCAATTGTGACAATCATTGATACCTATTAATTTCATCATGCCTAAATATACTGCAATAATCTCCTATCATTAATCAGCTGGAAACTACAGAAAGGGACATAACTGAAGGGAAACACAGTTAATGGTAAAACACTACCTTGGAAAACATTAAGGCAGCAGACAATTATGTCTGTCATACAAAGCAATGTTTTATTGCTGTAATTAAGTAAGATATTTTCAGTATTGTGATTTCTTGTTCTCTATGTACAGAGAGGTTTTTTGCTATGGCTAAAGTGATTTCATAATGTTGTGTAGCAGTGCATCTTTTAGGCTATCAAATAGAGAAAATGAAAGACAATGTGAATATTGCAATAAAAAAGCATAAGAATAAGATGAAAGAAATAGAAGAAGAAAACTATTAGAATAGACACCACTTCATTTAAGAAATTTGGACAACATAGCACTATTATAACTACTACTACTAGGTGTAAACAAAAAGAATGTATAATGATAATACTTAATTAAAGAACATCAGACAACTTAAGACTATTATATCTACTACTACTAGGTGTAAACAAAACAAAGAATGCATAATGATAATACTTAATCAAAGAACATCAGACAACTTAAGACTATTATATCTACTACTACTAGGTGTAAACAAAGCAAAGAATGTATAATGATAATACTTAATCAAAGAACATCAGACAACTTAAGACTATTATATCTACTACTACTACTAGGTGTAAACAAAACAAAGAATGTATAATGATAATACTTAATCAAAGAACATCAGACAACTTAAGACTATTATATCTACTACTACTAGGTGTAAACAAAAAGAATGTATAATGATAATACTTAATCAAAGAACATCAGACAACTTAAGACTATTATATCTACTACTACTACTAGGTGTAAACAAGCAAGAAAATAAGATGAAAAACATAAGATAAATTTATGATGACAATGCTTGTTAAATGAAAGTCAAATGAAATATATTCTTTTTACTTACCCAATGTACAAACTCGGTAACCCATATCTGCTTCAACAGGAGTTTTTACAGGATACATGTCGTCAATTTTAATGTAGCCTTTCTTGGGTGGATCCCAGCGCATAATTGACCAATTTGGGCTTGGAAAGTTGTTACTTGTCTTGCTCTTGTCCCCACCGACCCAGAGAAGAGCCTTGGGGATTTCTCGGCATTCAACACTCATCTCACCCTGTGAATAGGAAAAAATCCAAAAGAAAATATTCTTCACACCCAAACACAAAGGGAAAAAAAAATTAATTATAAAATGCATCAAGGGAATCAGAAAGAGTTTATTTGGCAATGACATATATATATATATATATATATATATATATATATATATAAGTGAACACAGAAGTCAACACTTAGAGGTGACAGTTTGTTTCATGCTAGATGTAATCAGGCCTGACGATTGCATCTAGCATGAAACAGACTGTCGCCTCTAAGTGTTGACTTCTATGTTTACTTTTATATTTACACACGCTCTATCTCTGATATTGAGCACTTTATCCCATGAATATAGCACACCTTAAGACTATATTTCTTCATATATATATATATATATATATATATACACACACACAGTGCGATGGGTAAATTGTCGCCATTTTATATTATATATAAAATACATAAAAGATTAATGGCCAGAGTTGAATCGGACAAGGAAACATTAGTATTAAAACGTGCTCAATACATGTGTGGAAAAATAAAAGTAAAAATAACATGCAGAGCTTTTAACTTTAAAAATCAGAAGGTCAGTTTGATCTGCTACCTTGCTTTCAAACTTACGGTATCTTCAAGCAATTTTTTATCAAATGACCTGAGGATACCATACGGTTGAAACCAAGGTAGCAGATTCAACTGACCTTCTGATTTGTAAAGTATATATATATATATATATATATATATATATATACACACACAGACAGACAGACAGACAGACAGAGCATGATGGGTAAATTATCGAAATTTTATATTTTTAATTTCATAGATGTGTCATTTTTGTTTTTTATTTTGTCAGGTGCACAGTACGTTGGACAATGTCTGTGAGAAAAAGAGCACCATGACACATTTCATTCGACCAGAAATGGTATGCTGTACTGTTTGTATTGGAATTTTCGGTGTGAATGCCAAACATTTCAGAGTGTCTGAGGACAGTGCAGAGAATTCAGAAAGAGTTGGATGAGTCTAATGGTGATTGCAAAGGTGTTGGGAGTGGTCACTAGTGATGGCAACATCATGCCTCCATTCATCTTTCCACACGGCCTCAGACTAAACACGGAGGCCTACATCAAGTGCCTTGAGGAGGTAGCGCTGCCCGGGGTCAAAAAGGTGGCTGCTGGAAAACCCTATTTCTGGCAACAGGGCTCTGAACCATGGCACACATGCAGGGGAATCCAGTCATGGCTGTCAGACAATTTCTTTAACTAGATCACCCCTTATATCTGGCCACCTAACTCCCCAGGTTGCAACCCCCTTGATTATTATGTGTGGGGTGCAGTTGAGCAAGAGACCAACAAAACTCCTTGTAACACCAAAGATGAACTGAAGGCAAGGATTATGACAGCATTCGCCAACTTAAACAAGAAAACCATGCAGAAGAGATGCAGGAGATCCGAGGTCGTGGTTGAAGCCAACGGTGATTTTATGGAATAAATTTACTCTTTAGCATTTCAAGATATTTTTGTGGAATTTTGGTTAACATATTTATTAAAATGAGATGTCAGTGTTATTTTTATTTTTGCATAATTTAAATGACAATTTATCCATCGCACGCTATACTTACAAACACAAAATTTCTCACCAACATACCTTATAGTCATCATTTTGTAACCCATTCCTTGCAGGCTGACCACAGCTGGACAAAAGGGTCGACAGGCACTTGGGGAATTTGGATAATAATTCAAAAGACTGTAAAACCTGAATCTGTTCATCGCCAAGTGATGGCAAACATAAGCAGGAATGGAAAAGAGATTCAAAATTCTTGCTTCGATTTTCCGCATCATGTTCAACCTTTAAAGATTAACAAAAAAAGTCATTAAAAAGTCATTTAAAAAGGTCATTAAAAAAGTCATTTAAAAAGGTCATTAAAAAAGTCATTTAAAAAGTCATTTAAAAAGTCATTTAAAAAGGTCATTAAAAGGTTCATTAAAAAAAAGTCATTAAAAAGGTCATTAAAAAGTCATTAAATATAAGTGAAAGATTAGAAATTGTTTCGGTTTCAAAGTGTGGCCAGTGTAATGATAGCAGCTTGAGCCATAGTGAGAAATCAGAGAGCAGAGTTCAAATTCCAGTCAAGTTTATTGCATTCACTTACACACTGATATCTTTCAGAAAGGTAGGAATCCATCCATTATCCCCCCAGCTATGGGTTAAATAGTAGGCTCTTTAATGTGGCTAGTCGCAAGTTTAAGCAAAGGAAAAGTCTGAATTCAAAACAGGGAGCGAGCAAATTCATCCTATTGAAACTGAAGCAGCAGTGTCTAGTATGTCAAGAACTGGGTACCTCAGGGAGTCTATGGGAGTTGAATGAGTGAGTACTTGGTTTCAAAAATATTGACTTATACCTTGTGAAATTAATAAGTCATGATGATGAAAAAAACATTTATTAGGCTGAGCCATAAATTATATCCATTTTGGATGAACTGACTGTAATGGTGGTTGGTAAAACCCATAATCTGAAATGTCAATTTTTAAAGCTGGTAGTCACACCTTTTCTATAAAATCTTCCTTTATCTCGTTTCACTGCATTTTAACCTTCTTCAAAACTAACCATGTTAATAAATAGCCAATCATATATATATATATATATATATATATATATATATATAAAATGATAATATTAGTAAACAGTATGGATATTTCCAAAAGGATTTAGATCCATGGAGAGTTCTATATCAAAAACAGAGCAATAATCACTACTATAAAAACACAAACACTTAAAATGTCATGAGGTGATATTTCTTTCGTTAAGGTCGGAATTCAACTCTTCGGACCTCGTAATACAAAATATATATATATTTTAGGATATTACAAAAAAACATGTAAGAATTGCTACACAATTGCAGTTGTGTTTCAACACATAACGATGTGTCTCCTCAGGTGATTGTAAATTACTGGTGAGTGAACTATTGTAGAGATAGGTAAACAAGAGATTTAGTTAGACATTTGTTTAGCAATGGGCACTGGTCTGATTTCCAACAATTACATTGATTAGTATCATTAATAATATTTTCATGTTGGAAAACCCAAAGCTTATAACTAGTTGGGCATTCAGTTAAATTACCTCTCTACCCACCTCCCACTTTAATTTCTCATGGACGTTGACTGTCTGGTATGTGTACATTTATTGTAACTATTTGTATCAGTCTTTAAGTTAATGTCTGGCTGCTGTTAGATGTTGGCCATGACACATTTCTAAGATAATAATTTCTAAATTGTTTCTTTTTCGCTTAGTTTGAATTTAATGTAGGTCATATTTGATTGGCTGATCACGGTAAAGCCCTTAAGCCTTATATATTTTTTTTTAAAAATGAGGATGTATTTTGCTTTTGAAAGCAAATTAATTACAAAAATGGAAAATTAAACATTCACTTGCCATTAATTTACAATCATCTGAGGAGACACATTATTATGTGTTTAAACACGACTGCAATTGTGTAGCGATTCTTACATGTGTTTGTTGTAATATCCTAAAATAAATAATATTGCTCTACTTTGTATTGAGCCCTCTTTTAAATTAAATGTTACAAGTATTGGAAGTGTATTACATTTATTCTCATCATAACTGTATATATATATATATATATATATATATATATATATATATATATATATATATATATATGGCTTTTGGGGCTCAAAACCTACTTTCCAAAAATCAATTTTTGGAAAATAGGTATGGCCGAGAACTTTTCAGCACCCAACTCTGATGCATGTAAATATTAGGTTGAATCATAAGTAATTTTCTATTTTTGGAGCCAGTAGTAATGTCGAATGTACCTTCCTAAATATTTCTTAAATATATCATAACAGGTGATGAAAAGTGGGTTGCATACAACAATGTTCAGTATAAAAAGACAGTGGATTGACAAGTATAAATCTCCACAACCAACATCGAAACCAGAGCTCCATGGAAGAAAGAAAATGGAGGATGGGATTATTCGAGGTGGTCTTAAACTTCTGGGGGCTGGGAAATTTCCTCGATAAACACCTCCACCATCATCACCTCTATCCACTTTTATTGGGCATCAAAGAGTAGGCATGAAATGACGCCAATAGGGTCAATGCTTCATCTGTAGAAAGCACAATTTGAAACGGTCCTTGACAGGCTGAGAATTATTTGTAATCAGTAGCAGACTGGGGATAAAAATATTGGTCGTCAGAGGACAAAGGGGGCTCATCCACAACTAAAATGCTGTTTAATTTTCATAACAAGTAGATAAAATCTTTTGAAAATAAATATGGGGGAAAAAGTGTACAATTAAAAGTTTTGTAAAAAAAACTGTATTCATTACTAACTACAGTGTGCATATTATTACTTTAATAAAAAAAGGTTTATTGGATAACACTAAAATACATTCTAGTATAAAAAGAAATGCTAAGTTCAATCTAAGGGAAACAATAATTGAAACAAAGCAAGTTCAGTCGGCCAATGATGACAATTCCAGAACAACGTAACTATAAACAAAATTTCTTTTCTATCCTCTGCCAGCCGCTATGATGGAGAAAGCATTACCTCGAACTGTCGCCAGTGAGACAAGCTGCAAGAGCCACTCCGTTTCGCAAGGCTCCTTCCTTAATCGAGACGCAATTGCGCCAATCCTCTGAAGTGTCCACTGCCACAGGAGTAAATTACTTTAATTAGTACTGTACATATTATTGACAGTAGATACTAAACGTAAATACAGAAGGTTATAATTGATATTTTTATTCCACATCCTTCCACTACTTCATTTCTTTTCACGCACCGTTTATTTATGTCCTGTTCCATATTTTCTTATTCGTTTTTATTACTAAAACAGTTGTCTGTTATTTTATTGCATTTTTATTTGATATAGAAGGCACACTTGCTATCAGGCAAGCTGGTACCCAGGCATGACAGCCACTGTTTGTAATACAAGGCCATCAAAAAGGTTCTTACCATTTTTCATTTATTAGAAAAAGAAATAGGTATACAGCAAATTTGACATACCATTAGTCCTTAAAGTAATTTCCATTGGCATCCAGAAACTTTTGCTAATGTACCTCCAGCTAGTGTGCAATGCCCTGGTGCTTAAAATCAGGTCTGTGAGTGTCTGCCTCATTTGCAAAGGATTCCCCATAAAGTTGGGAATCGAAGAGGTGGTAATCTGTTAGTACAAGGTAGAAGTAAGGTAGATGGCACAGTATCTCCAAGCCAACTTGCTGTATAATATCCCTGGCTACCCACACCACATGAGGCCTGGCATTGTCATGGAAGAACAGTACGCTCTTGTGATTAACCAATACTGGCTCCTCCTGTTTCAGCACCTGCTGCACATTTTCCAACTGCTGCAAATACAGGTCCACATTGAGGGTCTGGCCCATTGGTAGCAGCTCATAGTGTCCCACTTGCCGACCAGTCCACCCGATACAGAGCATGATCTTGTGTGCGTGTAGAGGTGGTCTTGTGATGTGAGGCACTGGATCCCATTGTGACAACCAACGTCTGGTACATTTGGGAGTGTCATGCAGGACCCACTTTTCATCAATCAAATATGAGTATATTGTGGTGCCAAGAAAGCAACAAGAAACAGGCTGTCACTTGTTGTGTGTGGGGTACCCACTTGTGCACCTTCCGTATGTAATGCAGGTGAAGTCTGCCAAATTTCGCAACCCCCAGAAGTTTATTAAGACCACCTCGAACAATCCCATCCTCCATTTTCTTTCTTCCATGGAGATCCGGTTTCGATGTTGATTGTGGAGATTTATACTTGTAAATCCACTGTCTTTTTTATAGTGAACATTGTTGTATGCAACCCACTTTTCATCATAAACCTGGAAGCATTTGATAAGCTCATCACAGGTTTGGTTGTTGTCATCCATGGTTGTCCGCATCATCCTGCCACTGTAGAGTTCATAATAAAGGAACAGATCTCACAATTTGAACTTCGGAAGTTGCTGCCTGGCAGTGTGTTCGCACACAGCATTATCCCCAAAGGCTTGATGTATTCAGCAACTTGATGCAGCTGCGGACAAGCCCACCTTAAAGTCATGAAGTAGATAACCCAGGACAAACTGCTTCAGCAGCGCCATGTTTCCTCACCACTGCTCAAGCTACAACTGATGTGTGTGCACAATGCACCTGCATTGGTCAAGAACAATACCCCCCCCACACACACACAGTTCGACATGACGTACTCATTTGTGTATCTATTATAACCTAGGGAAGGTTACTGAATAGAATAATCAAACGAAGGTTGGTAATGAACGATAATACTTAGGACAAGAACAACACAGATAAGATTCGTCAGCGGCACATAGAAGTAGTAGTCAACGGCTAGAAGAGTGTCAAGTGAATTTCACGATGAATCTTTACTACTGTATTTATGTGATTTTATATTTATATTTTATATTTATTTGTATTTATATCGTCCAAAGGTATGCTAAAATAGATCATTTCTTCCCACACAATGACAAGGACTTTTTTTTAGTTTAAAGCAGTGGTTCCTAACCAACTTTGGGCCATGACCCACTTTGGCATTTCTAAAATTCTGGTTCCCTCACTGTAATATTTAATTCTTACATATACGCCAATTACACATGTACATACATACACACAAAATATTTTTTATATATGCATATTGTATCTGCATCGTATGTATTAACAGGCATGAACATTAACACTCTCGCTCAGACTCAGAAGAAAACAATTCACTGTTAATAACTCATTCTCGAATTGCACCCTTATTCTGTTGGCATAGTAAGCCGACGGGGTGCACATTCTATGCATGACCCACCAAAATATTACCATGTGCCCCACGTTGGGAATCATTGGTTTAAAGTAAACAAAGACTTTTGTACATATCTATATAAAACAGGTATGAGAGAAAGAATGCTGCTGGCAGATAAATGTATAGGAAGAGGATTTATTTTTCTAGCCCAAGCATTTGCTTAAAACAAAAAAACTTTCTGATATTGTGGCATGCCAATGTCAAGACCTTTCGCTAGAGAATATGTTCAAATGTCTGAAGTCCAATGATGTAAAAAAGCATTTACTTCACAAATATTTTTCAACATAACCTTTCTTGACGGGGAAAATTTCTGATCAAGATTTAGCTTCTAACAATAAACGTGCCAGCTTTTGGATTTCATAATCCATGCTGGTCTTTATCAACAGATTTAAAAAAAACCCAAAAAAAACCCCAAAAAACAAAAAAAAAAAACAGAAAGGAAAAATATTAAACAAACTATAAACACACAAGAAAAAAAAAAGCATTAAAATAAAAGAAACTCATTAATCCAAATGAAAAAAAAAAAAATAAAACAAATATCGAGAAACATACAAAATAAAATGTTAAAAAATACATCAACAAAAGTATAAAACACTTTTTAGCATTGTTTTCAACCTTTTCAACTGAGAGTCTATTAAATTTAAGTGAATGATTACGAATTGTTTTGGGTTCAAAATATCTGCTGATGAGAGCAACACATTTTATTTTTTTTTAAGGGATGGTGGGGAAGACAAAAATATTAGGACTGGTGATTTTTCAACCAGGGTGTCATGATACCCTCATATATTGCAGACAGTTGTTAAAAGTATTCCATATTGAAACATACATGTAACGCTAGCAAAAATGGCTTACCTCTGGCACAAAAACGGATTCAGATGTATCTCCCGCATAAAATATTCTCAAAAAGAAAATGGAAGTATTACAAGTTGTATACTTAAAAAAGACAGACTTTCACAAGAATCTCCTTTAACGTATGTACATTTCAATCTATCAAATGTGCTTAAAGACATGAGAGAAAGTGCCATTGCTGTAGCGAACAGGAGATACATGTTGTTGGATTGTCAGACATGCTACTCTTTTTGTTGAAGGAAATGGATTAGAGGAATTTATTACAGCCCAGAATAAGCTGACAACAGACAAAAAAATGTTAATGCTTTCACAATGCCTGCATTAAAAGCTGCCAGCAAAAATTGTGCCATCAGGTATAATTTAAGAGATAAAATGTCATTACCATGGTACCCTAACAATACACCATGATATTACCAGTTTTTTTTATTTTTATCATTTCACCTCGGGGGAAGCAATAAAGCCACTAAGACGTCACTGAGTGTGAAAGAATTATGAGAAAAAAAAAATATTACTAAGGAGAGAGAACAATTAAAGAAGACGAATTAAGATGACAAAAGATAACTATTGAAATCACGTCTAAATTTTTGAAGATCAAAGTTGATTGGAAAGCAAGAAACCAGAAGAGAGTTTCACAAGTGACAAGTGCAATGGAAGAAACTGTTAGCAGAGAACTTATGGTTACATCTAGCCATTTAAACTGTGAAAGAATGAGACCTAAGTGACAATCTAGTACTGTGCTTAAATTGATAAAGTCAATGAGCCAAAGACAAAAGCTGATTAGAACAATTACCAGGAAAATAGCTATATATAAAAATTTTGTGACTTTTGTTTGTCTGCCCATCTGTCACACCCTCTAAAATAGCCATATATTGTCAAATTGAAACCAAATTTTGGGGAGAAGAGCAAGAAGGTAAGAGTGTACAATGTACAATTGGTTTTACTAGCATGCATAGCTTAGTACAATAAATTTTCATTCATATTTTTTTTTAAATTAAGTTTTATTATTTAACATAAAAAATACTCCAACTATTTTAAAAACAATTTAATGATCAAAGTAACAAATACATATTAAATAAAAATGCAATATTGTTTTTTGCATATCTTTTAAGATTTTATATTTACAAGAACCTAGTTTCCAGCTTACTCTGTGCCTGCAAAAACTATAATTCACAAGGCTAAATGTTTCAAAGGTTGGAATTTGGCACCAGAAAGAAATATTTACACATGGCCAGTTGTATGTTGCATGCTCAAGAGCAAGAAATCCTAAGAATTTATTCTTCAGTGTTATAAAGGAAGACAAGAATTTTCTAAAAAATAATATTGTTTACCTCGAAGTCCTATAAAATTAAATTAAAGAAATTCAACTCTAAAGTATCGTTTTTGTCTAAACAAATAAAAGCTGATTCAAATTTTATTGACTGATTTGCAAAATTGAACGAAATATAGTTTGTAGATCTCGACAAAAAATGTGGGCGATAACTTCAACAATACCAAATATTGTGGGGATTTCAAAAAAGTTCTAGTTTATAGAAAAGGTCCCAGGTTAGCTACATTTACGAAATGTCTAGATGTAACTAACAGTTTCTTCTCTCACACTTCTTGCTTGTGGAAATCACTTCTTGTTTTCCAGTCTAGTTTTATCTTCAAAGACTTAAATGCAATGCCAACCATTATCTTGTTTTCTTAAATTCCTGTTCTTTTATTGTCCTCTCTCCTTAATGGATAGCTGCTTGGATTGAGAAATCAGAGAGTCATGTTCAAATTCCAGTTGAGTTATTTACGCACACTTGGGAAACATATGAATGCACCCATTCTTCCCATCAGGTTTTCTGTTAAATAGTAGGACATGTATATGAAAAAATCATTATCTCCCAAACATTATTAATGCAATAGCCAGATGCAAAAACAAAGGAATTGTTCTTACAATCCAAAATATTTTTTGGCTATAAATAAATCACAAAGGGTTGATAAACCATAAAAAAAAAAAAAATCACTTGTAGATTCTTTTACCATCTGTTATCTACCTCAGATTCCGTAGGCATTTATCTTAAACAAGATAACAAACAAAAACATTCTTCAAAAATGGCCTTGAAAGAGTTTAAGAAAGAAGTAAAGCTAATGGAATGGCCATGTTAATCGCCGAACATAAATCCAATCAAATATTTGGAGCATGAATTGGAAATTGTTGTTAATAAACCGAAGCTATGGAATCTGAATGATTCTGCAGAGAAGAATGGCTAAAGTAGCAATTATGAGATACAGAAGACGTATTGAAATCTAAAGAAAACATTTACAAGAATTTATCTATGCTGAAGAAGCCTTAATTATCAAGAATTAGTGGAAGGGATTGAATACTTATGCAAAACCCATTATCGTAAAGCATTGATAATTTTAGAAATTAATTAATAAGATACATTCTCTCTTATTAATTAACATATAAAACATTTGATGCTACTTGAATAAATAAATGTCATCAAATAAAATTTGGAATCGCTAATCAGAAAAAAGAAAAAAAATAACCATAGGGTGGTACACATTTATATACAACTTAAATGTAATTAATCATTATTATTAATATAGTGATTTACTAAGAATAGCTTAGATGTGGCACAAGGCAGAAAGTATGGAGCACCCACCAAGAATCAAGCTAACTAATCAGTAATAACTGACCTAGCAAGACAAGCTTACTAACCATTACCCCACTTTGCAATGCCCAAATACAGTGACTTACTAGGCAAAGCTTAAATGTGGCACAAGGCCAAATGTATGGAGCACTCAGTGAGAATGGAACTCACTTAGTCATAACTGATCTAGCTAGACAAGCTTGCTAACCATTACACCATAATGAAATGTTTAAATATAGTGATTTTACTAAACGAAGATTAGATGTGGCACAAGGCCAAATGTATGGAGCGCTCAGTGAGAATTGAACTCACTACTTAGTCATAACTGATCTAATGAGACAAGCTTGCTAACCATTAAACAATAATGAAATGCCCAAATACAGTGATTTATTAAACAAATATTAGATGTGGCACAAGGCCAAAAGTATGGAGCACCCAGTGAAGATCGAAATCACTACTCAGTTGAAATTGATCTAGAGGAACAAACATGCTAACCATTCCACCAGGCTGAAGTACCCAAATATTGTTTATTTACACAATTTATTTATTATATTGTTTATTTACATTATTCACATTGTTCGGATTGTTGTCCGCATCTTTATCGTCAAATTCACATTTCAGCTGTTGCATGATCCAGCCTTCTTCAGATGATTGGAATATCGAATTGCACACAATATTCTGGCCACCGAGGTAGATTGTTCTAGTTCACCATGCCATGCCTCTTCTGGATGTCTCAGTTATCTCCCTTTAACTCAATGCTCCAAGATTTTGTTCACCACTGCCGTAGCCAAGTATTGAACTCACAACTCTTTAGGTCAAGTCACAGGTCCAAACCAACGCTTTTATCCACTGGGCTATGTGTCTGGTGCGTACAACGGCTGAAACGTTGTGAATGTGGCAATAAAGATGAGGACAACAGTCCGAACAATGTAAATAGTGTAAATAGTTACAAGACCTCATCTCAGAAATATAGACTGTGAATATGGCAATAAAGATGAGGACAACAGTCTGAACAATGTAAATAGTGTAAATAGTTACAATACCTCATCTCAGAAATATAGACTGTGAATATGGCAATAAAGATGAGGACAACAGTCCGAACAATGTAAATAGTGTAAATAGTTACAATACCTCATCTCAGAAATATAGACTGTGAATATGGCAATAAAATGAGGACAACAGTCTGAACAATGTAAATAGTGTAAATAGTTACAAGACCTCATCTCAGAAATATAGACTGTGAATATGGCAATAAAGATGAGGACAACAGTCCGAACAATGTAAATAGTGTAAATAGTTACAATACCTCATCTCAGAAATATAGACTGTGAATATGGCAATAAAGATGAGGACAACAGTCCGAACAATGTAAATAGTGTAAATAGTTACAATACCTCATCTCAGAAATATAGACTGTGAATATGGCAATAAAGATGAGGACAACAGTCCGAACAATGTAAATAGTGTATATAGTTACAATACCTCATCTCAGAAATATAGACTGTGAATATGGCAATAAAGATGAGGACAACAGTCTGAACAATGTAAATAGTGTAAATAGTGACAAGACCTCATCTCAGAAATATAGACTGTGAATATGGCAATAAAGATGAGGACAACAGTCCGAACAATGTAAATAGTGTAAATAGTTACAATACCTCATCTCAGAAATATAGACTGTGAATATGGCAATAAAGATGAGGACAACAGTCCGAACAATGTAAATAGTGTATATAGTTACAATACCTCATCTCAGAAATATAGACTGTGAATATGGCAATAAAGATGAGGACAACAGTCTGAACAATGTAAATAGTGTAAATAGTTACAATACCTCATCTTAGAAATATAGACTGTGAATATGGCAATAAAGATGAGGACAACAGTCCGAACAATGTAAATAGTGTATATAGTTACAATACCTCATCTCAGAAATATAGACTGTGAATATGGCAATAAAGATGAGGACAACAGTCTGAACAATGTAAATAGTGTAAATAGTGACAAGACCTCATCTCAGAAATATAGACTGTGAATATGGCAATAAAGATGAGGAGAACAGTCCGAACAATGTAAATAGTGTAAATAGTGACAAGACCTCATCTCAGAAATATAGACTGTGAATATGGCAATAAAGATGAGGACAACAGTCCGAACAATGTAAATAGTGTAAATAGTTACAATACCTCATCTCAGAAATATAGACTGTGAATATGGCAATAAAGATGAGGACAACAGTCCGAACAATGTAATTAGTGTATATAGTTACAATACCTCATCTCAGAAATATAGACTGTGAATATGGCAATAAAGATGAGGACAACAGTCTGAACAATGTAAATAGTGTAAATAGTGACAAGACCTCATCTCAGAAATATAGACTGTGAATATGGCAATAAAGATGAGGACAACAGTCCGAACAATGTAAATAGTGTAAATAGTTACAATACCTCATCTCAGAAATATAGACTGTGAATATGGCAATAAAGATGAGGACAACAGTCCGAACAATGTAAATAGTGTATATAGTTACAATACCTCATCTCAGAAATATAGACTGTGAATATGGCAATAAAGATGAGGACAACAGTCTGAACAATGTAAATAGTGTAAATAGTGACAAGACCTCATCTCAGAAATATAGACTGTGAATATGGCAATAAAGATGAGGACAACAGTCCGAACAATGTAAATAGTGTAAATAGTTACAATACCTCATCTCAGAAATATAGACTGTGAATATGGCAATAAAGATGAGGACAACAGTCCGAACAATGTAAATAGTGTATATAGTTACAATACCTCATCTCAGAAATATAGACTGTGAATATGGCAATAAAGATGAGGACAACAGTCTGAACAATGTAAATAGTGTAAATAGTTACAAGACCTCATCTCAGAAATATAGACTGTGAATATGGCAATAAAGATGAGGACAACAGTCCGAACAATGTAAATAGTGTAAATAGTTACAATACCTCATCTCAGAAATATAGACTGTGAATATGGCAATAAAGATGAGGACAACAGTCCGAACAATGTAAATAGTGTATATAGTTACAATACCTCATCTCAGAAATATAGACTGTGAATATGGCAATAAAGATGAGGACAACAGCCTGAACAATGTAAATAGTGTAAATAGTTACAAGACCTCAACTCAGAAATATAGACAGATATTATATTGTTTATTGGAATGGTTGGCAAAACATCGGCTAATTGCCAATCGATTCAAACTTTGTAAAATGGTAAATAATAAGGATTCCCTTAGTTGGTTCCAATATTTTAATAATTTAATAAATGTTTATAAATTTATGAATAAAAAATTGTTTTCATATTTATTTCTGTATAAATTGGTAAATGACACATATTGTTGTAATTGTATTCATTTTCAGAAGAGGTTGTAAATATAAAATGATTCTTGTAAATAAACAATCTAATAAATAGTGTTTATTATTTTTGTTGTAAATTCTCAAGAACAAATAAAATGTATAAATTCACTTTCGTATGTCTAGATTTTATTACAATTCTAATCATTATATTTAAAATCAATGAACATAGCCGAGGAGTGGAAGTAGTTAAAATAATAGTGGTGTCAAAGGAAAAACCCTCCTTTTGACACTCCATGTTTTTG
Organism: Acanthosepion esculentum; assembly: GCA_964036315.1. Lineage (NCBI taxonomy): Eukaryota > Metazoa > Mollusca > Cephalopoda > Sepiida > Sepiidae > Acanthosepion > Acanthosepion esculentum. The sequence continues at coordinate 19,778,582 of OZ038499.1, forward strand.
TTGTTTTAAACAATTATTCGGATGGATTTATTCCAAATTTTCAACTCATATTTGCAATTCTAATTCAACGGGAAGTTAATGTGATGAAAATACGAGAAGATAATAAGGTTTCGTGGGACATTATTAAAACTTAAGACCGAAATTTCAATCTATTCAGTTCAGATATGCTGACAGGATACTCCTTTAAAAGGGACAAGGAAATGTGACAGGATTTTACAAGCAATCTTGTTGGTAATGGTATATAAATTCTTGGTTTAAAATGTCAGGGTAAGTAATGCACATCAATCTCTCCCTTAAAACTTCTACAGCAGGCTTGAGATATTTTCACTTGTCCCTTACAACCAGTGTGGGAGGGCCTGTAAAAATCATTGGATAACCTTCTAAAGATTTTACCATAATTTCATTCAATGGACATGCAGGTGACATATATGTGACGAAAGACACGACTTACCTCAGAATTCGAAACAAGCGCGAACGTGTCTTGCCTGAAAAGTGATGACAAAAAGAAATATGGCCGCTAATGAAGATGCAATTTATCCACGTATATCTCGTCCAAAACGAGACGATATTTGCACGCAGGCAGATTTTGGCCATATTGGAATAGCATAAAAAGCTGGGTGCCAGCAGCACGACAGAACTGAAATCATTCAGCGGACAGTGTGCAATAGAGTTGTACATACGGATTGACAAACGAATGAAGACGAAGTCGAATTAGGCGCGGCTGAGTTGGTGTCTGTTTCACAACTGCCCAGTGTAACAGCTAAGAAAGGGAGCCACGCAATCCATTTCCTTGAGGCGACCAAAGAAGAAAAAATAGCTGGCCTGTCGGTGAGCACCGCACTGCAGTTTTTGACCCCCCCCCCCGCCATCATCACCGTTTTTTTCTACAATATATATAATAGTGGCTTAGAACTAGAAATCAGTGGGGTTGTGTTTGAATCCCAATTACATTTGTTACATTCACACAGATATGTTTGGGAAAGGTATAAAAGCACTTCTTCTCCTAGTTATAGATTAAATAACAGGGTAGACTAAACTCTCAAGCTATAGTTGGCAACCAATCTAGGAAAAGGAAAACTTGGAATTCAAAACTCTATGTGGCTCTGGTGGAGCACATACTTGAACTGTAACTAAGGTCTACTCAGCATAGTTGCAATATAAACCACAGGGTGGCTCTGTGGGTGTTTTAGAAATACAAATTAGTCCAAGCATCTGGACATGCTCGGAAACACGCAGCCATGCAGATGAGAAATCACACCAATTTGCAGTATGCCTTCTTTCTCAGATCAATGATTAAAAACAGCTTTGAGTGAAGAAAACCTGTCGGTCTTAGAAACGACCATCCTTCATTGAACCACGGAGACTGGCGTCACAGAATTACAAAGAACTGTACCAAATAACAGAAACCACGTCACTTGAAGACTTAACAACAGTGACAAATAAAATGGATAGCATATGTAAGTCGAGGATAAAAAAAATTAAATGACATGATCAAGCTGTGGATGTTCCACATTACTTCAAACAAAAGATTAGGAAGGAAACTCCATCAATACTAGAAAGAGCTATAACAGCTCAAGGACATGAGAAAACTATTTACCTGAAAAATTGTTTCAAAAGAAAGATTTTATAAACTTCAAGTGGAATGGAAGGAGTACTATCTGATTGGTCAATAATTGCTGAAAGTTTCCTTGTAAGGAAATGGCTAAATTAGCTATGAGAGATGAGGATAACAGATACTACACTTAGTATTTACTCATATCCGCATGGTGTCGGGGCATGACACAAAGCCAGTTTAATATGGGTAGTTGAAGTAGGTGCATATGAGCCAAATCCAAAAATTACCCAATCCCAACAACAAAAGTCACGCTGACATCAATACTCCACCAACCTGACCCCCTTTGCAATGAAGATGCTGCCGCAGGGTTAGAGATCACACATCCTTTAATAGTTTTCTTTTTGCGCATGTGTCCGAAGACAAAAAAAACAGCTGAGAGACAAAATGTAGTTTGTACACATAAAGGCAGATACTACACTTAATATTTAAGTACCGCCTCATGGTGGCAGGATGTAGCATAAGGTCTGTTTAATGTGGGGAGCCCAGGCGTGTGCACCTGGGCCAGGATCAGAAATAGCCCAGCCCCAGCAAGAGTCAATTGCACTGGCATCAGTATTACTACCAATCCCCCACCACTTTAGTGCGACGAGAGAGGTACTGCCGTGGGTAGCTGTTCCCTGAGATTGGACACATCCCAATAATATTTTCAGTTGCGCACTGCCTGAAGACAAAAACAAAACTGCCTAAAGACAGAAACACAATTGAGAGATAAAATATAGGTTATCCACCCAAGGACAGATACTATACTTTGATCCTAGCCAGATGGGCAGGGAGCAAAGACAAGCATAACTTAAGTAGCACTGGTCGCTCGATTAATGAATGCCGAATGTTTCCTTATAAAAAAACATTACCTTTAATATTACCATTAAGGTTGAAATAACTCTGGTGTTTTAATAAACCAGATGAAATAATAGATAAATTATAAAATATGGCAAGGGTGTGTTGAGGTTGGGGGGAAACACCTAACCAATTACTCTCCCAAGAACTACGGAGTAGCAGGTGAAGAAGAGAAAGAGACAGGAGGAAACAAAACAACACAGCATCAGAAACCACAGCATGGCGAGCGGCATGCAACTTGACGAAGAAACTGTCCAAGGAAATGACTTTACAAGACACCAAGTTTTGCCCATTTGTGGTTTTCCCGTTGCTTTGATTGACAGAAGACAGTTGAGAGAAACACAGATCAAGTTGCAGAGAGGCCTGTATCTGGACATGCAAGGCTGTTCTGCTGCTAATGAGGAAAATGAAGATGTAACTGATTTTGACAGACATGTCCACAGGGCCTCTTTTGCATCTGTACTGATGTGCGTTCACCACACATCCACCCAAAACCTTGAGGAAGGCATGACACAATCTCTTCTAAGAATGCATAGCAATTCACTGACAGAAAAAGGAAAACTGTGGAAAGATATTATAGCCTATAGCCTGAAGTGACATAGCAAGAAAGATAATCCCTCATCTTAGGAATTCAAAAAAGGTTGGAAAATACAGGAGTCAAAATACCGGGAAAAGCCAACAAAGATGAGAGGGCTAGTGCAATGACGATTACACTTTGATCCTAGCCAGATGGCCAGGGAGCAAAGGAAAGCATCATTTGTGCAGCACTGGCTTCTCGGTCAATGAATGCCGAATGTTTATTTACAAAGAAATATTTACCATTAATATTATCATTAAATAACTTTTGCCAGAATTTCTGAGAAAGATTAAAACGTACTTACCCATTTGACCAAGGTGCGGAAAACAAGGAGTTCATCTGTAGTATTGAGTCGTCTGTCACTAAGAAAAGCTTTCAATTCATCAAAGGTCAAGTCAAGAAGATCTTCATTGTCTGCAACTTGGTTGAAATACCACAAGGCATACGCCTTGCAATAGTCATACAAGTCGGTCATGAAGAGCGTCGATGCAAGCATCAGCACGGCAAAGCAGTTCTGATTCGCATGATCCCAGAGAAAATCCTTGCAGCGTGTGTAAACATCTGTGAACGCCAGCATATCCGCTGTGCGTGTCACGTCAAAGATATTTTCACGGTCAATGAGAAGTGGTTTCCTATAACAGAAATCCAGAATAATCTTAAAACTGTTTGCAGGCACACATTTCAGATCGATTGTGTCGAGGTTCCTCTCCTTCATCGGACGCTCAAACATTGCCTTGAAATACTGGCTGTTTGTGGAGAGGATTTCCTTGTGACATTCAAGGGTTTCATCCTCTATAACAAGGGAGACATCCGGGTAGCCAAGCTCCTCTATGTATTCAGAGGAGACATGAAATGGCTGCTCACAGTTCGATATCGGTTCAATGTCATTTTGAGAATCGTAAGGATTATTAGAAGATCTGTTCATGTCACAGCATTGATCAGCGTTTGTATCCAGAAACTGGGGGGAGTACTGGAAATAAAAAAAATTATATTGCAATGAACTTCAATATACACTTTTTGCATTTAATGTAAAGATTAGAGTGAATTAGTTTTGGTGCATTCATTTAATAAATACTATGTGATATCACAGAATCCTTAAACACCTAGAATTAAAATTACAGTGTGTTTCTACAGTAAAATAATCTGCAATGATCTGCCTGGCATCTCAACATCCGTCACTTTTCCAATACTGTGATGTGGCTTCCATCTGTTCTTTTATTTTTCTCTCTCCTTAATAGTTTTTTTTTTCTCATATTCTTTCACACATAGCAACCACTTACGCCTTAGTAGCTTTATTGCCTTACTTGGGGTGAAATGATTATGCTTTCCAGTCAACTCTGATCTTTAAAAATATAAATACAATATCAATCATTATCTTCTGTCTTCTTAATTCCTGTTCTTTTATTGTTGTCTCTCCTTAAGTTTTTTTTTCTCATATTCTTTCACACTAAGTAACTCTTTGCAGTTTAGTGGCTTTATTACCTTACCTAAGGTGAAATGGTTAACAAAAACATGCAAATTTTGTGTCTCATTCTGAATAATAAATACTATGTGATAAGACCTAGAATTAAAATTACAGTGTATTTCTACAGTAAAATAATCTGCAATGATCTGCCTGGCATCTCAACTTCAGTCACTTTTCCAATACTGTGATGTGACTTCCATCTGTCTTTTCTATAAATATTTTCATGGCTGTTGTTCTAAGCAGCTCTTCTTCTTCATACCTTGACTGCATGAACTTAAATGGATTGCTCGATTGGAAATTAGGTCTCATTGTTTTACTGTTGAATTAGCTAGATGTAATCAGAAGTTCTATTCTAATAGTTTATTTTTTTTCTCACACTTCTTACTTGTGGAACTCTCTTCCCAGTTTCTTACTTCTCTGCCACCTACAATCGTCAAAAATGTAAATACAAACATCAGTTGCCATTGTCTGTCTTCCTTAAATCTGTTCTTTTATTGTCCTTTCTCCTCACTAAAGTCTTCGCGTTCTCTTTCACTTCCAGTAACCCCCTTGCGTCTTAGTGGCATTATCACCTTGCTTGAAATGTTTTTGTAGTAGGATGATGTAGAAGTAACACCATATGGAAATATACACTTTCTTTTTCACTAAGAGAGGGACAAAGAAAACTCTCTCTCTCTCTCTCCTCTCTATTACAGCCTTCTTCCTCTCCTTCTTTCTATTGTTCCCGAGAGCACTTGATTGGGCTTTCATCACAACAGACAGGAATGAGTAGATGCAATAGACAACAATAAACTACAGAAGAACTTAAAATTGATCACTGCATTTAAATATTTAAGCTTGCCTTTTAAAAGTACAATGATATTTCTTCTGCCACCACTTAATTTAAAGACAATTTGATGTACATAGGACCCTACTTTCTGTACAAACAATTATTTTTATTACATGGCTGACTTCCACAATTAATTCTTATTATACACAAATTTATTTCCAAGTTATATAAATTGTTATATAAAAAATCACTATAAACAATCACAGTAATGAAAACTTGGGAATCCAAAATTTCAGGCTATATGACGATTCCGTATAAGATACAGGTTCGAATCCTGTCGGAGAACGAATATTTTCTATGAAACTTTCTCGGACATTCAGGCCGGTAAATGTCATTTAATACTGTTTATTATAAAACCGAGCATTTACTTAAATACTTGTATCTATAAAAAGAATGTTAAACATAAAAATGTCTTTAGATAATTGTCGGACTTTGTCCATTTCATGTGTGACGTCATTTTTTTTACATTTGATACGCCATGAGCAGATATGAATGTACCTGAGAGATTCAAGGAAGATTGAAGTTTATAAGCAGTAAATTCGACCTTTGCTAATCGAACGATCCTCAGTGGCCGAATCGGTTAAGGCACGTCAGGCTATATGACGGTTCTGTATAGGATACAGGTTCGAATCCTGTCGGAGGACGAATATTTTCTATGAAAATTTCTCGGACATTCTGGCCGGTAAAGGTTGTTTAATATTGTTTATTATAAACAGAGCATTTACTTAAATACTTGTATCTATAAAAAGAATGTTAAACAAAAAAATGTCTTTAAATAATTGTCGGACTTTGTCTATTTCTTAATATATATATATATATAATGTTCCCCTCAAAGATAAAAATAATCTTAACAAAATCAACCTACAACTGAAACCACAAATATTAGGTTACCAATACTATACCAACACCCCTGTTTGACACACTTGTCCCCTCAGAGCCCCAGAATGAAATATATAGGATTATGGATGATTACATTATGATTACAAATCAAAATAATATTAAAATATAAAAACTCTATTAGACTGACCGTATATACCAGGGGTCGGCAACTTTTAAAAACGTTTCATTTCTATTAATGCAGTTTACCTACTATTGTATATATTACTATATAAAATATATTGTAGAACCAGTATATTGACCTTGACTTGTATAAAAATAGGTATAGCTCCAACCTATGGTCCAGTTCTCCTGCTATTTATCTAAAGTCCGTTGATAAAATCCCAAGAAGAATCAGCAATATTATATGTCCTAATCTGGCCTCTCAGCTTCAGCTACTCCCCACTACCACCGTAAAGTTACTTCCTTGTGCCTTTTCTATAAATATTTTAATGGTAATATTAAAACATAAGAAAACTGTATAGCTAAACAACTCTGTTTGAGGCACTAGTCACCTCATGGCCCCAAATGAAGTAGATACAATTATGATTACACATAATATTAAAATATTAAAAATTATTGATTAATTTGTTTTTACAGCTCATTAACTGTTAGCAGATTATTTAAAGCCAGAAAATATTTTTAGATTCTAAGAATTTGGTGGGTGGGGTCGGAGAAAATAATGGTTTAGTGATACAAGGCTTACTAATTAGTGAAAAAATCACAATACGGCAATAACTGACACCAACAATGCTTATAATTCCAGAGACAGAAATCGGCAAAATCTTCAGATTAGCATGAAGACCAGTGTTATATTAGAGTAGCCCTTTTCCTAGACAGAAAACTTACCAAAGGTTTAGGTTCCATCATGCACACATACATATTTATGCATATGGATGCCGAAAGGTTCTTGGTTGACTACACTTTTCAGAATATGACCAAAATTATCATAAATTTTGTGGGGAAGGGCTTCTTGGTCAGATGAGAACTTTTCCACACACTCATTTGTATATATATATATATATATGTGTGTGTGTGTGTGTGTGTGTGTGTGTGTGTGTGTGTGTACTATATTTCTGAGATGAGTTATTATGCACATTATTTACAATATTTGAACTATTGTCCTCATCTTTGTCACCATATTTCTTACAATGTTTCGGACGTTGTACACTCCGGCCTTCGTCAGGTGGTTGGACTGTCAAACTGAACCCTTTATTTCACTCACTGGAGTAGACTGTTCTAGTTCCATGTGCCATGTTTAATGGATGTCAGTTATCAGTTAACTCCTGTTAATTTCCCTCTGAAAGTTCTCCACTGCCTTAGCCGGGTATTGAACTCACACTCTTTGGGTCCTGTCATTGGCTCTAACTAATGCCTTTATCCACTGTGCCATGTGTCCTTGAGCAAAATAAAGGGTTCAATTCGACAGTCCAACCACCTGAAGGAGGCCAGAGCGTACAACGGCCGAAACGTTGTAATAAATATAGCGACAAACATGAGGACAATAGTCCAAATGATGTAAATAATATATATATATATATATATATATATATATATAGATAGAGAGAGAGAGAGAGATAGAGAGAGAGAGGGAAATGGTTATAGTTGTTCCAACAAGAGAAAAATGTATATTAAAAAAAAGAGAGAGAGAGAGAAACCACAAACGTTTTTGGTTATAATGTAAATTTGTTTTAATGTATATATTATTTTTAATTCTTCATATTTCTATCTCACAGGTTTCTGGTTTCATGACCTTCTTCAGGCAAATAAAAAGAATAAATTTTTAAAGGAATAAATTTTCCTTATGTTATTTTAATGTTTCATTGTCCATTTTTCCTTATTTGTAATGAACCTTGATCTCATTTCTGGACTGTTGTCAAAAGTGAACTTCTGTCTAAGTGGTAATAAAACCATTAGGTTTAGTCTGAGAGGTGGTGATGATATATATATATATATATATATATATATATATATATATATATTTTATATGGGCACATGGCTGAGTGGTTAACACATTCTGACCATGAGACCCAGGTTCGAATCCCACGATGGTCAATTTGTCAGAAAGGAAACTTCCTGATGTTATCAAACTGGAGGGGTCAATTCCCGCGTGCGGCACCTTTGGAAACTGCCTGAAAATCATACCACGGGTTGACCCAAGCCTTGTGAGTGAAATTGGGTAGAACCCTTGGGGAGCATTGATAGTTGTGCTAGCACAAAATCACAAGTCATCGTGACCGAGGGCTTGAGCGTGCTGGCCTTGTTCACATTGTTGATCACGCTAGATAACACGCTCAATCCCAGAAAACTGTGACTATGGTCGGCTCAGCATAGTTACAGTATAAACCACAGAGCAGGCTTCTGCAGTAGGGATTGGCTAGCCACACTAGTAGACGGGTAGCCTCAAATACGAGTGGCCAGCTATTATATTTATTTATAACTTAGCTGGGAGTAAGAAGTGGTAGCTTCGTACCATGCCCAAGGGTATTTGCGTGTAAGTGAGTATAAGAAACCCAATTGGAATTGCATTTTCCACCATTTTTTTGCAGCAATTGTGGGCAGTTATGAATGCAGCAAGGGTCCAACTACACTAAACCTTGTGATCAATGCTGAATTAATGGTTAAATTGAGCTAATCAAATTCAGGGATCAGAGTTACCTTCAGTGGTAGGATATACTTTTTACATAGCAAACGAAGTAACATACAGAATGATAACGGTGTCAAACACACTCAGCACTAAAGAAAATTTTTCCTGAAGATCAAAACTGTTTTTATTTTGATAAGAACAAAAAAAATCAACCTAGCTAAGCATTTAAAAAAAAAAATGAAAGAAGCCAGTAAATACACGATGTGAAAACAAGCAAGCAAGATCTTGCTGAATAAATAATATTCAAGGTTTTAGAATTAGAACTATTTAATGTATTACTGATGGCTTGGCAAGCATGACTCTTAAATTGAAAGCTAAAAATAAATCCATTCAATAAATCTTTCTCCTGCCCAAGTGCTGACTGGTGATGTTTGAAAGCTATAATAATTATCTTAATGAAAATTTATGACTTATTAAACTTATACATCTTAACTAGGGATAAGTGATGCTGCTGTATGCAGATGTTGGCAACTTGACAAGCTATGGTGCAAAATGTATGTGGGTGATGCCGCCCCCTGGGGAGGGATGGAGAAGAAAGAGGAACACAAAAAAAAAAAAAAATTGTGCAAAATCATTTCCACAACCAAAAGAAACAAAACAAGGTTTAAGAATAAAAAAATTAAAAAAAGTAGAAAGAAATAATAAAATGCAAAAAAAAAAAAAATAGGAACAAAATTCCTTTAAGCAAGTTGAATTGTTTATGATTGGTGGTCAGTGATAATTGAGCTACTTCTTGGATCATCACCTTGCCGTGAGGGGGTGGGGGATAAGCATGTGTGTCACAATGATTCTGAGAACAATGCCGTAGGGAAGCTTAGTTTTTTGGATGGGAAAAATCAATTCTTCATACAACATTGCTCATTAACGTCTGAGCGAAGAAGGAACTAAAACAGCAAAACCTCTGATCAGGAGATTGGTTTGATCCTCAAAATCGCCAAATTCATGAATAGTTATATTTGAGAAGCCATCAAGAAAACTCAGGTTACGTTTCTCTGACCGTAGCTCAATTATCTTCCCTATATATGTCATAAACTGCACCTGTTAAACTTTTTAGCTTGGGTGTCTCTTGGGCCTTGTGCAGGGTGAACATCATTATATAGAGCAAAAATAATAATTTGACACAATTATAATCAAATAAGCTGTGTGGTTTATCTAGGGAACATTTAGAAATGTGACATCGACATCAACAGATGGGAATCCAGTGCAATTGACAGGATTCCCTGGAGATCTATTGTCAGAGACGGAAAAAAAACAATCTTCAAAACCAAACAAGACAAAAAGAAGATGTCGAAAAGAAAGACATCATCAGCAACCAAGGTGTATCCTTTACCCCACCGTGCTTCCTGTAATCAGAATATGGGACCAAAATTCCTGTATTCCAATCTCAAGATGAGATACAATACTGTCTCAAATGTGCAGGATCAGTCGCCTTCGAAATAGATTTTTTTTTAGATCGTCAAAGCAGAATAGTCAAGATGTTATTGCACAAGGCAGTAGTGAATCCAACTCTCCAGTATACCTCCAAGATCTGGACAAATTATCGACGACATCTGCTATTCCTTGGAAAATTTCACCAGCGTTGTCTTCGAACTATCTCGATATCCGTTGAGAAGAAACCTCAGCGTACTGGAACAAGCTAAAATGACCAGACTTGAAGCCATCGTCATGAAGAATCAACTGGCGCAAATGGATGACAACCGGCTACCGAAGCAAATCGTTTTACTCCTAACTCAAAGAAGGAAATCGGAAAAGGAAGATGACAGAAGAAGAGATACAAGGACATTCTAAAACGAAGCATGAAGAAATGTGACATTGACATCGACAGATGTGAATCCAGTGGAATGGACAGGATTCTCTGGAGATCCATTGTCAGAGACGGGGAAAAAAACAATCTTCTAAACCAAACGATCAGCCGAAGAAAAGACAAAAAGAAGACGTCGAATAGAAAGACATCAAATAGCCGAGGCCTAATCCACCATCCAGAACAACCTATCCTCAATGTCAAAGGAGCTTTCAAGCCAAAATCGGCCTCATTAACCATCTCAGAGTTCACAAACCCAACAGAATGGGGAAAACAGAAGAAGGCCATCATCCTCGTCCTCGAGTGATAACCACGGTCGATATTTGAGGTGGTATCAATTTGTGCAGATTTCACATGCACACACACACACCATCCATAAACACATACATTTTCCTTTTTTTTCTTTTTCTTAAATCAAATTCACCCTAAGCAAGGTAACAAAGCCACTAAGACACAAGAGTTTATTGGGTGTGGAAGAGATAGAAAACGGAAACATTCATAAGGAGTAAGAACAATAGAAGAGTAATCAGGAAGACAGTAGATAGCAATTAACATTGCATTTAAATTTTTGAAAATTAAATTTGGCTGGAAGAGCCAGAAGAGAGTTCCACATGTGATAAGTGTGAGAAATGAAACTGTCAGCATAGAACTTATGGTTACATGTAGCCAGCTCAACTGCAAATTGATGACACCTCATTGCCAGTCTAGTCAGTCAGTTAAGTGCCATATGTGATACACACTTGGACAATCATGTATCTTTCGATACATGACCGACAAGGCAGATTTTTTCCTGCAGTAGGTTGCCATTTCTTTCTGCTGTAGACTGGTTGCCAACCAAGGCTAAAGAGCCCAGTCTGTCCTGCTATTCAACCCATAGCTGAGGGGAAAGAGATGCATTCATACCTTTCCCCAAGGGTATTTGTTCGCAAATGAATCTAAAAAACTCGACTGAAATTCGAACTCAGCTCTCCGAGTTCTCACTCCAAGCTGTACTGCACTTAAATTCATAAAGTCAAGGTACCATAGCAAAGAGTGATATTTATTTGTAGATATTTACAAAATGTGGCACAAGGCCAAAATGGGAAATGGGGAAAAGGACAGTCTTGTTCCCTCTTAACGATAACTTAGCTAGCCACAAACACAGACCCAAACATACAATATTTCTTACACCAAAGCAACAGATTCTTACTTACCTTTCTTACTACATTCACCATAATACCTCATTGTCTCCTTTTTTACTACATTCACCATAATACCTCATTGTCTCCATGAACATCCTAACTAATCCCCATATGTACAATTCATTACCTGTGGGGGGAGGGGAATAAAACAACAATTTAAAAACTAGCCCCATAGCAAATAGCCCAACTGAACAATTACCATGAACGTATTTATAGAAAAGGTACAGGGAGGCGGTGACTGAAGCTGATATGCCAGGTCAGGACTAATAATATTGCTGATCTTATCAAGGAGCTCATGGTAAATAGCAGGAGCCCCAGACCATATGTGGCAGCAATATTCTAAGTATGGATGGATGGTAGGTTTATAGATCAGGACCAATAATATTGCTGATTCTTCTTTGGATCTTATCAAGGAGCTCAAGGTAAATAGCAGGAGCCCCAGATCATATGTGGCAGCAATATTCTAAGTATGGATGGATGGTAGGTTTATAGATCAAGACCAATAATATTGCAGATTCTTCTTTGGATCTTATCAAGGAGAGGAAGGTAAATAGCAGGGACACCGGATCATATGTGGCAGCAATATTCTAAGTATGGATGGATGGTAGGTTTATAGATCAGGACCAATAATATTGCTGATTCTTCTTTGGATCTTATCAAGGAGCTCAAGGTAAATAGCAGGAGCCCCAGACCATATGTGGCAGCAATATTCTAAGTATGGATGGATGGTAGGTTTATAGATCAGGACCAATAATATTGCAGATTCTTCTTTGGATCTTATCAAGGAGAGGAAGGTAAATAGCAGGGACACCGGATCATATGTGGCAGCAATATTCTAAGTATGGATGGATGGTAGGTTTATAGATCAGGACCAATAATATTGCTGATTCTTCTTTGGATCTTATCAAGGAGCTCAAGGTAAATAGCAGGAGCCCCAGACCATATGTGGCAGCAATATTCTAAGTATGGATGGATGGTAGGTTTATAGATCAAGACCAATAATATTGCAGATTCTTCTTTGGATCTTATCAAGGAGAGGAAGGTAAATAGCAGGGACACCGGATCATATGTGGCAGCAATATTCTAAGTATGGATGGATGGTAGGTTTATAGATCAGGACCAATAATATTGCTGATTCTTCTTTGGATCTTATCAAGGAGCTCAAGGTAAATAGCAGGAGCCCCAGACCATATGTGGCAGCAATATTCTAAGTATGGATGGATGGTAGGTTTAAGTAAAGTAAATACCAAGTGCTAAAATAAATTGTGGTACAATGTAGAGTTCTTTTATTCAGGTAAGAAAGGTTGTGATTAGTCAAGTTTAGCAAGAGAATACATATACTTCGCTGGGCAAAGCGGGCATGTAAAAGTTTGGCATATAAATCCAACATGACCGACATCACAACAATATCACGTATTCACGAGGAGCAGCCATTTGCAATTGTCCCACTAAGCATGTGTGACGCTACTCTTTTTAATACTATTGATCATTTGTTTGAGTGATTGGAAATAATAAATAGTGGATTGCACAGTCAGATAGGGATGAACTTGTAGAGTACGGAGCATTTGTTTGGACCAGAGTACATAGAAGATTTGCCATGAGAGTTGAACCCTGTGGATTAGTTGTGCATTTACGTCCCCAGCTTTTGACCGTTGACACTCTCCCCCGACCTTTGATTGTGATTTAACATCATCAAGACTGATAGAGAAGCGCAAATAATTACGCTATTTCGAGGCCTGCTAAAGTCAACCAGATTTTGATTCAGATTTTCTTTTACCATAGATAGCACAAAGAACTCAACCAGCTGGGCAAATGGGTGGTCTCTCCTTGAAATTCACATCTCCTGTGTGTGTTATACAGACACCGCCTTGCACTTTGATTACATCAATCCAAAGTAGTAGATTTAAACTGAGTGGCATCTTTTCCATTGCCAGCACATCAATTTCAACTGTGTTGCTGGCTTCTATATGAATGGAGACTCTGAGTCAAGCATGCGTTTCTCCATTTTATTGTGGTCACTTTAACATCTTTCTTGGATCAATCCCAAGTAGTAGATTTAAATCTACTAACCTCTCATGCATCACTAGCACATCAATTTCAGGTGTGTTTCTGTAAATTCCCAACAATGGAGACTCTGCAGCAAGCTCATATATTCCCCAATTATTGTGATCATTTTGTGAACTTGGACCAAGTCAAACACAGCTTTGTGCTCACTACAGGGCAAGAGCATCTCGAATCCAGGAGGACCAAGCATGGTATTCCGTCAATATATACAGATGACCGGTAGTTCTTTCTTCCCTTTTTCCCTGAGGAAAGGAACAGAGCCAACTGAGTGTAATCTTTTTCTTGAACACTCCCAGACCATGAACCACATTTCATATCACTGAAAACATCATAAAATAGTACATGCCTTTTGCACTGAACTGGAGCACATCTCTCTGTATAAATACTGACTGTCCTATGCAAAATGGTTGGGCCTAGAGTATCTGTTACAGGTGATACTGTTATGACGATTGGTTGTTGGGGGTGAGTCATCACACATTCCCATTGGCTGAGTAACAGTAGCTGTAGCAAGTGAATAGAAGTTTTTTTTTTATTTTTATTATTCTTCCACACTCAGTAACTGGTAATAATTTTTTCTTCAGAATTTTTTGTTGCATGGACATAAACTGTTTGCCCATAATTGGGACACCAACAGGTGCTACCACCCTGAGTCAGGGTGGACCTGGGAACACCAGCAATTAAGAAGTGGTTCCAAGCTCCTTAAAACTACCTTGCTGTTGGGCGTAGTTTATCGTCTTACCCAGGATGCAGATGTAAGTTATCGTCTTGCCCAGGATGCAGATGTAAGTTATCGTCTTGCCCAGGATGCAGATGTAAGTTATCGTCTGTTGTAGAGTTATTTCCTCAGTGGAAACTGTATTTGAACTAAATTCAGTCCTAAATAGGTTCAACGTACAAAAACATTAAGAACTTGTTGTAATAAGTATTACACAGAGTAATCTAGTTGTGGTAGCTGACTACTTTCGTATTCGACTCCCATTGACCCTCACTGACTCCTACTTATATTAGATGGGAGAGTCTATTATCTATAGACTAGGTGTATTTCAACATAACATCGTCTTACCCAGGATGCATTTTGTTAGGTCTTGAATACATACATGCATACACATGATGGCTGTCAACTTTTGTTTTTAATCATTCCATCCCAAACCAAGCAAGGCAATAAATCTACTACGACACAAGGGATTATTGAATGTTAGGGAATATGAGAAAAAGAGACTTTATTAAAGAGAGAGAACTATAAAAGAAAAAGAAATTAAGAAAACAGGAGCTAACGATTGACATTACATTTAAGTTATTGAAGATCAAAGTTGGTTAGAAATCAAGAATTAAAATTTATTGCTGCTGGATGTAGTTTATCATCATACCAAAGACAAACAAATATCAGTAGTCTACAGCATATGAATAAACATTAGCCTACTACACACCACAACTTGACATAATAGCCAGAAAATATTTTTGAAGGAAAGGAGTTGTTATATACCATCAAATACATTAATGAATAAGAATGTCCTAAAACAATTTTACAAGTCAAATGATGAAAGTAATTCTGAAGAACATTCTTTTTTGGAAAAGCCAGGTGTGATTTCATTATTTAGTCACTTAAAGACTTCTGTTGAATATTCCGTCATGTGACTTTACATCCAACATCAATTCTGCCAAAAAGATGAGTCAATAAAGACAAACTCCTGGAATTTTGCAATCTTTCCAGATTTTCACAGGCCGGGGAGCATGATAATTTATATTTACAGGAATATTTCAAGGATGTTTTATTTCTTCTTCCTTCTCACTTTCTCTCACTTAATAACACTGAAAAAAAAAATCATCACACACATATTCACAAATTATTCATATATATATATATATATATATATATATATATATATAGGCTCCTGAAAAATTAATTTCGGTTGAGCTCTTTGGTTTGAGGTGTGAACTTGTAAACAGTGACTATTTAAGCTAATATTGCACGACTCTTCGGCAGAATTGAGTCACTGTCAGTCACTGTGTGTTTATCTAAATCTAAAAATAAACATGCTAAAATTCACCTTCATCCCGTACCGTGCACTGACGGCTTAGTGGGAGAAGTTCCGACTGACGCAAATTCAATCGGGTTTCGATCCTAGCTAGAGGCAACCGGACGTCTAGCCACACTGATGAGCTGTGAAACAGCAAAACAGTCTGTCTGTGGATGACAAAAAATATATATATATATATATATACACACACTCTTTATTTTAAGATATTACATGAAAAACAAAAAAAAATTCTACACAACTGAAATCTTGTTTCGATGCGAGTCAACGCATCTCATCAGGTGATTGTAAATAATTGTCTGATGTGATGCATTGATTCCCATCAAAACAATTGCAATTGTGTAGCAGTTTTTTTATATGTTTCTGATGTAATATCCTAAAATAAAGATTATTGCTCTATTGAGCCCACTTTTGAATTAAATGTTACAAACGTTGGAATTGTACCCTATTCGTTTTCATCTGACCTGGATATATATGTGTGTGTGTGTTTTTATATATATATATGAAGAAATATAATTTTAAGGTGTGCTATATTTATGGGATAAAATGCTCAATATCAGAGATAGAGCATATGTAAATATAAAAATGAACATTGAAGTCAACACTTAGAGGTGACAGGCTGTTTCATGCTCGACGCAATCGTCAGGCAGCCTGACAATTACCTCCGAGTGTTGACTTCAATGTTCACTTTTATATATATATATATATATATATATATATGAGAAAGTAAAGTTTTCTTTTACTTTTCCACATGGATAAAAATATATAGGAGAAAGTTGAAAATGCAAATGGAGTTTTTAAGAATATTTACTTAGAGTAACTTGCAACCAGTTTCACAGTTCTATGATTTTCAGAAGTTAAATTAAGATGTGCACAAAGAAATGGCAAACTACTGTGGGAAATCTTTTGTCTAGTCAGTCATGAATCGAAAGAGATATGATCACCCAAACCTTTTATCATATATAATAATTAAAAGAAATAAATAAATTGTGATTGAATGATGTGTGGCTGTCATGATCTGCATCACCTCAGACTAGAGCTGGAGAATTCTGTTTTATGCAGGAAAAAGGTGGGTCTGATTTCTATCTGTTTAAAATGCACTCTGATTGGTTGATCTTGATCATGTGATGTCATATTTATAAGTAACAGTACTCAATATCAGGGACAGAGTGTATGTAAATATAAAAGTGGACACCGAGGTCACCACCAAGCAGTGACAACGTTTCATGCTTGAACACAACCTTCAGACCGTATAAATATATATTTTTAATTTTTTTTTTTTTTTATTAATTCATCCCAAGCAAGGTGATAATTCCATTAAAATGCAAGTGGTTACTGGGAGTGAAAGAGAATGAAAAGACTTTAGAAGGAATTGGAAACCTAGTCCTAACAGGAAACAAAGGATAAACCTCTACTCCTGTTCAAAAGACCAGGGAGGAGTGTAAGTCAGGCAATGGGCAAAATAATCAACTTCTTTGGTGTTTAAGTCAAGGCAAGAGACAGGATTTAATGTCAGTTTTCAAAGTGCAGGGACAAAATGTGGGAAATAGTGATAAGAAGACTGTATTGCACCAATCTTCTAAATAGTGAAGGTTCATATCTTTTGAAGACTTTTGGTGTGGCAATAGGGCAGATCAACTTTGGAACTAAATTTGCATTCAATTTGAAATTTAGTGTTTCACACGTTAAATTATATATATATATATATATATATATATATATATATATATATATTTTTTTTTTTTTTTTACAAATCCTTACTGTTTTTTGAGGAAACCAGTTTGAAGATTAAGTTTAGGTTCAAAATCGTAGCATTGGAATTTCATTCTGGTGATCAGTAAAAGACTCGTAGAAGCCTTATAAAATTTATAATTTACTGAAGCTTTACAAGTTTTATATGGACAAGATGCAAGGCAGAAATACATTATTACTAAATCATCATGCCATCAAATAAGACCTTCATTCACTTCAAAGGGACGTTATACTGAACAATTTATCTATATTATGATGTAATATATTATACAGTGCAGTAGTTTTAATGAGATTTTCAATAAACAATGCAAAATTAAAACATTTTGTCTTATAATTTGTGCCCAGCAGCATAATGGTGTTATCTACACTTTTATCTATTCTTTTGTTTTTATGAGTTAAGATTTAACAAATGATCTAACAAATCTTATTCATTAAATAACCTTTTTTTGCAATCTTTTACATTTTTTTTTTTACAGCTTTTACTTAATCGAATACAGTAAAAAAAAAAATTTAATATTTTGCTTGTGGTGATTCATAATTAGAATTATTAGTTTGAATATATTTTCCATTCAATGTATCTAATACAAAAGAATAACTTTATTCAGGATTTATTCTAGGAATAGTAAAATTTGAAATCAGTTTTTAAATAAAAACTTGCAGAAATTATGTATTTCTGTACATTTTTTCAGATGAGGTTTAAAACCGGATGCTCAAAAATTGATGAAAGCTAAGAATCTAATTTTTGGTGGAAATACTTATCATATCAAATCCCAGCTTTTATATAGATAGCAATGATGATTTTTTCTCAAAAGAGTGAAAAATCAAACTGCCCTGATGTGGCAGTCAGTGTATAAATCCAGGTAAAAAAGCCAGATAGTGGTTAAAATTAACCAACTGCCTCAGTCTCAATGTAAAAACATTATTTCCTGTAATCATAAACATATGTATGGTTGGACATCATTGTAACAAGTTGGATTTCTTTCCCTTCAAGTGATGCTTTCTTGGGGATTAATCAAATATTTATGCCCAACAGATATTTTTTTTTTGCATCTTTTCGTTCTAAGTTTTAACATTGAGGAAGTTTAGTTTTTTCATTTTTAAAAAAAAAAAAAAAAAAAAAAAAAAAAAGGCAAAATAAAATAGTTATATTTCTACTTAGCTGAATATTCATCAACACACCATACCTAAAAATAAACGCGTTTTAAATTATTCTAAGTAAATGACGGTGCTGAGAAGAGGAAATAAAAATAGAAATTTTGTTTTGATTTCTCATTTGTTTGGGTTTTATTTATCCCCCCCCCGCAAAAAAATAAAATTGAACAGATTGCTTTAGTGAAATCTAAAGAATTTATTACTCACATTCAAGTAACAGTCATCGAGTTGGGCCTCCAATAAGAAACCCAAGGAGTGCGTGTGTGGAGGGGGGGTGGAGGCATGTGGAGGGGGTGGATGGGGGTGAAGGCATGTGGAGGGGTGAAGGCATGTGGAGGGGGTGGAGGGGGTGAGGGGGTGGAGGCATGTGGAGGGGGGTGGAGGCATGTGGAGGCATGTGGAGGGAGGAGGCATGAAAAGGGGGGGCTCTCAAAAATATTCATTTTTATATCTTAATGTTCTTAACTTAAATTTTTTTCTCCTCCCCCACGCATCTTAGAAACATGTTGAAAAATTCCCCACACTGACCGTTGATATACAGACATGCACATCCAGGCCGAAACAGATTTATCATTATTTCTCACAAGTATTTTCACTTTTGCTGCACATACAGTGTATACATACACACAATTTACGGCCAGATCATGTTGAAATACCAGTTCTCATACCATCACCGAAATTAAGCAATGTCAAGCCTAGTCAGTACCTGGGCGAGTGACCACTTGAGACCACCAGGTACTGTAAGCTTGCATGTGCAGTTGACGCAGTGGAAAATGGGTCAGAATTTGTCATCAGTCCAGATTTGGTTTTCTGCCACTTTTGGATTTTCCCAAACTAAAATTACAATTATCTACATTATTTCTTAATTTTTCGGCTATTCTGCCTTTCAGCCTTCATTGGGTGCTAATGAATTCAGGTAATCCTTGAGAAATTTCGAACTGACCCTTTATTTAATCTACAAGTGTAGATTATTCCCATTCTGTTGAGGGCTTATGGCCACATTATGTTAAAACACCGGTTCCTACACAATCACCAAAGTTAAGTGTTATATTCTGTACTAATAGGAATATATACTTGACAAACACAGTGGATAAAATAAGTAAAGGTTTATTGTAAAAACAAATACAATAAGAAATAAGGTAACAGTTAAGCGCACGATCGTCGCAAGTCAATCAAGTAGTTAGCGCTACTATTGAAAGGTCGGTAGTTCTCATCGGTAAGTCTGCGTCATACTCAACAGATCCCAGCTAGACAATATTTGCTAGCCCCCCCCCTCAAGGGTAGATGTGGCAAAAGGCCGAGTTTAACATGGCTTATCCAAGCTCATAGGCTCGGCCAAAAAATTCCTGTAGAACTTGCATAAACGGGATCAGGTTGGTCAACCTAACCCAAACGAGACTCTGCTCTTCAGCAGAACCTCATCCAGGTTCCTCTCGACTGTCTAGCTAGAACAGATCCCAGCTAGACTCCTGTAGTTCATTGCCTTACAGATACTTATAGGTAGTTACTACCTATAGTGTAGTCACTCATGGGGGTGACAAGTTATTCCATTACATCATTAAGCAACAATGAGCCTGGTCAGTACCTAAATGGGTAACCACGTGGGAATACCAGATGCTGGAAGCTTGGATGTGTGGGTGGTGTAATGGATAATGGCTTGGGATTGTTAAACAGAGAGCCGAGTTCTAATTGCAGTCAGGTTCCTTATATTCACTAACACACAAATATCCTTGAAAAAGGCATGAATTCACCTCTTCTCCCTTCCAGCTATGGGTTAATTAGTAAGACTTGTATCACTAAACAATTATTATCTCAAAAAGAATATTCTTAAAAATCTAAAAATATTTTCTGGCTTTAAATAACCTACAATGGGTCGATAAACCGTAGAAAATCAATCAATCATTCTGTTGACCATGTCTAGGGATATCTCATCTAGTTCTGTTTTGGTACTGCTCACCCCATTTCCACCAAGTGTAAGTACACACTGCCTGCCCCAGTTGTTGGATTTGCTGACACAGTAATTTTGAGTTCAATCCCTGTCTGTGTTTTTTTCTGCAACATGACTCAACAAAACTTAACAGATCAACAAAATTACTTAACCCCACCTTAAGAAAGCATTATTCACACACAAACACACCAATCAACTCTTATCTAGCCACACCCTGTGTTGACATATATATTTCTGTTCCAGTGTAAGACAATGTGTGTACTCTAGGCAGAAGCTGATGGAAAGGTAGACTTGGAGTTTAAACTAGGTTTCTTTAATACAGTAGCATGAAAATTTTGTGACTAATTACATAAATATGCTGGGTAGATGGGTATTAAATGGGTAGCTATACAGAATATGATTCAATAAATAAGAAAAAAAAAATAAGTATCTTTTCTACCCAACAATCAAATATCAAGAAAATACAAAGGTTATGATTTTTCACTTATTCACTATCAAGTCTATAGTCATTCTTGGTTTGATATTATAAAAGAGCGATAGTTTACTCCAAGTAAGGCAGTAAAGCCACTAAGACTCAAGGGGTGTGAAAAAATTAGAAAACAGAAACATTATTAAGGAGTGAGAACAATAGAAAAGTATTCAAGAAGACAGATAAGAACTGACATTGCATTTAAATTTTTGAGGATCAAAGTTGGCTGGAAAGCATGGAGTTGGAAGGGAGTTCCACAAATGAGAAGTGTGAGAAAAGAAAGTGTTAGCATAGAACTTATGATTACATATCGCCAATTCAACTGTAAATTGATGATACCTTTTTTTTTTTTTATATAGTACTGTGCTTAAATTCATAAAGTCTAGGTACCATCTGAACAATTACCATGAAAGTATCTATAGAAGAAACTGTATGGCAATTTTGCTATAAATATGTATTGTTGGTCATTTTACTATAAATATGTATTGTTGGTAATTTTTTTTATATAAAAATGTATTACGGGCATCTTCGCCATAAAAAAGTGTCTTTATACTTTCATAATGTTTGGTTTTTGTAAGTTAGTTCACGATTTGCCCATAGCTGGGAGCCTACCACATGCCCTCACCCAGGGTCAGTGTGGACTTGAGAACAACTGCAATTAAGAGGTGGTTTCACACTCAACAAAACCTCCAATCACTCGATCAGACAACTTCTTACCAGATGTAGTTTATCGTCATACCCAGGACTGACTACACTGGCAATATCCAGTTCTTGATAATGACTGAGATGACTGAAGGAACTTGAACAAAATGAAGTCAATTAAAACTAAACATGTCATCTAACGAGAAAAACAGAACTTTTTGACCAACCTAATAATAAAATAATTGACTTTTTATGATTAGGCAGGAATATGAGGCAATTAAGAAAACAAGGATGCGAAATGACAAATCCGCTGATCGGTTTGGCATGGTTCTAGAATTCTTGAAGGTAAGGATGGTTCTCATTTACATTATTGTTCAATTATGCGATTAAAACAACTAAAAGAATGCAATACCATAATTGAGGAATTTAATTAACAGTAAGTCTTAATATAATGACTTCCTTTCAAGAATTTTTTTATTTATTTTTTTTTTTTTAATCTTATCACCCCAAACAAGGCTGGAAGCCACTAGCACGCAAGGGGTTACAGAAGGTTTGGAGGAAGAGCAAGCAGATAATTGGTGTTGGAAGAAGAGAAGGCCTGAGTTAAAGGAAGCCGACGGTTATCACCCATGACGCGGGCAGAGAGAGTTTGGCACAACCTGAATCATAATGTGGCCTCAGGGTTGCCCACCGGAGATGACTGCAGGGACACCTATCCATACGCGACATGGCACTACAGACACCCCGATATTATGCAACTGTTGATCAGAGCAGCCGCTCAAGACGCTACGCAAGAGTTAGGGCTCCTAACTACCAGTCAGAAACGGCAACCAGGGAACTGTCAACTGTGTACCCTCAGAATGAACAGGCAATGCCACAGACTGCACACATCACGGGAGAAACACAGCAGCACCAGTACAGAGGCCAGAGAGAGAGAGATCCAGGAACCCCTTCCTAAACACGAAACAAGGTTTGAGCCTCTAATCATGTCCAATAGAGGGGGGAGGAGTTGTGTCCAGACATTTAGCTGACGGACATTTCACCAAAAAAGTACAAGTAAAAATAATAACAAACAATACTTTAAGTATTTTAATTAACCGTATTTATTACAAGGTAGAATAGGACTAATAATTACCACTGAATTTCAAGTCATTAAATTACTAAATCTAAATTTAAAGTTAAAAGTTTTCTTATTTCAATATGTTTACTGACATTAGTATTTTTTTAAAATATTTGAGTGTAAAAAGTAGCAGCTAATTATTTAAATTCGTATTTAACAGCAAGATAAAATCCAGTTCATGCCTTTAAGATAATGATCATTAAATGCGAAACTGAATGATTTTTCATATCGTAAAAGCTTAAGATTTTTGCTGTAGTAAAATGTGCTTTTTCTCAAAATACTTATCATCTTACAGTAATATTTGAAGTAAAATATAATATATACAGAATAGATTTTAAAAAAACTCTGTAAAAAACATGAAAAATTATAAATTAATACAGTAAATAAATATAAATATATATATATATATATATATATTATAAATTAATTGATTTAAAATATGGGTTTTTCGCTACACAGTGATAACCATGTTTCAGAAATGGAAGCTAAAGCTTTCGAATTTAATTTTGTTATTAAACCAAAGACATTAGTTCCATTTCCTCGTCAAGCGAATTTTGGAGTAACTTATTTTTTTAAATTTACGGTTATTAAAGGCACAGCAAAGATTCATAATTGAGGGTTTCCAAGGATACCGAGAAATCCATTCATCTAGACAAGGGGTGGTAGGGGGTTCAATTTTTTAATTTTCGTTGTATCAGTTTACGATAAAGAGTGTAACATACATGTAAGAACGCCACTACATTTTCAACTAAATGTCCATTCGGCCAAATGTCTGAGTACCTTCAAGAATCATATCAGACCAAAAATGGAGTATTGCTGAGATATCTGGGATTAAGCTGCTCAATTCTCATTTTCAAGACTCATTTCTGCAGTACAAAAGTATTTTTTTTCTCTACACTTCAGCCTCTACCCATCTACACAAACTCGCATCACTATTCTATTGCTATTTCCATGGCAAATATTAAAACAAGCTCTATTATTTAATTCGAACAGTTTAAACCTCTACAACTAGGACAGACCATGCTACATCACCTTCATTTCTTCCATATTCCAATTGTGAGGAAGAAGTTCCACTCAGATAGCTTTTACCCAAGAACTGTTAATTTGTGGAACAGACACCTGCAGGGGTGCCTCCCTTCAGTCTACAAACTTAACCACTTGAAGTCAAGGATCAATCACTATCTATCCTCTTTCTCCTCATTCTTCTTCCCCCAGCTATGGGTTAAATAGAAAGACTTGTATTACTAAACCATTATTTCAACAACAACAAAAATTTCTTTCAATCTAAAAATATTTTCTGGATCTAAATAATAGGCAATGGGTTGATAAGCTGTAGAAAATGAATGAATAAAAAAATAAAACCCCTTCCTCATAAATCTCATTTAGTAACCCTCTACCTTGAGTGGTTCTTGAGCCTTGGATTAGATAATGTTGTAGCATACCTATGGACGATAATGGGTATGCCCCCATTCCCATAATTAGAGTAGTGAATAATGTATATGTTGGTCTGCCGACCTGCAATTGAAGATTCATCTTCAGCAGGGCTGGTTAAGCTCTTTGCATCCAGGCAGAGAGCATCCTCAGATGAGGCTATGTTGAAGAGCACAGTCTCATCTTAGGAAACATCTACCTGACCCTGTTTTATACGTGATCCATAGGGAATTTTTGGCTGAGCTTACAGGTTCAGGAACCTTACATTAAATTTGGCTTTGTGCCACTTCTGACTGCATGGGGCAGCTGGTAGATACTGTCTGCCAGCCTGCAGTTGGAAATTCGTCTTCAGCTGGGCTGGTTAAGCTCTCTGCCTTCAGAAGAGCAGTGTCGAGTCTCAGGAAACACCTACCCGACCCCATTTTATACGGGGTCTACGGGGAATTTTTGGCTGCGCCGACATTAAATCTAGCCTTGTGCCACATCTGCAGTCTACAGCAGAGGTTCATTGTGGAATGCACTTTACTATTTCTATGTGACGTTGGCAAATCTTGTTGTTTTATCCTAAGTATTATCCTGCATTACCAACATTCGTGTGATTATTGTTCAGTAATGTTCCCTAGGTTATAAAAGATAATAAAGAAAAAATCAAATAAAAATATGATTTAATTCCAATCTGGGTAAAAATAAATTAAGATTTGACTGAAATAACTACACAAATAATTTAGAAGAAAATCCTCAAAAGTCATCTCATCCACCACCGCCCTCCCAAATGAGAATATATTCAACAAATACTGAGTATAACAAATAGAAAAAAATTTGAATTTTCTAGGGTACATAATGAGGAAAGAGGGCTTAGAAAATTTGATACCCACAGGACAGAATGAATGCAAGAAGGATAGGGGAAGACAATGCAAAACCTACCTAGCAAGCTCGGGTACATAATGAGGAAAGAGGGCTTGGAAAATTTGATACCCATGGGACAGATTGAAGGCAAGCCGGACATGAGAAGACAACACATAACCTACCTAGCAAGCTAGGGTACATAGGAAAGAGGGCTTGGAAAATGTGATACCCACAGGACAGATTGAAGGCAAGAAAGACAGGGGAAGACAACACATAACCTACCTAGCAAGCTAGGGTACATAATGAGGAAAGAGGGCTTGGAAAATTTTATACCCACAGGACAGATTGAATGCAAGAGGGACAGGGGAAGACAACACATAACCTACCTAGCAAGCTAGGGTACATAATGAGGAAAGAGGGCTTGGAAAATTTTATACCCACAGGACAGATTGAATGCAAGAGGGACAGGTGAAGACAACACATAACCTACCTAGCAAGCTGGAGTAAATGGATGATGGAACCAGGTTTAGAAGAGATAACAAAAATACAAAATATATACAAAGAATAGGAAATTTTTGAGAGACATGGACATGAAACATTGAAGAAGAAGATGGCCCCAAAAATGAGGAATTCACATGGAAACTTTTCTTTTTTTTTTTAAATATAAATTTTTATGGAATATTAGACCCTGCCGTCACTTCTTTTTATGAAATATGACTTCCTTAGTATTTTCTCATATATCATATTCTATCCCCCCCGTTACTACTTTAGCTCTTATATAGTCTGTATGCCTTAGCTATGCTAATTAGGCAGCCATTTAAACATCACTACACCACTATTTACATTATTTGGACTATTGTCCTCATCTTTGTCACCATATTACAACGTTTCGACCATTGTACACTCCAGCCTTCTTCAGGTGGTTGGGATGTCGAACTGAACCCTTTATTTCGTTCACTGGGGTAAACTGTTCTATTTCCACGTGTCAAGTCTAATGGATGTCAATTATCAGATATCTCCTGCTTAATTCCCTCTCCAAGTTCTCCACCGCCTTAACCAGGTACTGAACTCACACTCTTTGGGTCCTGTCACTGGATCTAACTAACATCTTTATCCACTGTGCCATGTGTCCTTGGGTGAGTGAAATAAAGGGTTCAGTTCGACATTCCAACCACCTGAAGAAGGCTGGAGCGTACAACGACCAAAATGATGTGATAAATATGGTGATAAAGATGAGGACAATAGTCCAAATAATGTAAATAGTGTACATAATACCTCATCTCAGAAATATAGACACATCACTACACCACCACCAATTTCATAAAAGAAAAAAATTAATGGATGACATCAAATATGAAAATTTCATCCACATTTTAGCCTGGTGTGTGTGTTCATGTCTGTCTCGCAGTGTTGAAAAGATTATTGATAGTACCTCAAAAAGTTTATTAAGAGTACCTCAAAAAGATCATTGATAGTACCTCAAAAAGTTTATTCAGAGTACCTCAAAACGATCATGATAGTAATTCAAATGTTATTGAAATTTTATCCAGGTTTCTTTCTGGCCCAGCCCAAAACAAGTTTTGTTTTGTGTGTTTAATACAAGTTTATGAAATCATGATAATTTGGGGAAAAAAAGTGGATCTTGTTCATCATCGAGTGCAACATTTATTCAATTATACAAACACGTTTATTTGGCAACATGTTTTCATATATTCATTTATCTATCAAATAAAATCTCTCTTAAACATGGGTATTTCTATGTTTTATCTGTGTTTATTTAGAATCTGACTGAAATAATCAGGCAGCTACATAATCTATCAAACAGTCATGCAGGTCTTCCCAGCTTGGGTAACATTGGCATAGAAAGTAGGCCCAGCAGGCAGAGTTCAAATTCTAGTTTAGCCTGCCATATTCACTTTTTCAAAAATGTCCTACATATGACGATAAACTAAATCCAACAGCAAGACCTCTGATCAAGAGATTGGATGTTTTCAGGTGCGTAGAACCACCTCTTAATTACTGTTGTTCCCAGATCCACCCTGACCTGGGGTGGTAGCACCAGTTAGGGTCTCAGCTATGGGCAAATAGTGTCGTTCTGCAGATAATCCCTTTATGAGGACAATGCCAAGACACAATGTCCGAATGCATGAATGTTTGAGCTACGATGACAACCAGGACTGGCGATCCTGTCAAAATAATTTTTGTTCCACCCGTATTATAGCAAGCTCATCAACAGATCTTGTGTTAGATGAGGCTGGAGGACCTCAAAGTTGTGCCAGTAATGTCTCCAGCTTGGCCTCCTCTCAGGTGCAGGAAGCAGGTGCTCGCCATTGTAATGAATCAAGAAAGCATCTGAGAAGGTTCAGCGCTGACTCACTCAGTGTAAACACCTCAAGAGGAAGAGAAGTATGTGAAGCGATAGAAACACTGTCTCACAGAAAGGTGGATGTTTGTTGTGTCCAAGAAACAACATACCATGGTGGTCGATGCTGTACAATCAAGGGGGAGTGACACCAGGTATAAACTCTTCTGGTCTGGAAATGACAAGGGTGCTGTTGATGTAGGATGTGAGACTACCCACCTCTGCAACTCGTTGCACAAAGATATAGACCCCACGTCGTAGAATTTCTGTGCGGTGGATCGAGCGAGAGGTAGGCTCACAGGCAAAAGAAAAACACAACTACAAACTTGGGTAGGACGAAAAGAGGAGGGAAGGCGTGTGACGTTTTTGTGGACGACCAACTCCGGGCTGACTCTCGGCTGGCGGAAAAAAATATATATCTTAACTAACAATGTCCGGCTGCTAATGGGTCGCTCTTCGATGTTACGTGCTCCGGCCTAAATCAACCTTCCTCGAACCTAAACTAAGTCTAACTACCCTGTGGCCCAAAGCGCTGCCGTATATATGGAGAATCCTCTTTCATCATTTCCGGACAAGGGACACCCACGAATAAACCCATAACTTTTTCATGACCATTTCTCTCTTTGAAGAAAGTGGACATAAAAATATTTCTTAGCCTAGCTGACTCCGATTCAGGGACATTAAATTCAAACCCTTTTAAGTTTTGACCAGAGCCGGTCTTTTTCCTATCTTAGTATTTTGACAAGTACTTAACACTTATCTACCCTTTTCGCCATATGTTTTTATCTAGATTCCTAATCTAATCATATGGTCTTGAAGTTTGATGCCCAGGTCAAATCTAACTAATCTTCTCGCACATATGTGTGCGCGCGCACGCACACACAGATGTGGGGGTGTATATATACACACACACAGATGTGCGGGCGCACACACACACACACGTGTGCGCATATATCCAACTCATAGTGTCACAAGGAGTGTAAGTGGCAGAGGAATGGATTGAGGTGTTTGCCTCTGATTGTGGTGTGAGCCTCCGATAGGATTATCCTGGTAAAACTCATAGTGGGTCAATGTGTGCTTTCCTTCTCGTCTGTTTATGCTCCTCAGAGCAGTCTTAGTGATGCTGTTAAAGATCAATTTTATGACCAACTGCCTGCCGTTACTGCCCGAATTCCAGCTTCAGAATTACTGATCCCATGTGAGAAGCTCTGGTGTGGCTTCAGAGAGGTGATTAGCGGACTGGATTATGGCAGGCTGGAGCCCAGTGCAGGGGGAGAAAGGATCATGGGGTATGTGCTGGCATTTTATTCACTTCTCATCTTAAGAAATGGGGTAACCACCTTATCAAGTACATAATGGAAAATGCTGCCGCACAGATTAACTTCATCCTGTTTTGCAAGAGTATGCACAAACTTGTCTCAGATGTGAAGGTGATACCTGGCGAGGGAGTTGTTCTCCAGCATCACCTCCTGGTATGCAACATGAAAATCATTGTCCAACCACTGGATAAGCACAGGTTCACCCACTGTCTGAGAGTCTGGAAGATCAAAGATGCTCAAACAAGTTGCCACTTCCAGGAAGTTTTTGACTCGTATGTTATTACTTCTGCAGGGGTAGCCCATGCTGCCACTGAGGAAATCTGAGCAAGGCTTGTCTGGCTTGCTCAAGACAACTGAAGAGTTTTGTGACACAACTAAGCCTCACCGATGACGAAAAGAAATGTAGTGGTAGAACAACCTTGCGAAAACCCCAATTAGGGCCAAGCAGCAGGCTTTCAAGGCATGAAAGGCTAGCAAGAGCACTTATGACTTGGCCAAGCGCATTGCCAGACAAGCAGTGCATCATGCTAATCTCAAGGATGACAAGGTGGTCTATGAGAACATTGACCCTAAGTTGTCAAAGGTCTTCTGCTTCACCAACCAGATGCGGTGGGAGAATGTGGATGTTGTTGAGGACAAGCCACTGTGAAATGATGCAGGTGAGATGTCCATGACTGAAGTACCAAAGCAGAAAGTATGGCTAGAACTTTATGAAAGGCTGGAAAATGTGGAATTTGATTGGGATCCTGAGGACCTGCCTGATGAACAACCATTGGAAGGTCCCCACCCATCCCAATCACCATTGATATGGTTACAAAGGTAGTCTCCAAAATGAAGTTGAGCAGGGCAGCTGGCCCATCAGGCATAGTGGCGGAGATGATCAGAGCAGCAGGTGACACAGATGTCACCATGATCTGTGATCTTGCCACATTGACTGGGAGCAGAACTTCATTGTCTGCCTCTACAAGGGCAAGGGGGATACCTTGGACAGGGGCAACTACCATGATCTCAAGCTGACAGAGCAGGTCATGAAGGTTCTGGAGTGGATTGTGGACAGCCTCATCAAGCAGCTGGTATTGACTGATGATTCCCAGTTCAGCTTCATGGACCTTAAAAAGGCGTTTGGCCATGACCCTCAGAAAGTTATCTGGTTGGCATCGAGAAAAAAGTTGGTGTGGATGAGTGGATTGTGCAACTGGTTAGGGGCTGATGCTTGGAGCTGCATCCGTGTTCGTGGGTGCTACAGTCAGGAGTTTGAGGTGAAGGTCAGTGTCCATTAGGGCTGGGTACTCAGTCCACTGCTTTTCATTGTTGTGCATGAGACCCTGTCATACAAGTTCTGTGCAGGCATCCCAAGAGGACCTCTACGTCAATGATCTTGGGATCACCACTGACTCACTTGATGAGTGTGTCGGGAAGCTCTTGGTTTGGAAAGATGCTGTAGAGAGGAAGGGGCTAAAAGTAAATACAGGGAAGACAAAGATAATGGTCTGTGGCATGGGGCTTGTTCTTTTGCATAGCTCAGG
Organism: Acanthosepion esculentum; assembly: GCA_964036315.1. Classification (NCBI taxonomy): domain Eukaryota; kingdom Metazoa; phylum Mollusca; class Cephalopoda; order Sepiida; family Sepiidae; genus Acanthosepion; species Acanthosepion esculentum. The sequence goes on from OZ038499.1 coordinate 19,809,077, forward strand.
CAGGTTCCTGTGTGCAGTTTGTTGCAATGACGTAGGCAGCAACAGCATCTTCTGCAACAGCTGCAAGTTCGAAGTATACAAGAAATTCAGTGGGCTTAGATGCTAGAATTTCAATTTCAAATGTGCATGTTGTTTGGGATTTGCACATTCAATTGATACCATGGACCAGTGCCTTGGTCGGATCTAACAAACCGAATATAGTAGCCTCCTTCTGCTATCTGGGGGACATGCTCTCTGAGGCAGGCAGCCGCAACTTTGCAACCATAGTATGGGTAAAAAATGCCTGGAGGAAGTTCAATGAACTGTTCCCAGTCCTCTTTTCCGAACAGCTCTCACACAGGACACGATGCTATATTTATAACACTTGCATTCGGTGTGTGATGCTCCTTGCAGGTGAGACCTGGCCCATGAGAGGCCAAGCCTCCAGCACTTGCAGCATAATGACAGGCCCATGATCAAACAGATCTGTAACATCAAGCCAGAGGATGTGGCCACTATACAAACAAGTGAGTTGTTGGCGCAGCTTGGTCTTGAGGATCCCGACATCATTCTGAGATATATATATATATATATATATATATATATATATATATATATATATATATATATATGCAGAAATATAGTCTTAAAGTGTGCTATATTTATGGGGTAAAGTGCTCAATATCAGAGATAGAGCGTGTGTAAATATAAAAGTGGACATGGAAGTCAGCACTTAGAGGCGACAGTCTGTTTCATGCTAGTGCAATCGCCTGACGATTGCACTAGCATGAAACAGACTGTCGCCTCTAAGTGCTGACTTCCATGTCCACTTTTATATTTATATATATATATATATATATATATATATATATATATATATATATATATGCTGTTATGGATAAGTGGAACATTCCAGCTGTGCTATCAAGTGCACCTGTGACTTTCAGGTTAAAGGAAAGTGAGTGCCTGGGAGGCCCAAGATGACATGGAGGGAGCTGACAGAATGTGACAGCAGAGAATGGAAGCTCTCCGTAGTTGACCGTCATGACAGATGCATTTGAAGATCTAGAGTGAGAATTGTCTTTCATGCAGCTAGCCAGTTACCTGGAAGGGGGACCCACTAATGAAGATGATGCTCCTACACCTGCACAATAAACAATAACAATTGATAAAGAAAGAACTCTGGTAATTGAAAATTTCAATGAAATATGTTAGAAAATTTCCAAGTTTTCATCTAAATTTAAGAAAATGGTCACAATATATAGGAAGAAAGAAGGTGTCAGTTCAAAGTGACACCAGGAGAATCCTATTATAATTTGGCTTGTCCCTCCCTCCATTAGTTAGCATGACCATTACATCCTGTCAGTACCCCATAAATAATGGACTATTAATGGCATTTTAAATGTATGGATAGATGGGAAAAGACATTACTTGGTTTCAGTGAGAAAATGAAAGAAATAAGTGAAGATAGCAGTGGGGAGAGAGAGAACCAAATTAAGCTCATGAGAACAGATACTACACTTTGATCAATGCTAAGTGACCGTGAATCTATGGTGATCTGGATAAAACGCCATTTTATTTTCATTCACACTGTACTGAACGACAGAAATCAAGTAAGGCAATCATGAAAAGTCCAATTACTATAAATGAAATAAAATAAGATTGTCTGCTGAATTCTTTTTAAATTATAATTAAGAGAAATGTTTGTAAGACAGAGATTTGGCTGGAGAGTAAGAAGGAATGGAGTAATTTTGTCTTTTCCTATTTTGCATAATTTGCCTGTCAAATTTGTAGTATTTAAGCTATTGTTCTTAAAACTGAGTTTTATATTTCTTTCTTTGTGCTTATTAACATATAAAAAAAACCTGGCATCATACGGTCGTTAGATTCTGAGAAATGGATAAAAATATTCAAAATTGATGGGTGTATCCAAATAATTTTGTCATTGGCTGTATATATATATATATATATATATATATATATATATATATATATTTTGTCTTTTTTGCCCAAGAACAACATATGGCACAAAAATCACTTTGGCCTTCAAGGTATGTCACCATTTTCTTCATCTTCTTATAGGACAAAAATTATAATGAATTCATTTTTCCGATTTATGTATCAAGAAAAACCGTCAAAATAAAACTACAATTTTTTTAATATATTTCAAATAATTTAAAAAATGCAACTTAACTGTAAAATTACTTTTAAAAAATCATCTTTTTAACAGCGCAAATGAACTCATTTAAGGATAAAACATTTAGATATAGTAGTCTTTAACCAATGAAAATTTTGTGGTTTTCCTATTTTAAATTTCTGATGACTCTTAATTCTTCAGTTAATTAATGAATAAGCACATGGCGAGTTATACAATGATAAAATATCTGTAGAAATTTCCATATCACACTGTTAAATATTTGAGCTCAACAACTTTAATAAAATATTGCAATAAGAATCATAAATATGATTGCTGATTGTTATTTTAAGAAGGGGATACAAATAAAATGATTTGAAATTGGCAACTTTTCCATTTCACTAAAACAGACATTAAACACTTTTATTGTCCCTTTTTTCTTTCTTTTTTTCACTGAAACCAAGTAGCATCTTTTAATGTATCTTTTGTTTTCTCCCTGATCAAAACGGAATATTCTATTATTCATGAGGTATTAGCAGGAGATGTTGAACACTTCTTTCTTTTTTTCACTGAAACCAAGTAGTGTCTTTAATATGTCTATCCATGCAATCAAAATAGAATAATCCATTACTTATGCGGTATGGTAAAGTGTAACATTTGGGGGTCTAGCAATTTAAAGTGTTCATTTCCGGGAGATACAGCCAGGGAAAAAGAAAATGAAAATAGGAGAACTGCAAGATGAATTGGATATCAACATATCTGACACTAATAGTGACGAACTGACTGAGACAGCCAAGGATAATGATGTTGACACATATGCGTCAGATGTTGATTGGACAAACGATGTCCATGATATCAGTTTGCCAGCAATTTTGGAACCTAATGGACATACACAGTCATTGTTGAAGAATGTCAGGCAAGTCAATTATTTGTCTTTGTTTTTCACAGATTCTTTTCAAAACTTTGGCAGCAGAAATAAACATGTGAATGCATGGATGCATCTATGTATATATGTATATATATATATGTATATATATGTATATATATATATATATATATATATATATATATATATAATACGTAAAAGGCTAATGGTCAGAGTTGAATCAAACCAGGAAACGGTGGTATCAAAAAGTCGTCAATACACGTGTGAAAAATAAAATAAAATAACGTAAAAACAACATGTAGTGCTTTTACCTTTAAAAATCAAGAGATCAGTTGAATCTGCTACCTTGGTTTCAACCATGATTCAACTGATCTCCTGATTTTTAAAGTATATATATATATATAATAGATAAATATAAAGAAATATACTCTTAAGGTGTGCTATATTTATGGGATAAAGTGCTCAATATCAGAGATAGAGCATGTGTAAATATAAAAGTGAACATAGAAGTCAACACTTAGAGGTGAGAGGCTGTTTCATGCTAGATGCAATCATCAAGCCTGACAATTGCATCTAGCCAGAAACAGCCTGTCGCCTCTAAGTGTTGACTTCAATGTTCACACACACACACATATGTGTGTGTGTGTGTGTGTGTGTGTGTGTGTGTGTGTGTGTGTGTGAAATGTGATGGCCAAAGGGTTAAGCATGTCCATTAACCTGTTGAGAAGGCTAAGGCAGATTTGCTTTTTACAGCTTGTCAACCTTTTGCAGGTTATTTAAAGCCAGACAATATTTTTAGATTGTACGAATTTTTTTATTTTTTTTATTTTGTGATAATAAATTTCCGATACAAATCCTACTAATTAACTCATAGCTTGGAGTAGAAGTGATGGATTTATACCTTTGCCAAGGATATTTACATGCAAATTAACATAACGATCCTGACTGGAAATGAAACTTGGGTCTCCGATTAACAAAAACGAGCCATTATCCATTACACTATCTGTATATCCAACTTTACACCACCTGGTATTCCCAAGCGGTCACCCATCTAGATACTGAACAGGCTTAATGTTGCTTAACTTTGGTGATCATACAGGAACCGGTGTTATGTGATATTAGCCAAAAAGGCTAAGAGAAAAAAATTTTGGATATTTCCAACTTGGATAACCTTGAAAAAAATAAAGATTGTTACTTACAGCAATGCTTCATTTGCTAACCTATTAGATTGAGGGGAAAGTATATATTATTTTTGGTTGGTGATAATGGCAAGTACATACCTGTTTCATGGCAGTTGAAACCTATTAGGAGAGTAGTCAAAAACACTGTGGCTGCTGAAACATGAGCTATCATTGACCTTGCAGAAGCAAGCAACTGTTTTCTACAGAAAGATTTATGCTAGAACACCTTGGTTTGGAAGATTACACTAGAAATGCACCAGTAAATCTTCTCTCCATAATTCAGTGTATTCTTCCACTCAAATTCTCGACATGAGACTGCACATTGAAATAGCTATTCTTAAGAGTGATGTTAAATAAGGCTGAAATAAAGGGAATATCAGAAACATGAACAAATTGTAGATTCCTTAAAAGGAGCTTCTTCATTTTAGATTATTAGGTATATTTTTGAATTGGACATAGTCCGACAATTTATTTAAAGACATTTATAATATGTTTAACGTTCTTTTTATAGATACAAGTATTTAAGCAAATGCTCTGTTTTATAATAAACAGTATTAAATAACATTTACCGGCCTGAATGTCCGAGAAATTTTCATAGAAAATTTTCGTTCTCCGACAGGAATCGAACCTGTATCCTATACGGAACCATCATTTCGCGTGATGTGCTTTAACCGTTCAGCCACAGAGAAGCGTCTGGTTAGCAAGGTCGATTTTACTATCTTTAAACTTAAATCTTCCATGAATCTCTTCTATTCATATCTGCTCTAGCGTATCAAATGTAAACAAATGACGTCATATATTTTTGAATTGGACATAGTACGACAATTTATTTAAAGACATTTATAATATGTTTAACGTTCTTTTTATAGATACAAGTATTTAAGAACATTCAGGCCGGTAAATGTTATTTAATACTGTTTATTATAAAACAGAGCATTTGCTTAAATACTTGTATCTATAAAAAGAACGTTAAACATATTATAAATGTCTTTAAATTATAAGGTATCTATCCACAATTCGCACTTAAAAAAAAAAAAAACACAGGGCATTTACTCGAACACATCATCTACTAAAATACAACTTTTAAATGAAGAAATAATACCAGATTAAAAATTAAAAATCCATTATTTCCTTGAAAATTACTTTGAATGATGTAAATAATGCAAACAGTAAACAGATTGTTGTTTTCATCTTTATTGCAATATTCCCAACATTTCAGCTGTTGCAGGCTCTGGCCTTCTTCAAGTGATACATGTTGGAATTTAAAACCAAACTCCTTGTGCTGAAACTAAACTAAGCTTAATAAATAACAATTCCCATTATAGAGGAGTATACTTACATGCGGTAATGGTTAGCAAGCTAGTCTGCTTTTCCATTACTAGTGAGTAGCGAATTTGATCCTCATTGAGGGCTCATTTCTTGTAGCTTTGTGCCAACACCAAGCTTAGAAAATTAACTGTATATAAATGCTTCCAATTCAACCAGAGACAACTTGCTTTCACCGACATGATAATGAAAGACTTAACATATTCATACCCAGCATTTTCTTTTTAGTTGCAGTGAACACCAAGGGGCTAATATATTCAGCTGCCTGGAAAATTCATGCCAATTTTTAGTCGTTTATGTTCCAACATGTTAGAACACACCAAATTTATTGGTAGATATAATATGCTTACTTTTTCCAATTAGAGCACACTTCAAACTATCACTTGAGAAAGAAAGTTTAAAATTACTTAATTCATGTCAATTTTGCATTCCTATGAAAATGGAAAATTATAAGGTGCATTTTAGATACTTGATGCTTTTTTTTTTACCATAAAGGCAAAAATGCCTTGCAAGCCAAAAAAAAAAAAAATGTGTACAGTAAAAGTGCTTTAGCTGACACAACTGTATGTAAGTGATCCACTAAGTTTACAGTTGATGATTGTAGCCTTATTAATGAAGAACACTCAGGCAGAACCCCGACATTATAGATGACAACCAAATCAAGACATTGATTGAGAATAACCAACATTATGTAATGTGGGTCATTCTCAAAATTTATCAAAATCCACCATCCATGAGCTCTTAGTGAAGCTTGGGTACTCAAATCACTGCAATGTCTGGGTACCACATGATCTGAGTGAAAAGAATCTTTTGGATTGCATTTCATCTGTGATTTGCTATATAGACACAATAAAAATGCACCATTTTTTAAGCAAATTGTGACAGGTGAGGAACGTTTACAACAATGTTCAGTGAAAAAGATCTTGGGGTAAGTGACGTGATCCCACTTTAGCCACCTCAAAAGCAGGTCTTCATCCTAAGAAAATCAGGCTGTGCCTCTGGTGGGATTGGAAAGGAATCCGCTACTATGAGTTGCCAAGTAACCAGTCGATTTTGAAAAGTACTGCTCGCAACTGGACCTATTAAAAGGCAGCAATTCAAGAAAAACATCCAGAATTGGCGAACAGGGAAAATGTTTTCCATCAGAATAATGCCAGAGCTCACTTTTTTTTTAGCAACCCAGCAAAAATTGTAACAGCTTTGCTAGAATGTGTTACCCCACCCACCATATTCACCAGACATTGCTCCTTCAGATTTTCATTTATTCATCTCAATAGTAAAAATTTTAATTCTTTGGATGATATAAAAACCGCCTTAATGGGTTCTTGGCCAAGAAGCCACCAAAATTCTAGGAAGATGCAATCTTTAAGTTGAAGAAAAAATGGAGAAAGTTTGTGCAACAAAATGGTTCATATTTAGTTGAATAAATATTTAATGGCATAATTTTGTTTTAAAAATCAGCATGAACTTTCTGGACAACCCAATAGTTGCCTTTTTTTTCAGATATTAATGATTTACTGATACAAGTCCTATTAATTAACCCATAACTGGGAGAGAAGAGATACATTCATAACCTTCCAAAGTTTATTTTCACCTAAAGGAATATAACAAACCCAACTGGAATTTGAACTCGGGGAACCAAGTTCCATTTCTGAGCAGTTATCCCATACGTCACTCATATAGATCTAAGCTTACAGAACTTGAGATGTACAAGTGGTCGTCCATCTAGATACTGACGTTGTTTAACTTTGGTGATCAGAAGAGAACTGGTGTTTCAATGTTGTGTGTTTAGAATCCACCAAAATTCTGAGAAGATGGAATCTTTAAGTTAAAGGAAAAATGGAGAAAGGTTGTGCAACAAAATGGTTCATATTTAGTTGAATAAATATTTAACAGCATAATTCTGTTTTGCATTCTAATTTCCCTTAAAAATCGGCATGAACTTTCTGGACAACCCAGTAATATTCACATAATAAATCAAATAAAAGTAAGGACTTAACAAAATACGATATCAGTTTTCTAAGCATGGATAAACTGGTATTAATATAAGATTTTACTTTATATAAATTGTTGTGGGGAGTAACATTTCTGTGGCTGTGAAGCAATAAGTTTATTCCCATTATATTACTAAAAAAAAAAAATATTGTAGTAATAATAATAATGGAGGTCTGGAAATGAAAATGAAAATTTTTATGTAACGTATTTAAAATAAATAATATATATAGTATCTGTTAATGAATTCAATAGATTTATCTTTCCTTGATGAAGAGAATGGTATCTCTGTGAAACTTCAAGTTGAAAGATAAGTCATTTGAATTGATAACAGCTTGCTCTATCCTTCTATTCAACATGTAGCTGGAGGAGAGACAAAAATTCAAATTTATGAACCCATTTCAAATTTGTCTAACGCTAAAGTCGGCCTATAGTACAAAGAAGGAAAAATAAAGCCGACTCATGCCTTCATCATTCTGAGAAACAAAAAGTAGATCATTCATAAATGAAACCCTTACTAAATGATACACAAGTTGATAATCACCGAACTAATTGCATTTATTGCCAGTGGAAAGGAATCCAAATTATTTACCAATAGAATCAGCAGTACAGAAAAAGAGACAATAGTGTGGCGTGCTAATTAGATTTGGTTTAGAATTGTTAAGAAGGCTTTGATGAAGGTTGCGTTTTCGGTTAGCACATCACATTTAAATTTGCAAAAGACACAAGGAAGAAATAACAAGAGATTATGTAGTAATCAACAATAAAATGTATTGAAAATAGACAAGTACAACAATCGTGGTTGATGAAATAAAATTAAGAAGAAGGAAGTAGTTTCCCTTGTACTAATGTAAGATTGAAAATATGTATTAAAGAACTTTCTTGTTTAAATGTTCAGAGTTCAGTGATAAATGATAACTGAGTTCAAGTATGAAAAAGCTTGTACAAAAGGATAATAGAATTTTGAGTTTGTTACTTGGCTTTTGGAGAGACAGTTCACAGCGTAGTGCAATTGTAGTTTTGTGTCTGTGTGTGTGTGAGTAGAAGAATGTAGGTACACGTACGTAGTTGAGCTCTGTTGATTTATTTGTTCTACTACTGTTCTATTGTTTTATTTTTGTGGTATTTATACATTTTGAGTAGGCTCCAGAGAGTAGCAGGAAAAATATCGAAAGGAATGTTTAAATTATACGATTGGTCAAAAATCAACCAATCACTGATTTTTTTACTAAACCAAGTTTAGACCAAAGTCAATGGCAGAAAATTTGGTGTGGCTACTGCAATGGATAAATTGTCCTGTAGTAAATAGTACTTATTTTCTAGCCAATAATTATTAAGTATTTTGTGGGCGTGGTGTATCGATGTAGTCACTACAATAGTGTCTTGATTATTTACTCATCCATACATGAAGTGACATTAACATAATTATACAATACATACATATATATATATATATATATATATATATATATATATATATATATATATATATATACATACACAAAGAGGAGGCATGGCAGAGTAATGGATAGTGACACAGATTGAGGAATTGATGAACCGAGTTTGAATTCCAGTTGAATCTATTACATTCATTTACATACTAATAACATTGGGAAAAATATGAATCCTCTTCTTCTCCCCACCGACCCCAGCTATTGGTAAATAGCAGAACAGACTGGGTTCTATAGCTTTGGATAGAAACTGGTCTTGGAGAAGGACAACCATGAATTCAATCCTGATCCTCCAGGTATGCTAACAAGCTACTCATTTAAAATTCAAAATATTTTTCCACTCAAATATCGCGGCTTGGGGAATGTCTAATGAATGTTAATCTACAAAAAGTTTTTCCCTATTTTCCATTTGTGGACCACTGTTTTTAAGTAGTGCCTGAAAGTATTTCTGACTATGCCGTGCCAAAAGCTGTGGCAATATCTGATAGCATTATCAGACTGGGTGTTGTATGAAGTGCATTAGGCTTTGTATATTTACACACCAGCATCTTTTTTTTTTTCATCATTTCACCCCATGCAAGGCAACAAAGCCACTAAGACACAAGGAATTACTGAGTGTGAAAGAATAAGAAAAAAAGAGAAATATTTTTAAGGAGCGAGAACAAAAGATGACTAATCAAGAGGACAGTAGATAACAATTTACATTGCATTTAAATTTGATTGAAAAGCATGGCACCAGAAGAGAGTTCCACAAGCAAGAAGTGCAAGAAAAGAAACCGTTAGTATAGAATGTACAGTTGAATCTAGCGAATTCAACTGTAAATTGATGAGACCTTGTTGTCAGTCTCGTACTATACACTTACTGTGGGGGGGGGGTAAATTTTCTATGACTATTAAGCAATAAGTGTATTCCCAGGTACCATAGCAGGGAACTCATCTGAACAATTGCCATTTTAAAAAACTTTTTTTTAAGCTTTTCACCCCAGGCAAGGCTGAAAGCCACTAGCACGCAAGGGGTTACAGAGGATTTGGAGCAAGAGCAGATAAGAATGATAGAGGAAAAGGATGTGGAGAAGGATAGTAGATACATCAATGCAACTGGAGATGTCGATTGATGTTACATTTGAACAGTTGGAGATTATAGCTATCAGGGAAACAGGGATAGGGAAGGGAGTTCCACAGGTGTGAGGTGCGAGATATGAAGCTATTGGAGTAAAAGTGACGTCTACACTTAACAGTTTCAACAGTGAAAGGGTGGGAACGGGATGACAGCCTTGTATGACACTTGAATTCATGGAGCCTGGGAACCAGCGATAGCAGCTCATCGGAGCAATTACCATGGAAGTATTTGTAAAAGAGACAAAGAGAGGCGACGACGCGTCTGTGAGAGAGCGACTGTAGACGAGATGACAGATCAGGGCCAATTACGTTGCATACCCGTCTCTGGATCTTATCAAGAACCCCGAGGCAAACAGAAGGGGCCCCAGACCATATATGGCAGCAATACTCCATGCAAGGGCGGATGGTTGATTTGTAAATTTGGAGGATCGATTCAGGGGAGAATAATTCCCTGGCCCGGCACAGGGAGCCAACTTTCCTTGCAGTGGATGAAGCAATCGACTCAATGTATTTGTTCCATCTCAGGTCAGCAGACAGCGTGAGACTGAGCAGCCGCAGAGAGGAGTTCTCGAGAAGTTGAGCGTCAGACATTCTAATGGGATGCAGGGAAGGATCCTTGTGGTGATGAAAGTATTTATAGAAAAGGCACTGGGAAACTACATTATGACAGATGAGATGCCAGGTCAAGACCAATAATATTGCTGATTCTTTGGATTTTATCAAGATTCTCTAAGTATATAACAGGAGCACTGGATGAATTCAAAATAAGTACTACTATCATATAATAATTGTACTTGTCCCAGCCTTCAGTATTTTACACGACCATTACACACTACCAATACCTCATAAACAATGGAAGGTCCCATTTTGATCACATAGAAAGACAAGACATATGGTCTTGGTGAAAGAAAAACAGAAGTGTTCAATGTCTCCTGCTAATACCTCATAAATAATGGACTATTCTGTTTTGATCAGGGAGGAGACAAAAGACACATCAAAGATGCTATTTGGTTTCAGTGAGAAAATGAAAAAAAGAAGATAAGATAAAAATCTTTAATTGCTGTTTCAGTTAGATCGAAAATGTTGTCAATTTCAAATCTTTTCATTTGTATCCCCTTATTTCTTAAAATAACGACCATTCATATTTATGATTGTTATTGCAATATTTTGTTAAAGTTGTTAAGCTCAAATATTTAACGATGTGACAGCAGAATTTCTATGGATATTTTATTGTCGTAGAACTTGCCGTGAGCTTATTCACTTGTTAACTGAAGAATTAGGAGTCATCAGAAATTTAAAATAGGGAAACCTTGAAATTTTCATCGGTTAAAACTAGTTGTTATTCTAGAAATTATTTAAACTATTATCCTGTTCTTTGTTTTTTAATCACTACCTTTAGGTTTGATTTTCTTGGGCATATGTTGAGTTGTCGGCATTAAATTGAATCTGTCTTTAAGTCTTGGCTATTTAAAGTATTTACATTGTTTTCCTCATCTTTATTGCCATATTCACAGTCTATATTTCTGAGATGAGGTATTGTAACTATTTACACAATAGAACAATCCTCCCCCATGGACTAAAAGAAAAGGGTTTGAAATTCCAACATATATCACCTGAAGAAGGCTGGTGCGTACAACGGTCAAAAGGTTGTGAATATGACAATAAAGATGAAAGCAACAGTCCAAACAATGTAAATAGTTACAATACCTCATCTCAGAAATAAAGAAAGAAGTCTTGGTTAGGCTGTCATCTATTTTCAACAGCCTCATTCAGTAACACTCTACCTTGAGTAGCTCTTAGGCCTTGCATCAGTTGAACAACAGTAAAAACAAAAAAAATCCTTCACCTTGTTAACATATTACTCTCTCACACAACAGTAATAATAATAAAAAGAAGTAGAAAATATAGTTGGTGTATAATAAGTGACTCAGAAGTGGGTTTTTTTTGGGGGGGGGGGGTGCAGTTGAAAATGTGCTAGATACTTTGAAAAAAGAAAAAAAAAAAAAAATTTCCTTGTTACCAATACATCCAGGCAGAAAACCATACTGTTCATTTTAAAGGTAACATAATATCCTTAATGGTAGGATTAAATGTAGTTTTTTTATGAGTGGTTTAGGGATATTTCTGGTAGTACAAGGTCATGGAACATATGAAATGTTCTTTCAGCTATGAAAAGTAATATCAAATTACATATTTCATTAACTGTTGGTTCCAAGCAGTACGGAATGAACGCTAAAAACATCTCCCCAAATTTATAGATGAATATTACAGATGCACACTCGGATTTCTTCCCAACCAATAAAAATAGACCAAGTCTCATCCACAATATTTTTGTTCTTTCTCATCTTGGAGCCTGAACAATATAATCACTTGACTGTATCCCTTACGCATGTGAAGACAATTCTTACTTTGTGAACTTTTTTGCCTAATTACTGTTGCTTTGCCTAGTTTTGACTTGCATATATAGTGTTGGATTCATATTATAGGTATACTTTGGATTACATCATTTCCAGTTAAGTCATTTTTGATTATACATCGTTTGGTCAAAAAAAAAAAAAAATATATATATATAGATATATATATATATATATATATATATATATATATATATATAAAGTCATTTTATTAGACTTTATGTCTGTCCGCCACAAATATCGAAGTCATAATATCATTAGAAAAGTGTTAAAAGCACATGAAATCATGTTACTATACAATAAATAAGAATAAAATCATATTGAATCATATTAATAAAATCATCATAAATCCTAGAGAAAGGACCTTCAATCAGTTGTGGACAGGGGCAAGAATTGGCTGGGTAACTTTAATGCCTCAAAAACGAAACTGCTATTACTCACCACAGAGAACCATCCCTACCTCCCGTTAGAATGTCTGACGCTCAACTCCACGGCCTCACATTGACTACTGACCTGAGATGGAACAAATACATTGAGTCAATAGCTTTTTCCACCGCAAGGAAGGTTGGCTCCCTGTGCTGCGCCAGGAAATTCTTCTCGCCGGAGTCAATCCTTCAAATCTACAAATCAACCTTTCGCTCTTGCATGGAGTATTGCTGCCATATATGGTCTGGAGCCCCTTCTAATTGTCTCAAGGTCCCTGATAAAATCCAGAGACGGATATGCAATGTAACTGGCCCTGGTCTGGCATCTCATCTGCAGTCGCTCCCTCACAGACGTGCCGTCGTCTCCCTCTGTCTTTTTTACAAATACTTTCATGGTAACTGCTCCAATGAGCTGCTTTTGCTGGTTCTCAGACTTCATGAATTTAAGTATTCAACTAGGCTGGCATCTTGCTCTCACCCTTTCACCATCAAAACTGTTAAATGTAGCCGTCTCTTCTACTCCAATAGCTTCATGTCTCACACTTCTCGCCTGTGGAACTCCCTCCCTATTTCTTGTTTCCCTGATACCTATAGTCTCCAACTATTCAAATGTAATGTCAATTGACATCTCCTGATGCCTTGATCTATCCCCTATCCTTCTCTTCATCCTTTCCTCTGTCACTCCTCTTTGCTCTTGTTCCAATTCTCTGTAACCCCTTGCGTGCTAGTAGCTTCCCACCTTGCTAGGGGTGAAATGCTTAAAAAAAAAAATATGCAAATATCTGTGTGTTGTCGTCTTATTTAGCAGTCTTTAAGGCTATATCGCTGATAAATTATTTTATTCAGAATACTCTAGATACAAATCATAAATACTGTAATATGCAAGGGGGAGTGCTTATTAGTGGTTTATAATGGGGTTATTTCAACTTAAGTTGTGACCTCTGGAACTAATTGACGACATAGGGTGAGGTATACCTGTATTTTGCCCTGTACTTTTTCTTTCATTTGTTATTGTTTATTGCAAACTTTGTCAATTCTGTTTGTTGGGTGTTCTTGCCAATTACACTTAATATGGCCAACTCCACATTAAAACAACTTCAATTACATATAATTTTAAAAAAAAAAAAAATTTTTTTTTTAAAATTTTAAAAAATAACAACAAAAATTTTCAAGAGACAATCACAAAACTTTCATTATTTTAACAAGATATATTCTTATTCTATGTACCATATCCATTCAGAACATGGTCATTCATGACTCTCCACAATTTCCTGTCCTTTGTAGTTCTTAGTCTTTAGACAATCCCTCGCAGTCTCTGTCATGCTATCAATTTACACAAGCTCATTATGTAGGTTGTTCGCAGTATGAGCATCAAATTCTCCAAGCCCTCTTTCCTCACTATATGTTCTAGAAATTTCACCTTCTTTTTTTGCACTTTCCTTAAAACTTTATCATTACTCACATGTTCAGTCCATGATATTCTCAGCATCCTTCTGTAGAATCACACTGCTGTTGCCTCAAGTATCTTCATATGTGAGTTTATTGGCCAGTTTTAACTGCCAGAAATGATGACTGATGTTACATAACAGCTTAGTATATTTTGTTTTGCTTCTAACAGAATTTTCCTGTTTCTTAACATTTTGCTGAGCTTTTGGAAGGCATCTTTTGCTACTCCAATGTGCCTTTTTTAATGTAAAAAATCATGTATGCATCAATATTTATACAGATGATCACTGAAAATGGAATATTCCAGAAGGCCAAGCTTAAAGTGACACTTCCGCAAATATAGAGGATTAGAAACAAAAAATTCTGTAAAATGTGCCCTCCCTGTGGAAGACTACATCTGGAATTACTGATGTTACATCTGGAATTACAGACATGTCATCTGGTGCCACTAATAAAAAAGGGGAAAACCCTCATAACTAAAGTCAGAGAAGTGAATAAAAAAAAAGAAGCGTTGTTGTTGTTACTCCCTTTTCGTACGTGCACACAAACGATTCTTATTAGTTGAGGGGGAGTCCTATCATATCTATTTCGGGGGACAAAAATAACCATGTCACACAAATTTTTAAACTCCCAATAAAGTCTACGAAGAGAAATCCAATGTGTACAATGAATATATCTGCTGGTTCCAGTCTGAATGGGAATGACTCCGAAATATATTTTCCTCTCCCCAATTTATAGTCAAGAGTACACAAATGCATGCTGGGATTTCTTCCTAGCCAATAAAATAGACCAGTTCTCGATTTCATCTGACTCAGTCCTGGTCTGTCATGTCTTGAAATCAGAATGCTATGTTCACTTATCTGAATTTGGTCATGTCAGCCCCAGTTCTTAATTTGTGAACTTTTTTGCCATATTACTGTTGCTTTACATATATTTTTTGCTTGCTTTATATTATTTTTTGCCCTGTTCTTTTCTTTTTCTTGTTATTGCAAACTTTGTCAATTCTGTTTTGTTGGGCAGTTCTATCATTTATTTACATTTAACCATGGCTACTCACTCTACAGCAGTGAACAGAATCATTGTTTTGATGTTTTAAATTGGGTATTGGGGTTGTTGAACTTCAGCATAGGCAATAGCATTATCATCCTCCTCCTCCTCAACATTTTCTGGTGCAGTTATAAGTTCAACAATACTCTGACCACAATATCAAAGCTGTGATAATTCCAGTGTCTATTCTTTGCATAAAAACAACAAGGAAATTAACAAGAATTAACACATTTGATTGGCATTTTACCAAGAACTGAGTATGATTTTCTAAATTCTCAAAACACTTGTCTGAGATTAAATATTAAAATGGGTCTAGTTCAGATAATTCAATAATATTCAGATGGTTTCAGTTTTTGCTCTTAAATGAGGAGAAAAACCAAAACAATTCAAACATTTTTGAATTATCCAAACTAAATATTCAAAACTAATACCCAAATAATTGAAGTATGAATAATCAAGGAAGAACTCTCATCGCAAAGGCAAACCAAAAAGTGTCAAAACTAACCTGTTTTATGACTGACTGATTTGTTTTTTTATGGCTTATCTACCTTTAGCATGTTATTTAAAGCCAGAAAATATTTTTATATTGAAAGAATGTTTTTGAGATAATGATTTACTGATACAAGTCCTACTAATTGAGCCATAGCTGGAGGAGAAGAGGTGTATTTGTATGTTTTCTAAAGTATTTGCATGTTAATGAATGTAACGAACCTAACCGGAATTGGAACTCAGCTCTCTGATTTCCAATATGAAGCTGTTATCCATTACCCCACTCAGAGTTTCAACATGATATGGCCCAAAGCCAAGTTGTTGTAGGAGTGTAACATATTAAGAGGCCATCTGTTCTCTCAGTAAGTTTCCTTTCTACCACAAAATAAGGGATACAAATTTCACCCTACAATTTGAAAGATGGAAGGCTTTAGAAACCAAAAATATGAAAAGTGAAGAAAGATTTATCATGGGTAATTTTTTTGATTGAGATTTTCACTAAGGTTCACAGTGCTGGAATGAATGCAGAAAAATATAAACACTATTTACATTATTCGGACTATTGTCCTCATCTTTGTCGCCATGTTTATCACAACATTTCGGCTACTGTACCTTCTTCAGGTGGTTGGAATGTTGAACTGAACCCTTTATTTCGCTCACTGGGGTAAACTGTTCTAGTTCCACATGCCATGTCTAATGGATGTCAGTTATCTCCTGATAATTCCCCTCTGAAAGTTCTCCACTGCCTTAACCAGGTATTGAACTCACACTGAAGGCAATGGAGAACTTTCAGAGGGGAATTAACAAGAGATAACTGACATCCATTAGACTTGGCATGTGGAACTAGAACAGTCTACCCCAGTGAGCGAAATAAAGGGTCTAGTTCGACATTCCAACTACCTGAAGAAGGCCGGAGTGTACAACAGCTGAAATGTTGTGATAAACATTGCGACAAAGATGAGGACAATAGTCCGAATAATGTAAATAGTGTACATAATACCTCATCTCAGAAATATAGACAGATACTGAAAGGACAAAATGTTGTAATAAATATGGCGACAAAGATTTGGACAATAGTCCGAATAATGTAAATAGTGTACATAATACCTCATCTCAGAAATATAGACAGATACTGAAAGGCCGAAACGATGTAATAAATATGGCGACAAAGATGAGGACAATAGTCCGAATAATGTAAATAGTGTACATAATACCTCATCTCAGAAATATAGACAGATACTGAAGTGCCGAAACGTTGTAATAAATATGTTGACAAAGATGAGGACAATAGTCCGAATAATGTAAATAGTGTACATAATACCTCATCTCAGAAATATAGACAGATACTAAAGTGCCGAAACGTTGTAATAAATATGTTGACAAAGATGAGGACAATAGTCCGAATAATGTAAATAGTGTACATAATACCTCATCTCAGAAATATAGACAGATACTAAAGTGCCGAAACGTTGTAATAAATATGTTGACAAAGATGAGGACAATAGTCCGAATAATGTAAATAGTGTACATAATACCTCATCTCAGAAATATAGACAGATACTAAAGTGCCGAAACGTTGTAATAAATATGGCGACAAAGATTTGGACAATAGTCCGAATAATGTAAATAGTGTAATAATACCTCATCTCAGAAATATAGACAGATACTGAAGGGCCAGAACGTTGTAATAAATATGCCGACAAAGATGAGGACAATAGTCCGAATAATGTAAATAGTGTACATAATACCTCATCTCAGAAATATAGACAGATACTAAAGTGCCGAAACGTTGTAATAAATATGGCGACAAAGATTTGGACAATAGTCCGAATAATGTAAATAGTGTAATAATACCTCATCTCAGAAATATAGACAGATACTGAAGGGCCAGAACGTTGTAATAAATATGCCGACAAAGATGAGGACAATAGTCCGAATAATGTAAATAGTGTACATAATACCTCATCTCAGAAATATAGACAGATACTAAAGTGCCGAAACGTTGTAATAAATATGGCGACAAAGATTTGGACAATAGTCCGAATAATGTAAATAGTGTAATAATACCTCATCTCAGAAATATAGACAGATACTGAAGGGCCAGAACGTTGTAATAAATATGCCGACAAAGATGAGGACAATAGTCCGAATAATGTAAATAGTGTACATAATACCACATCTCAGAAATATAGACAGATACAGAACAATATAAATTTACTATATGTAAATTTGGAGCAGTTATGCAGTACGTTTTGAGAGCCTTCAAGATTTTCAACTACAGCTGGAGTAGATGAACATTGACACTAAAGCATATATATATATTTGGGTTTTTTTTTCCTTCTTTTTGAGGGATTTATAGGAATGATTAGATTTTTCCTGTATAAATTAACGGTAATTGCTACTTTGCTTTATGCTATTTCAGATAGCAGAGGAAGGCAGCACGAAAGCCGATATATCATAAAAGCAAAATGGTAGAAAGCAAACGTTTGTAAAATGATATACAGTTTCTGATATTTATTATTCATTTTATTTTTACCTTTACATTGTTGGGTTGGGTTCCCTAAATCAATCTCTCATATAATTATTAACTTTGCAAATATAAAGCAAGCAACAATATTTTAACCTTTTGAAATGAACATGATCCTTAGACTGCTATTTTGTTTTTATTGATTTCAATGCAGATTTAGGTCAAAACCCAGCAGTAATTAATTCACTATTAATCTAATTCCCTTCAAGATTGCAAAACATGAATTGGGATTAACATCACACATACAAGATGGAACTATAGTTAGAATTTTCAGTGAATAGATTTCAAATTCAGATTGGAACTGAAGATATCCTATTCACCCTTACACCTTTCTCAAGTATTTCTTTTCTAATACCATGTCTCTTCAGGACCAAGATAATCATGTCTCTCCACAGCTACCTCTTCTTTCTTTTTTGATTTCTGTATATTGTTATGACTTCTTAGGAAATGGAGTGACTTCCCACTGTCTTTTCCAAGGATTTAATTCCTAACCATTCGCTAACCATTACCATATGCTAAGAGAAGGAATTTAAATTCTTGGAGAAGGCAATGGGAAATCACTCCATTTCCTCAAGAAGTCATAGCAATACAGATATCAAAAAAGGAAGATTTGGCTGTTAGGAAACATGATTATGGAATTAGATAAAAGAAATTGAAAAATACCTAAGTGTGAAAAGTATATGTTCCATTCTAATTTGAATTCTGTTCACTGAAACCACTAATATAGTGAATATAGTGAAACCCTTATAATCACAAACTCAAAGGCTGAAACTGCTGCTCCCCTTATGAAAAAAGAAATTGAAAAATACCTAAGTGTGAAAAGTATATGTTCCATTCTAATTTGAATTCTGTTCACTGAAACCACTAATATAGTGAAACCCTTATAATCACAAACTCAAAGGCTGAAACTGCTGCTCCCCTTATGAAAAAAGAAATTGAAAAATACCTAAGTGTGAAAAGTATATGTTCCATTCTAATTTGAATTCTGTTCACTGAAACCACTAATATAGTGAAACACTTATAATCACAAACTCAAAGGCTGAAACTGCTGCTCCCCTTATGAAAGAAGAAATTGAAAAATACCTAAGTGTGAAAAGTATATGTTCCATTCTAATTTGAATTCTGTTCACTGAAACCACTAATATAGTGAAACACTTATAATCACAAACTCAAAGGCTGAAACTGCTGCTCCCCTTATGAAAAAAGAAATTGAAAAAGACCTAAGTGTGAAAAGTATATCTTCAATTCTAATTTGAATTCTGTTCAATGAAACCACTAATATAGTGAATATAGTGAAACACTTATGATCACAAACTCAAAGGCTGGAACTGCTGCTCCCCTTATGAAAGAAGAAATGAAAAAGAAAAATGAATGATCTCAGCATCTAAAATTTATGTTAAAGTTATTTCCCAATGAATTTTATGCAGAAGATAATGTCTTATATTGAAAATTTTCTCTATAATGTTGATTTTTCTTAGAGCTGAAACAATCCAACATCAACTAAAATGAAAAATCCATTTGGTAAAAAAAAAAGGCTTCAAAATGTCATCTACTCTAAAATAGAAGACATTTTTCTTTGTTTAATGGGAATCAGCCCAACGCAGTAAGCTAAAATACAATGTGTTACAAGGTGTGGAAGGATTAGGAACAGAAACATTAATGATGATCAGTAAGAGAAGATAGTAATCAGGTAGACAGTAGATAGCAATTGACATTGCATTTAAATGTTTGCAGATCAAAGTTGGCTGGAAAGCATGGAGCCCGACTAGAGTTCCACAAGCGAGAAGTAAGAGAGAAGAAACTGTTAACATAGACTTTACAGCTATATCTCGCCAGCTCTGCTGTAAATTGATGTGATCTCAATGCCAGTCTAGTGATGCACTTAAATTCAAAAACTCTAGGTCCCACTGTGCTAAGTTCTAATTCTCATTGGGTTCATTATATTCACTGATGTGCAAATGCCCTTGGGAAATGCATGAATGCAACATTTCTCCTCCAGCTGTGGGTTAATTAGTAAGACTTGTACCAATAAATGATTATTATCTCAAAAAAGAAAATAAATAAAAAATAAATTCTTACAATGTAAAAATATTTTCTGGCTTTAAATAACCAGCAAAGGGTAGATAAACTGTAGAAAAGGGAATCAATCAAAGAAATACTGATTAGCTATACAGCATGATTTTTAAATTTACTGACATTCTCTGTAATATGAATGTATTGAGACTGCTGTGGTTGCACAGAGGGGGATCAGTTTATATATTATTTGTAATAGAGAATTGATCACCTACTTTATATCCACATTATAATTTCTTCTTTGTTTATCAAATTCTGATTAGGTGTGAATCCATGTCTTCTCCCTCCAGCTGTGGGTTAATTAGTAAGACTTATATTCTTAAATAATCATTATCTCAAAAAAAAAAAAAAAAAAAAAAAAAAAAATTTACAATCTAAAAATATTTTCTGGCTTTAAATAACCTAAAAAAGGTTGATTAGCTGTAGAAAATGAATCAATCAAATCAAAACTATAAAAAACCGAATTTGCCAAAAATTAAATCAGAAAAAAAAACAAACAGAAGTTACCAGAAGTGATTATGGAATTAAGGAATATCATCTACTTATTTGTCAAATGAAAGGTATTAGCTGCACAACTAATTCAAAATTATGACTTATCTGAACTTAAACAATGGCCACTGATGCCACTTTCAACCACAAGACAAACTATAAGGGTCAGTCAGCGTGCATCAACTTGAGAGACCTAGTTTTTATTTATTTTTTTTTTTTTTTTTAAATGGACAAGCCTGAAGCAACAGATTGTTATTGTCACAATATGGTTCAATACAAGTGTAAACCAATCTTATTTTCATCTCGTTAGCAGATATCCATTGTCCAATCTGGCAGGACTTAAAAGATCAAATGGAAGATTATTCTCATCTTCCTACCACACCCTAACTCTAGACACAATGACTTCCAACTTACTCTGCCGTTAATAGCATACTGACCACGGAGAAATGTCACAGTCTCCTGCAGGTTTCAAGTGATAGTATCTCATTTCTGCTCTGTGAGAAAACAATTTAAAAAAAAAAAAAAAACAACATCAGGGAAAAATAAACCTGATAGCCAATGGGTATACCTGATATCTGTTTATCCTAAGATTATCTGTGCCTTCAAGTGATTGACAACAATATTCTTGATCTAATATATGGTAATAGCAATATTAACTGTTTCCTTATAAGGAAACATTCAGCATTCATTGACATGAGCAGTCAGTGCCACTCGAGTTATGAGTTTCTTCACTCCCTGCTATCAGATAGGAATCAAAGTGTAGTAACTGTTATCATCTCTAAATGGTAATATTAACTGTTTTCTTATAAGGAAACATTCCACATGTATTAACCGAGCAACCAGTGTTACTTTACTTACATTATTTGTACTGTTACTCAACCAAGTATAGAAATGAATACAATATGGGAATCAGTAATAAAGGGTACTACAGGAAAGCAATGAGTAACAACAAAAATTGCAATATAAGTTCTGATAAAAAATATGCAATAATAATAATAACAGAAAAATTGCAATATGAGCACTGGTAAAAACGGTTGTTGAGACATAAGGTTTATAAGTCCCAGAATTTCATACACAGATCACATCACAAATGCACTGGTTAAATCTAGTGACTAGAACCAAAGAGTTGTGAGTTCAATACCAGGTTACTGTAGTGGTGAACCAGAAATTGGAGAGTTTAGTTAAAGGGGAATAACCGAGATATTTCGGAAGAGGCAAGGCATGTGGAACTAGAACAATCTGCCCTGGCGGACGAAATAAAGGGTTCGGTTCGAAATTCCAATCACCTGAAGAAGAGCGGAGCGTACAACAGCGAACGCATTGTGAATATGACCTGGTATTGAACTCACAATTCTTTGGGTTTAGTCACTGGATCTAACCAACTAGTAGCTTCAATCTGAAATGATATATTTGGTTAGATTTTGGAAAGTAGGCTGAGTCGAGAAATTCTTAGCATTCTCTCCTGTGCATGTGAGTTTACATTTGGTTTTGTTAGTTTTATGGCACATCAACCTCAATAGGTTATTTAATGCCGACAAAATGTTTAATGCTGGTAATGTTTTTCTTCAAAAATCTATTTCTGGGAATATTTTTCCTTGAAGAAATCTATATCTAGTCATATTTTTTCCAAAGAATGTATAGCTGTTTGTATTGCTGGTATTATTTTTTAAAAGTATTGCTGATAATAATTTTTCCTTCAAAATTTATTGCTGGTAATATTTTTTTTATTATAAAGTATTTCTGGTATTAAAACCTATTTTTACACAAGTTTGGGTGTTAACTACTTGCCCATAGCTGTGACCATAACAGGTGCTACCACCCCGGGTCAGGGTGGCCCGGGCAATACCAGCAATTAAGAGGTGGTTCCATGCTCCTCAAAACCTCCTGATCAGAGGCCTTGCTGTTGGACGTAGTTTATCATCTTACCCAGGACGGGTGTGTTTATGTGTATGCACGTATAAAGAATCAGGAACAAAAACACACGTAACGAAAGTGGTAGAAGCAGGTTTTATATTTTACATCAGCTGCAGTGCTAACTGATTAGATCATGAGAGTATAATTCCCTTCACATGCTTACCACATGACGAGCCAACATTAAGCAAAACACCAATGAATAAGCCACAATATTAAATATCTTAATGAATGAATTTTGTTTTTAAAATGTAAAAAGACCATACCATCTGATTTTGACCCCCTGAAAGGAGTGAAGTCCTATTTTGGCTGAGAGTAGGGAGACTTACCTGGCAGAGGGCTCCATCCCTGTGCTGGTGGTATCACGGCTATGACTAGCTTGGACCGGCTTTGACCAGTTTAGACCAGCTATGACCAGCTTAGACAAGCTATGACCAGCTAAGACCAGCTTGGACCAGCGGCCTAAGTGAAAACACTCGGGTTCCCACGTTAAAAACCGACCTTGTGTCACAACCTGACTCAGTGGGGGGGGGGGCAAGTCAATACACTTACCTGGCACAGGGCCATCCCTGTGCTGGTTGTATCACGGCTACAACTAGCTTGGACCAGCTATGACAAGCCAAGACCAGCTATGACTAGATTACACCAGCATAGACCGGCTTGGACAAGCTATGACCAGCTAAGACCAGCATAGACAAGCGGCCCGAGTGAAAACACTCGGGTCTCCACGTTAAAAACTGACTCAGTGGGGGGGGGGGTCAAGTAAATATTCTTACCTGGCACATGTCAGAGGGTATCCCCCAGACGAGGCTATGTTCGAAGGTCAGAGTCTCGTCTCGGAAAACTGACTCCGTTTTTACGTTGTCTACAGGGAATTTTTGCCCGAGCCTACGGGCTTGGATACCCAACTTTAAAACTCGGCCTTGTGCCACATCTTGCTGCGTGGGGCAGAGGGTAAATAATACTTACCTGGCAAATAAAGGCCTAAAAATAAATGAAAACCTCAGAATGCTATTGGTCGATTTATGTCAATCCCTAAAATTGAGTAGTAATTCAAGTTGATACCGTTATTAAGTTGATAAGTTACCCCTAAAAAAAAAAAAATACGGTGTCATGTCAAGCAGAAAGAATCGAACTAACCTAATAAGACGTTTTTGCTTAAAAACATGAGGGATGTCCGAAAAGGAACTGTACGCAAAGTCCTGGAGGTAAGCCATTTTCTCTTGTGTTGCATTGACTGTTGCAAAAAAAAATGCATGCCACCCTGAGTCTTTTTAAGTAAGGCGCAAACATTTACGAAGGGTGTGTGAAATGTAAGGCACAAATATTCACGAAGACCGATTAAAAGGGACGGAACAATTATTTACGGCGTATGAAAACAATGGCGCAAATATTTCATTGTAAAAAAGAGAAGCGCAAATATTTACAAAAGACGTAATGCGCAATTATTTACGGACGATGCCTGAAAAGTAAGGCACAAATATTTAAGAATGATGTCCGAAAAGTAGGGTACAATTATTTACAAACGAATCCTGAAAAGTAAGGCACAAATATTACTAACGATACCCAAAAAGGCACAAATATTTACGAACGATGCTTGAAAATACAAATATGCACAAATATTTAGGAATGATCCCGAAAAGGAAGACACAAATTTTAACGTACGGTGACCGAAAAGTGAGGCATAAATATTTAGGAACGATTCCTGAAAAGCATGGCAACAATTTTGACAAGAAGCTTGAAAAGTAAGGCAGAAATATTAACGTACGATGACCGAAAAGTGAGGCACAAATATTTAGGAACGATTCCTGAAAAGCATGGCAAAAATTTTGAAAAGAAGCTTGAAAAGTAAGGCACAAATATTAACGTACGATGACCGAAAAGTGAGGCATAAATATTTAGGAACGATTCCTGAAAAGCATGGCAAAAATTTTGAAAAGAAGCTTGAAAAGTAAGGCAGACATATTAACGTACGATAACCGAAGTGAGGCAGAAATATTAACGTACGATGACCGAAAAGTGAAGCACTAATACTAACGTACGATGACCGAAAAGGGAGGCACAAAGATTAACGTACGATGACCGAAAAGGGGGGCACAAATATTAACGTACGATGACCGAAAAGGGAGGCACAAATATTAACGTACGATGACCGAAAAGTGAGGCACAAATATTAACGTACGATGACCGAAAAGTGAGGCACAAATATTAACGTACGATGACCGAAAAGTGAGGCAGAAATATTAACGTACGATGACCGAAAAGTGAAGCACTAATATTAACGTACGATGACCGAAAAGTGAGGCACAAATATTAACGTACGATGACCGAAAAGTGAGGCAGAAATATTAACGTACGATGACCGAAAAGTGAAGCACTAATATTAACGTACGATGACCGAAAAAGGAGGCACAAAGATTAACGTACGATGATCGAAAAGTAATGCACAAATATTTACGAACGATGTCCGAACAGGTACAAATATGTAAGAACAATGCCCTAAAGTATGGCACTAATATTTAGGAACGGTGCCCGAAATGTAAAACACAAATATTAACGTACGTTGCCCAAATGTGAGACTGATGCACTTGTCCCATTCAGTGAAATAAATAATTGATAGCTACTGTGTTCGGACATTAAAAAAAAGTAAAAAAGATGTGCTACTCAGAGACTTCATTCTGTATGGTTAGCCAATTAATGCAGTCATATGTTCTGAAACACTGGACAGACTGAGGGAAGTTTGTTCGTTGACACACGAGGACGTTTCTTTATGTCATCCTGCTGCACGGCAGCTCCACCCTATTCACATCCACACTAAGATATGAACAATAGTTTATCTTTATATTAAAAATTAATTATTTGTATCTTACTGTTCGAACATCCCTCATAACTGAGTAGCAATTCAGAGTGAGGCCGAAATTCCTTGGACATACAACATACGAATATAAGAGGTATTGCTAAAAAATGTATCAAGCCATTTTAAATATCCCTAGAATTGATTGCAAAGCCTTAATTTGACTTGGTAACCATTCGTTATATTCTCTTTCGCACCAAAACCTTTGAGAAAGGTATGAATCTATCTCCTCTCCTCGCAGCTATGGGTTGAATAGTAGGACAGATTGGCTTCTTTAGCCTTGATTGGCAACCAGTGTACCGCAGAAAGAAACGGCAATCTACTTCGGGAAAAATCTTCTGCCTCGTCAGTCATGTATCTTTCGATAGATGACTGCCCAAGAGTGTATCACTTAACTGACTGACTCAACAATTCAGAGTGGAACGAGTTAGGGACATTTAGCATTTGCTGTTTCACAGTCGCACGTCTTATCAAAGAATAATTGGTTTCGGACAAGGGCCTGAGGACACCTCACATTTGCACAGTCTTATTTAAAAAATGGGTATTTATTTATATATTTCCGGTGTATTTATTTATTTCCTGTAACATTAGTAGTAGAAAGGGAGGTAAATCAACTTGAGTAAGTTCATGAGCGATTACTTCCTTTAGTAGTTTTAATAATATATCCAAACAAAATATTTATCTGCATTTAGACAAAATTAGTTCCCGGTCAAAATGAACCGTTAAATTCATCAGTTCCTGTACTCCTACGTTTCTTAGAATGCAGTCTTATTTGTTCAAGCCTTTCATTGGAGGCACTCAGATACTTTTGGCTGTTAGGGTATCGCTTTACTTCAACTTGGTCTTGAAATAGGCTTTGTCGTCGCCGACTTTATCGTTCTGTTGCTAATCTTTTTCTTCTGAGAGATATTGCCTTTTCACTGTTATATTGAGCTCATAAAATGTTTAACGTGAAAAGATACTGAGCAAAAGCTGATTAATTTAATACCAAGAGAGTAATAGATACGACTAAACGTGTAAAAAAATATAAAGGGAAATGGTTTAATTCAACGGTTCATTGGATTCTATTTAAATTGTGAATTCTTCATCTCCGCTTTATAGAATCTGAATACATTATTTCAAGACTTGCTTCATTGCTTTTCACTTTTAAAACTTTCTAACAATTGCCATCATTTTTGACGGATCGGGTACACTTCAGTATCTGTCTATATTTCTGAGATGAGGTATTATGTACACTATTTACATTATTCGAACTATTGTCCTCATCTTTGTTGCCATATTTATCACAACGTTTGGCTGACCACATATGGAGAAAAAAGGAGATCACCGCCCTCTGTGGGATCAGGTTGAAATCATAGACAAAAAACATCATTGGAAAATTCGCAAACTTAAGGAATCAGCACATATGCTAGGCCACAAAAATCTCCTGAGTCGACCAAGCATAGAAATGAATACAATATGGGAACCAGTAATAAGGAATGCCAGAGAAAAGCGATAATAACAAAAAAAAATTGCAATATGAGCTCTAGGAAAAAAATGGCTGGATAACAGCAAGAATTGCAGTATGATTACCGATAAAAATGGTTGTTGAAGACATTACGTTTATAAGTCCCAGAAATTCTTACAAGAATTCTCAAGGACACATTGCACAGTGGATAAAGTCATTGGTTAGGTCCAGTGATAGCACCCAAAGAGTTGTGAGTTCAATACCTGGTTAAGGCAGTGGAGAACTTACAGAGGTGAATTAACAGGAGATAACTGACATTCATTAGACATAAAAATAGAACAGTCTACTCCAGCGAGCGAAATAAGGGGACAGTTCGACATTCCAACCACCAGGCCGGAGCGTACAATGAACGAAACGTTGCAATAAATATGGCAACAAAAATGAGGACATAGTCCGAATAATGTAAACACTTTTTTTTATTTTTAAATAATTCCCATGAAAATAGACTTTCGGTATTTGTGAACTAAAATTGTATATTTTACTTATGTTTTCATTAATAATTTATTTTTATTTTTAATAATAATATTAGATAAAAAGGTTAACTTAAAAGAAAATTATAAAATAAAAGTGATTTTTAAGTGCCATGATATCTAGACTAAAATTATACATATTGATATTTCTAATTTAATGATTTTTAGCCATATAATTTGTTTTGCTATTCTTTCCCGTTGAGGACTTGATTTTAAAATTATGATACAATTTCGTTGATCAAATATTACTAGAGTTTCTCATCTGACACTAAATAAACAAAAGAAATCTTTATTTAGTTGTATTAAATCATTTTAATGTAGTTTGGGTACGGATAATGAAAAATATAATTTAAAATTCGAATATTTATTTATACAATAAATTGGCGTAATATTACATGTCTTACAAATCATATACAATAAAAGTATATACTGAAAAATTGTTTTAAGGTTTAAACTGAACTGAAAATGACTGTTCAAGCTAGAGCGTTACAATGATGCTGACCTAATAAAAACCTCGCTACGGTGTGCCGTTTTTTTTTTTTTTTTTGCTGTAATACAGTAATAGAGAGGGAGAACGTTTATTTTCGTTTGGTTTTTTAATTATTTTTATAAGGAAATTTTCCGACAATGCTTGAGCTTATTAAGATCATCTGATTTATTAATTTAGCATTTTTTAACCCTTAACTGATTTCTCGACCCCCTTTTATTAAGGTCCTTCCGTTTATTGCCTACCAAAAAACATTCCAACTTTCCTATTATTAAGACCCTACGTTGGATTACGTACCGAAGACATAAACAAAGAAATCAAATTGCTATGGATGCGTTTAATAAACCTTCAGGAATAAAGCCTCTTCTCACAAACAAACAAACTGCGGGTTTATATTTTCGGAGAGTACTGTCGCTAAAAATTTCCCTCCCCCCCCCCCAATCGATAAGAGGAGCGGACGTATGAATACAGAAGCAAACAAATGAATGATTTAATCAAACGCTGTAGAGAGCCGTACTTTTGTTTGTGCTTCCTAAATTAATTACTGAACTGAGTAATTAATATTCGGCGTACAAGAAATATGTATGGAGACTATTGTGGTTCGATCCTTTTGTGATTTGTGGTGAATAGAATGTTTTTTATACACATCGGTGGTCACCAAATGGTGTGGGGTCACTCGCATCATATCAGCAAGGATAACCTCGTGTTCACATGAGTAAAAACACACACACACACAGAAATAACACTAAAAGCACGTTAAATTGTAAATTAAAATCATACACTATTTACATTATTCGGACTATTGTCCGAATCTTTGTCGCCATATTTATTACAACGTTTCGGCCGTTGTACGCTCCAGCCTTCTTCATGTGGTTGGAATGTTATTTCGCTCACTGTCCTCAAAGACACATGGCACAGTGGATAAAGGCGTTGGTTAGATCCAGTGACAGGACCCAAAGAGTGTGAGTTCAATACCCGGTTACGGCAGTGGAGAGAATTAACAAGAGATAACTGATAACTGACATCCATTCAAAATGACACATGGAACTAGAACGGTCTACCCCAGTGAGCGAAATAAAGGGTTCAGTTCGACATTCCAACTTGAAGAAGGCCGGAGCGTACAACGGCCGAAACGTTGTAATAAATACGGCGACGATAGTCAGAATAATGTAAATAATGTACATAATACCTCATCTCAGAAATATAGAGAGATACTGTAGGGCCGAAACGATGTAATAAATACGGCGACAAAGATGAGGACAATAGTCCGAATAATGTAAATAGTGTACATAATACCTCATCTCAGAAATATAGACAGATTTCCATGAGTAGTTAGAAATCCGGAAGCGCATTGGCATATTGAATGAAGATCTCCAGAAGTTAAGCAAAGCATTAATTGATAATAAAATTTCATGGGAAACTTAAAAAAAAAAAAAAAAAAGAGTGTTGGACTGCTATGTAAGATAAATCTTTCCATTTAAAAAAAAAAAATTACGAATTTAAACGCTGTTCTAGATTGGCAGTTAGGTCTCATATCATTTTACTATTGAAATTGCTAGATATAACCATAAATTCTATGCTAACAGTTTTTTCGCTCACTCATTCCGCTTGTGAAACTCTTGTTTTTTTTTTTTTGTTTTTTTTGCTTTCCCGTCAACGTCACTCTTCAAAAATGTAAATGAAAATGTCAATCGTCATCTTCTGTCTCCTTAATTAATGTTCAATTATGTAGCCTCCCCCCCTGTATCTTAGTGGCTTTATCGCCTTGCTTGGAGGTGAAAAGATTTTTAAAAATATGGCAGGGAACACTGGACAATTTCCTCAGTGATGAAGACGAAAATCGAGTTAACAGAGGCGTGGCTCTACGGAAGTATGCTGAGAATACTATGGAGAGAGCATGTGAGTAACGAGGAAGTTTTAAATAAAAGGGAATCAACAGGGACACATAGAATCAAAAAGAGAGTTGAAATTTCTGAGACACATAATGAGGAAAGAGAGCTTGGAAAATTTGACACACACAAAACATATTGAAGGGCAAAGGGGCATAGAAAAAAAGCGAGTAACCTATATAACAATCTTGTGTAAATGGATGGCAAAATAGGGAATTGAGTGAATAGTAAGAAAACAATTTTTGCTTAGAGCTATGAAAGGTAGGAAGTTGTGGAGAGCCAAGACTATCAGCATCCTGAAGAGACAAAGCATATCAAAGTAATAGTATTCCTTTCGTCTTGTTGTTGCTATTAACGATCGTAGAAGGACGACTTGAGGTTCGCGATAAAAGAAAGTAACAGAAAAACAACAGACTTCCTTTGTTTAAAATGACGATGAAACAGACGCTGACTGCCTAAATTAAAGTGACGTCACAAATTGGTATATAAACGGAAACAAATCAGACCTCGACCCACTCTCCTCTATCAAATTCGGCTTTCGAGACATGGAAAACTATTTTCTCCACGCCCTACAGCAAAACGAATCTAAGACTCTTCAAGTAAAGATTCTTTCAACGATATCACTTGATATTTCTGGAAGCGATGACAACGTCTATTAGCTTGATTCTTTTCAGCTAAACAATACTGCGAAACAATTCTTGTTTTCCTCCATGCAATCTATGTGGCTAGTTAATTACTATATTACATAATAAGATCATACATGTATGGTCGGTTTGTTGTACTGTTGGGGATTAGTGAATATGTATGTGAAAAATCAGAAGGAAAAATATTTGTGAAGGTGTGTTCAATAAAATTCAATCCTCAACAATATTCATTAATTTGAACAGGGCATATAAAAACAAAGTTTAAGAAAACCAAGGCAAATTGAATGCAAACAATAATGGTTTATATACAATTAGAATATATACAAATGTGTTAAAAAAAACTGTTAAATGTTTTGCGCTGATGTATTATATATGGTGTGTTGATTTTTGGCACGTTAGAAACTTTTTGAATGTGTCAATAAGATTTTGTTTGAAAAATAAACAGATGTTGTTTTGTGCAAGTGTTTATGTACAATTGTTTTTTAGTCAACCGAAGTTGCGTACCCTTAGTTGTGTTTGTATGAAATGTTTTTTGAGTTATTAATACTTGTTTCGTAGTGACGGAAAATGTCACTTTTGAAGTATAATAACTGAAGTTTGTAAAGTTTTTTGGTTTGACAGAGAGAGAAAGATTATGCCAAATAGTTGTTGAGCCAGAGTTTGATTTGCGCGGGAAGATCAAGATTTTGAATTGCGTGAATTTGTTTTGGCGTCTCTCTGGATGCCGGAATCTGACTAGCTAAGCAGGTTGAGTTTTTTCTTTTTATATGT
The DNA here is from genome assembly GCA_964036315.1 of Acanthosepion esculentum. Taxonomy (NCBI): domain Eukaryota; kingdom Metazoa; phylum Mollusca; class Cephalopoda; order Sepiida; family Sepiidae; genus Acanthosepion; species Acanthosepion esculentum. The sequence continues at coordinate 19,840,588 of OZ038499.1, forward strand.
TTTTAGCTAGAAAAATAGGCTCAAGAAAGTTGAGCGCCAAAGAGATTTTTCACGTGCATTTTAGGCTGTTAACCAATGAGAAACTGAGTTGTTGAAATTAGTGTTCTGATTGGATAACAGGTGTGTGTGGGTGTAAAATGGATTGTTCTGTTAGTAGGGATGAAGGATAACGTGGATGATTCCACAGTACCACTCCGGAAAGTACCCGACTCCACTTCTATGCTCAATCTTTACAAAAGAGAGTTTAGAGCGAAAATTGAGTAGTACTGTCATATCTACGCTGGAGCCGCCGAATCTTAACATTCCAGCCTTGATAGAGTTCACAAACATCTACGAAACCTGGTAGCTGATAAATTAATTTTACATCCTACAATCCCTATAGATGAAAAATCACAAGCCTCTCTCTACTCTATCGATATTTCCATGACAAATAACGAGCTCCCCCCCCCCTGGTGCCCCGACTACATGAATTTCAGCGTACCACGAGATTGTCATCTAAGACCCACCCTTTTATTTTTGTGCTAGCTAAATGCAACCGCCACTTCTACTCCAACAGTTTCTTTTCTCGCACTTCCCACCTGCGGAACTCCCTCCTGTTTACTTGCTTCTCTGATAAATACGATCTTCAAAAATTTAAATGCAACGTCAATCGCTATCTTCTGTCTTCTTGAGCCCCTTTCATCTTTTATCATTTCCTCAACGTTCCCTATTCTCAATCTTCTTTCATTTACACTCCCTGTAAACCCCTATGTACTAGTGGCATTACCGCTTTGCTTGTGGGGGGGAAATGATTTTAATAAAATGTTCTAACGAGATACATTTTTTTTTTTTTTTAGTTGTACCAGTTCAGACTTTCACGGCTATGGCCCACCATCAGGCGAATTATACCAATTCCCTTCATATTCCTTTAGTAAGAAGCAAGTTTCATTCCGACTGCTTCTTTCCGAGAACCGATACTTGCTGAACCGACTCCCGTGAGGATGCTTCCCTGATCGCTACAATATTAAGCTATTCAAGTCTATGGTCAACGGTTATTTATCCCAGATATCCTCATAATATGCACTTCTTACCTCCTTCTTACGTTCATACGACATCATTCAGTAACCCTCTACATTGAGTAGCTCTTGGGTCTTGTATTGTGGTGAACTTGAGTAAAAAAAAAATGAATAAAAAAAAAAGAGAAAATAAAAAAATTACACACTGCCAGACATTATGCATACTTATACACTTTTGGGTTTCGTGAAAAAATAACTTCCTGATGCTTGCAAGTTACAATGGGACCGTGATTTTTTTTTAATTCTTTATAATACTAAATTTTGCCCAATAACAGGCACGAGAGTCACTCAAGGTAGAGGTTTACAGTCGAAATGGTAATGATGAACGAAGTATGCGATATAAATGGAAAAGAAGCTAGTATGAAGTGAAGATTATGAGAATAAGTAGGAAAGATTACGATTGACCTTTGACTTGAAGAGGTCAAGACTTAAGTGTTCAAGAAACCACCCACGCAGGAGTACGTCTCACAAAATGGTAATTCTTATGAAAAAACTGTCTTCTTACATTTGAAATACGGAAGAAATGTGGTGGATTCGACTCCGTGGAAGTCATATGGTCCGCCTTAGCTGTAACGTTCTGAACTGGTGGATCTAAAGAATAGAACACATTTGAACATTTACCATGGAAATAGCGATAGAGTAGCGATAGGCTTGCGAGGTTGAGTCGTTTTGTATATCATGCAAATGATTTTGAACTCTCAATTTTTGGAGGCTTACATCCACATGTTGAAACAACTGTTCCCGTACAGAAGTTAAGCAACGTCGATCCTGGTCTTGTCTAGCTACATGTCGATGGGTTATTTAATGATGAAATCTAAATATTTTGTATGCAATTTTATTTATTTATTTATTAGAGATAATAATGATTAATGGTACAAGTTTTCTAATTAACCCATAACCGGGGGAGAAATAGTGGATGCAGGCTTTTCTCAATGGTATTTGCGCGAAAGTGAATTCAACGAACCCAACTGAAATTTGAACTCTACTCTCCGATTAACAATTCAGAGCGGTTATCCATTATACCACCCGCACATCTAAGCTTAGAGTACCTGGTATTCCCAAGCGTTCAGCCATCTAGGTGCCGACGACGTTGCTTAACTTCGGTGATCGGTACGGGAACTGGTGTATCAACGTGTTATATCCATAAGCCCATTATACCACCCACTAATCCAAGTATACAGCACCTGGCACTCACAAGTGGTCACACATCTACGTACCGACCAGGTTCGACATGGTTTTCTTCGGTGGGTGAACGGAAACCGGTGTTTCATCGTGATATGGCCATAAGCCCCTTATACTACTTACAAACCCATGTTTACAGCATCTAGCATTTTCAAATAGTCACCCTTCTAGGTACCGACAGGACTCGATGTTGCTTAACTTTGGTGATAGTACGGGAACTGGTGTTTCAACGTGATATGACCGTAAACCTATAATACCAATCGCGAATCCAAGCTTACAGCATCTCACATTCACAAGTGCTCACCCATCTAGGTACCGACAGGACTCGCTGTTGCTTAACTTCGGTGATGGTACGGGAACTGGTGTTTCAACGTGACATGACCGTAAACCTATAATACCAATCGCAAATCCAAGCTTACAGCATCTCACATTCACAAGTGCTCACCCATCGAGGTACCGACAGGACTCGATGTTGCTTAACTTTGGTGATATGGCCGTAAGCCCATATCTGTTTGTTCAAGAAAACAGAATAAAACGATTAACCTTTAATTCGATTTGCATCTTTTTAAACAAAAATAAATCAAAGAATGGCTTATTTTCTTTTGAAACGATTAGATTTTACTCTTGTTTATTCGCTACTTTCTCTTGGGGATCTATCATTATCATTATTTTATTCCGAGGAGATATCTTAACTACATTCCTATCACTTTGTTTGCACTTCTCTATAATGAAAAAGCTTCTGTTAAACAACAAAACGTTTCCTTGCAGACACGGGGGCTGTGTGGCGAGGGACGAGAAAACAATCACTTCCTATTTCGAAACATAGTGGGTGTTAGACTGTTCTTGAAGAAGCTTTTATCCGATATTAATGAAGCCCCCGCAGTCAGTCAACTCACAGAACACCTTTTTTGGTACTGAAAGATTATTTTTCTAGCTAAGAAACACCAGGAACCTCAGGAGTTTGATAAGAAATATAAAATATATTCTTCTCCGTAAAACAGTTGTTATATATAATTATTACTGCAAACGTTATTATACTGGACACTTATTTGAAATAGACGTTTATATGTTTATTAAACAGTGTATAATACGTCTATCGACCTGTGCTCAGGTAATGAGAAAGAAGGACCTGGACAATCCGATACTCACAGGTCGAATAGAGGGAAAAAGAGACAGAGGAAAGCAACGCATGACATACCTGGCGGGCTTAAGCAAGTGGATGGCAGAACGTGGTCTGGGGGGAGTTGGCAGAGGCACGAAACTTATTGAGAGCTACAAGGGATAGCGGGAAGTGGAGAGCTATGATCGTCTACGTCCTGAAAGAACACGTCCTTCTTCGCCGAGCTAGAAAACACGACGGATCTAACAATAGTTCAATTGGCAAAAATTGTAAAGATGGAATTTGGATTCTTCGTATGCTTTCGATTGGGAACTGAACAATATTCCACCATTTGATGCAGTTTTTAACCGGGGATGCAAATCTTAAATTTTTGCATCGCATTGTTACAGATGATGAAAAATGTGATTTATTAGGTTGGCCGAAAAATTCGTTCGATTAGGAGCTGCTTTCACTGGTTCCTAGGCCTCATGAATTTAAACGTCCTACGAGGCTGGCATCCCGTTCCCACCCCTTCACCGTTGAAACTGTTAGATGTAGACGTCTCTTCTACTCCAATAGCTTCATGTCTCGCACATCTCGCCTGTGGAACTCCCTTCCTTATTCTTGTTTCCCTGACAATTACAATCTCCAACTATTTAAGTGTAACGTCAATCGACATCTCCAGTTACCTTGATCTGTCCACTTCCCTTCTCCACATCCTTTCACCTTTCATTCCTATCTGCTCTCGCTCCAAATCTTCTGTAACCCCCTTGCCTTGATCGATCCACTATTTTTCTCCACATCCTCTCCTTTACCACTCCTATCTGCTCTTCCTCCAAACCTTCTGTAACCCCTTGCGTGCTAGTGGCTTCCAGCCTTGCTTGGGGTGATAAGCTTAAAAAAATAAAATAAAATAGATTTACTTAAGCCGAATTAACTTTTCTGCCAACCCAATACAGGCTAACAAAAAACGAATGGACAGTGGTTATAAAAAAAAATCAGAAACCAGTGCCAATATCAACTTCACTATGCCAGAACCCAGTCTTGTAAAATATATATATATATATATATTAGTTTACCTCTGAGGGTGTTCGGAAAATAATTACCCCTTTCATCGCTATCAATTACGAGTCAACCACCGAAGGCAGAATAATGGTTGAATGATAGAAAACTGTGTCTAGAATCAGTTTATTATATCTTCTATACGACGGTGACGTTTACAGTGCATTTCAGAGTGCTATAGAACGCGAAGGCCAGCGGCAGAATGGTCAGCGATTGGCTGGAGTGCCTCGTCGGTGTCGTATTCTGACAGTGATGAATTGCCTTTTGTCTGGATTTTGGATATAACTTCAAAACAGCGCCAACTCAACAGAGAGTCACAAGAAGCGTGGATGTGCCTCCCACACCCAGGTTAGCAACCGGAGGGACGCTGAACTAACGTGCGATATGCTTTTCTGTGACGTCATTCCTCTCACTGCTTCTCAGAATCCAAGCTGCCACCACATTGGCCTAATAAAACGAATGAGAAAACGAAAAGGTCCTTTACGTTGATACCATTTTATGTAGTAGTGAGGGAACCCAGAGGACAACACAGAACGCAACAAGAGTTTTAAAAGGGAAAACTTATAAAAACGGAATTCAGATTTCTCATGAGCTTTCACTTAAGAATCGAACGCAACGTTTGACTATCAGCAAAATTCTTTAACCATGAAGATTATATATATATATATATATATATATATATATATATATATATATATGTGTGTGTGTGTGTGTGTGTGTGTGTGCAGAAAAATAGGAAAGAACACGTTAGGTATCTTTCGCTTTAAACTAACCAGACGGTGACCCCCACCATCGGCTTTGAAATAGACACCCTACCATAACCTGGCATAAACTTTCCGAAGGTGACCGACCTGTAGATAAGAATTAACTCTTCGACCATCTAACCAAAATGGCCACCCCCAGCCGTTTCCTAGTAATTAATGTTGCAAAAGACCATACTTATAAACACGCGCAAACCACAAGATAGCTTATTCCTAAATTTTAGCTTGAGGATGAAACGGGACTCTATACCTTAATTCAACTTAATTTCAATAATTATATTGAGGGTTTCGGCTCTCGTTTTTGAAACATGAGAACTCTTATGTAGCGAAGGAATCATATTTTTTTAAAATATTATATCTCCAAGTATAGGATTGGTTTATACAGAATAAATTCCAATAACCAAAACAAATACTATTCTTAAAAGAGTACTCAATACAGAGTAGAGCAAATGTAATTATTTATTCGAAAATTATAACAAATATGTTATAAAATCACTACAAAAATAGCCATTTTGTTTCAACACTTCTGGTGTCTTATATATATAAAATGCCTTTAAATTCCTTCAGGATTATAGTGCCGCAAGATATCGTAGAGGTTTCTATAACAGGCCATTTTTTCTTAAGTCGGTAAGTTGTTAGCCTACTGCACATCCCCCAATCTGGAGGATCAGGTTTTGAATTCAAAGTTGTCCTTCTCCTAGAGCAGTTACCACTCGATCTGCCATGGCATTTACCCATAGCTGGGAGTTGGGAGATAACAAGAGGATCAGCATGTAAGTGAATGTAATGGATTTGACTGGAATTCGAACTCGGCTCTCCGATTCGTCAATACGAGCCACTATCCATTGCTCCTCTTAACCACGAATACCATTGCTGCATTGCAATGTTACAGGTGATGAAAAATCGGTTTCGTAGATTAACAGAAAATGAAAAGGACGGCGTTTATAACAAGATGAAACTCCACTGCCAACACCGAAAAACAACAAAAATGAATCTATCCAAATTAGCCCTTGCTTTGTGTCCGAGGGAATATGAAAGGTGTCGTCCATTACGTGCAGGGGAAACATGGTAATCACAGCAGACATTTATTGCCCGCTGCTTGATCGGGCAAAAGAAACACTAAGATTATTTACCTCACCCCCACACCTCGCGAGGTAGGATGTGACACAAGGCCGTTTTTAATGCGGAGAAAAACCGAGCCTGTAGTCTCGGGCAAAGTTCCCCGTAGACCCAGTAAAAACGGGGTCGGGTAGCTGTCTACCACCCCAGACGAGACTCTGCCCTTCGGCATAGCCTCGCCTGGGTTCCTCTCTGCCTTCGGACAGAGAGTTCGACCAGCTTAGCTGGAGACGAATCTCCAGCTAATTGCCGAAGAAACACTTTGTGTAAAATGTTCTGCTTTGCAAAACATAAGTGGTTTTCTCCAGCATGACAATGCAAGGGCACACTCTGCAAAACAAACCGAAGAAAAATAATATTCTCGTTAGGATGTGAAATAACCTCTCATCCTCCATACTAATCAGGCTTAATACCTACAGGTCTTCATTTGTTTCAATCACAAGAACATTTCACAAGTAACAGAACATTCAGAAAATGAAGTTGAAAACAGTCATTTAAAATCTGTCTATTTTTCTGAGATGGGGGATTTTAATTATTTACATTGCTCAGACCGTTATCATCATCTTTATTGCCATATTCACAGTCTATATTTCTACGATGAGGTCTTGTAAATACACTATTTACATTGTTCGGACTGTTGTCCTCATCTTTGTTGCCATATTCACAGTCTATATTTCTGAGATGAGGTCTTGTAACTATTTACACTATTTACATTGTTTGGACTGTTGTCCTCATCTTTATTTCCATATTCACAGTCTATATTTCTGAGATGAGGTCTTGTAACTATTGACATTGGTCGGACTGTTGTCCTCATCTTTATTGCCATATTCAGTCTATATTTCTACGATGAGGTCTTGTAAATACACTATTTACATTGTTCGGACTGTTGTCCTCATCTTTGTTGCCATATTCACAGTCTATATTTTTTAGATGAGGTATTGTAACTATTTACATTGGTCGGACTGTTGTCCTCATCTTTATTGCCATATTCACAGTCTATATTTCTACGATGAGGTCTTGTAAATACACTATTCACATTGGTCGGACTGTTGTCCTCATCTTTGTAACTAAATACACTATTTACATTGTTCGGGCTCTTGTCCGCATCTTCATTGTCATATTCATGTGAATATGACAATAAAGATGAGGACAACAGTCCGGACAATGTAAATAGTCTTTTAAAACTCTTCTTTAAACGTAGAATCGTAAACTTCCCTGCCGGTAGGGCTAGTCGTTGAAAATGAAGGTGATTACATTTTTGCTAAGTAATATTTAAAATTAAATCTTATATTTATTTTTTTTTATATCTTTCCTGGTAAAAACGTTCTTACTTTCCGAACACCCGAATAAATTTCTCGGTTCTTTTTATAACCTTTCTGGTAAAAACGTTCTTACTTTCCGAACACCCTGATATTTTAAATAAAATTTTCATTCCTTTTTATAAGATTCTTTGTAGAAACGTAATTACTTTTCGAACACCTCAATATTTGCTCAGACCATTCCTCAAGAAACACATCTCCTTTGTATCGAATAACTTCACATAACCTGACAATTGTACCTCTGCTCAATAAAGAGTAATCTATCCACGCGGAATGTCAACATTACTTGAGACGTCTTAAAAAGAACTGAGCCGTTATTACCGCTACCTCTATGTACGCGAGAGGAGCCTGTCGGAGTTAACTCCTCCTTAATTGTCCAAATTGTTCACTAGGGGACGTTCTCCCTACACTATAAATACTGGGCGATTTCTTGCCTCGTTCTCTTTTTCATTTCTTCATTTTCAGCGAACACATCTATAATGTAAGCTCTCGCAGATTGCGTCTTCCCATTTGTGGGAGACGCCATGAACATTATACACATGTACACATACGTATGAACATTCACCAAAATACAAACTCTTTACGTTCACACACAATGTCTATTGTAAATTTTTTGTTTAAAACATATTTGTTGATATATATATATATCCTTTGAACCTCCCTGCCTCTCTCGTCTGTTACCCCTCTATATAGATCCCATGTCTTCCCACACTCTCACACATATACTCTTACTAATATTTTCCCGGAGTTGTTTTTTCTGTTTTCTTTTTGAATCTGTAGGTTTGATGAATTGGATCGTTCTTACGATTCCAATGGAATAAATTATGACCATGGAATATTAGTGTTTAAGTCGTTTTATTATATATATATATATATATATATATATATATATATATATATATATATATATAAAGTGAACGTGGAAGTCAACACTTAAAGGCGATACTCTGTTTCATGCTCGACGCAATCGTCAGGCCACCATATATATATATATATATATATATATATATATATATATATATATATCGGTCTTGTTGGTTTTCTTTTCATTTCAATCCCTGAGTCCGCCATGTTCTCGAAGTGGACCTTCTTCTAGCAGGAATAAATGCACGTGTTCCTAATTTAACAACACGTAAACCCCCGGTCCGCTACAAGCCGTATATTAAACTAACGGTTTAACTACATGACCTCAATGACGAGAAGCAGATAAATAACTACTGTCATTTTCACAAGTCCCCCAGTCTTTAATTCTTGTAGACTGGTATGTTAGCTAGTAGTAAAATAAATCAAACAGTTAGTATGTTGCTACGTCTGGTTCAGCTGTAGAAGAAGAGTGTATAGAAAGCATTAGCGCGACACAAAGATTCGGCTACGATCGATACTCTGATAAAAGTGAACTGAATGTTATTGTCTGTATCGTCACAGACACGCCGAAAAAAAATATTAACCTGTTTAAGTCTGCATCGGATTTTTGTGAAAGGAAATACCTGTCTAATATGCCACTTAAGGAAAGAAGTATTTCGATAAAATGTAAGTAGTGAGTGATACATATCTTTGGTTACTTCTGACACCGGACTGTTTCTATATATAACGAAAAACGAATTATTTTTGTAAGACATAAAATAAAATCAGTCAGTTATGTGCCATGCGTGATACACGCTTAAGCGATCATGTATCTTTCGATACATGACAGACGAAGCAGATTTTTTTTCTCGCAGTAGGTTGCCATTTCTTTCTTCGGTAGACCAGTTGCCATCCAAGGCTATTTACGGGCTATTTACCCATAGCTGGGGGGGAGAAGAAGAGGATTCATACCTTTTCCAAGGGTATTAGCATGTAAGTGAATGTAACGGATTCGACTGAAATTCGAACTCGGCTCTCCGATTCTTTAATCCGAGCTGTTACCCATTACTCCACCGTGCCTCCTCTTCGTACATATATATGTATTATATAATTAAGTTAGCGTGAGTCACTTCATGTATGGATGAGTAAATAATCTCTTTTTTCAGACCAGGTTCTATAGCCTTGGATGGCAACTAGTCTACCGCAGAAAGAAATGGCAACCTACTGCTGGAAAAAAATCTACCTCGTCAGTCATGTATCGAAAGAAGGTCAGGTGAACAACGACCGAAACGTCGTAAATGTGGCTATAAAGAAGAGCACAACCCAAACAATGTAAATAGTATGAATAATTGCAATACTTCATCTAAAAAAAATATAGACTGTGAATATGGCAATAAAGATGAGGACAACAGTCCACACAATATAAATAGTATAGTTACAAGACTTCATCTCAGTACTATAGACAGAATTTCTGTCTTTAGTATGCACTATTAGCGTTAAATTCCCCAAGCCTTTTTCTGTGTCCAAAGTAGATCCTACTTTTTAGTACTTCCTAGTTTATCGGGGTTTTTTATAAATTTGCCTCAAGCAAGGCGATAATGCCACTAAGGCATAAAAGGCTACTGGGAGTGAAAATGAATGAAAAAACTTTAGAAAGAAATGGAAATCCAATCCTAAACAACCTTTTTTTCTTGTTCAAAAGACTGGAGAGGTGTATGAACCGGGCGATAAGCGAACCTATCTGCTCCTATTGAGGAGAAAAAAAATGAATAAATAATTAATAAATAAATTTTCAGAGTTCAAGTGGAGACGCTAGGAATATAGAGTTGACGGTGGGCGAAAAGTGTAGACCGCCGGTCGAGAAGATCGAATAACGGTGCGTAGCCTGTAATGTTTGAGGTATGAATTTAACGTCATATGCGATTCCAGTCTATGTAACCATGTTATCTTTACGAATTCAGTTAGCAATTAAAATTGAACTTTATGAATTTCGTTGTCACATGGTAAAAACAATAGCATAGAGTAACGTTTATATTCGTTCATACGGTGTTTCAGTTAGAAGCACTGTTGGACAGGTATACGATAAAGAAGGGGTCCAATTATTTCGCTGGTCTTGTCAAAACGAAACCTCCTTCCATTTATATTTCACCCTCATCTCTTAACCTAGAGGCGAGAGTGGTGGGGTTATTTAGGGAATGGACTGTATGACAAGAACTTTCGTAATAGGTAAATTAAGTACATTCAAACTTTCCTTGCAGTCTTCGTCATAGCATTGGATTTATTTCACTTAGCTACATGAATCTAAGACACGTCAAGAATTATCAGCGAGCATAATCTTAAGATGGTAGAATCAGAAAACTGAAATAAATACCAGAAAAGTTAGTCTATGAAAGCAGGAAGGACAAACCATTAACTGTTTGACGGAATGCGTAGTTGTGCACAAAAGCAATCGTGAAGAATACATTTCAAAAACTACGCAATGTATTAAAAGGATCGAAATCTGTCCTTAGAAACGAAACGAAAAGGTTTGGGCCGCTATGCAATGTCCAAACCCCGATATGTCAGTGAAGGCTGAACAAGAATCGTTTTGTAGGTTGAACGGCCATCTAACATCTAGGTGTAAACTGGTGAGGGACTGAACAATTTCATCACAAACTAAGATGGTTTTAAGCGACCGAGTTGTGGTTCCCACGACAAATACTGAAAATACAATTAACACAGCCTTTATAGTTCTTATCATACAGTCCATTCCCGAAATAACCCCACCACTCTCGCCTCTAGGTTAAAAGATGAGGGTGAAATATAAATGGAAGGAGGTTTCGTTTTGACAAGACCAGCGAAATAACTGAACTCGCCTGGAGGTTGGCTTTCCTACGCCGCGCATTGACAGTAGATTCGATTATGGCGGGGATTGTTAGGGACGCGTTCCCTTACCTTACTATCAATCCCCACATCTCGCGGGTTGAGCGCCATCGTAAACCCCGGGATCAATCGGCTTTCCTTCGCGAGTGTCGGTTGGCCTGGTTGGCTGTTCCTCGCTCCGGTGACCTTTCTCAGTCTAGGAAGGTCTTCTATCGTCATCTAGTGGAAGGGGTCGCGAAGGATTCTCTACGTGAGCGGCTCGACTTGTTGCAGGAGGAGTTTTGCTCTTTCTGGTCCTGGTTCAACCTACGTCACATCGGGGTGGTTTCCTGTGGAGCCCTCCCCTTGGTTAGGTTAGACAAGCCTTGTGTACCTGGTTAATGTAAGTGTTGTTCCTGGCCTGTCCCCGGCTACATCTTTGGTAGTTGAGATTCCCAACCTCCCCAGTTTGTTTTTGGCCCCCTTTTATCTCGACTGGGTCTGCTTTTTATTTCCCCATGTCTTTATAATATTTTATCCCTTTCCCACTCCCTTAGCGAGAGAGCATCTTGATTTTTTCCAGTGGGCAGAATATAGCGGCCTCTCTTTTTTTGAGGGTTGGACGGGCCCTACTAACATCAGTTATGTTGAGTTTACTTTGTGTTGATTTTTAGTTTATTATTGGGTTCATCTCCCTCTCCTCTCATTCTTCAGTATTAGATTTTTATGTATAATAATGTATTATCATTAAATTTTTATGGTATGGGGCGCCCTTCAGAGGATGCTGTATTGTGGCGTATGGAGGATTGAATGGTGACGGACGAGATTTTATGGTGAATGTGGTAATTGTAATGAGTGAATGGGTCGTGAATCGGATTAGCTAGATATAGGATAGTCAGTGTCGACCAGCCTCAACCCGACACTTTTTAGGCCATGTGCCACAATTGTATATTTCATACAATAAATATTCCAGCGAAAGAACTGGGCAGCCTCTTTATCGTATACCTGTCCAACAGTGCTCCTAACTGACATGGCGAAATTATTTCCAAACAGACGGCGTATGCCATTTTTGCAACTGTGATGAGTGCAATTTTACATGTCATTTAAAGCACAATTTTATTCTTCGAATTTTGTTTTTGCTACACTTTAATTCCTATGAGATCGATTTAATAAGTTTTCATTTTAAAGCATTTTATTGCTGGGATTTTATGAATTCAAATCGAATTTTTTATTTTATTCGATTCTTTATCTCTTTCAGCTTGAAAAAAATCTACATCCATTTTCTTTAAAATCATCATTAATATCTTTTATTGTACGAGTGTAAATGAAAAAAAACAAAAGGACACTTAGAAACAAAGAAAGTTGAAATTTCTAGGACAGATAATGAGGAAAAAGGTCTTGGAAAATTTGATACTCACAAGACATTGAAAGCAAGAGAGACAGTGGAAAGCAACGTATAACCTTTTTAAACAAGCTTGTAAAATAGAGTGATTAGGAGAGATAGCAAAAAAATTAGAGAGCTACAAAGGACAGGAAATTGTGAAAAGCCACGTCCTGAAAGGACACGTCACATAGAATAATACCTTAAACCCATAAGGCATAGTCCGAGAGAATCCATCTTTTGGAAATTAAATCTGTCTGAAGCCAACTGTCGAAAAAATTTGCTCAACCGAAACTTAATTCGCCGTTGAAAAATGAACAATTTTCTTCAAATTCTTTCTTGATAGACTAGAAACCGCTAAACATGAATTATCTACTTTAAATTTAATTTAGCGACACAAAACAGCGGCTGACCACCACAAAAGCTGTGCAAAACAAAGAAAAAAAACAACTGCTCGACTGTTTGCCGAAGAACAAGGTAGGTTGAAGGAGAAAAATGGTAATTCCGAAATAATTTCACATTATTCAACTAGTTTTCTCTAAATCAATCATAAACGAAACTAACTCTGATAAATCTAAACTGTGAATAATTCGTTTGAAATGAAAGGAATAGTTTTAGACAGTTGTAATGGTGATAAGGAAATGTACTCTTTTTTTAAAATTAATAATTACGAATAAAAAATTAAATTAAAATAAATGGAAAAAAAAAGTTGGAAAATGAATAAAAAAAGGATAGACAGAAAAATAGAAGCGATAAAGAAGGGAAAAGAAAAGAGAAAAAAATGTTAATTTTTCTATTATTTTTTTTTTTTTTTTTTGCAAATAAACCCAAACTTTAAACTTCAAAGAAGATATTGCAATTAGTTTAAATATTATTTTACTAAATGCATCGTCATACCGAAGATGAAAGCGAAGACAAAGACGAAGGGGGGACGTAAATTACATTTTTAACAAAAATAAATAAATAAAAATGTGATTTTTTGTTTCGTTCTTTATATTCCTTTTAGCTTTAGGCGCACGTTTTTCATTTTCTTGACAGCAAAAATTCCAAACAGAAAAAAAAGCAATTTAAAATATAACTCCTACTAACATTTATGCAACATCAGCTTTTAAAGAGGCGCTCAAAGGGAATTTCTGAGGTTTTATTTTAAAACCTCAGAAATTCCCTTTGAGTGCATATCCTAAATATAAATGCGATTATTAAACTTGTCTTACATACCAGTTCACTACAAAGGTGAGGCTGATCATCACCGGGTGCGCCTATACTCGTGGCCTTGTGTCGTACAAAACAAAATAAGACTATCGTAGCTGAGATGGTTACTTATTTACCCACCTAGTAATTTCGAGGTTGTTGAAGGAAATGAGATGGTATTCCTTCATGGATAACTGACGCAACAGAATCTTCCTGTATTTCGCTTCCGTCCACTTGGGGTTTTTTTTGTCACAGGCTTAAGCATGATAATGGTAAATAAAATAAGTTAAAGACTAAGAAGAGTAATACAAGCTCACTACAGTTGAATAGTCATTCCGTAATGTATAGCGGCTAGGAACGAATAATAAATTGACCAGCAGATTTCGTTGCATTCACTTTCTCACAGGAAAGGTAAGAATCCATCACCCCTCCCCCAATCTCTAAGCTTTGGGTAAACATGGCAGACTAAGGTCTCTAGTACCATTTGACAATCAGTTTAGCACATAAAAACCAGTCATCTTTAAATCTAAACATTTGACTTAACACTTAAACTTGGAATATATGATTTAGCATCCCCCAGTTTTTTTGTTTAATTTTGTGGCGCCGCCCCTGTACCATACGATATTAAATATCCTGATCCAGTACCAATTTTGTAAAAGTCAATAGTAAATAAATAAACAAACATACACACACACTTAGCCTCGTTGTAGGAGGAACTGCTGAAAAGTTCTCAGCCCGAGCCACTTTCTAAAATATGACTAAACATCAGAATGTTTTATTTATTTTTATTTTTTTTTATTCCTACTTGGTTGGTCCGAGAACTTTTCAGCGGGCACTTGTATTTTCTCTAACATTTTGATGCCGGGGCGTTTTATTTAAGTGTGTGTGTGTGGAGAGGATGGGCGGTTATAAATAAAATAAAAAAATTGCAAAGTAAAATAAGTTCACATTTTCACGGGGGGTCCCCCTCAAACACAACACCCACCACCACACAAGGATCCAGGTTTCAAAATATCTGAGAATGTCAATATGATGCACTAAACAAAAAAAAAAAAAAAAATATTTAAAAAATGTGAAAGCAGGGGTTTAAAAATGTAATCACTTTCTTTATAAATTGAAATGTCTTGATTTACGGGTGACTAATAAAGAAAACATTTTCGCTATGACTAAACTAAATGATTTTATTGATTACATTTCAATTTCATTTTAAAACTTTAAAATTAGACTGCACGCTTTTACGGGCATCTCTAAAACTATTTAAGTATTTCATTTTTCAATGAAAAAAGAGGCTTTTAACTTAGAACTTGCTTAAAATTACAATAAAAAGCCAATTCCAAAAACTTAAAAGTTAATATTTTACATGGAAAATTATTTAACTTTATTGGGGTGGTGCATAAGTATCAGGCGTTTTTATTTTTTTATTTTATTTTAAATATTTATGCACAAAGAAACATAGCAATTCAACAATGACATTTTTAAATGATTATTCCGGAGCGTATGATTATCGACACTCATTTTTATAACCTGAAAATAAAATAAGATTTTTATTTAAAAAAACAAAAACAAAACAGCAATTTTTGTTAACAAATAACTCGCCTACAAAAACGCCTGATAATTATTCACCAACCCAATAGTAATGTAATAATTAAATAATCGTATTTAAAAACTTTAATTTTAATTTAAAATTAAAGTTTTTTTTTTCATGCGATTTTAAATTATTAATTTATTTAAACATTGCTTTTTTCACTCTCTTAGTAACACTGAAGTCGATATTTCTCTCGTGTGTCCTTATAGCCAGAAATATACAGAAATAAAACTAAAAGTAGTAAATTAATTAATTAATTAATTAATTAATTAATTATTACCCAAATTACATCTATGTAAGCGAAAAATAAATCAAAAAATTTTGCATTACAAATAATTTATTTTATCTTTCGAGAAAATAAATGTCACATAAAAAAGTTAAGACAGAAGACCGACCCTTTTTTTCCCTTCCCCATTTCGGCCTTGTGCCACATTTTCTGATATTTCAGAAATAAATATATACTCAAAGCCGCACTTTCCGTCCTCTATTAGGATATTTCCCAGATATACCTGCTTGGTTTTAAATATCCCCGGCCTGTGATTTTCATCTTGGGCTTACCCTTGTGCTGATAACCATGCACTGTCTTCTTGTAGTTTATGTTTTTAGTCCTTTTTTCTCGATTTCCAGAGCTACCTTTTTTTTTTTTCCTAACCCCATAAAAGAAAGAGGTAAATGACCATGGGTTGATTTGAATCCCATTTTTAAATGCCTCTTTTTTTCTTCTTCACTCCCCCACCGCCGTTTACAGCAACGTAACAAACAACAGGAACAGATCTGCGCTAACAAAAGTGTTATTGTTGTCAAAGTTACAATTCTAAAAAGCTAAAATATATACACAAAAAACGGCGCTGAAAAATTCTTAGCCTGATCCCACTTAACGAGATTTGTTGACCAAACGTCAGAATTTCTTTTAATCTCTTCTTCTTGATCAGACCAAGAACTTTTCAGCACCCACTAGTTTGACAAGTAAAGCGGTAGGCGCGCGTAAAAAATGTTAAAATTAAAAATTTAAAAACCATAGTGACACTTAAATTAATTTTAAATAACATTCACGGTTGACTGGACTAGGGAGTTTTAAAAACATCCGGGCCAGTGGATTATTATGAAACTGGAATAATTTTATTTTTATTTTCACTAAAAAGATTTACTTCGCTAAATGACGACAATGCATTTAAAAAACTATTATTTTTTTTCAATAATTGTAATTTTTTTCAACTCCGTCAATATCATTTGAGCGCCCTGAGATGACTAATATGTTCACAATACATCTCCACAAATTCAAGTTGGTTAACAATAACTAATGTCGTTAGGACATTGACAAATAAATGACCGGCGAACAGGATCACTTATGACAGCAGCATCACGTGACTAACTCCGATTTTTAAGGAATAATTTTGTTTTGTTTGAGGAATAAGCATTTTTTATTTTTTTTTTTAATTATTTAAAATGTTTTTTGTGTGTAAGTGGCTTTCAAACGGGAAAAATACAGAAAAAAAAGCATTCAGTGCTCTCGAAATTTTAATTTAAAAATATTTGGGAAGTATAGTGTGAAAATTAAAATAAAAAATAAATTACGACAAAAAAAAATAAAATAAATTTTAAAAATCTGATCAATGATCAGATGTGTAGCTAGAGATTTTTAAATTCCTCTTATTTTGAAACAGATCTATCGAGTAAAAACTAAAAGAAAAACCCATTGACAAAAATTACATCGTGAAATGAAGATTAGAAAATAATATTACGTTTTTTGTGGTTTTTTTTAATTACAATATAACCCGCCACAAAAGAAGAAAACACGATTCTCCCTGGAAAACTTAATTATAAAATTAAAATATCTTTTCAGAAAATTAACAAAGATAACGAACGTCATTCATTTGATTTTGAATAATGTTGGTTTTTGGATAACAACCGGTCCCAAGAACAAGGATTTCTTTTTTTAATTATAAAATTTAAAAAAAAAAAAAAAAAAACCTTTTTCACTGTTTCCATAATAAATGACAATTTTTTAAAAAAATTCGATGTACAGTTTTAAACAAAAAAACCTCCAAAAACAAGCACTCGCCGGGAACACACTGGTAAGAAAGAGAAGCACTACTTACGGTAGATATGTAGTAGTCAGTATGAAAGCCAAGCTTGATAATAAATATTTGCTCTATTCAAATTGATGCAACAACAAAATGCTTACTGCTTTCTTTACTTAAAAAAAAAAGAGAAGATAGTCCATGTGCAAGGTGCCTGAAATGGCAGTAGTGAGAGTAATAATAACCAACGGAGTAGTAAACATTTAGCGGGATCGGGCGTATAGTCTCTTCCTGATTGTAAAAAGTAAAAGCTAAAAGCCAATTCGGCTATTAACACGATCGTCTACGCAAAATCATTAAGCTGCCAGATCCTTGATTTGTTTTCAAATATTATTCGCCCGATATGCATGTAGCCAAGTTCATTGCGTTGCGTCAACTACGGATAACCATTATGGCTATAATTTTCTTCGTCTTTTTTTCTTCTTACTTTTTATCAGTCTAAAAATGTTGTCGGATAATATCTAGAAAATAAATACACGTTTTCTTTCATCGAAGCGATTGTTTTAGCTGAAGAATATTTTTTAAATTATTTCGTTATACTGAAATCTTGGATTTTACAAGTACACGAAGTAGTGCAGTAAAAATCGATTGTTAAAGGGCACCACTATCTTTATTAAGGCTTATTTATGATTTTAATATAATTTTAAAGAATAAATAGATTAAATATGAAATTTTCTTGAACTCTGTAAAATAGCTTTTGTTTTCGTCTGGGACTTGATTTCGTATGTCACCGGTGAAATCCATTTTCACATCTAACATGCTAATATTTTCAATAAACACAACGTTAACAACGGGCTAAAGGAGTTGTTATTAATGTGTTTTTGTTTTGTTTTTTTTATCGTTAGATAGATGTCGCCTGGACATATTTTCTAAGATTAAATAAAAGAAAGCAAAAAGGAAAAAAATGACACGAAAGAAAGAAAGTTATTTTATTATTGCCTTTCTTTGCATCCGTAGTAAATATATCCCAGTCATTTTTTTTCTAAACGTCACATTGTACATAATGCAACCACCATCCAGAGAGAGGAGAAAAATACAGGCGATGTATTTTGGGGGACTTTGTTCTTTGTTTCGCATTTTCTTTTTCCACCATACATTCACAAGCTTGCCTTTTTCAATAAGTATATGAGCAATGAATATTCTAAAAAACGTGTTCATATGCATTTAATTTTTATTCAGTAGTCGGGATGTTTCTTTTTTTGTTCCTTGTTTAACAACAACCATACGAATTTACTCTTTTGTTTCTTTCTTTATTAATTTTGTTACTAATTGTATGTTTTCTTCCTCTTTTTATTTTTCTTGTTTTCTCACTGCGAGGAAGCATTGATACGGAATATAAAATTTAAGTTGTCTTTTTTTTTTTTTTTACACTTGGCTTAATAAAAGGAAAAAAGGGGGGGAAAAAAACATCGTTTTCTTAAGTTAATGAAGAAAAGATAGAATTTAGCATTGAATCCTTGCGCCAGACAGTTCACTTCACTGTTTAAGCACAATGCAATTAAGAATTTGAACCTATCAACTCAACACGGCTTACGTCATAAAGTTTTAAACATTATAGCGACCTGTAAAGTTTGTGTGCAAATATGTACAGGTGTAGGCTATCTCATATTGTTAGAAGCCCACACATTTTTTTTTTTTTTACTCAAATCCAAATTTACTTAAAATGACTAAACGCTGAAAATTTTAAAAAAATCATATAGAAAATTCTCAAATCACTTTCAAAGTTCACGAACCGGATAACTTTAAAATCGTCTCCCCTAGACGATCGGGCGGGTGGGAAGGTTCAATTGCCAAAATTAAAGGGCAATAACACAAAAGCTGACAACACGTTCCAAGCAGTCATTTTGCTCGAATTACTCCCATTTGGTCTGCCAAGACGCTGTTAGGTGGTACTGTTTAAGCAGTACAGGGTGCGGCAGAAATATCTCCCACGTTTTAAACATTCACCTGTTTGGTGCTAGTGAACTTAGGCAAGTGGCAATGGCGTCTTCGTCTCGCTAATGTTATACCATTACGCGGGAGGTATTTCTGCCACCCCCTGTATAAAATGACGATATTTTCCTCTTACTCTTTTTTCCACCATTTCTCCTCGTATACAGTCGGTAGCAACACCAACACGGGACTTGTCCTCGCTGGAGATAACATCTTTCCCGCTGGTGACTTACGATTAAACTTTTGCACAGAGGCACACACATTTCCTAACAGCTAAGTTTAATGTCTTTTCTTCCTTTTCAGTTGTGTACGCTACGCACTAATATATTTTCTCTCTTTTTGATGATTGATTGCCGGATTTGTTTGTTTAATGGCGTGCCAATTCTTTATGAGGCATTTAATGTCGAAAGTTAATTTTCTTGATAGCTTTTAAATAATAAAAATACGATATGTTATTCTGCTTTCACAATTGAATACATGGTAGATTATACTCAACTTCTGGGAATAATGTTTGTTTGAACATAATTACTAGTTGGGGAATCCGGATGTTACGAAAAGTAACTTTTAGTAAGATCCTGATTCCCCACCTGATGAGACGTTTTAAAAAAAGTTATCCTTTTTTTTGACGTTGAAACAAAAATGTACAATTTTGTAGAGGATATGTGCATGTTCTAATGTAACACCGCATAAGAAATAAATAAATATTTACGGCTCTACTTTGTGTATTGAGCAATGTTTTTAAATTAATGTTTTGAACACTGTAATCTTACTGTTCGTTCTTCAAAACTTTGATATATAAAAGCGTCTGGTTAGCAAGGTCGATTTTACTATCTTTAAATCTTCCCCGAATCTCTTCTATTCATATCTGCTCTAGCATATCAAATGTAAACAAACGCTTCTCTGCCGAACGGTTAAGGCACATCACGCGAAATGATCGTTCCGTATAGGATACAGGTTCGATTCCTGTCGGAGAACGAAAATTTTCTATGAAAATTTCTCGGACATTCAGGCCGGTAAATGTTATTTAATACTGTTTATTATAAAACAGAGCATTTGCTTAAATACTTGTATCTATAAAAAGAACGTTAAACATATTATAAATGTCTTTAAATATATATATATATATATATATATATGAACCAGGACATACATACGAGAGAGGATACCTTGAAAATAGGACGTGTCTCGTTTCTCTTCTGGAGGACCCTTTGGTCGCAAGTGAACCTCATGTCGCATTAAACACAATATTGACTGCATACAGCATGCAATAGTCCAAGCTTACACTCAGGCTTACGGTCATATGACGTTGAAAAACCGGTTCCGTTACGATCACCGAAGTTAAGCAACATCGAGACTGGTCATTACCTAGATGGTGACAACTTGAGAATACTTGGGTGTGCGAGTGGTGTAATAGATAATGGCTCGGAATTGCTAATCGTACAGCCAAGCTCCAATTTCCTTTTGGTTCGTTATATTCACTTACGCCTTGGGAAAGGTATGAATGAATCCACCTCTTCTCCCCCAGCTATAGGTTAATTAGTAAGATTTGTATCACTAAAGTATATTTTATTTCCCAAAAAATAATTCTTACAATATAAAAATATTTGTTGGCGTTAAATAACCTGAAAAGGGTTGATAAACCTTAAAAAACGAACGAATTAATCAATTGACTACACATTCTTGCAGAGACATTTCTTCAAGGAACCGTGATGTGACGTAGGTGGGGGGGGGACAGAATAAAAGTCAGTATCGAGGAATGGATGGAGAAACAATCGCAGGGACCCAGGCTCTGGCACATGACCGCGAGAGATGGGGAAGACTAGTGGACAGCTCAACACGTAGGTGCCCCAACGACTCCTTCCAGGGTTAAGGATGAAAGAAGAAGAATATTTCGATGCGTTAATTTAATAAAGTATTGGCAAGTTTAATACCGTAATTTTACTTGTTTTTCTCCGCATGATTTACTCGAGTTGAAATCATGAATTTGAATCAGAGGTTCACTTGTATTTTTTCTCAAAATATATGTCTCTCAAATTCTTTCATATAAACTTTGTACACTCTTAATTACGAATAAGGACATCTCCACACACACACGCACACACACACACACACACACCTTCATTCATTTTTTGTATTCTTTATATACAGTTTTCTTCGGCAAATAAATGTTATTGGCAATTACTTATTATTGTTTATTCGTCCTGGGTATGACGATAAACTACATCCGCATCCTGGGTAAGACGATAAACTACATCCGCGTACTGGGTATGACAATAAACTACATCCGCGTACTGGGTAAGACGATAAACAACGTCCAACACCAAGACTTTTGATCAAGAGGTTTTGAGGAGCGCGGAACCACCTCTTAATTGTTGGTGTTCCCAGGTTCACCCTGACCCAGTGTGGTAGCACCTGTTAGGGTCCCAGCTATGGGCAAATAGTTAACACCTAAACTTGTTTAAAAAATAAGTTTTAATACCAGAAATACTTTGTAATAAAAAAAATTATTACCAGCAAAAATTCTGAAGGAAAAATTATTATCAGCAATACTTTAAAAAAAATACCAGCAATACAAATAGCCATACATTTTTTTTGAAAAATATATGACCAGCTATAAATATTCCCAGAAATAGATTTTTGAAGAAAAACATATTACCAACAATAAAAATTTTGTCGGCATTAAATAACCCATTGAGGTGTTGATATGCCGTAAAACAACACAAAACAAATATTATTGTTTGCATATTCGTCCGTAAATATGTTTTAGAATAATCACAAATCGAAGTTTTGCGATAAGTACACTTTTGCTTCGTGTGTCACGGGTGAAACAACACCAGGGTGATCAATGTGTTGCGCGAAAGTTTAAATCGTCTTCGGTGCATTTTCAAATTCATCCCGAAAATATTTATATATTAAAACGTATTTCAGTTACGGAATACGTAGTAAACACATTCAAAGAAATAAAAGAAAACCTGAAACGTGAAGGAAAGTTTTGTGATGTCAACGAACACTCGTTGCCACTTTTGTAATGTCAACGAATACCCGTAATTCTCGTTGTAGTAGAGACTTTGTAATCGCCAATACAACTATCGTAACGCCGTTGAACAATACAGGTGTCAGACGCCTTCGAATAACGCCCGTACTTATAGTCCTTGCTCAATAATACTCGCGCGAATAGTAACCGCCGAACAGTAATCCGTATAGTGATCAGTACAGAGAAATCGTATAGTGAACAGCGATCCGTATAGTAATAGAGGATAGAGTAGAAATAGTGATCCGTATAATAATAGAAGATAGACTAGAAATGGCGATCGTTTAACGCCAGCTAATTCCTATATATGAGTTTCCTCTTTGGTCACGTGATCTACTTAATTCAATAATGGGATCGCCTGTGTTCGCTCACTTGCGATCTATGATCAAATTCAAGTGTCGGCAGCGACACTTTATTCCTATATAATAAAAAGAACAACGAAGACGAGGTGTAAGTATAGATACCATGTTTTAGTGTCACTGACATCAAAATGTTTCAATGTTCTCAGAACGTATATGTTTGGGATAAAAACCGGGAGAAAGTAAGCCGCTTAAATTAAGTCCGACCTTAACGGTTGATCGCATGTTGTTTGCGGTTGTGCATGTCCGAAAGGGACGAGACAAGGGAGATATTTTGAATTCGGCGCTGCTTATATACTGACGGGTCACGTGGCTACTGTAGTTTCACATGATTACATATCTGTTTGTTTTTTTTGTTGTTTTTTCTGGGGGGGGGGGTCACTTTATTTTTCTTCAGTTATTTTATTCACGTGAGAAAGTGAATGTACATCTTTAGGTTTGCTAGTTAGACTAAAAGCAGTAACAAATAATATCTTGTGCAAATAAATGACATGAGTAAGGAAACAAATGAATTCCAACAAAGCGATATTTTATATTGTTTATATAACAGAATGTTGTAACCTAGAAAAGGTTACTGAATGACGAATAACCAAAACGGGGGTTGGAAATGAAATGGTAATCTTTATAACATCCACAAAATACAATACTCGCCAGCGGCTTGAAGTAGGTAAACCACTGCTAGTGGTGGACTACTTAGACAGCATATTACTCCCACACGTTACAATAGTGTCCAACATATTTATGAGGATTGGGACATACCCATTAGTGTTCATGGGTACGGGTATATAACACAGAGTAAAAAAAAACGTGAGGCAAAATTCACAAGTATGGATGCAAAAGCAGGAAGCAAAAGTAATTATGTAGGTAAGTGCTACTCAAAATGGTTTTCCGCAGACCGATGCTGGTACGCGAACCATCGGCTATCGGTACGCGGCCAGTGTCCAGGCCATGCTAAGGAATCATTTGTAAAGATTAAGGTTATATAATTTTTGTTTTTGTGTTAATAAACTGCTTTTTTTTATTACTTTTATATGTTTTGATACTGAATTATTTTTTGTAAAAGAAATGGAAAATGAAAAAAAATAGTCAACTTTTGTTATATTCATTATATATATCGTTTCCGGTATAAATTAATATTAGCACGAAATATAACAGTACGTGACATTGAAAAAAATGCCGGTCCGCCATATCAGATTGTTTGAGAAGCACTGATGTGGGGGATACGGGAGTGTGTGAATATAGTTCAGTCATTGAGGGGAGAAATATCCCCATGCTTGGGAACAATGCCCCGTGGATGTCGTTACTACCGAATGCTGGGCGTAAAAGAGAGAGAAGTATTATTTACCCACTGCCCTACGCAGCAAGATGTGGCACAAGGCCGAGTTATAACTTGGGGTATCCGAGCCCGTAGGCTCGGGGGAAAATTCCTTATAGACTTCGTAAAAACGGAGTCAGTTTTCCGAGATGAGACTCTGCCCTTCGACATAGCCTCGTCTGGAGGATACCCTCTGACATGTGCCAAGTAATGTTTAGCCCCCACCCCCACCCCACAAGGGCTACATGTGGCACAAGGCCAGGTTTAATGTGGGTTTTCCGAGGCCGTGGGCTCGCCCCAAAATATCCCCTATTGGAACCCGTAAAAAACTGGTTCAGGGACAGTCTACCTCTCCGAACGAGACTCTGCCCTTCGGCATAGCCTCGTCCGGGTTCCTCTCTGCCCGAAGGCAGCGAGTTCGACCAAATAACTCGACACGGGGCTAAAGTGTCCCGTGATAGGAAAGGTCCCGTTTTAATAGGTCCTTGAAAGCGCTCTCCAACGACTTCTTGTCGAAATTGATGAAGCTATGTGGAGATAACCCACATGTTATTTATTTATTTATTTAGAGGGTGAACATTACAAAACGGTTTTTAGCCTATTAAAGTATAGTAGTATAACGTTAAAAAAAAAATTAAAAAAAACAAAACAATGGCAAAAGTAGGAGGTTATCCCCATCCCCTAGATATGCAGTCACGTGACTACTGAAGTGTCATGTGACGCGTTAAGAAATAAGCAGCGCCGGATAGAAAACACTCTCCTTTCCTTCTTTCCCCGCGCGGACATGCACAATGGCGAAAATGATGCGACACAGCGCTAAGGTAGGACATAACTTCAGCGAATTGCATCTCCTCTCTACTTTTTGTCGGAGACACACACTTACACTCTGCAACTATTGAAAAAAGTCTTTGAAGTCAGTCGAGACACACACACACACACACACACACACACACACACACACACACACAAACAAAATCATGATTTCTATATTTACATCCGTCCTGGGTATGACGATAAACTACATCCGACAGCAAGGTCTCTGATCAGGAGGTTTTGAGGAGCGTGGAACCACTTCTTAATTGCTGGTGTTCCCAGGTCCACCCTGACACGGGTGATAGCACCTGTCAGGGTCCCAGCTATGGGCAAATAGTTAAAAAAACAAAATGTTCAAAACACTATGAAAGTATTAAAATAGGCTTTAATATCCGTAATACATTTTTTGAAAAATTATTACCAGCAGCACATTTTTGATAAAGAAAAATATTACCAGCAGTATATTTCTGGAAAAAAAAATTATTACGTGCAATATACTTAAAAATAAATATTACCAGCAATACTTTTTTGGAAAAAACAAACTATTAGCTGCAAAACATTTTTGAGGAAAAAACGTTACGAGCAATACAACTTTGAAAAAATATTACCAACAATACATTTTTTTGAAAAAATATATTAGCAGCAATAAAAAATTTGTCGGCATTAAATAACCCATTGAGGTTGATATGCCGTAAAACAAACCAAACCTATATTTACACGTTGTCTTTTATTGTCTTTCATCGACATTTTAGGCTTCCTTTACGCCTTGCGTTCAACATGGTCACGATGTATTCCAATGCATCATAAAATATGAAGAATCCGCAATGTTATTGGTCCTGACCTGGTATCTCGCCTTCGGTCACTTTCCATCTCCGTAACGTAGCTTCCCTGTGCCTTTTCTATAAATATTTCCATTGTAATTGTTCTGACGAACTTTCTCCTATGGTACGTAGACTTTATAAATTTAAGCGCAGCACTAGATTGTCGGGAAGATCTCATCATGTTACAGTTGGAATGGCTAGATGTTACCGCAAGTTCTATGCTAACAGTTTCTTCTCTCGCACTTCTCGAACTAATCTTCCGGATTCTTGCTTCCCAGTCAACTCTCATCTTCAAACATTTACATGCAATGTCGATCGTTATCTTCTGTTTACTTAATTCTTGTTCTTTTATTATCCTCTCTCCTTAATAGTAGTTTTCTTATATTCTCTAACACTTAGTAACCTTTGCATCTTAGTGGCTTTATTGCCTTTGATCTTCAAAAATTTAAATGATATGTCAGTCGTTATCGTCTATCTTCTTAATTCCTGTTCTTTTATTGTTCTCTCCCCTAAACAGTGTTTTCGGGGTTTTTTTTATATTCTCTCACAGTCAGTAATTCCTTGCATCTTAGTGGCTTTATTGCCTTACTTGAGGGCAAATAATAAAAATATGGAAATGATTCAGAGATATTTATGCTTGTTTACCGTTGTCAAAGTAAGAGAATGATATAAACATTTGAGTTGTTGTTATTTGATAAGAACAATACGATTAAGTCCTGGGTAAGAAGATAAACTACATCCGACAGCAATTGCTGGTGTTCCCAGGTCCACCCTGACACGAGGCGGTAGCACCTGTTAGGATCCCAACTATGGGCAAATAGTTAACCGCTAAACTTGGGGTCAAAATACTATGAAAGTGAAAAAATAGGTTTTAATACCAGCAATACATTTGTGTAAAAAAATATTACCAGCAATATATTTTGGAAAAAAAAATATTACAAAAAATACATTTTTGAAAAAAAAATATTACAAGAAATACATTTTTGAAGAAAAAAAACGTTACCAGCAATACATTTTTGAAAAAATATATTAGCAGAATAAGTTTTTTGAAAAAAATATTACCAGCAATAAAAATTTTGTCGTATTACATAACGCATTTAGGTTGATATGCTGTAAAACAAAACAAACCAAACCAAACCAGTACGATTAGGAGTGGCTTTTATTCTTGAACGCTAATCGCCTTTGATGATTAGATATTTAATATATAACATCGGTGTTTTTATTTTATTGTCTGTGCACATTTTTGTCATTCGTCGATTGAGCTCTGGCAAGACAGGAATGAAAACTGGTTAAGCTTTTATTTTTTGTCTTGTTTTTTTTTTTCTTTTTTTTTCTTAAGTTTTCGCCTTTATTCGTTATATTTTCCTGTGGTTTCATTTTAATATGTCCGTTTTTGTAGCAATGTAGCAATTCAAACTTTATGGCATTTTGAATGAAATCACATATTCCAACAAAATTCAACATAGCAAGTAAATAAAAGACACGAAGACGAAAAACCGTATACAAACAACTACTTAACTATATCAACCTTACATTATAAATTAAAATTAAAATTAATACTTAAGCATTTATACGACTTTCATATATTTATTTTAAAATTAAAACCAAAATAAATTTTTAACATTTAGATGGCTTTTATATAATAAATTGTATGTGTAGTGTAAGACGACTTGTTAATGTAGTTGTCGTATATACAACATATATATTTGTTTTTCTGTCGGAGATAGATTCTCCCAAGGGACATTTGAGTTGATATATAATGTTGGTTTTACGTAAGACATCAGTTGGTGGGGAATTGGTCTTACATTACACATGTCTGACCATTCGTCCACTGCGAAACATCTACACCAACATTCCTGTCCACATTCACAATATTAAAAAATGCTCTTAACCCTGTTGACTATCCGAAGTTATGTCTTCATTTGTTGCATCCTATAGAGGCCATCTTTCGCTGTTGTCTGCAAGATTATAACTGCGAGTGCTTATGGAAATCTTATTTGCATGACTTTGGCCACTATACCGTTCCCATTTTTTGGTATAATGACAGTGTTGTTGCTTCTATATATAATTCTGTGACTTCGGTCCGTCCATCACACCCTCTAAAATAGCTATGCATTGACTAATCGAAACCAAATTATTTGAAGAAGTGCGAACAGGTCAGCGAGTACAAAGTACTTTTGGTTTTACTAGGGTGCGTAGCTTAGTATAATAAATTTTCATTAATATTTTTGGAAAAAATTAAAAGTTTTATTATTCAACATACAAAATATTTCCACAATTTTGAATACTTATTTAATAAAAATTCAATATTTTTTTAATATCTTTTCTTTAAGTTTTTATATGCAAGAATCCAGTATCCAATTCGCTCTGCGTTTGCGATAACTATAAACAAATCACAAGACCAAACGCTTCAAAAGTTGGAATTTATGCATGACCAGTTGTATGTTGCATGCTCAAGAGTAAGAAATCCTAAGAATTTATTCTCTGCTGTTAAAAAGAAATTAAAAGTAATTTTCTTTAAAAAAATATTGTTTACCATGAAGTCCTATAAAATTAAATTAAAGAAATGACATAAACCGCGACGTAGTGTATTTGTCTAAGTATTTTTTTCCAAACAAAAAAGCTTATTCAAATTTCATCGATTGGTTTGCAAAATTGAACGAAACTTAGAGTTTGTAAAACTCGACAAAAAATGTTAGTGATAAATTTAACAATACTAAATACTGCGAGGATTTCAATACGAGTTGCAAAAATTCCAGAATTATAAAATCAGATTTCTTCAGGACTGACGCTTTATTCTTTTTATATTACAATAATGGCTGCCGAGATGAGCTTCCAAAATACAACAGCGAGAGTCCATTCTTGAGAGCTGTTGAAAGGTTTATGATCTTAGCTGAGGGGCAACCGTTGACTGAATTTATAACAGTAATGGTTGTCAATATTAGTTTACTAACAGATAGCGACAGATATTGGGGAAATATCATTAAATATACTTTAATATATATAAAAAAAAATATTCAGTATTATTATTGTTTAGGTAATAAGCATTATAACATAGCACAAACTGCTATATTGTGGAAGAAGGAATTTTCGACAATATACGCATTTTTTACGTATTCATGGTTATTAACTTTTATCAAAAACGACATTCTTTTTACATGTAGTTATGGATAATATTTGTTGTGGATTCCGGGATGAAATCCGATCTCAATAAATAACAAACGCCAGGAATAGATAAGGAAAATAAATGTATTAACGTAATAATACAAACTGGTAATACGGGTTAGTAGATCCAGGAATGCGGGTTAGTAGCAATAATAATATATACAGTCTTGGTATTGAATTATCGCAGTATGACTCCCTACTGAGCCTAGGCGCTCGTGACGGTGATTCTTGTGCTACCCTCCTCTAATACTACTCTGATACTACTCCGGGTATTCACTGGTAGTAGTAGTATATATATACCTCGGGCGAGTCCATCTGTGTGAAAAGGGGAGACCCCTTATCAATATTATACATTAATTACTAATTTTTTTAAATTAATAACTATTTGTGATCAGTTGTTGACATTAATAGCTATCTGCTGATGTGTTAAAATTTTGGAATAATACAATAATAAAAATTTAAATTTCATCTCTCTGGGAGATGTCGCTGTTTGTAAATAATATGCATTTTCAACAATTGTTAAGCATTGCCTGAACATTGTCTTATGAATTAGGAAACTACTGATTACTGAAAATATTCGAGCAGTAATGGTCGTCGTAGCTAGCTTTCAAATTAAAATGGAAACGACGAATGGTT
The DNA here is from genome assembly GCA_964036315.1 of Acanthosepion esculentum. Lineage (NCBI taxonomy): Eukaryota > Metazoa > Mollusca > Cephalopoda > Sepiida > Sepiidae > Acanthosepion > Acanthosepion esculentum. The sequence goes on from OZ038499.1 coordinate 19,870,179, forward strand.
CATTATTGATAGTTGTTAAAAAAAACTTCCTTAGCTTGACACAAGGACTGAACATTGAACATTTTCCAATATGCAGCCTATTTCCATACCAAATGTTCAGATGAACTGTTATCTTTAGTTCCAATAGTTCAGACCTTTACCGCTAGGACACGGCGTCCACAAAGTCGAATCACCGTCATTTTACTCCATATTCCAAATATAAGGAGAAGGTTACCTCAGGTAACTTTTCTTCCTCAAGAACTGATATTTGTGGAACAGAGTCCCGCGTGGATACTTCCAGGAATATTACAATATTAGCCTCTTCTAGTCATGTTTCAATCTGTTCTTGGGCTTACTGTCACATCATATTGAAACACCGGTCCTCGTACGATCAACGAAGTTAAGCAACGTCGAGTCCGGTATCTATTTAGATGAGTGACAACTTGGGAATACCAGGTGCTTGGATTTGCGGGGGGTGTAATGGATAATGTCTCGGAATTGTTAAATGAAGAGCTGAGTTCCAGTTCTCGTTACGTTCTTTATATTCACTTACACACAAATAACATTACAAAAGTATGAATCCATCTCTTCTCCTCTAGCTATGGGTTAATTAGCAAAACCATTATTATCTAAACAAATTCTTACAATCTAGAAAGTATTTTCTGGCTTTACATATATATATATATACATTAAAAAATCCATTTATACCATACGCTAAAATATCGTCTATTTATTTTAAACGTTATAATTTAGAATTAATTCGTTATTTTTTTTGTTTTGATAATATATTTTAACTTTAATAATATAAAATTCTAGCCCCCGAACGATATCATCGATTTATTTTAAATTAATAATTTAGAATTCACTCGTTTTTATACGATAGTAGTGACATATTTTAATAATAAGTAGTATAAGTTATTTTTGGGGTGCGAAGCAAGCAATGTGGATAATTCAGTTTGGAAGGAAGGAAGGGAATGCGGAAAAGAGAAAAAGGGGGGAAAGGAGGGAAAAAAAAGAAAAAAAAAAGAAAAGAGGAAAAGGAGAAAAGGAAAAAGAAAAGAAAAAAAGATGCCCCCATTTTAATGAATAGCTAAATGTATCGTAAAAAATATTTTAATTGAGACAAGCAATTTTGGACGCTTCCATTGTTTTTTTCGTTTTTTTGTGTTATTTTTCTAAGAGCTGAAAGTATAAATTCTGTCATGAGTACTAGCACAACTCTTTAAACGGTGGCGACCTGTAGAATAAGATAACAGGTCGGGGGTGGCTGTCGGAGCTGATATGATGAATAAGAACCCCGAAATCAGCGATGAAGACGGCTTTCACTGATGACCACCTTCAAGCATTCGAATGTATTTTGCGATATATATATAAATAAAGCCTTTTAATTTCCTTAGGAACATAGAGCCGCAAGATATCGTTGTGCTTTCTATAACAAGTCGTTTTTTTTTAAGTGAGTAGGTTGTTAGCCTACTGCACAACTCTCAACCTGGAGGATCAGGTTTTGAATTCAGAGTTTTATTTTCCCAGTTGCCACGCAAAGCAAGAACCCAGTTCTAAACTGCTATTTACACATAGGTGGGGGAGAAGAAGAGGATTCATAACTTTCACAATGGTATTAGCATGTAAGTGAATGTAATGGATTCGACTGGAATTCGAACTCGGCTCTCCGATTCCTCAATCCGAGTCGCTATCCACCGTACCTACTCTTTCTGGCTTTAAATAACCTGCAAAATGTTGATAAGCCGTAGAAAGTAAATCAATCAATCTGTCCTCCTTATCCTCATAATATTTACTTCTTACCACACACTCTTTCATTCATATCACCCATGTTATTCAACATAATAATTTTAACAGCAACCCTCTATATTGAGAGGCTCTCAAGTATTGTATTGGGTGAACTTTAGTATTAAAATATAGTCTTCGAGGTTCGCTTTGTAAATCTTATACCACTCCAGGTGGGTCAGTTATTGACAGGTGTTAAGCTAAATGTAATCTGGCACATGGCCTTATGTATAGAGCATCTATTAATGGCTGAACTTAGAACAGTAATTATTATCGAGACTAGATTCCCCAAAAGTACGCAGTCGAGAAGGATCGGTAGTGATAGTGGTTCAGTTTAGCTTAAGGCTAAGTGATGACCGAAATTAATACGGTGTGGAGTTTATTACTTATAGTTAAGTGGGATTAGGCTGGCACTTGCTCACCAAATAATTGAATAAACAATTTTGAGTGAACGCATTGCAGTAGTAATGGCAAGTGTACTTCGCTTTCTAACTATTATACCATTGTGTGTGACCCACTATTGACAGACGTTAAGCTGGTTTGGGCCAGCCAATGTACGTAAGTGTAGGATACCCAATATTGACTTAAATTCGATAAGGTTTACGACCACAACAGATTGAAACACCGGTTTCCGTACGATCACCGAAGTTAAGCAACGTCGAGCTTGGTCAGTGCCTAGATGGGTAGCCGTCTGAGAATACCAGGTGCTGGAAGCTTGGATGTGCGGATGGTGTAAGGGATAATGGCATGGAATTGTTAATAGTAGAGACGAGTTCAGATTCCCGCTGGGTTCGTTATATTCAGTTACGCGCAAATACCCTTGCGAAAGGTATGAATTCAACTCTTCTCCTCCAGCTATAGGTTAATTAGTAAAAAAATATTCTTACGATGTAAAATATTTTCTGGTTTTAAATAACCCGCAAAGTGTTGATAAGCCGTAGAAAACGAAACAATCAACATTATTCGGACTATTGTCCTCATCTTTGTCGCAATATTTGTTACAACGTTTCGGCCGTTGTACACTCCTGACTTCTTCAGGCGACTGGAATGTTGAACTGAACCCTTTATTTCGCTCACTGGGTTAGACTGTTCTAGTTCCACGTGCCATGTTTAATGGATGTCAGTTATCAGTTATCTTCTGTTAATTCCCCTCTCCAAGTTCTCCACTGCCATAACCGGGTATTGAACTCACAGTCTTTTACACTCAATGATCCTCAAGGAAAATGAATAATTCTTATTAATTTAACACATAAATAAGAAGCAACAACAAAATACATTGGCATCATCTATATATATATATATAAAACAGAGGATGTCTATGTGCATGTGTGTTTGTCTGTCTGTGTGATACCTTTTCACTCGAGATCCATTCAACCGATTTTGACCAAAATTGGTACAAGAAATAGGTTCTTGGCGTAAAAAATCGATATTTTTAAAAAAATCAATAAAGTCAATTAAAAATCAATAAATTCAGTTTTTTCCCCGATTTTGTTCAAACTCGGTGTGTAGGTTACTTACATCATGACGAGCTCAACGATACCTCATTTTTTTCTACGCCTCTGCGTTTAGCGAAAAACCAAAAATCGATTTCCACAAATCGATTTCAACACAAATTTTAAACTAAAAACTCCCTCAATTTTCAAGCAATTTAATACAAACTTTACTCAATTGTAGCCAACAATAAGTTGATTGTTTAACAGTCATTTAACTTGATAACTGAGTTCAACCATATAGTGAAAATCCGCGTAAATAGCGAAAAATGGTGATTTTTACTGGTTTCTTTCTCATTTTTCGTTGATCTTTCAACCAGTTTTTATCAACCTTAACAATTGTTTTGTAAATATATCTTCTTTTACATCCCTGGTAGCACACTGATAAACTGAATTTCAAAAACTGAAAAATAATTGTGGTCTGAAGTGGGTCTTCCTGTTTCCTGTCTTACCCCTTCATGTCTTCGGCTAACTTCGATTGAATAAATACAGACTACTCTTGTTATATCAGTAACTGCATTAATTCAAAATGTTTTTTAATGAAAGTACTTTAAAGTAATTGAAGAAGATAGACTTTGTTACATCTAAACGTGATGCTGTTTTTGCTCCATTCTAATTGAACGCTTTTTCTCATCGACCAGCTGGGTATGGCTGCTAGTTTTGAATAGTTAAATTCTTATGGGAAAAAAGATCAGTAATTTTACTTTAAACATTTGTCTTTCACCGAATCAGCAGCAGGTGTTACTGACTCCTGGACGCTATTCATACTGCTTTCGCCAAATTTGCTCTGTATTTCGTCTGAATGGAATCTTTCATATTTTACTGCAGAAAGTGATGATTGCAAATGGTATTTTGTGTATCAGCGGTACAGATTTTCAAAGGTGAATGTCTGATTGCAATTTTCAAGTGTTCATAAATATAGGTACGAATTTCTGAGTCTATCTAAAAACGTTGTATACCGTTACTGGAATAAAAGACAGATAACACTTATATATTAATATTTTTTAATTGAAAATTGTTTCAAATCTAAATTCCTATATCATCATCATAAGATCTGTTTTTGAGTCGTAGGCACAATGCAAATCAGTTTGATTTATCATCTTCAGCAACTCTGGTAAATATCTCTTATCATTCCTGTCTCAACCTTTGTGTCTGATGCCAACTCCTGAAAGTGATGGACGCTATTCTTCCAGCTGGCATTGATGACAAAACCATTTCTAAAATATTTACTGTTCCCAAAGCTCTTAACTTGTGCTCCAATATTTACTCAAATATTAATATCAAGTCCTTTGATTTTCGTTTCTTGGTGATAACATATCTCCATGTTATGAGTTGGTTCACTCTATCGTGCAAGACAATTTTTCTCGCCCGAATCTATCTTAGATATTTATAAGTCTACTATTCGTTCATGCTTTGAATATTGCTGCCACATATGGCCTGGTGCTCCTGCTATATATTTCGAGATACTTGATAGAATTGAAAGAAGAATCTTCAGTGTTATTGGTCTTGATCTGTCATCTCAGCATTGCTCACTTTCCATCGCCGTAAAGTAGCTTCCCTGAGCCATTCAGAACAATTATCCCGATTAACTTTCCTTTTATGGTACCTAGACTATGAACTTAAGCACAGTAATAGATTGGCGACAACTTCTCATCATCCTAGAGTTGAAATGGTTTGATGTAACTGTAAGTTCTGTGCTAGCAGTTTCTTTTCTCGTCCTTCTCGCTTGTGGAACTCTCTTCTGGCTTCTATATTCCAGTTTAGTTTGATTTTCAAAGATTTAAATGCAACGACAATTGTTATTTTTTGTTTTCTTAATTCCTATTCTTTTATTGTTCTCGCTCTTTAATAATGTTTCTTTTTCTATTTGTTTTTTTCTAGTCTTGCTCACTCAGTAATCCCATGCGTCTTAGTGGCTTTGTTACCTTACTTGGGGTGAAATCTTAAAAAATAAAAAACAAAAAAAAACTGTCAACTTTCCGAGGCAATAATTCCTGCTTTTCTTTTTTCATATGTTCCCTAATGTAGCAGACCGCTGGGGGTGAAGATGTGAAGAGATATCAGAAGGTTACACTTTCCTGCTGGCCGGTCCAGCTACATGAGAATGTCGGACATTAGTTAAGTCCAAAGAAGACAAAGAAAACAAGACCGATATATATGGGTAAACAAATATATATTATGGGTAAACAAATATATTAATACACGAAGACATGAAAAGTTACATAGTGTTTGTATGGAGAAGTTATGTGTGTGTGTTGTGTTGAGTGTCCGTACGTACGTATATTGTCCTTAGCGTGTCCCAGAATATGAGAAACGCTGTATCTGTGAGAGGTCACATATTGGCCTAAGTGGAAAAAGAGAGATTTTACCTCGCCTCCGCGCGAGGTAGCGGCCCAAGGCCTGAGTCAAAAAAGAGAGAGAGGCGAAAGGTCAGCCAGCATTTATACTCGTGGGAGAGAGACCCCTGTTGAAGGATTAAGGAAACGAGGAGGAGCTAACTCCGACACTAACATTAAATGTTAAAAGTTATTAATTTCTCCGCCATTTACAGCTAAAGTTAAAATTCAGCATTTAGACGCTTAACGTGAATCCTATTTCGTCTGACGGACGTAAATTTCGTTCTTTTGAAAATGAAACTCTTTTCCTGTTGTCGCCCCGATTCATCCGTGAAATAGGAATATCCGTGAAAATTTCACGGCTTTTCTATTTTAATTTTCTAATGAATCTTAATTCGTAAGTTAATGATTGAATAAGCTCCCTGTGAGTTCTACAACAATAAAATAACTGTGGAAACTCCCCTATTGCATTGTTGAATATCTGAGCTTAACTTTTATAAAATATTATGGCATGCGTATGAATGTAGATCATTATTTAAAGAAGTAAGAGTGTACAAATGAAAAGATTCGAAACTGACAAGTATTTTCATTTCACTGAAAAAGACGATGAGCATATACGAACATCAACGCCTCCTGTATTTTTCTTTTTCTTTCTTTCTCTCTATGAAAACAGAGTCCCTGAAATGGAAAAAGAGAGATTTTACCTCGTCTCCGCGCGAGGTAGCGGCCCAAGGCCTAAGTCGAAAAAGAAAGAGAGAGAGAAGGGTCAGCCAGTATTTATAGCCAGGGGAGAGAGACCCCTGTTGAAGGATTAAAGAACTGAGGAGGAGCTAACTGCGACAGTATAAGAATAGAAGAAGAATATGCTGAGTGGAATGTAGGACGATCGAAGTCTCCAAGAGAAAGACGTATATCGTGATCTTAGGGGAAAAGAAACGTTGCCTGATCTACAGGGGGTTAATCAAATCTCTTTACAATTAAAAAAATATCACAAAAGCAAATGAACAGACAAATATGTGGAAATTGTTACAAAATGAGTTGTAGATATTGAAGTTCTTTTTAAAAAAACTAATTTAATAGACCTCTATATGGGCGCCATTAATTGCACGAATCACATCAAAACTATTATCGATTTACACGATCGATCAGATATTCTTGGTCGTCCACTCCTCCCTTTCTCCAACACTATCCCTATCTCCATAAATTTCTTGTGCCGTGCACGAATTGACGGACGTGACGGTGGATCTCTTCCATACTTAGATCTGTAGTTTCGCTGTGTCTGTATATCCGATTTTGTTTCAATAACCATGATACACATTGTGACTTTTCTTGAGGAGTAGCCATTTTAACGGTTCATTCAACAGGATACCTGAAATACACAAATGCAATGGGATCAAAAACTTTGATAGAACGGAGAACAAATCTGATTAAGGTATCACATCAATTGCCTTCGTAATATATTTTTTAAATTGTAAAGTGTCATTATGGACACCCTATATATATATAACACTCAAAGGCGACAGGCTGTTTCATGTTAGACGCAATCGTCAGGCCTGACGATCGCGTCTAGCATGAAACAACCTGTTGGCTCTGAGTGTTGTTCAATGTTCACTTTTATATTTATATTTACATACACTCTATCTCGGATATTGAGCACTTTATCCCATATATATAGCACACCTTAAAACTATATTTCTTATATATATATATATATATATATAGCAATCGCCAGGCCTGACGATCGCGTCTAGCATGAAACAACCTGTTGGTTCTGAGTGTTGTTCAATGTTCACTTTTATATTTATATTTACATACGCTCTATCTCGGATATTGAGCACTTTATCCCATAAATATAGCACACCGTAAAACTATATTTCTTCATATATATATATATATATATATATATATATATATATAATGATTGTATACAGTTGACAGTTTGAACATTTCTTAACGTGCTGTGAGCCATTCATGACACCCATAGGAAAGTCTTGATCTAACGAAGCTATTTATGAACATGGTTCGAGGTTTTAGGTTAATATTTTGCTTTTCTAGCACCTAGCGGTGTTGGGCGAAACTATCGATAGTACAACCTATTCTACACCTTTGTGCAAATTAAATGAAACAAAACGAATAATTCCGTTATTAGTTACATTTTCTTCGTATTTTTTCCAATGAAACATGTCCCAGTGCACATGTTAGTACTTCGTATGTCCATTCCACGAAGTCGTTCCTTGCATATTGACCACAGATTCTCAACTGGATTTAAATCAGGAAAGTTTTCCGATCCAGTCTATAGTACATTGTTTTGCTCACTAGTAAGGCTTGCCAGCGTGTTCGTGCAGCTTTAAAATTTTCGTACGCTTTCTTGGAGTAACGCCCATCGCAGACAATGGCCATAGGACAACTAATCGACAGTCGAGACAGTAGTGTCTGGACATGATCTAAATCTGATGCAATCATGGATGATGCAATATTTTTCAGTGCCAAGCAAATTTCATCGCACACACCGAAAATAGATTCATATTACTGCACACCACTGCAAAAGACCTAATCTGAGGAAAAAATAGAAATCGATTACACCCTGTCACTCCAGTGGATCTAAAACTGACCGTATGGGGCAAGAAAGAAAACTAAGGCGCTTGTTTCAAGTAATTTTCACAAGGGTGTATGTCCAAATTTCTTATCTTCTACACTAAATTTGTTATAACAGATCCATACGCCGAGGTATTTGAAGTGTTTCGTATTTATTAATTCCACATCTTGAACTTCTATGATAGATTCAGTGTAGCTTTGGTTTAGTTTATTTTGTTTTACGGCATATCAACTTCAGTGGATTATTTAATGCCGAGGAGATTTTTCGGATAGGTTCGTATGAATAGAATATGTATTCTTTGTAGGAAATAAATTTGTAGACCAGGTTTCATCGACGTAGTTTTGTAAAGAGGTTTTTTTTTATCGAGAGTCAAATCTAAAAGTGGTAATGTTTTGTTTTGTTTTTTCAAAAATGTATTGCTGGTAATATTATTTTTCAAAAATGTATTGCTGGTAATATTATTTTTCAAAAATGTATTACTGGTAATATTATTTTTCAAAAATGTATTGCTGGTAATATTATTTTTCAAAAATGTATTGCTGGTAATATTATTTTTCATAAATGTATTACTGGTAATATTATTTTTCAAAAATGTATTGCTGGTAATATTATTTTTCAAAAATGTATTACTGGTAATATTATTTTTCAAAAATGTATTGCTGGTAATATTATTTTTCAAAAATGTATTGCTGATAATATTATTTTTCAAAAATGTATTACTGGTAATATTATTTTTCATAAATGTATTACTGGTAATATTATTTTTCAAAAATGTATTGCTGGTAATATTATTTTTCAAAAATGTATTACTGGTAATATTCAAAAAAATGTATTGCTGTTATTTTTACTATAAAGATCTACTTTTATACTTTCATGGTGTTTTGACCCAAATTTGGTGGTTAACTATTAACAGGTGCTACCACCCCGGGTCAGGGTGTATCTGGGAACAACAGCAATTAAGAGATGGTTCCACGCTCTTCAAAATCTCCTGATCAGCAAGGCGCTGCCTGATGTAATTTATCGTCATACCCAGGATGTAAGGGTAGGTGCCATCACTGCTTTCATTCCAATTCCAGATCATAGTTTCTGTTTTGGAAAAGTTTATTTTTAGTTCGATTTCTTGGAACATTTGGTAGAGGACGATTTTTTTGTTTGTTTCTTTCTTTCTTTTGTTTTTTTTTTTTACAATGGTGTTCACCTTGTACAAGGCCCAAGATCCACTCGGGGTAGAGTGTTACAGAATAAAAGGTACCTTTTATGGGAATATATGGAGAAGATAACGGTTGACCGTAGACCTGAACAAGATTGTAGTGATTGGGGATGTTTCCTCTTTGGAGTCGTATTTATAAAACAACGGCTCGTGGAAAGAGGTTGCTCGGATGGAACTTAGATCACACCATTAGAATACAAAGGAAATAAGGGTGGTTCACTCCAATGTGCCTGGTACGGCCGTGAAGGTTATTTGAGTTTATTGTTACCCACACTTTCTTGTCCCTGTAGTACTTGAAATGTTAATGAGTTCACCGATTTGGTACGAAACAATGATTTAAGCGAATATTGGCATGCTAACATAATCAAGTGCTAATTAGATTTCGGTGCCTGAGTTTTGATGGACATAATTCGAAGAAAAGCCAGCTCATAAAAGGCTGCTTTTGGTTACGCAGGTTTGATGGAATATACGTCTGGGTGGATTCTAGCCGGTAGAATCTGGTTGATTTTCTGCTTAGATTCTTCCCTTTCGTTGTTTGCCCCAATAGGTTTCGTGGCATCATCAGCTGTAAGCAGCATCTGCGAACCTCAAAGGCAATAGAAGATTTACTTTTTTCGAACTGAATTCAAAATTCGCACTTACAATGATTCGGTTACTCTATACTTAGGTAACTCCACGAAATCGCAAAAAAAAAAAAAAAATAGCATAGCATGATAAAAAAAGACGCCAAACTTGAATAAAACAAAATTTTATCGTCTAAATGTATATGTTATTATGAAGACGAAAAACCAAAGTTTTTTTTAATTATGTTTTCAAATTTTTACTTCTTTTTAGAACATTCTAAATTTTGATTAAAAAAACCTTGTTTCTCTCGCCGGAACTACTAAAATAACATACAATTTTTAGCACGATTTTTTTTTTGCATGACACACATTAATTTGGAAAATCTTGCAAAAAAAAAAAAAATTGTTGGAAGTTAATGAAACTTTCAGAAACTATTCATAGATGATGGAAATTATTATAAATATGTTTTTTTTTTTAAATTTTATTAAAGTCATGGCAGAAATATTTTTTTATATTTATTACCCCCCCTAACTAATTTTATGAAAACTCTAGAAATTCGATCTCATCGGGTTTAGTGATTACAATAGTTAAAAGCACAAGGCTTTGAGGAATGCAAATCATGTTTAGTTTTTTTTTTTAATTGGACCTCCCTACCTGAAAATCAGCTCTGAATTGTAACATACAAAACTCAATAAAACAAAGATATTATTTAATTTCAAATGCTTTTATTTGCTTTTAGTTGTTTTTATGAATATGAACAATATTTTCTGAAAGCAAAACTTTTTTCGATGAAAAATGAATTTTTAATACAATTATTTGTTATTTCTTTAATTATAATAGATTTTTACATTTAAGTTGTTAAAATATTATAAAATTAGTTAAAAGCCGCATCAGGTTTCGTAAGTGTACTTATGAGATAGATCTTTTTTTAGCACGTTGTAAACTGTATCGTTTTGACTAATCAGAAGATCCACATTAATTAAGAAATGTAATTTTGTGTTTATAATCTGGCTGTAATTATAAAGTACTGAAGACCAACCAGAATACAATTAAGTTGTGTTATTTGAGTTAAGCATTGTTCTCCGCTGTTAAGGCCTTTACTTTTGCGAAACACGTGTGGAGAAGTTTATTTGATTTTTCAATTTCAACTGAGAAGTGTACCTACAAGTATCAGTATCATCTTATGAAATTTATATGATCTTATTTTTATATTAATCTCAGTTATGACATTTTTTCATAAATGAAATATCAAAATTAATAATAAAATGAATGGAAATACAAATAACACAGTAAAATGTAATAAATGTACATAAAATTATAGTATTTTATGTACACTTCAGATAAAATTTCATAAGAAAGCTACCTATAAATTAATTAGATACCTTTCTTATGAAATTTAATCTCACTCTTAACAGTCTTATTTTTTTCATTTCTTTATAATATATTTTCCATAAAGCTTCGTAAACGTAAAGGTGAAAGCTAAGTACAAAAAAAAATATAGCGCTGAAAGTTTTCCTTAAAAATAACGAGGTAAATAATTTGTTCACTTAAATCGAAATAATTTCACTTCCCTCCATCCGTAGAAAGAATTAACCTCCCGTAAGCTATCTAAACGTCATGAAAATGTCTTTCGTCACCTATCAAGTGACGCAAAAGGTTATAACCTGCTTTGTTTTATTTTCAAATTACATCTTTTTGGCGCAGAAGCTAAGTTAAGCTTGGTTCAAAATATTTAAAATAAACATTATAATTTCTGATTTTATTAAAATAAGTTTTGAAAAAATGATAATTGATTTCTAAAAGAATTTCAAAGTGAGATTTTCATCTTTTTTATAAAATGGAAAAAAATGATTGAAAATGATTGATTATCTGTCAGTTTTGACTTTTGATGACAAAAAAAATCAAGATTTTTAACGAAAATTTCGGACGTGCTAGGAATGATTAAAAAATGTAAAAAATACCCCTAAAATATTTTGATCTTTCCTCTTTAATAATAACATGAACATAGACGATAAAATTTTGTTTTCGTTAAGTTTGGCGTCTTTTTCATCATGTTATGCTCTTTTTTATAGTTATAGCTAATACGTGCTATCACCCTAGATTCTCTATGGTCAGTTCTCGAAGTTCGAAGTAGGATGGTCCTCGCTATGACCTACAGCTATTGTCTAACATTCACTACCACACCTTTTCTTTGTTTCTCGCGATGTTGACACTCTCTTTCTGATGAGTGACCGCTTGGGAATACCAGGGGCTGTAAGCTTGGATGCGCGGGTGGTGTAATGGATAATGGCTCGGAATTGTTAATCGGAGGGCCGAGTTCCAATTCCAGTTGGATTCATTATATTCACTTATGCACAAATACCTTTGGGAAAAAGGGTATGAATCCATCTCTTCTCCCCCAGCTATGATTTATTTATTAAAACGTGTATCACAAAATCATTATTATTAATTTTTTTAAATTCTTACAGTCTAAAAACATTTTCTACTATAACACAGCCTTTCAAATTAACTGATCATAATATAGACAATGCGAGATGTGTCTTCCTACTATATTCTTTTAATTCATAATACAGCCGTAGGGAAGGTGAAAGCAATCATATTCTTAATTTAATAAGCACAATTGAATTAAAAATGATTGGAATTCCATAATGGTTATTCTTTGTATGAAAACATCGACTAAAACAACTGAATTTAAAAAAAATTCTAATAGCTGGATTGGATCTAATCTTCGCTTGTATAAATTCTAATAGCTGGATTGAACCTAATCTACGCTTGTATAAATTCTAATAGCTGGATTGGACCTAATCTACGCTTGTATAAATTCTAATAGCTGGATTGGATTTAATCTACGCTTGTATAAATTCTAATAGCTGGAGTGGACGTAATCTACGCTTGTATAAATTCTAATAGCTGGATAGGACCTAATTTACGCTTGTATAAATTCTAATAGCTGGATTGAACTTAATCTACGCTTGTATAAATTTTATTAGCTGGATTGGACCTAATCTACGCTTGTATAAATTTTAATAGCTGGAGTGGACCTAATCTACGCTTGTATAAATTCTAATAGCTGGATAGGACCTAATTTACGCTTGTATAAATTCTAATAGCTGGATTGAACTTAATCTACGCTTGTATAAATTTTATTAGCTGGATTGGACCTAATCTACGCTTGTATAAATTTTAATAGCTAGCTTTAAATAACCTGCAAAGGATTGATAAGCCGTTGAGAACGAATCAATCAATCTCTTTCTGATTGTAAGTATACCTTTCCTTTTTCCTATTCTCCTTAGAGGTTGCTCATTGCCCAAATGTTATGTCCTTGGTCATCATAGTATTCTTCACTGCAACCACATTTCTTTCTCTTTAAGGTTATTTTTCTCATCTATGAAGAGATTGTCCAGCATTCACAGTGTCTTGTCCATAAAAATATATAAATAAAAAATTAATTATACTGACACTTTGTCGTGTCCAGAAAAGCTAATTAAATAAAAATCAATTATAATGTCAAAAATAATTATAATAAAATAAATATAACAATTATAATTACCATTAATTCACTCACTTTAAACCAATTAAAATTGACCCCACTTTTCTCCTCTACACAGAAAAACACGTGACATTCTCACTGTCGGACAAACAGTGGACAGGTCGTTAACACGTTCGTCAACGAAAATTTTGTTTCCTTTTCTTTTCTCAGGTCATAATAATAATAGGATTTATCTTTTGCCCTCGACAAAAATTCTAGGTAAGAAAACACAGACACTTTTGTGTTTTCCAACTTGTATATATATATATATATATATGGACACGCATTAAAACATATTTATAAAAAGCCGTACGAGAAAGACTATACACTTTGCTTATTCTTTATCTTATCCCTCTGTCGGATTCCGATCTACATGTTATAATCCGTGCTAAGGGAATAAACGCATAACACCAGGTGGATACTAGAAGAGAGGTTTATTGTACACAACCAGTACAATATGAAATACGGTACAGTTATACACACAGGTCAATCTAGTAGCGAGTGCCACTAATTGGAAGGTCGGTCGTGCTTGCGTCGTCTATCACGCTTCTCTTGTCTGTCCCCAAGTCTCTCGTCGACAGTGGACTTTATAGGTACTTACGACCTATAGGGTAATCATTCATGAGTGTGACTGGTTATTCCATTACATCAATATATTACTGTCTCTCGTTTCTCCAAAACCATATAACAACCAGATAATAAATAATACTCGTTTTGTTGTTTCCACGTCTTGATGTTTCTCCTTTACACGAGTATTTTTGTATATACAGTGTAACCCGGATATAAGAGACCCGGGCATAAGAGAAACTCGGATATAAGAGAGATTTTCTCTGGTCCCAAATTAGAGCCATACTTACCTAAACAAAATAGACCAAACCCGGATATAAGATAAACCCGGATATAAGATACTTGTTCTCCGGTCCCGACAACTCTCTTATATCCGGGTTACACTATATATCCGGGTTTGGTCTATTATATATACATTAACACAGGCTCTAATTTGGGACCAGAGAAAATCCCTCTTATATCCGGGTTTCTCTTATATCAGGATCTCTTATATCCGGGTTACACTGTATGAATATTAAGGGTTTTATTATTATTAACTCACAGTTATAACTCTCTTACTACGCCTATATGTCAGAATGGACCTTACGTCGCAGTTAAGCACTCTTTTTTATTTCTAAGAACGTTTCTATTTTTATCTATTTTAATTCTTTACTTACTTACTTTCTTATGTGCTTTCTCATTTCTGTATCTTACTTCCCATCGTCTCTTTCTAATCTACCCAGATCATTAAATTTTCACACTTGCTTCATTTCGATGTCCCCGAGGAATATACAGAAATAAATAAATTTAAAACCTGTATACATTGTTGAACAAATCCATCCGGCATTAAAACGTACAATAATTAAAAAAAAAGAAAGAAGGTTGTTTTACAGTTATGCCCAAAAGAAAAACCAGACTCCAAGCAAATTATTAAAATCAGACATTACGCATCACCATTAAATCTGGGTCAAATTAACTGCATTTTCCCCAAGTTATTTTGCAGCTGCAAATTATGGCTATTTAGATGTTGTGCCCTTTAAAACTAATCGTGTAGTAATATTTGGAAGCAGTGAAAGAGACAGTCTTTAAGGCGTAAGATTTCTTGTCTCCGCCAAACTGTCGAACTTTTGTGTCTGGGAGGAGAAAGATTAGAGTCACTTGAATGTGTCAATAGATTCAGAGAAGTTACAGAAGTAGAGATTACGCCACATAAAATAACCGACCACAAGTCCCATTTTGAAACTGTGTAGTGGCAATCTATTTCATCTTCTTTCTATCTATCACTTCTTTCTTTCTTTCTTTCTTTCTTTCTTTCTTTCCAATGATTTCATTCATTAGTATACGCGTTCTTTCTATTTTTTCCAATTACTTCATTCATTGGTATACAATATTCTTTCTTTCTTTCTTTCCAATGATTTCATTCATTAGTATAGGCGTTCTTTCTATTTTTTCCAATTACTTCATTCATTGGTATACAATATTCTTTCTTTCTTTCTCAAATTATTTAATTCATTGGCATATTCTTTTTTTCTTCCTTAGTCAACTTTTCAAAATGACTCAATGCAATGTTTCCGACATGATATTAGTAAATCCAGAATATCTATATCTATATCTATATATATATATATATATATATATATATATATATATATGTTTCATTAAAAACGACAGACAAGGTACTACGGTTAAGTTTTTTATTTAATTTTTCTTTTGTACGAACAAGAGTTTTCTTTGCTGAACAAAGGGTGTGTAAGAACTGTCCAAATGTTTTATTTTTCCGAGCGCTTTCGGCTATACCTTTAGCCATTATCAAGGATGATTTGATTTTTCTGCTTAATTGAGTGTGTGCATTATGTGTATGTCTTAGTGTGTAGTAGGGGTGTTTTAATTTCCAAATACGGTTAGCACGTTGTGGCTTTGTTCGTAGTTAATATTGTTAAGGGTAGGCTTTTTCTTTTTTATTATTAAAGCCTCCATCATTTTTAACCTTTTTTTACAGGTGGAAGCAATTAATATATTTGTGTTTTCTCCTAGTATATTTCTAATGGAGTCTGGTAAATTTTTGTGTCTGTTTAAATGGGTTCTAATGGAGCTGTGATCGGATAGGTGTAACGTAAGACGTAAATTCTAAATTTAATCTCTATTAAGTTTAAAATTATAAAACTACTGATGAGAAAAGAAAGTATATATATATAGTCATCCACAGACAGACTGTTTCGCAGCTCATCAGTGTAGCTAGATGACTGGTTGCCACTAGCTAGGATCGAAACCTGACTGAATTGGCGTCAGTCTAGGATTCCACCATTAAGCCGTTGGCGCACGTCACGGATGAAGGTGAATTTAAGCGTATTTATTTTTAGAAAAACACACATTGACTGAGAGAACTCGATTGATATATATATATTATGTGTGTGTGGTCGCGCAAATTATTTATTTGCATATTCCTATTACTATATCAGTGTACTCGTAGTGTAGCTGTTATCGGTACAAAAAGTGGATTTGACATATCGAGTTCAAATTACAACAGAGTCCGTTGCGTTTACATTCGCACAAATACCCGATACATTTGGAAAGGCATGAATCAATGTCTTCACCCGCCACCAGCTCAGAGTTGACTGTGCTCTCTAACCCAGGTTGATAACCAGTCAAAAAACAACTCTAAATTCAGATCTGTTGTGCGGGTTGGAATAGTTAATCCACCCAGTAAAAACAGGGGAGTCTACAGTGTTTATAAGAATATTGGCACTTGTAATGCATCCCATTTCACATTTTCACCAGTATCCAAGTTCGACAAATAAATATTAGGATGTCGAGCTTTTCTTACAGATTAAGTATTTTTACATTATTTACATTATTCGAACCATTGCCCTCATCTTTGTCGCTATATTTATTACAACGTTTCGGCCGTTGTACGCTCCGGCCTTCTTCAGGTGGTTGGAATGTCGAACTGAACCCTTTATTTCGCTCACTGGGGTAGACTGTTCTAGTTCCACGTGCCGTGTTTAATGAATATCAGTTATCAGTTATCTCCTGTTAATTTCCCTCTGAAAGTTCTCCACTGCCTTAACCGGGTACTGAACTCACACTCTTTGGGTCCTGTCACTGGATCTAACTATCCACTGTATCCTCAAACTGCCTTTATCCACTGCATCCTCAAACGAAACATTGTAACAAATATGGCGACAAAGACGAGGACAATAATCCGAATAATGTAAATAGTGTACATAATACCTCATCTCAAAAATATAGACAGATACTGAAGAAGGCTGGAGCCAATGCTACTTGAGTTACGCTTTTTTCATTCCCTGTCCATTGAACAGGGATCGAAGTGTAGTGTCTGTTCTCATAAGTTCTAATGTAAGGTAATGGTAATATTAACCGTTTCCTTATAAGGAAACATTTGCCATTCATTGACCGTGCAGCCAGTACTACTGTTGAAATTTATAAAATCTTTCTCTTAAAACAATTTTTCAGGAAAACAATTTTCTCAAGTCCAGTAGCTGTTAATGCTCTTTCCAGTATTGATGTGTATTTCCTTCCTAACCTTTTATTTGAAGTAGTGTGGAACGTTAATATCTTGATTATGTTATTATTTTCTCTTTGGGTTACATGTGCTATCCATTTTAGCTCTTGCTGTTGTTGGTAGTCCTCAAGTGACGTAGTTTCTGTTCCAGGGAACAGTTCTTTGTTCGTCAATCTGTAGCGCTCGTCCGCAATGCTCAAAGAAGGATGACCTTTGACAAGACATTCAGGCATCACATGCGCAAAGCCTTTGTCACCCTTGACCGTAGGAAGTTGTTCTCTCCAGCTGACAGTTTAGATATTACTGAACAGGTTTAACGCTATGCCTGACACCTATATGATAGTCTCAATCTGACGAGAAAGAACCGATTTAATTAAGTTGATTCATTTTTAAACATTTCAATCCTTGCTGGATTATTTAATGTTTTTTTTTTTACTTTTTTTTTTTTTTTTTGGTTTGGTTTGGGATTCCCAACAAGGATCGAACTCACTATACTAGTAAAGGTCAGCCAAACTAGCTACGCTTACCATTAACCTACCCCAACGCACGTATTTAATTATGATGGTTGATTGTTATCACTCTTTCCAATATTGATTTACGGGTATGTGTGTGTGTGTGTGTGTGTGAGGGGGGGATCCTTCATGCCCTGAAAAAAAATAATGCCAGGGGACACAACGGGGCCACAAAAACGCTTCCCCCACTCCGGTCGTAGGTTTCGCGGGTAAAACAGGCCGGCCTTGCTGATGAAGTCCAGAGATACAACAGCTGAAACGTTGTGACTACAACAACCAAGGTTAGAACACTTGTACGAGTATCAGGTGATTAATCTGTGGTGTTCTAAACGTGTTTATGGCAACCAATGTTGGCCGTTTTAACTGAGTCGAGCTTCAGTTCTTTTGTAGCGGTTTGATAATAATTCTCTGCGGCTGATTTGTCAATTTGAAATGATGTCCGATGACCGCTTCAGACATGGCTAGGCTTAGAAGAGGCAAGCCTCCAAGCAAGTTGTTTCTTTTTTTTTCCGGATAAAGATGGATTCAGGTGAGACCGTACAACAATGTACTTTCCTTTGTTGCGCTTCCGTATAAAAAAGGTAAGAAAATACTTTTGAGCTGCTGCCAGAGATTGTCATTTGGAATTTTGGTAAGAATCCAAATATCGGTGCTTCCCTTGCTTTCTTTACTTCTTATTCTTTTACCTTAAGGATACAAACTAACGTCAGCATTTGGGATCTCTCCAGAAAACCGAATCAACAGGAACTAAGATTCTTTAGCAAATTTTCCTGTTTTCTTATTCTGTTAATTGAATCCTTGCGAGAAATTCACAAAAATAACACAAACGCAGACACAGTATGTCTAGCGTTCGAAAGAACACGGACAATATAAATTGTTGACTGATTTGCCTTATTTTATTGCTTTTTGTTGCAACATGTTTTTTTTTACAGTAAGGTTCGCCCTGTACATGGCTCGTGGGCCACTCGAGGTAGAGGGTTACGTTAAGGGTTATATGGATATGTGAGGAAATATAATGGTTAATTCTAGGCCTGAACAGGTTCAAATTGTAGTGATCAGGGAAACATCCCCCTCGGGAGTCTGTTTCACAGGGTAGTATTTCGTGAGAAGAAGCTGTTCGAGTGGAACTTACTTCTCGCCGATGGAATACAGAGGGAATGCTACCATGTAAGTGACATGCCGGGTCTTAGTCGAGAAGGTTAGACCAGTTTATCCAAGCACTTTCCATGGTAGTAGCGATAGGCCAGTGAGGAACTCGGAACGTCCATATATATATATATATATATATATATAATATATATATATATATATATAGCCAGAGGCAACCGGACGTCTAGCCACACTGATGAGCTGTGATACAGCGAAACAGTCTGTCTGTGGATGATAATATATATATATATATATATAATGGAAAATAATTCTTCTCCAACAAGGATTCGGAGACGCTTTTAAACTCTATCAAGACTGAAAGTTAAGATTGGCAGCTCCCACCCAAATATGGCAACAGTACTCCATTTTCGATCTGATCATACGTATCGTTTTTCTGTCCTACGATCGTTAAACAAACAGTATAGCCCGAAAAAAATAAAATAAATAAGCTTATTAACGATAACTGAACTAGCATCGCTTATTTTAAAATCTCCTTATACTTGAACGCTGCCTTTACGGATCCCGAAACGAAAACTCATCATTAGGAATCATACATATATTTAGTCATAGAACTACATTCGACCATCTCTGATTTTTGCTTCCATATTGTTTGTTTATTGTTTTGATACAGATGCCTTAAGTTGTTCGAATTTATAAGATGAAATACTGTCATTAGTTTTGTCTGGTCTTTCTTGCATCCCAGTTTGTTGCTTTTTTATCGCAACTCTTTCTCATGTTTCTTTTTTAACATTTATTTTAATTATTCTTTATTTACGATACATGATATTTGCTTAACGCGCTTGATGGAATAATCCATACTAACCTCTCACTCCTCCGGTGTAATCCACTTTACACCAAAAATCACCTATCAACCAATCAAACTCTAGTTACAACAAGCGAGACTTCTCATTGGCTCAGACCCTTAGAACTGTAAAAAGTTCACGCGAAAATGTCTTTTCGCGCCCAGCGCTCTGGAGCCTATTTTCTTGACCATAACTCTATAAATAGAAGAATTTGAATCGACTCAAGCAGACAGACTTTCACCCCTGGAGAGATGCCAAACTAATCCACGCGAGGCAAAACCTTGACCAACTACACTTTTACCGCGCAAACATCTCTGGCTCAGCAAACAACAACCACGCTCTCTCAGGAACAATTTCTAGCAATTACTTACAATACTTAAAAAGTGATATTTACTCACTACTAAATAAGTATTCGTAAACAATCAATAAAATATCCAAACACTCTCGCGTGGTCATGTGTGACGTCACGAGCTGCGGTGCAATTTTCGCTTCGTATACACGAGTTTGTCGTTGATTGGAAATTTTTCATGCAACAGGAATAGACTATCATTATTGTTTTGTCCGTGTGTAAATGCTGGTTGTGTTGAAAAGATTGATGTGGCTGCGTGTTGAATAGCATTTAACAATTATACATTTTTGAATTAAGGAAAAACAATGAAAAGCCGATTTTTGTTTCAACGATAAAATATATATTAAAATCAACAAATACAAAACATTTTTGTAATGTGTGAAACAATAAGAAAGAAGAAGTAGTTTCCCTTTATCTGTTAGCTGAAAGATTAAATGTAATAAAACAGGTTTTCTGAATAAGAATGTTCAAAGTTCTGTATTAGATAGAATGATGTTTTCAGAAGAACATGTAGTAATTCAGTTGTGGATTATATATAACAAACAGAGCTGTTGCAACTTGGCTTGTTACATAGAACTGATTGTGAATGATATTTAAGTTCTGTGTGTGTGTGCGCAGTGAGTAGAATGAATAGTCTGTGTAGACGCGTGTGAGTTGCTGAGTTCTGCTTCTACTGCCTATTTTTGGAACGAATCCTGGTTTATATTACTATAGGTAGGCTCCCAGGACAACAAGGAGAGAAATTTCGGAGAACACAAAAAATATCTGATTGGATGAAAAATTACCCAATCGATGATTTTATAACAAAAGCATGTTTGTGAATTAACAGTAGGAAAAATTCAGTGTGGTGAATGCGATCAGTAAATTGTCCTGTGATAGTTAGTATTTATTATTTGACCAATCACAGTTGAGAAAAATGTAGGCGTGGCAAACATAGTAGTAATCACTTCACGTGTATTGTTTAATATATTGAAATGTAATTGTCATCTTTGATAATGGCTTATGTAAGCCGAAAGCTGAAATAGGATTTTTTTAAAAAGTTGTATCAATATGGTGTTTTTCTTTCATCTTTCAATGATAATGTTATTAAGCTTATCAGGCAATATGAAAGGAATTTACTTAAAATAAATAGACAGAACTTGTCTATATTATTTAATGAAACATGCATCAATACATACATATATATATATATATATATATATATATATATATATATATATATATATGAAAATAAAACTTTCGCCAAGAAAAGTGCATATAAAAAAAGAAAAATCAAGAGGTATAAGCTGTCAGTTGCTAATACCACCTGACGAGTAGACGAATTTGATTCCAGGAGAGTAAGTCTCCGAAAATCTGGAGATAGTGAAGATAACATCAATCAGATAAGTGACAAACCTTTTACTTGTATTAACTCTCTCTCTCCCTCTCTGTATATATATATATATATATATATATATATATATATATATATATATATATAGAGAGAGAGAGAGAGAGAGAGAGATGAAAGTTTGAATTAGTCCAAAATGACGTCATGTGTAACGGTTGAGCCATACGGTTGCAATGATGGAAGTAGTTGAGTCACAGAACTGCTATGACGGAAATTCCCATCATGCACATGTAAGCAATAGAACTGCAATGACGGAAATTTCTGTCATTCGCATCTGAGCCACTGAACTGCAATGACAGTAATTCCTGTCATCCGTAGTTAAAGGATTAACAGCGTGAATTCGAGTCATTCTTGATATCACTTGTACTTGTTTGTGAAACTAGAGTTTTTTAACCATCACTGTAGCATCCGGTACATATCGGATAAAAAGAAGAAAAACGTTTATTGAATTACACTTCCGGTTTTAGTTTAATACTTCCGGAACCTATCTACAAAGTATCACGAAGATCTTATATTGTACGCTTCGCTGAATAACTTTGCTAAAAATTAGCGTAACCGAATTTCCACCTCGTTTTACCAAGAACAACCGTTTCGTTACGTCTCTTTTTATCCTATTGTCTACTTTTGAATTTGGTAAAGTCTAACAAAGCGTAAAATCGTACCCGGTTTTTTCATGTCTGCCAAATGTTTCTCGACCATGCATCTAAATTCAGAGAAACATTCGTTTACTCATTATCTCGTTCATACAGCCACTGGAAGTGTATAGGTGTTGGAAGGAAAACGTTAAGAGCAGCCGACAAAATAAATAAATAATAAATAAACAAATAAATGACAGACCTGAGACGATATTTTTAGACCTGTGGCGATGGACATGTTTTTGTGCGCATGCATCTTGCTTTTTGTTTCCTAATAGAATTATGTTTAAATATTAAGAAACAAGATATTTCGTTTTAAAAAAAAAAAAGACTGTTTAACTGTTACATAATATTGGCCTTCCTACATGGCAATGAATGCTGGACAATATTCTTACACACGAAGGAAAGACTTGAAACATCGGAAATGTAGTGCTACAGAAGTATGCTGAGAATGCCACGGACTGAACATGTGAGCAACAACGAAGTTTTAAAAAATGGAAGGAAAAAGGACAGTTATACTTAACATCAGAAAGAGACAGT
Organism: Acanthosepion esculentum; assembly: GCA_964036315.1. Lineage (NCBI taxonomy): Eukaryota > Metazoa > Mollusca > Cephalopoda > Sepiida > Sepiidae > Acanthosepion > Acanthosepion esculentum. The sequence continues at coordinate 19,893,115 of OZ038499.1, forward strand.
TGAAATTTCTAAAGCACATAATAAGAAAGATGGCTTGACAAATTTGAGACTCACAAGGCAAGAGAAATAAAGTAAAATAGAGGATAGCCTATGTTGTAACCTAGAAAGGGTTACTGATTGAGGAATGACCAAAACGGAGGTTGGAAATGAAATGGTAATCTTTATAAAATCGACAAAATACAATACTCGCCAGCAGCATGAAGTAGGTAAACCACTGCTAGTGGTGGACTACTTAGACAGTATATTACTCCCACTTACAATAGTGTCCAACGTATTTATGAGGTTTGAGACATACACATTAGTGTTCATAGGTACGGAACAGCCTAGCTAACGAGTTTGTAGATGGATGACAGAAGAGCATTCAGGAGAGATAGCAAAAGGACAAAAATTACTAAGAGGAAGGAAATTGTGAAGTGCCATGGTAACTAACCTCCTGAATGAACATGACACATAAAAGAAGAAGTCCTCAGTGAACCACGTGTCGGATCGTGCACAATACAACATACAAATATTCTTAGTTGATAACTCTACGAAACCAACAGAAATTCTTCTCTAAAGTAAATATCTCAATATCTTCAATAGGAATTTAAACACGCCGAACGAACGAATAAGAACATCTCTTTCAATAATATTGTTGCGATACTGCTTCTTCTTCTTTATGTGCTGTGCCCTCTCAGGACGTAGGCGATTATCGCTTATTTCCTGTTCTTTAATATCTGTCTATATCTCTGAGATGAGGTATTATGATTACTTGCATTATTTAGATTATTCGGACTGTTATCCTCATCTTCATTGCCATATTCACAACGTTTCGGCCGTTGGATAAAGACGTTGGTTAGATCCACTGACTAAACCCAAGCATCTGTTTATATCTCTGAGATGAGGTATTATGATTACTTGCATTATTTACATTATTCGGACTGTTATCCTCATCTTCATTGCCATATTCACAACGTTTCGGCCGTTGGATAAAGACGTTGGTTAGATCCACTGACTAAACCCAAGCATCTGTTTATATCTCTGAGATGAGGTATTATGATTACTTGCATTATTTACATTATTCGGACTGTTATCCTCATCTTCATTGCCATATTCACAACGTTTCGGCCGTTGGATAAAGACGTTGGTTAGATCCACTGACTAAACCCAAGCATCTGTTTATATTTCTGAGATGAGGTATTATGATTACTTGCATTATTTACATTATTCGGACTGTTATCCTCATCTTCATTGCCATATTCACAACGTTTCGGCCGTTGGATAAAGACGTTGGTTAGATCCACTGACTAAACCCAAGCATCTGTTTATATCTCTGAGATGAGGTATTATGATTACTTGCATTATTTACATTATTCGGGCTGTTATCCTCATCTTCATTGCCATATTCACAACGTTTAGGCCGTTGCATAAAGACGTTGGTTAGATCCACTGACTAAACCCAAGCATCTGTTTATATCTCTGAGATGAGGTATTATGATTACTTGCATTATTTACATTATTCGGACTGTTATCCTCATCTTCATTGCCATATTCACAACGTTTCGGCCGTTGGATAAAGACGTTGGTTAGATCCACTGACTAAACCCAAGCATCTGTTTATATCTCTGAGATGAGGTATTATGATTACTTGCATTATTTACATTATTCGGACTGTTATCCTCATCTTCATTGCCATATTCACAACGTTTCGGCCGTTGGATAAAGACGTTGGTTAGATCCACTGACTAAACCCAAGCATCTGTTTATATTTCTGAGATGAGGTATTATGATTACTTGCATTATTTACATTATTCGGACTGTTATCCTCATCTTCATTGCCATATTCACAACGTTTCGGCCGTTGGATAAAGACGTTGGTTAGATCCACTGACTAAACCCAAGCATCTGTTTATATCTCTGAGATGAGGTATTATGATTACTTGCATTATTTACATTATTCGGGCTGTTATCCTCATCTTCATTGCCATATTCACAACGTTTAGGCCGTTGCATAAAGACGTTGGTTAGATCCACTGACTAAACCCAAGCATCTGTTTATATCTCTGAGATGAGGTATTATGATTACTTGCATTATTTACATTATTCGGACTGTTATCCTCATCTTCATTGCCATATTCACAACGTTTCGGCCGTTGGATAAAGACGTTGGTTAGATCCACTGACTACACCCAAGCATCTGTTTATATCTCTGAGATGAGGTATTATGATTAATTGCATTATTTATATTATTCGGACTGTTATCCTCGTCTTCACTGCCATATTCACAACTTTTCGGCCGTTGTACGCTCCGGCCTTCTTCAGGTAATTGAAATTTTGAACCGAACAATGGATAAAGACGCTGATTAAATCCAGTGACTAGACCCAAAGAGTTGTGGGTTCAATACCAGACTACCGCAGTGGTGAACCAAAACACTTGGAGAGTTGAATTAAAGGGATATACCTGAGACATCCGGTAGAGGCATGGCACGTGAAACTAGAACAATCTACCCTGGTGGATGAAATAAATAGTTCGGTTCTAAATTCCAATCGCCTGATAAAGGCCGGAGCGTACAAGGGCCGAAACGTTGTGAATATGCCAATAAAGATGAGGATAACAGTTCAAATGATGTAAATAATGTAAATATTCCTGTCCTTTTTTGTGTTCTTAATAAATGTTATCTTGTCGTTATTTCTCCTAAACCCTCTTCTGTCATCCATTCACTAAAGCTCATCAAGTATGTTATGCGCTGTTTTCTTTGGTTCTTCTTGCCCTCAATCTGTCCTGTGAGTATCAGATTTTCCAAGCTCTCTTTCCTCATTATGTGCCCCAGAAATTTCAGCGATCTTTTCCTGATATTAATTCTGTTTCCTTTTTCTTTCCATTTTCTCTAAAACTTGATTGTTGCTCACATGTTTGGTCCATGATATCCTCATCATGTTACTGTAGAACCATATTTCTTTTGTCTTAAGTCTCTACCTCATCTTTGAAGAGATTGCCCAGCATTCACTGCCATATAGGAAGACAGATATCACGTAACAGTTCACTACTCTTATATTTGTTTCTAAAGAAGTTTTATGTCTCTTCGTACTTTGCTACGGTTTCCATTTATCAGCCACTGCTCCTAGTCAGACTAAAGAGCAGTGGCAAACAAAATGTTATCATTGTTAACAGAGGTGGAGTGTGGGAAATGGAATAAATATCAACATGGCGATAATTTATACTTTTGTTTTTTATATAACTGAGTAGCAAACGTGCACGGTACAACAGACAACTGAAGAAGGACACTAAGATCAGAGTGTAAAGAGCTATCGTCCACGCCCCATTCCTATACGGCTCAGAGTCATGGGTCACTTAGCGACACCACCTGCGACTCCTCGAACTGTTCAACCAGCGCAGGCTTCGCACGAATCTTGACATAGACCGGAGAGACTTCATCACTAATATTGAAGTCCTTGAAAAGACGAAGATCACCAGCGTTGAGGCCATGCTGCTGAAGTCCCAGCTACGTTGGGCTGGACATGTTCCCAGGATGGAGAATCACTGTCTGCCTAAAACTTTATTGTACAGCAAGCTCTCCACTGCCTATCGTGACAGAGGGGCACCAAAGAAGTGATTCAAAGATTGCCTGAAAAAATCCTTTGGTGCCTGTCACATCAAACATTGCCAATGGTCAAACCTAGTTGAGAACCGTGAGAACGCGTCTCACCACCAACCATGCTGTCTCCTCCTTTGAAAATACCTGTAGGGTCACTCTCAGACACAAGAGGCAGAGGAAGAAGTACTGCAACGCCATGCCATCGAGCTGAGGTTGGACTTTCAGCTGCAACTACTGTATGCCCGTCCCACAATGGACATATCAGTCACAAACGTGCCTGCAAGCGACGTGTACAGACTCCCTCTTGATCTTCGTTTTGCGAAGCCAAGCCATGATGAAATGAGTAGCAAAGGAGAGAAAATACACTAGTATGCATGGAAAAGGAAGAAGACATTAAAAGTTAGGAACTGTATGGGTGATACACGCGCGAGCAAGTTCAGTCGCTAAAGGGAAAGATATCTCATGCCCTGGAACAAGATCTCGGTGATGTTACTGTAGCGGACCGTGGGGGTGAAGATGTGAAGAGATATCAGAAGGTTAAACTTTCCTGCTGGCCGGTCCAGCTACATGAGAATGTCGGACATTATATTAAATCCAAAGAAGATAAAGAAAACAAACAAGAAGACCGATATACATGGGTAAACAAATATATATTATGGATGAACAAATATATTAATACACGAAGACATGAAAAGTTACATAGTGTTTGTATGGAGAAGTTATGTGTATGTGTTGTGTTGAGTGTCCGTACGTACGTGTATTGTCCTTAGCGTGTTCCCAGAATATGGGAAACGCTGTATCTGTGAGATGTCACATATTGGCCTAAGTGAAAAAGAGAAAGTTTTTACCTCGCCTCAGCGCGAGGTTGTGGCCCAATGCCTGGTCGAAAAAGAGAGAGATAGAGAGAAGGGTCAGCCAGTATTTATAGTCAGGGGAGAGAGACCCCTGTTGAACGATTAAGGAAACTGAGGAGGAGCTAACTGCGACATTACTTCTAACCCATGCTAGATGGAAAAGAGAAAATAGAGAGCGAAGACAGAAAGTGTCTCGTTTTTATAGTTGCTTGACAGTACCACCTAATGACATCTTGACGAAATTGGCAAAGTTCTAAGGGGTAACTGACAATCTCTTTTAATATTCTTCCCATTTAAAAAAAAAAAAAATTTTAAGCTTATCACCCCAAGCAAGGCTGGAGGCCACAAGCACGCAAGGGGTTACAGAAGGTTTGGAGGAAGAACAGATAGGAATGAAAGGTGAAAGGATGTGGAGAAGGGAAGTGGATAGATCAAGGCAACTGGAGATGTCGATTGACGTTACACTTAAATAATTGGAGATTGTATTTGTCAGGGAAACAGGAATAAGGAAGGGAGTTCCACAGGCGAGATGTGCGAGACATGAAGCTATTGGAGTAGAAGAGACATCTACATCTAACAGTTTCAACGGTGAAGGGGTGGGAACGGGATGCCAGCCTCGTAGGACGTTTAAATTCATGAGGCCTAGGGACCAGCGAAAGCAGCTCCTCGGAGCAATTACCGTGAAAGTATTTGTAAAAAAGACAGAGCGAGGCAACGTCGCGTCTGTGAGAGAGCGACTGCAGACGAGATGACAGATCAGGGCCAATTACATTGCATATCCGTCTCTGGATCTTATCAAGAACCCTGAGGCAAACAGCAGGGGCTCCAGACCATATATGGCAGCAATACTCCATATCAAAGCTTCAATAATTTCCCATTTTGTTTATCAACTTTATTCTAAAGAAATAATGCATACTTTTTTTTTTATTCAGTTTTATGTTATCTGCTATGATCCGTTGCTATTTACCAGACAACTCTTTCATAGTTTTTCTGTAAAAATCCGCGGGTTTTTAATCTGAAACGGTTTTCGACAAACAGTTTAATCTGGTTGTCATTACGGAAACTTTTAACTCTCAAAACGTTTTGCAAAAATCGGAAAAAAGTAATAATCGGTTGGTACAAGGTTAGATGAATATGGTAGGTAGTGTAGAACAAACCAACAGAATGTTTATGAAATTTAAAAAGTGCATGTTTGTGTGTATTTTGGGTGAACTTGCGTGTTCGTATGTAAACAATTAAGAAGAAGAAGCATACAAAACATTCCGTTTCTACTACGGATGTTTATTATTTTTATGGTGATTATAGTGAAACAAAGTTCTCTGTGTCTCTTGGGTATACCCGTTCTCTTTCTGGTCCAGAAGTTAAGGTAAGTAAGTATAAGTATCGTATTCATGGTCAGCCTTGCGCAGAGTTGGAACAACCAAAGCAAAGTTTCTACTTACTTTTATCACTGGAATATTTAAAAATGGTTATGGGATGACCGTTTTATTTTTCTTGTTCCAGAAGTTAGAGTAAGTCACTATAAGCATCGTTACTATGGTCGCACTCAAGTCAGCCTTGTGCTGAGTTGGAACAATCAAATAGAAAGATTGATTTACTTGACAGGATTCGGTTTTGGAGTGCCACGCGTTGTAAAATGGGAAGAGAGTTCAGTTTTTAGTGGACAGGGGGAAGTAACATTCTTCAGTGGGAACGTAATTACCACGTGGTTCACATCTTGGAGCAAAGAAGTGAAAGAGAGCGAGACAGAAAATGTTTGCCTTTTTATAGACTTCAACAACGCCACCTAACGACGTTTGACGAAACCAAATGAGAGTAATCATATTTCCGGTTCTTTTATTCTTAGCATCCATCAGGGGAAAATGTATTTCTTTTTCTTTATTACTCATTTTATTTTTATCGATTTTATTTCATTTCTCCACATATTTTCCTGTATTATTCTTGTTGCATACTCCAAATTTATGTTTAACTGCCACGTAAATTATTAGTAGTTTTGGATGATAATGGCTTAAAGCTAGTCTGAATTAAAAGAAAAATAAATAAATAAACAAATAAACATTTTAGGCATTTTAAAATCATTGGCATGTTTTGTCGTCACTCAACGAGTGCCATTGTATGCGAAAAATATAAACAACAAATATAAAATTCTCTTTAAAATCCAGTATTTGTTTTAGAGATGTGTTTTGTAGTTGGATTGAAATAATAATAATTCCCTTTACCTCCATTCAAATTTGGAAGACTGATGAAAAAGACTATTGAAAAAATTAAAAAATATATTCAGATTTATTTTCCTGAAACGAGCTACTGAAACACTTCATGTGTATAAAAATTCATAAATAAATTCTTTGTCTTGTTTTTTTGTTAAAATTACACGTGTGTTTCCTCGTTACTTTCATCCTTCATTAATATTCTTAGCGTGGGCAAATCAACTGTCCATTTTAACTTCTAAGCCCCACACTACCATGGTTTTGTGACGAACATCATCATCACACACATACATACACAAATTCAAATTATACAACAACAAGCATTCATTGGATAATAAATCAACACTACTGTGTAATGCGACAATTTTATAATCGCTATATTATATATGTAGTCGATTTCGTGCACTTTTGGGAGAATCGGATCCCAGAAGCTTTTTGTGAGTCTCCCCAAAGCTGGCTCGCTGATTGGTCAATGCCAACCAATCAGATTGTCTGCACGTGAAGAGTGATTCTTCCCGCGCAGCGCTTTCGGAGCCGATGATCACCTATATAAGCAAAGAAAATTCTTAGTAAACCAGTGAGATCTCAGCTGCCACAGAAATCCACGACAGTTGAAACCATGCGCCAACCTTCTCACTCACACGCTGAATATTACCTATACTCACATAACCTTTTTTCTTACACAGGAAAACTGTTGAAAACATTCATTACCAGAAACTATTACAACCTTATTGCTTTCAGTGAACTTTGGAACAATTGATAGTTAAAGAGAGACAACTCTTGTTTTACTCAACGCATGCTTTTCTTTCACATCCTTGTTTGTACATCTTGTTAAATACAAATTTTATGTGTAATGATGTCTTTGGCTTGTCCTCTTTTTCTTCACATCAGTTTGGTTTCCTAATCTAAGTTAAATAAATGTGGTGAAGGCCGCCACAGTTTCGAAATCTATTAGCAATTTTAAGACTTAATGAACTGGGTTCTATAAAAGTAACGTTTTCCTTTTACTTGAAACATAATGAAAATAACGTTTTATTTACACACGGTAGCATGTGATGCCAAAGGACAATATAGAAACATTGTAATTCTACCCCTGTCCGAAAAAGTGCGCGAAAAGTAAAATCGAAACATAAAGACATACCGAAGACCAACAGTGCAATAACCAAAAATTTGTTATTCATGTTTAAAAATAAATTTTTCGTAAACCAATAGTTTGTAGTAGTAGCGAAATGAAAAGATCCCTATTTCAAAAATTAAAAAAATAGAAAGCTAAAAGTTGGCAAAATATTTTGGTTTGCCATAAAGAAATAAAAAACTAAAAGATAAGAAAAAAAATAACGAAATAAATAAAAGAGCTCAAAATGTTATCATTCCTAAATGTAGGTAAAGAAAAAGGGATTATCCTCAAATGAGTCGTTTCTGGAACCAATCAAAATCAAGAACAATTCGGGAATGAATTCTATTATTTAAAAAAAAAACCCCAAAAACTGTATTACGGCAGATAGTGACAAGCAGGCAAACAGACCCGACCAGCCGCTGAAAAGAATTTCATCCGCCGTGCTTTACCCTCATGCTTCGGACATCCCTCCTTCAACTCTTCTAAAGTTAAAAGTTTACTCAACATATTCTCAGCTTTACAGAATTCTTTCAACTCTCTCAAAGTGAACATTTTGAGCGGAAAGTTCATTCAACTTTTTATGAGCTCAGATAAAAAAATATTCCATTAGTACAGAGTTTAATTTCACTCAAAGGGAAGTAACCCCTTTGCTTATACATCATTAAATCCCGTTGTTGTCAAAGTTAAAACTGTTTTCGTATCTGTCTATGATTCCTGAGATGAGGTATTATGTACATTATTTACATTATTCGGACTATTGTCCTCATCTTTGTCGCCATGTTTATCACAACGTTTCGGTTGTTGTACGTTCCGGCCTTCTTCAGGTGGGTGAAATTTCGACATTCCAATCACCTGAAGAAGGCCGGAGCGTACAACGGTCGAAACGTTGTGATAAACATGGCGACAAAGATGAGGACAATAGTCCGAATAATGTAAATAATGAACTGTTATTTCTTATTGTTTCATATTTTGTAGTATTTTGTGTTAAATATCAATTGAGAGGTTACACCAACTAACGGGCCTCTACAATTCCGTAAAACAAACCAAACCAAACTACCGGTGAGCTAAATCTATCAAATGGTCCGTGCAAGGGAAGTAACTACATATGGTATAATGTCAGCGTTGATCACCAGGTGTCGTCATAGTCACGACTTCCGCTCCACCGGAAGTGAAAGACGAAAAGAAGGTTTTTATATACACTGTTTTTGTTTTGATTTTTTTTCTCGTGTCTACTGTTGTTTTGGAAAAACAAAACAAACAAAAAAACGTAGAGTTTCGTCGTTGATGATAATGACGCCTTTCGGCTGACATCAGATGAATAAGAGGAGAAAAAAAAAGAAAAGAAAAACATTTATGTTCGACATTTGGCAACATGTTTCTACGCAGAAGGAAAACCTAACGGTGGCTTAAAATTACAAAAAAAAACAAAAAACAAAACAAACAAGGTAAACACACACGTTGAAGAATTTGAGTAACGACGTCAGGTAGAGAAAAGGAAGGTAGACATTATTATTGATGAACACGTAAACATCAATCAACAACAATAATAATAATGTCGGATATAGTGGAGAAAACGTTGACCTCTCTGCCTCGACTCTTTAGTGAAAATCTCCTTGGAGGTTTCGCCACCGCAGGTCCAAGCGGTGCCACGGGGTCTGGAATGGTCAGTGGTGGTCACCAGTATGGAGCTTTTGTATCGAGAGGTTTCCATAGTCTTGTACGCAATGTTGATTATGCACGATCTGTAGCCGTAAGTACGATATTTCCTTTCTGCTTTATAATTCTTTAACATTATTTAAAAAAAAAAAATAAACTTATTGAATAAATTCGAAAATATTTTCTCCGACAACGATGGATCTTCTTAACGAAAACAACATTTAAAAATGAAATTACAATTAAAATTATAACTGAGAACATTTCAAAATCTAAACATCAAAGGACGTTTGAACTTTTTAAAACTACTTTTTTACTCCAGTTATTTATATCTTTTTGTTTATATAAATATTTTAATTTTATTCATTGTTTTTCAAAAACTGTTGTTTCTCAGGTTTGTTCTTATTCTACTTTGAATACTGAAATTTTTATATGAGAGGAAATTGTTAATTTCGTCACGTAGCCTTTATTCAACAATTATTGATCTATAATCAATTAACACAACCTCCACAAAAAACTATCAAAAGCATAACTACGTAACATACTCACAAATTTGCTATATTTATAGAGGAATGCTTAATATCGAAAAGAAAAAGGTATGATGATCACTTATCAGCTTTTATCCTATGTCCCTATGTAAAATAAACTCTTCTGCAGGCTTACAATTTTCAAAGTTGCTTGTTTATTTTTTTTATTTAGTAACATGTCAACACCTCAATGAGTCATTTAATGTTGAAATCTAAATATTTTGTATGCAGTTTTATTTAATTTTGGTGGGAATAAATGTTTTTTTAATGGTGCAAGTCTTACTAATTAACCCATAGCTGGGGGGAGGAGTGCATTCATACCTTTTCCAAGGGTATTTGCATGTAACTGAATATAACAAACCCAACTAAAATTAGATCTCAGCTCGCCAATTCTGAGCCATTGTTATCCATTACATTGTGCCGATCTATTCTGCATGAACATGCATACATACTTACATACATGTCACATACAACGCCAAGCATTTATTGGTTAATTAATCACCACTACGTTATTATAGACAATTTAAAAATTACAACAATGTGACAATTTTGTAATTGCTCTATTTTCATGTAGTCAGTTATGTGCACTTCTGGGAGAAACGGATCACAGAAGCTTTCTTAAGTCTGCCCAAAGCTCGCTCGCTGATTGGTCGATGCCAACCAATCAGATCGTCTGCACGTGAAGAATAATTCTTCCCGTGCAGCGATCTGGAGCCTATAGTCACTTAATTAAGCAAGAATTTTTCTTAGCTATTTAGTGAGAATTCAGCTGCCAAACAAATCCACGACAGTTGAAACCATGCGCCAACCTTCTCACTCACACACTGAACATACCTTGTATATACTCACATAATATTTTCTAACACGGCAAATCTTTTAAGAACAGTCATTATAAGAGACTTTCATGAACATTATTCCAGTGAACTTTGAAATACTAAAATAGCAGTTAAAGAGAGACAACTCTTGTTTTATTCAACCTTTTCTTACTTAAATGCATGCTTTCCTTCACATCGTTGTTCGATATTGTACTTCTTGTTAAATACATATTTTATGTGTAACAATGTCTTTTGCTTATCCTTTTCTGCATCAGCCCTGTTTCCTAATCTAGTTAAATTAATGTGGTGAAGTCTGCCACAACATCAACCATACATCCAAGCTTCCAACACTTGATATTCCCAAGCAGTCACCTATCTAGGTACTGACCACATTCGACATTGCTTAACTTTGGTGACTGTATGAGAACCAATGTTTCAATGTGATGCGGCTGTAATCCAATTTTAAGCATATGACATTTTTCATTCAACGCTGTGCATGTTGTTGTTGTTGTTGTTGTGTGTGTGTGTGTGTTGATGTACCCGGGGACTATTGTCCAATTTCGTTGTGCCTTTCATAGTGACAAGAATAATGAATAAATAAAAAAAAAATTAAAAATTACCATGCAGTAGGTACCACAATGGATTTACTAAAATAAACAACTAAAACCGCATTTTAAATAATTTATTTTGAGTTTTTTATTTTTTTTTATTTGAAAATTTATAGCCAAAGCTAATCCTTAAAAAAAGAAAAATAATTTTACAATAAATAAGGATTTTAGACATTTTTAAAACATTGGCACATTTTAATATAAATAGTGTAAATAACTCCACATCCCAAAAATCCGGGCAAAAATTAAAATTTATTATACTACAAAAAAGTGCTATAAAAAATGGGAAAAAAAATAAAGTGTTATTGAATTGATTGATTGCAGATCTAGAATTACTGAATTACTTCCTTTTTGAACTTCTGTACAACAAAATCATCTAGACTATCCCCCCCACACCAATATTTCCACAACGTTTTCTAAAATAATGACCTATTCAATGTAAAATTCATTCATTAATGAATAAGTACTGAAAATTTAATTTAAATTGGATAATTCCCTTATTTTTAAAAACTTTGGGTAACATTTTTTTGCTTTTATTATCAAAAGTACTTATGCATTTTAGTGATACCCAACTTGAATAGTCAGATAATCACTCGAAGCTAAGATGTGTTGAATTCTGTATATGCACTCTTTATTTCATTCTCTCTCTCTCTCTCTCTCTTATGTGTGTCTAGGGTGTGACACAAAGATGAAAATAACACTGACATTTACCAAAATTACACAAAAATATCTTGAAATAATAAATATGATGGATAAATTGTCGTCTAAACGATGCAAAGATGAAAATAACACTAACATCACATTTTAACAGCTATATTTACCAAAATTATACAAAAATATCTTGAAATAGTACTGAGTAAATTTATTCAATAAAATTGCCGTTGGCTTCAACTATGTGTAAACATTCATGTTGAGTCTGAGGCCCTCACCAATGAATTTGGGAGTTCATTTCTTATCAGAATGATTAGAGTGAGTTTTCCAAGCTATCGTACCTTCATAATCACCATTAGACTCATCCAACTCTTTCCAAATCCCCTGCACTGTCCCCAGCTTAACACCTGAACACTCTGAAATGTTTGTACTGAAGCTTCCAGCACAAATGCCAATCAGTACAGCATGCTGTTGCCAAATTTCTGGTGATGTGAATTGCGTCACGGTGCACTTTTTCTCACTGGTGGTTCCCAACTGACCCTACTATACTGTGCAGTTGACAAAATCAAAAACAAACAACACATATGTGTGGAATTAAAAATATGAAATGACTACAATTTACCCATCGCACTCTTTATAGTGATGTCAAAGATAGCATGAAATGAAAAATGCTGACAGTCAATGCAATATTGTGAGAAAAGACATTTAAGGCAAGCAGTCTTTGTAATAAAGTGCTTGTTATCAAAGAATGAGCATTAATAGGATTAATGTGAGTAAATGTTTGTAACTTAGCTCATTGATGTTACCTTTAGCATCCCAACTAGATGGACCTGTCTGTCCACTCTTCAGGGTGTATCAGCAATTTATGGTAAATTGCTGATACCCACTGAAGAGTAGACGGACGTGTTTGCCTACAAAACTCTGGAGTCAAGATTACTGAAAGTAACATCAATCAGCTTAGTCACAAACATTTACTCACATTAATCATATATATATATATATATATATATATATATATATATATATGGTGGACTCTCCTGTTTTATTCAACATATGAGGATCAAGCAGCTCGGTTTTTAGGAACTAACAGCCAGACACCAGCACGTATGATTTGATTATAGTGGTGAAAGCTTTGTGCAGGACCAAGCACTCTTTTTAAAAGGCCAAATACAGAGACCTGGTGCACTAAGGTCCCCAAACGACCCTCTGCATGTTTTGAATTCAGAATTATCTTTCTCCTAGACCAGTTGCCATCCAAGGTTATACAATCCAGTCTGTCCTGCTATTTACCCATAGCTGGAGGGAGAAGGAGAGGATTCATGCCTTTCCCAAGGGTATTAGCACATAAGTGAATGTAATGGATTCGACTGGAATTCAAACTTGGCTCTCTGAACCCTCAGTCCGCGCCGCTATTCACTACTCCACCCCTGCCTTCATTAAATATGACAGACAAGGTGCTTTGTTATAGTTTTTTATAATTTCTCATATGATCTTATAATTTATTTCTTTTAAGTAGATAAGTTATACAAAAACTGTCCAAATTTTTTATTTTTCCAAGTGTGTTCAGCTATAATAATTTATCTACTGAAAAGAAAAAAATTATAAGATCATACAAGAAATTATAAAAATAACTTAAAGCACCTTGTCTGTCATATTTAATGAAGCTTGCATGAAAGAAGGATGGCTGCCTAAATACACACACACACACACACACACACATATATATATATACACACACACACACACACACACATATATATATATATATATATATATATATATATATATATATAAAAGTGAACATAGAAGTCAACACTTAGTGGCGACAGTCTGTTTCATGCTAGATGCAATCATCAGGCCTGATGATTGCATCTAGCATGAAACAGACTGTTGCCTCTGAGTGTTGACTTCTATGTTCACTTTTATATTTACACACGCTCTATCTCTGATATTGAGCACTTTATCCCATAAATATAGCACATCTTAAGACTATATTTCTTCATATATATATATATATATATATGAAACATTATTTTAATGGGCACCTATATTTGAGTAGAATGTCCCGTTTTTAAATGGTGTTTGTTTCACCTATTCTGCACATTGGAAAATGTGCCCTCTGACAGAATTTCAAACATGCATCCTCTTTCGCAGGAGGAACCATTTGATTCAGCATGCTTATGACCACTTGGCTATGGAGAACCACACAGCTAAGTGAGGTTCAATTTGCCTTAAAGCATATTTCCTCGATCAGATTTTCTCGAAAGACATATCTGCTCAGTTTTGTATCTGAAATTTAAACAAAGCAATTTCTAAAGAACTAATGGATTATCTTTTTAATCTGACATAATAAAGAAAATGTGTCCTCTGGCAGAACTTGAAGGTGTATTTAGGCAGCAAGAATTCATCAAACAAGTTTTGTTAAATTCCACTGACTAAATCTGTGTATTTAATTTCTTTGATTGTATTCTTCCAATTTTAAAAAAAATCTTCCTTATTTCTGCTTTTATTTCAGAAAGAACAGCATATCATACAAAAAGAACTAACATTGATCCAGCAGCGTCTTGCTCAGCCAGACATCTCAGTGGTACGTAGAATCAGAGACATTGTGATATTCTTCTTGCACGATCAAAAGCATTGTTTTTTTTTTAAATAACTATTTTATTATTACCTGGCCTTTTTGATGCTCATTTTCTTCTTGGAAAAAGTGGGGGGAAAATCCATGAATCTATTTTGGAAATTCTATGGGATGGTGAGGGTGATGATGATCATGATGATGATGATTATTATTATAATTATTGTTGTTGCTGCTGCTGCTGCTGTTGTTGTTGTTGATGATGATGATGATGATAGTAGTAGTAGTAGTAGTAGTAGTAGTAGTAGTAGTAGTAAAACAACAAGATATTAAATTTATATGAAAAAAGATCTTATTCCATAGCTCTCTAGTTAAAATATATTGAAATAACGTGTGCATTAAAAAATAAAATAAATTTTGAGAAAATAAGTTAAAGTTTAAAAGAGTGGAAATAAAGAAAAAAAAAGAAATTCTAAAAAAAAAAAGCAAAAAACGAAATTAGTATTTTATAGCTAATTGAACAATTTCGGTAGTAGTATTTGGTTGTCACTTACCTGCTTATTTCTCAGTGAGAGATTCAAATCTGGTTAGGGTTCATTTAATTTTAAATATATATTTACTTTTGTGAAGCCAATCATTGAAGAGTTGCAATGTACATTAATTTCAAAAATACTATCTTCTAGGCCAACAGATATAATTGTATAATATTGTTCAAGGAGAAACCATAAATATTTTTGCTGGATTTACTCAAAGTATTTATGTAATTCAGAATTCACTGGATTTTGAACTTTAAAAAGTCTTTTGCATTAGATGTGGTTTTGAAAAATATTTTGCCTCAAAAACTTCTTTAAATGTTGTAAGTTGTTTGACTTTCTTAGAGGAAGCAATTAACCCTTTCCCTGCCAATCATTTGGGGAAAAATGTTTCATTTCCAGATGAATTTTTTAAAAATTTGTTTTTAATATAATAACTAAGAAACTGAGGTACCTTGAATTACCCGAGCGATGGCAGACACTTCTACCACACGTATGACTTGACAATTAGATTCGTTTCAATCTCAGAAGGGCATAAAAAGATCCACATATAAACACATCTGTAGCTGGTTTTTGAATGTTATATTTTGGATGTGTTTATTTGACTGGGTTGGAAAAAGACACTTTCGGTAAAAATTTACATACTCATCTACGCCAGGGAAGGGGGTTAATAATTTCTAACTGGTTTATCATTTTGTATTATTTTTTTGTTTCTTTACACCCGTAATAATAAGAGATGTAATAGTTGTCTGAATCTCTTAGAGGAAACACTTAATAATTTTTAACTAGTTTATCATTTTGTATTATTTTTTTGTTTCTTTACACCCATAATAATAAGAGATGTAATAGTTGTCTGAATCTCTTAGAGGAAGCACTTAATAATTTCTAACTAGTTTATCATTTTGTATTATTTTTTTGTTTCTTTACACCCATAATAATAAGAGATGTAATAGTTGTCTGAATCTCTTAGAGGAAACACTTAATAATTTCTAACTAGTTTATCATTTTGTATTATTTTTTTGTTTCTTTACACCCGTAATAATAAGAGATGTAATAGTTGTCTGAATCTCTTAGAGGAAACACTTAATAATTTTTAACTAGTTTATCATTTTGTATTATTTTTTTGTTTCTTTACACCCGTAATAATAAGAGATGTAATAGTTGTCTGAATCTCTTAGAGGAAACACTTAATAATTTTTAACTAGTTTATCATTTTGTATTATTTTTTTGTTTCTTTACACCCATAATAATAAGAGATGTAATAGTTGTCTGAATCTCTTAGAGGAAGCACTTAATAATTTTTAACTAGTTTATCATTTTGTATTATTTTTTTGTTTCTTTACACCCGTAATAATAAGAGATGTAATAGTTGTCTGAATCTCTTAGAGGAAACACTTAATAATTTTTAACTAGTTTATCATTTTGTATTATTTTTTTGTTTCTTTACACCCATAATAATAAGAGATGTAATAGTTGTCTGAATCTCTTAGAGGAAACACTTAATAATTTTTAACTAGTTTATCATTTTGTATTATTTTTTTGTTTCTTTACACCCATAATAATAAGAGATGTAATAGTTGTCTGAATCTCTTAGAGGAAACACTTAATAATTTCTAACTAGTTTATCATTTTGTATTATTTTTTTGTTTCTTTACACCCGTAATAATAAGAGATGTAATAGTTGTCTGAATCTCTTAGAGGAAACACTTAATAATTTTTAACTAGTTTATCATTTTGTATTATTTTTTTGTTTCTTTACACCCGTAATAATAAGAGATGTAATAGTTGTCTGAATCTCTGAGAGGAAACACTTAATAATTTTTAACTAGTTTATCATTTTGTATTATTTTTTTGTTTCTTTACACCCATAATAATAAGAGATGTAATAGTTGTCTGAATCTCTTAGAGGAAGCACTTAATAATTTTTAACTAGTTTATCATTTTGTATTATTTTTTTGTTTCTTTACACCCGTAATAATAAGAGATGTAATAGTTGTCTGAATCTCTTAGAGGAAACACTTAATAATTTTTAACTAGTTTATCATTTTGTATTATTTTTTTGTTTCTTTACACCCGTAATAATAAGAGATGTAATAGTTGTCTGAATCTCTTAGAGGAAGCACTTAATAATTTTTAACTAGTTTATCATTTTGTATTATTTTTTTGTTTCTTTACACCCGTAATAATAAGAGATGTAATAGTTGTCTGAATCTCTTAGAGGAAACACTTAATAATTTTTAACTAGTTTATCATTTTGTATTATTTTTTTGTTTCTTTACACCCGTAATAATAAGAGATGTAATAGTTGTCTGAATCTCTTAGAGGAAGCACTTAATAATTTTTAACTAGTTTATCATTTTGTATTATTTTTTTGTTTCTTTACACCTGTAATAATAAGAGATGTCATAGTTGTCTGAATCTCTTAGAGGAAACACTTAATAATTTTTAACTAGTTTATCATTTTGTATTATTTTTTTGTTTCTTTACACCCATAATAATAAGAGATGTAATAGTTGTCTGAATCTCTTAGAGGAAGCACTTAATAATTTTTAACTAGTTTATCATTTTGTATTATTTTTTTGTTTCTTTACACCTGTAATAATAAGAGATGTAATAGTTGTCTGAATCTCTTAGGGGAAGCACTTAATAATTTCTAACTAGTTTATCATTTTGTATTATTTTTTTGTTTCTTTACACCCATAATAATAAGAGATGTAATAGTTGTCTGAATCTCTTAGAGGAAGCACTTAATAATTTCTAACTAGTTTATCATTTTGTATTATTTTTTTGTTTCTTTACACCCGTAATAGTTGTCTGAATCTCTTAGAGGAAGCACTTAATAATTTCTAACTGGTTTCTCATTTTGTATTATTTTTTTGTTTCTTTACACCCATAATAATAAGAGATGTAATAGTTGTCTGAATCTCTTAGAGGAAGCACTTAATAATTTTTAACTAGTTTATCATTTTGTATTATTTTTTTGTTTCTTTACACCTGTAATAATAAGAGATGTAATAGTTGTCTGAATCTCTTAGAGGAAGCACTTAATAATTTTTAAGTAGTTTATCATTTTGTATTATTTTTTTGTTTCTTTACACCTGTAATAATAAGAGATGTAATAGTTGTCTGAATCTCTTAGAGGAAGCACTTAATAATTTCTAACTGGTTTATCATTTTGTATTATTTTTTTGTTTCTTTACACCTGTAATAATAAGAGATGTAATAGTTGTCTGAATCTCTTAGAGGAAGCACTTAATAATTTCTAACTAGTTTATCATTTTGTATTATTTGTTTGTTTCTTTACACCTGTAATAATAAGAGATGTAATAGTTGTCTGAATCTCTTAGAGGAAACACTTAATAATTTTTAACTAGTTTATCATTTTGTATTATTTTTTTGTTTCTTTACACCCGTAATAATAAGAGATGTAATAGTTGTCTGAATCTCTTAGAGGAAGCACTTAATAATTTTTAACTAGTTTATCATTTTGTATTATTTTTTTGTTTCTTTACACCCGTAATAATAAGAGATGTAATAGTTGTCTGAATCTCTTAGAGGAAACACTTAATAATTTTTAACTAGTTTATCATTTTGTATTATTTTTTTGTTTCTTTACACCCGTAATAATAAGAGATGTAATAGTTGTCTGAATCTCTTAGAGGAAACACTTAATAATTTTTAACTAGTTTATCATTTTGTATTATTTTTTTGTTTCTTTACACCCGTAATAATAAGAGATGTAATAGTTGTCTGAATCTTTTAGAGGAAGCACTTAATAATTTCTAACTAGTTTATCATTTTGTATTATTTTTTTGTTTCTTTACACCCATAATAATAAGAGATGTAATAGTTGTCTGAATCTCTTAGAGGAAGCACTTAATAATTTTTAACTAGTTTATCATTTTGCATTATTTGTTTGTTTCTTTACACCTGTAATAATAAGAGATGTAATAGTTGTCTGAATCTCTTAGAGGAAGCACTTAATAATTTCTAACTAGTTTATCATTTTGCATTATTTGTTTGTTTCTTTACACCTGTAATAATAAGAGATGTAATAGTTGTCTGAATCTCTTAGAGGAAGCACTTAATAATTTCTAACTAGTTTATCATTTTGTATTATTTTTTTGTTTCTTTACACCCATAATAATAAGAGATGTAATAGTTGTCTGAATCTCTTAGAGGAAGCACTTAATAATTTCTAACTAGTTTATCATTTTGTATTATTTTTTTGTTTCTTTACACCCATAATAATAAGAGATGTAATAGTTGTCTGAATCTCTTAGAGGAAGCACTTAATAATTTCTAACTGGTTTATCATTTTGTATTATTTTTTTGTTTCTTTACACCCATAATAATAAGAGATGTAATAGTTGTCTGAATCTCTTAGAGGAAGCACTTAATAATTTTTAAGTAGTTTATCATTTTGTATTATTTTTTTGTTTCTTTACACCTGTAATAATAAGAGATGTAATAGTTGTCTGAATCTCTTAGAGGAAGCACTTAATAATTTCTAACTGGTTTATCATTTTGTATTATTTTTTTGTTTCTTTACACCTGTAATAATAAGAGATGTAATAGTTGTCTGAATCTCTTAGAGGAAGCACTTAATAATTTCTAACTAGTTTATCATTTTGTATTATTTGTTTGTTTCTTTACACCTGTAATAATAAGAGATGTAATAGTTGTCTGAATCTCTTAGAGGAAACACTTAATAATTTTTAACTAGTTTATCATTTTGTATTATTTTTTTGTTTCTTTACACCCGTAATAATAAGAGATGTAATAGTTGTCTGAATCTCTTAGAGGAAGCACTTAATAATTTTTAACTAGTTTATCATTTTGTATTATTTTTTTGTTTCTTTACACCCGTAATAATAAGAGATGTAATAGTTGTCTGAATCTCTTAGAGGAAACACTTAATAATTTTTAACTAGTTTATCATTTTGTATTATTTTTTTGTTTCTTTACACCCGTAATAATAAGAGATGTAATAGTTGTCTGAATCTCTTAGAGGAAACACTTAATAATTTTTAACTAGTTTATCATTTTGTATTATTTTTTTGTTTCTTTACACCCGTAATAATAAGAGATGTAATAGTTGTCTGAATCTCTTAGAGGAAGCACTTAATAATTTTTAACTAGTTTATCATTTTGTATTATTTTTTTGTTTCTTTACACCTGTAATAATAAGAGATGTAATAGTTGTCTGAATCTCTTAGAGGAAACACTTAATAATTTTTAACTAGTTTATCATTTTGTATTATTTTTTTGTTTCTTTACACCCGTAATAATAAGAGATGTAATAGTTGTCTGAATCTTTTAGAGGAAGCACTTAATAATTTCTAACTAGTTTATCATTTTGTATTATTTTTTTGTTTCTTTACACCCATAATAATAAGAGATGTAATAGTTGTCTGAATCTCTTAGAGGAAGCACTTAATAATTTTTAACTAGTTTATCATTTTGCATTATTTGTTTGTTTCTTTACACCTGTAATAATAAGAGATGTAATAGTTGTCTGAATCTCTTAGAGGAAGCACTTAATAATTTCTAACTAGTTTATCATTTTGTATTATTTTTTTGTTTCTTTACACCCATAATAATAAGAGATGTAATAGTTGTCTGAATCTCTTAGAGGAAGCACTTAATAATTTCTAACTAGTTTATCATTTTGTATTATTTTTTTGTTTCTTTACACCCATAATAATAAGAGATGTAATAGTTGTCTGAATCTCTTAGAGGAAGCACTTAATAATTTCTAACTAGTTTATCATTTTGTATTATTTTTTTGTTTCTTTACACCCATAATAATAAGAGATGTAATAGTTGTCTGAATCTCTTAGAGGAAGCACTTAATAATTTTTAACTAGTTTATCATTTTGTATTATTTTTTTGTTTCTTTACACCCGTAATAATAAGAGATGTAATAGTTGTCTGAATCTCTTAGAGGAAGCACTTAATAATTTCTAACTAGTTTATCATTTTGTATTATTTTTTTGTTTCTTTACACCTGTAATAATAAGAGATGTAATAGTTATCTGAATCTCTTAGAGGAAGCACTTAATAATTTCTAACTAGTTTATCATTTTGTATTATTTTTTTGTTTCTTTACACCCGTAATAATAAGAGATGTAATAGTTGTCTGAATCTCTTAGAGGAAGCACTTAATAAGTTTTAACTAGTGTCATAATTAGTCTTTCTTTTTGTTTTCTTTTATTGCTTGTTTATACTAGTCATAATTCAAAGGAATCAGAAAAGTCTTCTGCCCAATTGAGAAGCCCCTCCGAATAAACCATTTAATCATATTTTGGGAAGTGAGTCGAGCTGAGAACTTTTCTGCGGCTCCTATTATTACCACCTCATAAGTTAGTTAAATAAAAGAAGCTGAATCTTGGGAAACTGCTTTCTTTTATTCACCACAAGAACCTTTTCTGCTGACCATCACGATGGCTGATGCTGAACTCCAGAAAAGCAACAATCTATGCCAGGAGTCGGCAACCTTTTGCTAACTATGTGCCGACTTAAGGTTTTAAAATCATTCAGTGGACTATATTTTTATACAAGTCAAAGTCAATATACCTGTTCTACAATATATTCTATATAGTAATATATAGTATATATTTACTTTAGTATGAAATGGACAAAGTCCGACAATTATTTTAAGATATTTTTTTGTGTTTATACATTCTTTTTATAGATACAAATATTTAAGTAAATGCTCTGTTTATAATAAACAGTATCAACAACATTTACCGGCCTGAATGTCTGAGAAATTTCTATAGAAAATATG
This sequence comes from Acanthosepion esculentum, assembly GCA_964036315.1. Classification (NCBI taxonomy): domain Eukaryota; kingdom Metazoa; phylum Mollusca; class Cephalopoda; order Sepiida; family Sepiidae; genus Acanthosepion; species Acanthosepion esculentum. The sequence continues at coordinate 19,915,020 of OZ038499.1, forward strand.
CGTCCTTCAACAGGAATCGAACCTGTATCCTTTATGGAACTGTCATATAGCCTGATGTGCTTTTACCGATTGAGCCACAGAGGAGCATTTCAGTTAGCAATATCAATTTTACTGTTTTTAAACTACAATTCTCCATGATTTTCTCTCGTACATTCATATCTGCTCAATGCATATACAAATGTAAACAAATGACGTCACATATTATGAAATGGACAAAGTCTGACAATTATTTTAAGACATTTTTTTATGTTTATACATTCTTTTTATAGATACAAATATTTAAGTAAATGCTCTGTTTATAATAAACAGTATTAACGACATTTACCGGCCTGAATGTCCGAGAAATTTTCATAGAAAATATGCATCCTCCGGTAAATGTTGTTAATACTGTTTATTATAAAAACAGAGCATTTACTTAAATATTTGTATCTATAAAAAACTTATAAACATAAAAAATGTCTTAAAATATTTTAGTATATATTAAAATTGAAACAGCTAAATATCTTCTTTGCATTGTAGTAGTTATTGGTGCAGACTTCAGGATGTCAATTGTGGCTGTGTGTCATTGGAAATTGCTTGGCATGCCACATGTGGCACAGGTTGTCAAACCCTGCTCTGTGCCTTCTAGGCTTCGTGTTTTCCACTGACACAAAAGGGGGGGAGTAACTATATTGAGTCAATTGCTATGTCTGCTACAAGGAAGGTTCATTCATTATGTTGTGCCCAAAAGTTTTTCTCTTCAGAATTCATCTTGCTCATTTATAAATCTACCATACGTCTTGTGTATTGAGTCCTCGTATGTTGCTCTTACTGTGCATCTTGAGATTCTTGACGACAAAATCCAGAGAAGGGTCTGCAATACAATCGATCCTGACCAGTCTCTCTCTCTCTCTCTCTCATGGCTTCCCTCTGTCTGTTCTACACATATTTTCATGGCAACTGCTTGGATAAGCTTTTCTTCATGGTGCCCTGACTACACGAATTTAAGCATGCTACTAGATTGGCAACTAAGTCTCACCATTTTACTATGCAACTAGCGAGATGCAGTCACCACTTTTACTCTAACAGTTTTTTTCTCACACTTCCCACCTGTGCAGCACCATTCTGATTTCTTGCTTTCTTGATGAAATAAAATCTTTAAAAAATTTCAATGCCATGTCAATTGTCACCTTTCTTCTTGAACCCTGTTCCTTTTTGGTCCTTTCCTCAATCGTCCCCATTTTCAATGTTCTCATTTGCTTTCATTCCCTATAAACTCCAGTGTGCTAGTGTCATTGTTGCCTTACTTGGGGTGAAATGATTACAAAAAATGTGTTTTTTATATATATATATATATATATATATATATATATATATATATATATATAACAGGCTGAAACTATGTATATCTGTTAAATGTATTGCGACCAATATGACTATTCCTGCTAATAGTTCTTGTGGATTTTACCAGTATGTTTCGTAGTCTTACAATTGCTCCTCTTTCGGTTTTCAGTTTCTAATCCAGGCTTTGATTTTGCTGCTCAATTTTTGAACTTTTTTTTTTCTTTTTTTTCTTTTTTAGCAACAAATCCGGGATTATCTGACTCGGCTCATCTTCTGCCACATGATAGGTTACGACGTATCATGTGGTTACATACATGCAGTGAAGTTGGCTCAGCAGGGAACTGGCTGGATGAAATGGATAGGTGAGATTTACTTTCCTCGTATAGCATACTTAGCAACTTTTTGATGTTGCTAGCACTGGTAACCTGATATTCTGTCTTTTTATAAATGAGAATAATTATCCACAAATAATTCAGAGGGCTAAAGGCGAAAAGATTTTCTTAAATCTAAAACTTCAAAGGTTTTTAAAGACACACACACACACACACACACACACACACACGCATATAAAACAAAGTGGGAGTAAGAGCAAGGATAAAATATGAGGGTGGTGGTCTGAAAAGTTCATAGGCTGACTATGAAGGAGTGATGCTAGAGCTGTGAAATCTTACATGCATATCTCCCCTGGCTATGGGTTAAATAATAGGACTTTTTATCTGGAAATAAAAATTGTTAATGTAATATTCACTTGCAAAGAAAAAGAATTACTCTTACAAGTTAAATTATGTTTTGGCTTTAAATAACACACAAAGGGTTGATAAGCCATAAAAATTAATCAGGAGTGAAAAAATAGCAAGTGGAAATCATAAAGAAATGGGTAAAAACCAAGTGATAAGCAGTAATAAATCAGAAAACTGAAAAGAGAACAGTATACATTATTTACATTATTCGGACTATTGTTCTCATTTTTGTCGCCATATTTATTACAACGTTTCGGCCATTGTACGCTCTGACCTTCTTCAGTATCTGTCTATATTTCTGAGATGAGGTATTATGTACATTATTTACATTATTCGGACTATTGTCCTCATCTTTGTCGCCATATTTATTACAACGTTTCGGCTGTTGTACGCTCCGGCCTTCAGTATCTGTCTATATTCCTGAGACAAGGTATTATGTACATTATTTACATTATTCGGACTATTGTCTTCATCTTTGTCGCCATATTTATTACAACGTTTCGGCCATTGTACGCTCCGGCCTTCTTCACTATCTGTCTATATTTCTGAGATGAGGTATTATGTACATTATTTACATTATTCGGACTGTTGTCCTCATCTTTGTCGACATATTTATTACAATGTTTCGGCTATTGTATGCTCCGGCCTTCTTCAGTATCTGTCTATATTTCTGAGATGAGGTATTATGTACATTATTTACTGTTGTCCTGATCTTTATTACAATATTTACGACGTTTTGGCCGATGTACACCCCAGCCTTTTTCAGATGATTGGAATTTCAAACTGAACCCTTTATTTCATCCACCATGGTAGATTGTTCTAGTTGAATCCAACTTTTATCCACTGGGCCACGTGCCCTCGAGGACACAATGGCCCAGTGGATAAAAGTGTTGGTTGAAGTAATCCAGTGACTTGACCCAAAAGAGTTGTGAGTTCAAAACATGCCTGCAGCAGTGGTGAACAAAAACTTGGAGAGTTAAGTTACTAAAGGAAATAACTGAGGCAACCAGAAGGGCATGGAACGTGGAACTAGAATGATCTACCTCAGGGGAAGAAATAAAGAGTTCAGTTTTAAATTCCAATCACCTGAAGAAAGCCAGAGTGTACAAAGGCCAAGACGTCATGAATATGGCAATAAAGATGAGGACAACAGTCTAAACAATAAAATAATGTTATTTAGATTTTATGTACTATTCAAGAATTTTACCAATTCTACAAGAATTTATTAAGGTAAGTAACTTATTTTGAATTTTTCCAACGCTTACAATGATGTTGACTTTTTTCAGATTTGTAGATATCTTTCCTTTTTTTTAATTGTGTTTTTTTAATTTCTGATTGACGATTTTATTGTTTTATTTCAGGTTACCTCTCATCTGGTATTTTGTTACATGAAGACCATGAACTGGTTGTTCTGCTAATTAACACCATACTCAAGGTAAAATTAACACCCTACTCAAGGTAAAATTAACACATTACTCAAGGTAAAGTTAACACCCTACTCAAGGTAAAATTAACACCATACTCAAGGTAAAATTAACACCCTACTCAAGGTAAAATTAACACATTACTCAAGGTAAAATTAACACCATACTCAAGGTAAAATTAACACCATACTCAAGGTAAAATTAATACCCTACTCAAGGTAAAATTAATACCATACTCAAGGTAAAATTAACACCATACTCATGGTGAAATTAATACCATACTCAAGGTAAAATTAATACCATACTCAAGGTAAAGTTAACACCCTACTCAAGGTAAAATTAATACCCTACTCAAGGTAAAATTAATACCCTACTCAAGGTAAAGTTAACACCCTACTCAAGGTAAAATTAACACCCTACTCAAGGTAAAATTAACACCCTACTCAAGGTAAAATTAACACCATACTCATGGTGAAATTAACACCATACTCAAGGTAAAGTTAATACCATACTCAAGGTAAAGTTAACACCATACTCAAGGTAAAGTTAACACCATACTCAAGGTAAAGTTAACACCCTACTCAAGGTAAAATTAACACCCTACTCAAGGTAAAATTAATACCATACTCAAGGTAAAATTAATACCATACTCAAGGTAAAATTAATACCATACTCAAGGTAAAATTAACACCATACTCATGGTGAAATTAATACCATACTCAAGGTAAAGTTAACACCCTACTCAAGGTAAAATTAACACCCTACTCATGGTAAAAAAGCAAAAAAGAAGTCTTTCTTGTCACATGTATTCTTCTTTCTCTAAAATTTTGCTTCAAAAATCGTTACACATTTGGTATGTGTAAATGATTGGAACGTACACGTTCCCGTTTGACCATCTATTTCTGCTTAAATCCTTTTTAGTTTTATTATACTCAAGGTATTTAGTATTGTTAAAGCAGTCACTAAAATTTTTGTCAAGATTTACAAACTTTGTTTCATTCAATTTCGCAAACCAATCAATGAAATTTGAATAAGCTGATTTGTTTGGAAAAATACTTTGACAAAAACCCAACTTTGCAGTTTAATAATTTTAATTTAATTTTAGAGGACTTCATTGTAAACAATATGTTTTTAAGAAAATTTATTTTTTTCCTTTTTAACAGCAAAGAATAAATTCTTAGGATTTCTAACTCTTGAGCATGCAACATACAACTGGCCATATGTAAATATTTCATTCTGGAGCCAATTTCTAACATTTTGAAGTGTTTGGCTTTGTGATTTGTTTTTTCTCACAATCACAGGGTGAACTGGAAACTGGATTCTTGTATATATAAATACTCAAAGAAAAGATATGCAAAAAATTATTGGATTTTTATTAAATAAGTATTTGTTATTTTAATCATTAAATTGTTTTTAAAATAAAGTATTTTGTATGTTAAATAATTAATAATTATTAAATGATAAAACTTTTCATTTTTCCAAAAAATGAATGAAAACTTATTGTACTAAGCTACGCACCTTAGTAAAACCAACTTTACTTTGTATACCGTTACTTGTTTGCACTTCTCCCTGAAATTTAATTTTGATCGATCAATGTATGGCTATTTTAGAGAGTGTGATGGACAGACTAATCAGCTTATTATCCTTTGGTATCTATCTATCTATCTATCTATCTATCTATAGATAGATACCAAACGATAATAAGCTGATACCAAAATTTACCGTTCTGGGTAAGACGTTAAACTACATCTGTGTCCTGGGTAATAACCTACATCCAGCAGCAAGGCCTCTGATCAGGAGGTTTTGAGGAGTGTGGAACCACCTCTTAATTGCTGATGTTCCCAGGTTCACCCTGACTTGGGGTGGTAGCACCTGTTAGGGTCCCAGCTATGGGAAAATAGTTAACTATTACCAGCAATACTTTTTTGAAAAAAATATTACCAGCAATACAATTTTGAAGGAAAAATATTATCAGAAAAAGATTTTTGACAAAACAAAATATTATCTGCAGTAAAACAGTTTGTCGGCATTAAATAACCCATTGATGTTGATATGACGTAAAAGAAAAATAAAAACCAAACCAATCTAAACCAAAGAATACATATTCTATTCATACGAATCTATCCTAAAAATGTTGTCGGCATCAAATAAGCCATTGAGGTTGATATGCCATAAAACAAAATAAGCCAAACCAATCTAAACCAAAGAATACATATTCTATTCATACAAATCTATCCTAAAAATGTCGGCATTAAACAACCCATTGATGTTGATATGCCATAAAACAAAATAAACCAAACCTATCTAAACCAAAGAATACATATTCTATTCATACAAATCTATCCTAAAAATGTTGTCGGCATTAAATAACCCATTGAGGTTGATATGCTATAAAACAAAATAAACCAAACCAATCTAAACCAAAGAATACATATTCTATTCATACAAATCTATCCTAGAAATGTTGTTGGCATTAAAAAACCCATTGATGTTGATATGCCGTAAAACAAAATAAACCAAACCAATCTAAACCAAAGAATACATATTCTATTCATACAAATCTATCCTAGAAATGTTGTTGGCATTAAATAACCCATTGAGGTTGATATGCTATAAAACAAAATAAACCAAACCAATCTAAACCAAAGAATACATATTCTATTCATACAAATCTATCCTAAAAATGTTGTCGGCATTAAATAACCCATTGATGTTGATATGCCGTAAAACAAAATAAACCAAACCAATCTAAACCAAAGAATACATATTCTATTCATACAAATCTATCCTAAAAATGTTGTCGGCATTAAACAACCCATTGATGTTGATATGCCGTAAAACAAAATAAACCAAACCAATCTAAACCAAAGAATACATATTCTATTCATATAAATCTATCCTAGAAATGTCGGCATTAAATAACCCATTGAGGTTGATATGCCATAAAACAAAATAAACCAGACCAATCTAAACCAAAGAATACATATTCTATTCATACGAATCTATCCTAAAAATCTTGTTGGCATTAAATAACCCATTGAGGTTGATATGCCGTAAAACAAAATAAACCAAACCAAACTAAACCAAATACCAAAATTTAGTTTAAACTATACAATTATGAAGCATAAGAAAAAATTTTTTTCATCTGCAAAACCTCTAAATATTCCTTGCTAAATGATGTGCACATTATATTGTAGAATAGTGCTTGTAGATGAATTTGGATTAAACCTTTTCGAAAAAGACTTTATAAAAATTCAATTTTTGTTGATCATTATCTCTCTATATTTCTGAGATGAGGTATTGTGACTATTTACATTGTTCGAACTCTTGTTCTAATCTTTGTTGTCATATGCACAACGTTTTGGCTGTTGTACGTTCCAGCCTTCTTCTTGTGATTGGAATTTCAAACCGAACCTTTTATTTCATCCACCGGGTTGGATTGTTCTACTTCCACATACCATGCTTCTTTTAGATATTAGTTTGTTATTTCCCTTAGTAACTCAACTCTCAAAGTTTTTGTTCACCTCTGCTGTGTGGTCAGGTATTGAACTCACAACTCTTTTGGGTCAAGTCACCAGATTACTTCACCAATGCTTTTATCCACTGGGCCATGTGTCTTGTTGACCATGTTTTTGTGAGAATTAAGAGTAGGTGTAAAAATATTGTACATTCATTTATTGAAACCTTGTATCTGCATAGACAAGGATTTTTCTTGACGGTGTACAGATATGATATAGGTGTCTTTCTCTCTAGATGTTGATATGGTTCTTCATACCACCACCATATTTGAGATTTTACAAGTACATTGATGTAATAATTCTTATTTTCGAAAGTTTGTGTAGCACTAGTTTCACCAAAGGAAATAGGACTTGCCTGTTATAATATGGTACTTTTTTATGCAATGTTCCTTCTGTTCACTGCAGATTATCTGTGAATTGCCATGTAATTCTTATTAAAGATAATGGAATGGCTTCCTGTTGTCTTCTCCACAGATTCCTTTTTTTTTTTTATTATCTGTCAATATCTGTGAATTCTGGGGAAAGAGTGGCTTCTCATTGTCATTTTTTTTTTTACCACAGATCCTTTTTTTTTTTTTTTTTTTTTTGGAAAACAGAGGAGTGGTTTTCTTTTACCTTTTCCACAGTTTGAATTGGGTACCTCCAAAAGTCGTATACCTAAGGTATAAATGTATTTTTCATAAAGGAAAAATCCTTTTCAAAGCTTTCCAATTGCTTCATTTGAAAGGATTAAATTTTCAAATTCCAGAAAAAAATACTGCGGAGTATTTCAAATGACTTTCAGTTGATGCTTAAGAGAAACCAATCAAACGGCCATTTTTAACTTTTTTTTAAAGAAATGTAAACAAATTTATTTTTCAGTTTTGAAAATCCTGCTAAAATAAGATATACATTTCTGAAATGTTACTTTCGTAAATTACCAAATTTAAAGTTAAATTAATCTGTTCTGAAACAAATATCACTTACTTATAGCATAAAATTTTCTAGACAAACATTTCTTGACCTCAGGGTGTTGTTATTTTCATGTATCCATCGATAATTTGATGGCTGAATGTGTTGACAGATTTAGTACGATGCATCAAAAGTGACACAACAGTATTTTTGTTTTGTTTCTTATAATAATTTAAAATACTATAAAAATTTCTTACTTTATTGAGTTACCTCTATCTCTTTCATTATTTAATAGCTAAGATAATGATAAATAATTTTATTAATTATTAATATTACATTAAGTTATTACATTTTTAATTTAATAACTGAGGTAATAACTAATAAAATTATTATCATATTAATAATTAAAATATCTCACTTAATTGTTTAAATTGATAAATGAAATAATTTTCTTATCTCAATTTAATTTTTAATTTAATAACTGAGAGTGAGATAAGACTTTTACATGTGAAGGGGCTTTCCCCAAGGAGGAGACAAGCCTTGAAATATGTGACCTTTTAACCATAATGTCACTTATGAGATATCATACTAAAAAAAAATAACACTTGATGCACAAAAAAAAAAAATATGGTAAAATGTTTTGGTAGCATTATTTGTATTAGGCTTTTAATTTTTGCTTAGTAAATATAGTCTTCACTTAAAAACTCAATAACCTACTCCGCACTCTGCTTGGAAGAATTTTAAAACATTTTTAAAAATAAAGTAAAATGAAAAAAAAACTAAAAGAAAAATGCAAACAATTCTTGTAAAAATTCTTTATTCATCAAATTTTTTTTTTCTTCAGATAATAATGTCCTTAATGTATATAATTTATAAAAGCAAATAAAAGCCTATCTAATTTGATAATTAGATAGTTTATTACAGTTTTTATTTTACGATTTGGATCAAATTTTTAAAAAGTTGGCAGTAGATGTGAAAAAAAAAAATTGATGATTTAATTTCTCCAAGGAGTCCTGCTTATAAATAATATAAAACAATTTGTGAACTGTTTGAAATTCTAGAAAATTTCTAAAATTTAATTTATTGAGGATGGGGGTATAACATGTAAAAAAAATAAATATATATATATATTTTTACCAAGATTTTCTAAAAATGAAAAATTAAAAAAATAAATTTATTCATTTTTGAATAAGTCCTAAAAGTTTCATTAAAATCAGACATTTGATTTTTGCAACAATTTCCAAATTAACGGGTTTTTCCCCTTGAAACTGCTACACTAAAATGGCCATGACCATAAGTATTACAAAGTTAACAAAAAAAACCCCAAAAAACGAGATATTTTACCCAAATTTAGAACGTGTTAGAAAGAAGGAAAAAATTTTAAAAAATATTTAAAAAATACTTTTTTCTTTCCTCTTAATAATAACAAACATTTTAATGATGAAACATTGTTTTTATTAAGTTTCAGACATTTTATCATTATGCTATACTGATTTTTTTTAGTGATTTATTGGAGGTGTCTAGTTTAAATTCAGAGTTTTCCTTCTCTTAAATTGGTTGCCATCCAGTGCTAGAAAACACTGTCTACTCTGGTATTTAACCCATAGCTAGGGAGAGAGTAGATGAATTCATGAATTTTCTAAGGCTAATAGTGTGAAAATAAATGCAACAGACTATCCTAGAATTTGAACTTGGTTTGCAGATTACACTTTTCACATCAATACACTGGCCACACTTTGTTTAGTAGGTTAACTAATTTATTTTTTTTTATTACACTTTTCTTTGCTTGCTTATCTGATGTATGGCTGGTGTTATGGTTATTGGGTGAAGAATGAAATTGGCAAACCCAGTTCAAATTCTGGGTTAGTCTGTTGCATTTATTTTTGCATTAACTCTCTTGGGGAAAGGCATGATTCAATTTCTTCTCAGTCCATCAAGGGAGATTAGTCTTTGTAACCTTGGGCAGCAATCAGTCTAAAAGAAGGTAAACCAGAGAGAAAGTAACAGGAAACCACTTCACTATCTCTCTCCGAAGAATGCATGGCAGTTCACAGAAAATAAAAAAAGGGAATGTTTGGAGATCAAGTTCTGTCCTAAAGGAACATGGAATTGAAAAAAAAACGTAAAAGAAAACAATATAATTCCAAACGAAGACCTATCACTGTCTTTCTAAAAATTAATTTCCTTGTCTTTTTTTTCTTTTTTTCTTGTTCTTGACTCTAGGATCTGAGAAGCACTAACATTCTTGACAACTGCATTGCTTTGTCTGCAGTCAGTCGCCTGGCCAACACTGAAATGATTCCATTAGTGCTTCCCGTAGTTGAAGAGAAACTCATTCATTCCAGGTATGATTTACAGTTATCTCCCTTGCTTAGTCACCTCGCGGTTTGAAAATTATTCACTATCTTGAAAGGTTATAATTAATTAATGTGTGTAATAACCCCCCACCACTCACCACATTCAGAAGGTGAGGGATTCATAACTGGTAATGTATTTTCATAGGTGTGGGCAACATTTGATAAATATTGCAAAAGGTAAAATGTTTGTGCTAGACAATTTTTCCTAACAGAGTCCCTCTTGCATGTTTATAAATCTGCCATTCATCGAATTTTGCTGTCACATCCGGTCTGATCCTCCTGCTATATATTTAGATATTCTTGACAATTTTTTTTTTTTTTTAGTCATTTCACAAGCAAAAACAATAAAGCCACTAAGGCGCAAGGGGGGTTATTGATTGGGGAAGAATATGAGTAAAAGAAAAGATTAAGGAGTTGTAGAATTTAGTTGGAGAAACAGACACTAGTCAACTATTGGAAGTTGGGTCTGCTCTGAATGCCCGTTTGGACAAGTTGGTGAGTGGTTTATATAACAGGCTTGGATGTTCCATTCTGCTACTTGGGCAAGTCTATTCTCTAGGTTCTGATTGGCTGCTGACTTTGGTGTGGATACTGTGATCAATAAATATCCACCATTCAACCATAAATACTTGAGCAGGGATGGGAGTCTGAATGTGTAACTTGCTCTCTTGAGTGGTATACACATTCTGATCCTTACCAGTCACAGGAATCCGTCCTTGCACTGGTAGTATCACAGCTATGACTAGCTTATACCAGCTCTAACCAGTTTGGACAAGCTAAGACCAGCGGCCCGAGTGAAAACACTCGGGTCCCCAAGTTAAAAACTGACCTTGTATCACAACCTGATTCAGTCAGGGGTCAATAAATACAGTGTAACTCGCTCTCTCAAGTGGTATACGCTTTCTCATACTTACTGGTCACAGGGGTCCGGCCCTGCGCTGGTAGTATCACAACTATGACTAGCTAAGACCAGCTGCCTGAATGAAGACACGTAAAGTAAATACAGTATGGATGGGAGTCTGTATTTAGTTACAGCCTGATTTATTTTTGTCTGCCAACTGGATGCTAGTTGGGAACTTCCCTGTGAGGGTGAATATCACATTTCTGATTCTTCAGGAGTAAGAACAATAAAAGAACAGGAATGAAGAAGACAGAAGACAAAGAAGTGTCTTTAATATTAATGGTCCAAATCTGACATCTTGACCTCAATCACTTTACCCTTGCCATGGCTTCCCTCTGCCTTTTCTATAATTATTTTCATGGCAGTTGTTCTAATGAGCCCTACTCCTTGGTATTGTGACCACGTGAATTTAAGCAAACTACTAGATTGGCAACTAGGCTTTGTCATTTTAATGTTGAAGTAGCTAGATTCAACCATAAGTTCTATTCTGATAGTTTCTTTTCTTGCACTCTCATCTTTGGAATGATATGATCTTCAAAAATTTAAATGCATAATCAATCGCCATCTTTTGCCTTCCTGAATCCATTTCTCTTATTGTCCTTTCCCCTTACTAATGGTTTCTCATTTTCTTGCATCTTAGTGGCATTATTGCCTTACTTGTGGTAAAATGATAATAAAAAAAATGACCCTGTATTACTTGGTACATGGTTGGGTCTTCAGCAACTAAACTGGTTACTCTACCAGGCTTTTCTTGTGACAAGAGTTGCTAGATATCCAGCAGGATAAAAAAAAAGCTGTCAAAAGAGCAGATGAACTTTGTGGGGTCAGCGGTCATCTAGCACTATGAACCTGAATGGGTTTCATAGCTATGTATGAAGCCAGTGTTCTAATGACATGACATTGCTAGGTAGAGAGGTTTCTAGACTGATGTCTCTAGTTTCATTATTTACATTACTCAGACTGTTATCCTCATCTTCATTGCTATATTCACAATGTTTGGGTTGTTGTATGAGCTGGGTAGATCTTAGTTTACACAATCTGGTACTCATTAGGGGAGCTAATCCTAGTTGCAGACGCCTGCTCAGGTAAATTTGTATTTTTTTTTCATCATATACTCAGCCAAGCTTAGCTGGTCCATTTTTCTGGGAGAAAGTACACAATCTGGCATGACCAGTAGCTGAACACATGCGACTTTATAACTTGACCCAAAGAGTTCTGGCCACAGCAGCGGGAACAAAAATTTCAAGAGTTGAGTTACTATAGGGAATTAACTGAAACTGAGATATCCAAAAAAAGGCATGGCATGTGGAATTAGAACAATCTATTCCCATTGACTAAATAAAGGGTTTGGTTCAAAATTCTAACGTATATAACCTGAAGAAGACTGGAGTGTACAATGGACGAAATGTCATGAATATGACAATAAAGACGAGGACAACAGCCTGAGTGATGTAAATACACAAGACTCTATCCTTTGTTTTTCAGAAAATAAAACCATTTTGAAAAATTTTCTGTTTGACCATTCGTTCTGGCTCGTTTTGTCTTTATATTTTGGAAATGTTTGCCTTTATTTTTTTTTTACAGGCCCTCTGTAAGAAAAAAAGCTGTAGCAGCATTATTCAACATTTGGCGTAAGAACCCGGATTTAGTGCCCCAAGTCCCCAAGAAATTTAGTGAAGCCCTCTGTGACAAAGATCCAAGTGTTGTCAGTGTTTCTCTTAATTTGTATCATATGCTTATCAAGGTAAGTTGTCTTTCTTTGCAATATATTTCACAAATTATTTCTGCCTTTGTCACATATATATATATATATTGTACATCTGGAGAGTTGATGACTCTTTAGAAAACACAATCTTTTTGAGGTTACATAAAACAAATATCAACCAAAAATATGATGTGATATTCACTGAGACAAAAGTTATCCAAAAAGCAGTATGCAGTTGTTAGACTTGCCTGCCAATCATTGACTTAACATGTCAACTGCATAATAATTATCCGATCTATGTATGTCTGTTATTATAACACAGCAAAAACAGCACATCATAGCATAATTTGTGTTAGGATAATACCATTAAAAAGCTGTAAATAAAGTATTTTCTGTTGCAATTTGTAATTCTAAGTATAGACCAATGATTCTTGACATATCCATTAATGTCACTATTTACATTATTCAGACTATTGTCCTCATCTTTGTCGCCATATTTATTACAACGTTTCGGCTGTTGTACGTTCCGGCCTTCTTCAGGTGGTTGGAATGTCGAACTGAACCCTTTATTTTGCTCACTGGGGTAAAATCTTCTAGTTCCACGTGCCATGTTTAATGGATGTCAGTTGTAAGTTATCTCCTGTTAATTCCCCTCTCCAAGTTCTCCACTGCCTTAATTGGGTATTGAACTCACACTCTTTGGGTCCTGTCACTGGATCTAACTTGGAGAGGGAATTAAGTAGGAGATATCTGATAACTGACATCCATTAGACATGGCACGTGGAAATAGAACAGTGAGCGAAATAAAGGGTTCAGTTCAACATTCCAACCACCTAAAGAAGGCTGGAGCATACTACGGCTGAAACATTGTAATAGATATGGCGACAAAGATGAGGACAATAGTCCGAATAATGTAAATAGTGTACATAATACCTTATCACAGAAATATAGACAGATACTGAAGGGCCGAAACGTTGTAATAAGTATGGCGACAAAGATGAGGACAATAGTCCGAATAATGTAAATAGTGTACATAATACCTCATCTCAGAAATATAGACAGATATTGAAAGGCCGAAACGTTGTGATAAGTATGGCGACAAAGATGAGGACAACAGTCCGAATAATGTAAATAGTGTACATAATATCTCATCTCAGAAATATAGACAGATATTGAAAGGCCGAAACGTTGTAATAAATATGGCGACAAAGATGAGGACAACAGTCCGAATAATGTAAATAGTGTACATAATACCTCATCTCAGAAATATAGACAGATATTGAAAGGCCGAAACGTTGTGATAAGTATGGCGACAAAGATGAGGACAACAGTCCGAATAATGTAAATAGTGTACATAATAACCTCATCTCAGAAATATAGACAGATATTGAAAGGCCGAAACGTTGTGATAAGTATGGCGACAAAGATGAGGACAATAGTCCGAATAATGTAAATAGTGTACATAATACCTCATCTCAGAAATATAGACAGATATTTATAAGGCCAAAACGTTGTAATAAGTATGGCGACAAAGATGAGGACAATAGTCCGAATAATGTAAATAGTGTACATAATACCTCATCTCAGAAATATAGACAGATATTGAAAGGCCGAAACGTTGTGATAAGTATGGCGACAAAGATGAGGACAACAGTCCGAATAATGTAAATAGTGTACATAATATCTCATCTCAGAAATATAGACAGATATTGAAAGGCCGAAACGTTGTAATAAATATGGCGACAAAGATGAGGACAACAGTCCGAATAATGTAAATAGTGTACATAATACCTCATCTCAGAAATATAGACAGATATTGAAAGGCCGAAACGTTGTGATAAGTATGGCGACAAAGATGAGGACAACAGTCCGAATAATGTAAATAGTGTACATAATACCTCATCTCAGAAATATAGACAGATATTGAAAGGCCGAAACGTTGTGATAAGTATGGCGACAAAGATGAGGACAACAGTCCGAATAATGTAAATAGTGTACATAATACTTCATCTCAGAAATATAGACAGATATTGAAAGGCCGAAACGTTGTAATAAGTATGGCGACAAAGATGAGGAGAATAGTCCGAATAATGTAAATAGTGTACATAATACCTCATCTCAGAAATATAGACAGATATTTATAAGGCCGAAACGTTGTAATAAGTATGGCGACAAAGATGAGGACAATAGTCCGAATAATGTAAATAGTGTACATAATACCTCATCTCAGAAATATAGACAGATATTTATAAGGCCAAAACGTTGTAATAAGTATGGCGACAAAGATGAGGACAACAGTCCGAATAATGTAAATAGTGTACATAATACCTCATCTCAGAAATATAGACAGATATTGAAAGGCCGAAACGTTGTGATAAGTATGGCGACAAAGATGAGGACAACAGTCCGAATAATGTAAATAGTGTACATAATACCTCATCTCAGAAATATAGACAGATATTGAAAGGCCGAAACCTTGTAATAAGTATGGCGACAAAGATGAGGACAACAGTCCGAATAATGTAAATAGTGTACATAATATCTCATCTCAGAAATATAGACAGATATTGAAAGGCCGAAACGTTGTAATAAATATGGCGACAAAGATGAGGACAACAGTCCGAATAATGTAAATAGTGTACATAATACCTCATCTCAGAAATATAGACAGATATTGAAAGGCCGAAACGTTGTGATAAGTATGGCGACAAAGATGAGGACAACAGTCCGAATAATGTAAATAGTGTACATAATACCTCATCTCAGAAATATAGACAGATATTGAAAGGCCGAAACGTTGTGATAAGTATGGCGACAAAGATGAGGACAACAGTCCGAATAATGTAAATAGTGTACATAATACCTCATCTCAGAAATATAGACAGATATTGAAAGGCCGAAACGTTGTGATAAGTATGGCGACAAAGATGAGGACAACAGTCCGAATAATGTAAATAGTGTACATAATACCTCATCTCAGAAATATAGACAGATATTGAAAGGCCGAAACGTTGTAATAAGTATGGCGACAAAGATGAGGACAATAGTCCGAATAATGTAAATAGTGTACATAATACCTCATCTCAGAAATATAGACAGATATTTATAAGGCCGAAACGTTGTAATAAGTATGGCGACAAAGATGAGGACAATAGTCCGAATAATGTAAATAGTGTACATAATACCTCATCTCAGAAATATAGACAGATATTTATAAGGCCGAAACGTTGTAATAAGTATGGCGACAAAGATGAGGACAACAGTCCGAATAATGTAAATAGTGTACATAATACCTCATCTCAGAAATATAGACAGATATTGAAAGGCCGAAACGTTGTAATAAGTATGGCGACAAAGATGAGGACAATAGTCCGAATAATGTAAATAGTGTACATAATACCTCATCTCAAAAATATAGACAGATACTGAAAGGCCGAAACGTTGTAATAAGTATGGCGACAAAGATGAGGACAATAGTCCGAATAATGTAAATAGTGTACATAATACCGCATCTCAGAAATATAGACAGATACTGAAAGGCCGAAACGTTGTAATAAATATGGCGACAAAGATGAGGACAATAGTCCAAATAATGTAAATAATGTAAATAATACCTCATCTCAGAAATATAGGCATTAATGTCACATTGGAAGTTTCTTGAATTCCTGAGAGGGTAGCAAGTGTTCAGGGGAGTTTGGGGGAGCTATAATTTTAACAGGGCAGTATAATTTGACACTTTGAACCCAAAATATATATATACACATTAAAAAAAAAAGGTTTGCCTATTTGTATTTAAACATTAAATGTATTTTAAATATTTAGTTGCAATTGCAATATGTGTATGGAGCAAAAACCTGCAAACGAAAGTCTGGCAGCTTCTATGGTCTGACCCAGTGATAGTCACTTGATGATTTTCACCAGAGCTGACTTCTGGTGATTGGGGCTGCTGTCTGTAAACACATCACATTAACTCTGCTCCATTTACCAGTGCAATTTTAACATGGATGCCCCACACCAAATATATATAAAAAGTGCAAATGTTAAGAACCCCAGTATAGATAGAAGCAACAATAAAAAAAAAAGCAATGTAAAAAATACTTATTAGAGGGAGTTAATTATAGGGTCTGTTAACAGTTGAACTCAGTTGTTTCCCCATTTTCTTAACCCATAAAAAGAATTTTTTAAAAAAATTACCGTAATTCCCCATGTATAATATGCCTTAATCCATAATGCGCACCCCTAAAATGGTGCTGATAGTGTAAGAAAATGTTTCTACTCACGCATAATACGCACACCTTGTTTGGTAATCAAACCCTATAAATTGTACCTCTTCAATTTCATTACGGCTAGTGTTTCCTATTCGTAATTGAAGATATTTATCAAAATTTCCGATCATCATGATTCTAAAAGGAAACGGAAATACCTATATTGTGCCTACTGCTCAGACTCATTAACCTGCTCGATAAAATGTGCAATCTACCAGATCTGTATGTAGTTTTTCACAAAAAATGGTTTTAAACATAGAATAATATTATTCTAATTTAGTTTTATGATAATTCTTATTTTAGTTTACATTTGTGAGTATTGTTAGGTACATATGATTCTATTTGACATCCTTATGGGGTTGCAATCGGCGAATGTTACTGTCAGATTGTCGTGTTTGTGGTGAGTAATCATTTCACAACTGAAATCGACCTATGACATGGCAATTTAAAAAAAAATTTTTTTTGTAGCTGTGCATAATATGGACCCCTAATTTTGCTTATATTGGGTGATATGAAAATGTTAGCATAGTAAATAGCAAAATCCGCCATTTTGAATTTGGTCCAACTCCTTAAAACCCTTGTAACTCAGGCCACAGTCAAAAGTCCACTACAAAGTTTTGTACATATCTTGTCATAAGGCAAACAAATTTGTTGTCAAATTCAAAAAAAGATTAAAGATATGTTTTTTGAGAAATTAAGGGTTACGGCCAAGGTCAAATTATGTTATTTTGACCTTTAAACAAAAGAATAAATGAATCACCTTTTAGACCCATCCAAGTGCTTTAAAATGCTATATAAGTTAGCTTTGTGGTTGAAAAAACAACTGAGATATTGATATTTAAACTTTGTGACTATTTTCCAAATTTCACCTTTTTGGCAAGGGTCATATCTCTGGAACCCTTTGACCTAGAGATGTAAAATAGGCACCATTCAGTTTCTATCTTGAAGCTCTATATGTGTACAAAATTTGAAAAAAGTCTGTGCCGATGATGGTCAGACCTTTGTTGATTTGATGCTGGATGACTCACTTTGGGAATTTTTTGCTTTATTTTTGTCTTATTATTGCTTTGCTTTTGACTTGCATGTGCATATATGCATCTTGTACTACTTTTTTTCTGACCTGTTCTTTCTCCTCACTCTTTTGATTGTTGATTGAAAACTTTGTCTGTCAATTCCGCTTGTTGAAAATTGTGTCTGTTACACTTAACCATCACCAATTTTTCCACAGCTCATTAGGTACCAGAGTTGTGATTCTGGTTCAACAGTTTGTTTACAGTCAGCAACTGTGAGGAAATATTAAATTTTTTTTTTCTCCTTCAATTGGCTGATTCTTATTTGTATGTATGTATGTATGTATGTATGTATGTATGTATGTATGCTCTGCTATGGGTAACAAATTGCCACTCCAGATGTATGGGTTGACCCCCACTGGAGCCTCTACTAAAAGGCTGAATAAAAATCTAGATCAACCAAAAAAAAACAGAAAAAGAAAAATATTATGAGGACATCGCACCAGCGAAGTATAGACAGCTGGTCCAGCATTACAGTAAGCTACCACACATGTACGGTCTCCCCAAGATACACAAGGACGGTATTCCACTAAGACCTATAGTGAGCTGCCGAGGCTCAGCATTACATCCACTGAGCCGCTACCTTGTGGATATAATAAACCCATTGGCAGGCAAGTCAGCAACACATGTTAAGAATTCTGCCCACTTCACAGAACTGATCAAAGAGGCACCCATCAGTTCACACCAGATGGTTAGCCTCGACGTAGTCAGTCTGTTCACCAAAGTACCAACAAGTGAGGCACTAACAGTAATTGGGGACAAACTAGCTGCGGACCCTTCCATACAAGAGCGCACATGTGTACCATTGCCAAACATAATGGAAATGCTGACCTTCTGCATGGAATCTTCCTACTTCAGAATGGGTACTGACATATATCGACAAGTGGAAGGTTTGGCTATGGGTTCGCCGTTGTCACCGGTAATGGCGAATATATACATGGAATATTTCGAAGACATGGCCTTAGGTTCAGCTCCCTTAAAGCCAACTATGTGGCTCAGATACGTTGATGACACCTTCCTACTCTGGCCTCACCAGGAAGACGTCCAGGTACTACTGGAGCATGTGAACACAATACGACCATCCATACAGTTCACAATGGAGAAGGAAAGAGATAACCAACTGGCCTTCCTGGATGTTCTCATAACATGCACAGAGTGTGGGTTCAAGACATCAGTGTATCGCAAACCCACTTTCACCGGACAATACCTAAACTTCAACTCCCATCACCCATACAGTGTCAAACATGGAATCGTACGCTGTTTACAACATCGAGCACAGACAATAAGTAGCGATTCCCACACGTACCACCAAGAAATGACCAGGCTAAAAAATACCCTTCGACGTAACAACTACCCCGATAGCATACTGTCCACCAAAGGGAACAATAGAGTAAGGGAAGAAAATGACTCGCAAAAACCTCCAACGGTCTGCTTACCATACATGCGAGGCGTCTCAGAAAAAATTCAAAAAGTATGTGCCCCTTACAACATCAGGACGGTATTCAAAAGTGAATCAACACTGAGAAGACACCTAGTCCGAGTAAAGCCACCCATAGAGAAGAACCAGACCAAGAACTGCATATATTCCATCCCATGCAGCTGCGGCAAGGTTTACAAGGGCGAAACATGCCGCCCCCTTAAGGTAAGGGTGGATGAACATCGAAAAGCAGTGACTAGAGGGGAGACGGAAAAGTCGGGTATAGCCTACCATGTATGGAAGGAAAAGGGTGACCATCGCCCTCTCTGGGATGAAGTTAAAATAATAAACAGTGAGCCCCACTGGAAAGTGAGAAAACTCAAAGAAACAGCTCACATGCTAGGACATAACAACCTCCTGAGCAGACCAAGTATAGAACTGAACACGATTTGGGCACCCCTAATCGTAAGAGAGAACCTAGAATAACAACTTAGGTTTAAATATACCAAAAATTCATACACGATCGTCCCAGTGACACATGGCCGAGGCGACTAGGACGTTGGAACAGTGATTGCAAGTTCTCCCGATGTTCTGAGTTCAATCCCGAGCAAAGGCAGTGGCAGCAACAAACAAGAGCGGTGACAACGATAATAGAAGCAACAGCAGCAGCAACGATGGCGTCAAGCAGTAGTAGCAGCAGCGATGGCCTTAATGGAACGAGAACATGGTACCCCCTTAACAATAAAGGGTTGGGTTCGAAATTCCAGACCGACGGTTCCCGAGTTCGAGATGCACCTGAAGAAGGCCGGAGGGTCAGACGGCCGAAACGTTGTGAGGAAAGCAACCAAGATGAGGAAGTCAGTCCGATTAACGAAATCCATAGTATTCTTTCTGTATTTCAGTCATGGCTGGTCAATGATTGCCAATTTACCAAATATCTGTCTTAAATCTAATTGTTGGAATATAGAGCAAAGGAATTTGGTGCTAAGAGGTGATACAGAAACCATCTTCTTTAGTGAAATATGTGCCTGAGAAAGACATGCTTTATATAATTTTAAGTTCTATCTTAATGAAGACAAAGGAAGAATGATGAAACCTAAAATGCTTAATTTCATGCTTGAAATGGTTTTCCACTCTTAATATCAATGTCACTTTCCATCCACAAAAATTAAACAGTTCTTCTAGTCTTTTAAATTCCAATGCACTACAACTTATAATAGCACAAGAGAAAAATATTAAAATGTATAATTTTATGTAAAGTAAACCTTTAAGAATTTAATTTTGGTTAAAATTGGTTTGCTTCTATTGTAGCACTTTTGAACAATCACTTCTCAGATTTTTTTTTCTGCTGGCTAGTTTCTATTTGACACAAGTTTCCAAAGTAAAGGGATGCAAGTTCAAGTCCCATTGGAAGCAGATTTGTTATTTACATGTCTATCATAACAACAAAGATAACGATGTTAGTCCAAACACGAATAATGTTAACATCTCATCCCTGAAATTCAGACAGTAATTTGTACATATACTTTTTAAAAAAAAAAGAATTCACAATATTTTTGCAAGTTTTTTTACTCAGATAATTCTTCAAGACAATTCATAGATGATAATGAACACAGTGAAAATGTTGGTTTCCCTGGAGCAACTGACAAGATATTTAATATTACACAAAACATTCTTGGTGATATTTAGTTAAAAAAGAAATAAACAGAAGATTTTAATCATCTGGTTATTGATAAACTGTTACGTATTCTAGAAGACAGCAAAAGACAGAAAACTGGGGAGCCATTATCACCTATTTGGCACCAGCCTATATCAGTGAGACATCTGTAAAACCCTAACTGGTAATTTTATCAAAGTGGACCATTAGATGATCTTGTTAACTATTGAATAATTTCTGCATGTATGCTAAAAAAAAATCACCAACATTTTTTAATTTATGAAAGAATGTAATTTTGACTGGCAGGTTAAATTTTTTTTTTTTTTTCTCCCAGGAAAATCCATCTCAGTACAAGAATCTCGGAACTCCATTCCTAAACATCTTACAACAGATCTTGAAACGGAAGCTTCCACCAGATTATGATTACCATTCTATCCCTAACCCGTGGATGCAAATTTCCTTACTGCGATTGCTCACACTTCTTGGCGCTGATGACAAAAAGTAAGTTGGAATTGCTTTGGAAATAGATTGGCTGAAATGCTTGTTTCAGAAATAAATGGAATTTTACCCATGGGAAGGCTTTTACAAAATAAGTGTATACTTTTGAATTATTCACACCAATCTTCTCATCTTTGTTTCTTACAGATGTTATGATAGACACAACATTTAGGCAAAGTACCCTCTGACCATCTTGATATACCTATAATTTTTAGCTGCAGAGGGATATATCTTTGATATAGGTTGGTTATTGTCCCTATACTACTGTTTCTTGTTCATTCCTACTGAACTGGAGTATAGGAAGGTAACTATTTAATTCCTAGATTTTAATTTTTCTCTGTAGCTATGATTTGTCTTAGGAAGAATAGTGGAGTTGTTTTCTATTGTCTTCTCCACAGTGACTTTATTGAGACACCACCACTAGTTAGCTGGCCATTGATTCTTTTTATTTGTTAGATATTAGTTTTTCAACACGATTGCTATAAAAAAATGGAATGTATAGGACAATCCCAAGATGTCAGAATCAAGTAAGTACAAAAATTTAACTAATTTGGGTAGTGTAGTAAGAGTCATGGAAACATGTAATGCAGATATTTCGAAGATAAATGGGAATAGTAGAAGATTCCTTTCAGACGGGTTTGTACCTCTTTTGATAATTTTGTTTGGAATTATGTTTCTGTAATAACATGTCATAACCAAACATGAGAACGGTTGTTTGAATAGACCAAAATATATTGACAGTTTCATATCTCAAAAAGCAAACCAAATTTGTTTTCAAATGGTTTCATGAAAATGCAAGAAAAACATTGCCAATGTTTATAAAGGATTTATTTTCTGTAAAAATGTTACCTAGTAACAGAAATATGTTTTAAAGGTGTACACCATAGCAGTCAGTAGTTATATGATCTCCAACCAGCTGCCTTTTGGTACATTGCCTTGGTACTGGTAATACTGGTAATTTTTTTTCTATCTCAGTTTTAGCTTAACAGTGTATCCTGTGTTGAAAGAAGTTCTACAACGTGCCAACATGAAAGAAAATATTGCCTTTGGTGAGTATTATCTTTTTATTCTGTTTTGCTTATCTAATACACACACACACACATATATATATTATATAATGACAAACAAACACTTAAAAAAACGTAGGTGATATTTTATTTCATTGAAACTAATAAAACATGGCTTCAAATCTTCAGACCTGTAAACCAAATGAAAATGGAAAAATTTACTCTAGGTTTAAAAATTAAGAATAGTGATTTCATATAGAGAGAGTAAGGGAAAAGAAAGATGTTAAATTATCATCATGTAGGAAGGGTGGGGAAGAAACAGTGTGTCGTCTCAGTTGTATTAACACCTGTGATGACCTAATTTGACATCCGGATTGTAGACAAAAATCGTTACGTGAAATTGGCAATTGAAAATACATTTGAAAAAAGATTTTAAGTGTAAATTCAAAAGTCTGTCTGGATCCTTCCTTGGTTAACATTTTGACACACATGTATTCAACTTAAAACCTGTTATAATTTATATTAAAAATAGTGGTTGGCTAAGACTATTCAAAAAAATATTCAGAACCTATCTAAAGATTTCAATTTCAACATAAAAAAGATCTATTCAAAATAAAAAATATAAAACTACACATATATGTATATATGTGTGCGTATGTGTTTTCTAATATATAATTATCCATGAGATTCTCCATAAATAATTAATAAAAATGCTACGATATACAGAAGAAAATATATATAAATAAAATCTATTTATGTCAAGAAACAATTAGATATATTATATAAAGTATATAAAATACACAATAGTCCCAAACTTTTATAATTTAAATAAACTTATTAAAGTTTAACAAGATATGAAGAGATTTTAAAAAATAAGTTAACAGAATCTGAATTATTTAATATATCTCTAAGGTTAAAAGTTTACAGATTTAAGTTCAATAAATATCTGTATCTCTAACTATATGAGAAACTTTTCATATAAATTAACATGTACGAGACAAATTGGTCAAACATATTTAACCACTCTCTCTTCTTAATATATACATTGTATTAATCACTGTCACAGAGGAAATAACCGATTTCTAAATGCGCAAACAGATAATAAATATCTAATGCACATGGTTAACATCAATACAACATATAAGCACGATATATGTGTATATCTATATCTACACATATTCATATGTACAATAAATAAATACACAATATATAGATCATGACAATTTGTACCTGACTTATAATAATTTTTGCTCTGTATTTTGACATAGAGTTCTCAATGGATCTATATCCTCTTGTAAATTCCATATGGATTACCAATAATTTTATTATTAATATATATATATATATATATATATATATATATATATATATATATATATTTTAAACATGTTGTGTTGAATGTCAAAGACAATGTAGTCCTGCATATTCTCTTTTGAATTTTCTCATATTTTCTAATGAGACTTTTTATTTGAAAATTATATCGAAATAAATATTGTCCGTAAGATAACCGAGTACTTTCGAACATCATTGTTCATCTTCAGGGTCAAAATTTTTTAACAATGTCTTATATATATGTAGAGTCAAATTTTTTTAAAAACATTTGCAAATTGTCTTGTAGTGGAATCATGTTGGTACATTTTATTTTTTTTTACAAACTAAATAAACGTTACAAAATCATTTTAATTTCAAAAGACGCGATGTAATCATGTGCATGGCAAAAATTTTTAATCGTGTGAAGGCGTGAAAAAGATTCTTATTATACAAGCCAAAAGATCGAAGAATACGTTATAAAATATAAAATATATATATATATATATATATATATATATATATATATATATATATATATATATATTGTAGTGAACTACTGGGAAGGGTTGCATGCATTTTTTGAAACACAAGAACAAAATGGCTTACCTCTCGGGTGAACAAAGATTTGAACATGTCTTGCATGTAAACTGTCCCAAAAGGAAAAAATGGTGGCTTTGTGGGTTCAAACAGATAGATCCCTGAGTTGGATACACTGATGCGAGAGTATCTTTTCACGTATGTAAAGTTTTGCATATACATATATATATATATATATATATATATATATGTATATGTATAGGGAAAAATTAATGACAAAGTGGGAAAAAATACTTTTTTCTTGTCCATTAGGATGTCATTTACCTAAAGTGATTTTTGTGTTGATGTTAAATACACATGTGCATGAAGGGGAGTGGACACTGAAATGTTACTCTCATAAAAAAAATTTTTTTTAATGCGTTTGGGTAAAAGTCTAGCCAATTTTATTTAGTTTCTTTTTCTTTTTGTTTCTGACTTTATCACGTTCGTTATTGTTATGGTGAAAGACACCTAGTCTATAGATAATAGACTCTCCCATCTATTATAAGTAGGAGTCAGTAGGAGTCATATATGAAAAAAAGTAGTCAGTGACCACAACTCGATTACTCTGCGTAATACTGATTATTACAAGTTCCTAACGTTTTTGTACGTTGAACCTATTTAGGACGAATTTAGTCCAAATACAGTTTCCACTGAGGAAATAACTCTACAACAACTTTTGGCGACGAGGATGAGATTGTTCATAAGGGAGGAGGGCAAGATGCATATTACGAGGGTATGCCGCTCAAGCTAGAGACGTTACTGAATAGCATAATTATTAGCATAAGAATCACAGATTATATGTGGGATAGATGCATTTATAGATATATTGCGGACATGGTCCCTGTCCATATTCGGCCAAAAAACAAAACTTCGCATTAGGCTCTTCATCCTAGTGCTGCCTGGATGACCAGTATGGAAATCCTTTAATATTTGTTTTTGGAGTGTGTATGGAATTACCACACGTTCTCTATATAACAGTTATTAAGTTGGTACCTCCACAGAAAAGGCGATACATGCGTTTATAATTAATTTTTAAAAATGAAAAATCTTTCTTGAAGATTTTATTTTAGTTTAATAGATTCTATTTTAGCTAATAAATTAAATTTAATATTTCCAATAAGCAAAATATTTTGCACCATTTCAAAACTAATTTAAATTGACTGGAAGGAGTTTTTTTTTTCTTTTTGCTAAAATGTCTGATTTTGGTGTCATTTTTAGTTCATGTTTATTACAATGTTAGTCTCTTTATTAAAAGATATCTTCCAAAAATGAAATATACTACTTTTCTGAAACTTTATTTGAAGAATATTAGCTGATTTAAAGCATAATTAATCTGATTTGAAACAAATATTATTTACTTTAAGTTTAAATTATTGCAGAAATACATTTATTTTAATATGTCCATATCTGTTTCTTAATCTGTTGATGTGTTGAAAGCTTAATTGCAGCTTGATGTTTATCTAATGTTGTTCTATGTTCTATGGAGGCCTTATCCATAAAAAATAATTGAATATAACATGACCACTTTTTATATATAACTAGCAGCATGGCCCAGCGTTGCCGGTGCTTGATTCCAAAATCGTGCGACTCATACAGCAATCGCTTTCACTTGACTTAAAATATTTTTGCCCTACCTTGCCTTTAAAGGAGTGCCCTTTGCCATGCTGATGTTGCTACATGCCTTACTTCTTGCCTATCTCACACTGCAAATTTTTTCTAAGCTCTATACTAAACATTAAATCTGTTACGAAAAAAAAACTAAACAAAATGAACACAAAACGATCAGCTTTAAAAAAGGACTCGTAACTGGAAAAAAAGAATGTTAACAACAAATACTTTTTTACACCCATCCCAGTTCTGCGAAATCAGAATCAACGTTGAGTTTAAGCAAGTGAATGAGCCAATTGGAGTAAAGTGCCATGCAGATTTAAATTTTTCCCACTTGTGACGAATGCAGCTTTCGATTTTTTTGCATGCTAGCATGCTAGTTAACATTCGTGTCAGTCAGCTGTTGGCTCTCACGCTGGCCAATAGAATCTTCCTGCCTATTCGTGGCAGCCAGCTATAGGCTCTCACTCTGGCCAGTAGAAAATGGCCGCAAACAACATGAAAACTGCAGTAGAAGCATGAAAAAATTTATTATTTCCACTATTGTTGGGAGTTGGGAAATGCAAAGCCGGTCTTGGCCTTGTCACTAACTTGGAGCATGTGCATGTAAATTTTGGTGCAAATCCGTTGAAAATTGCAGCCGTGCATTTGTTACACACACACACACACACATCCTGCCTTTTATAGATAGAGATTTTTAAGTATTCAGTAATCTTAAAAATTTAGGAAAATATTCTCCATAATCTAATGTCTGATTGAATTTGAGATATTTTGGCTTTAAATTTACTATAGTTATCGCTCTTATTGTCTGATAATGTCCTGTATGAACATCCATATCTACAAAAATTGGATCATTTCTACACATACAAAAAAATTCTTTTACATATATTAGTGTTTGGTGATTTGTACTAAGCTTTTCCATCTATGATTAGTGAATATAGTTTTTAGTTAAGAATAATTTAATTTAAGAGGGTTAAATTAATACAGAATTTTAAAAGATTTAAAACTTAATAAGTTATTCTAATTAAAATTAAAAAAAATGGAACAATTCTTGTAAAAATTCATTATTCATTGAAAAAAAAATGTTTTTCTTAAGGCAATAGTGTCTGTAATATATTTATAAAGGCAATTAAAATCCTTTCTAATTGAATAGTGTTATAGTTTTATTGCATTTTTTATTTTACTATTCAGAGCAGATTTTCAGTAAATGCTGTTTCTGTTTTGCCAAAACAAAATTGATGATTTAAATTTTCCAAGGAATGCCGCTTTTAAATAATATAAATATGAAACGTGTAGAATTTTAATTTCTCAAAATTTCATAAAATTAAGTAAGAGGTGGGTAATAGATGTAAAAACATCTATTTTTACCAAGATTTTCTTTAAAAAAAAAATTAATTCATTTGTGAATAAGTCCTGAAAATTTCATTAAAATCCGATAATTATTTGATTTTTGCAAGAATTTCCAAATTCTGTAGCATGCCAACACAATGGCCTGACAACTGTATTTAAGTGTGAAACAGACTGTCACCGGTGGGTGTTAACATCAGTGTCCACTTTTATATTTATATACGCTCTATTTCTGATATTGAGCAATTTTAATCCAGAAATATATCATACTTTTATCATATATTTATTTTCATCCCTCTTGACGTGTATAGAGTATCTGTCTGGAAAGTATCCAGCCATTTTGAATATCTTGAGAGTTCATTGCCCTGATAGTGTAACTTGTCAGCAAACCAGAGCGAAACTTACTGTGCATGGATGAACGCTCTCCCATGGTTACTCATTCAGTAGTGAAATACCATTGAGTGAGCTTGTATATTCAGTGACGGTTGTATTCACAATGACTGGGTGGGTTCTTCATGCCTCATGCAGGGATTTTTAACAAAATATCACATCACCATGATCTGTCATATTCCAGTGTCCTCCCTACCCCCACTTCAACTTCTTTAACAACGCATGATATTTTCAAAAGGTAAAATTGTCATTAAAAAGGAAGAGATTTAAGATGGGATAAGATTAGGGATTAAGGAAAATTTGATGACAGCTGATGGTAATCCCTAAAATGGACATTGCATTTATTTTTTTGGAAAGTGGAAGGAATGCTGGGATAAGTGAATAAAGTCCCAATGGGACTGAGATAAAGGTGCTATTTTCATAGGTAGTTTTTTTTTTTAATTTTCTTTTTGGTTAATATTAGATGGCTGGATGATAAAGGCGAGCAAAATGTGCAACATTCTAAGTAGGAAGTGTTCGATCTTCTTATCATGAATGTAAGGTTCCTTGGCAAGTCATTGTAGTTGAACATTAGATTGCTTTTTTACACCAAAACAATGGCTAAAATTTCTGCTGAAAGATTAAACTTGTAACTTTGATGAGGGAGATATCTCAGAGATAGATGGCTGGGAATTTCAAGACATTTGCTACTACTGGAAGTGTTTTAAGTGAAAAGAAAACTGGAAGAACACAAAGGTAGACAATTAAAAATTAACAGCTCGTCAAGAGAAGGTCCAGTTGATACAGTACACAGAGTATTGCAGTAAATGGGTGTATAGCAGCAAAAAAGTAAGTTTTTGTTATGAAAGCAAAGTAGTTATATTCTGACGCAAGAGACTATGTAAGAAGTCCAGTGAAAGAAAGAAATAATGCCTGAAGCACCACAGATTGTAAATTTTGGTAAAAGTTGATGGAAACCTAAACAGCAAAAACTATATTAGTTTACTGCAGTCTAATCTTCTGCCAGAATATGAAACTGGAGAAGTTTTTCAGTATTAGGGTGTTTTTTGCAACACATCATGTCTAGCAAAAATGTTTCTTTTGGATGAAAGCCTTTCAAATTATGAAAGAGTGTCCAGCACAAACCCCTAATCTCAATATAATTGAATCATTGTAGTGGGAAATGAAGAAATAAGTGCTCCAACGAAAACTATGCAATCTCCAAGAGCTTTGGGATTACTACCCTGAAGAATGGGGGAAAAAATTCCAATGAGAGAATTTGAACCATATTCCATTCAATTCGACATTGGACTGAAGCAATTCTTCAAGGCAAAGGCAGCAACACTAATTACAAAGACCATACTTTGACATTTTGTACTTTCTGTAATAATAAAGATCACTTTTTGTAAAAAAAACAAAATTTCTTTTTAACTTAAGAACTGAAAAAACGATTATTTTTTTTTTAATTTTTAAGTTGTTCTGCTTTAATCTCTTCATTTTTTTTTGAGTAGATGTCATATGTTGATCTAATAGTGTTAGTATGTGGGTATGTATGTACTACACTACCCAGCCCTAGGATTGACCTCACAATTACTGTGTCATTACATTCACAAACCAACACACAAATCCACTAAGTTATTGTTTTAATGATGTTCTCGTTTATTTTCATTTTAATTGCAGCTATCATCTATGAATGCATACTAACCATAAGTCGCATTGTGCCAGACCCAGATCTTTTAGAGGAAGCATCGAGGGCTGTGGGAAAATTTCTGCGTTCAAGCAATCAAAATTTGAAGTACTTGGGTAAGAAGTTGACAAATGATGATTTTTTTTGTTAATGGTAAAAATTATTTTGCCTTGCACTTTTTTTATTTTTATTTTTTAATTTCATTAAAAGCATACGTTAAATTTTTGCAACCCAGGGGCCGGTAGTTTTCTTTACACTGTGAGCTGGATCACATATGAACAAGTAGACAGAAGGCCAGATAAATGTCAAACTAGCTTGAAATATTATCCATATTTTGGTTTTCAAGAAAAATTCAGACTGAAAAAAAATCATTTGTGGGCTAGATAACAACAGAATCTACATATTTTTTTTTTTCATGGATTGGTAGGAATCTCTTTGTGGGTCAGCTCAAAATAATATTACTAGAATAAAGATATTTACACTATTTACATTGTTCGGTGAATATGGCAATAAAGATGAGGACAACAGTCCGAACAATGTAAATAGTTACAATACCTCATCTTAGAAATATAGACTGTGAATATGGCAATAAAGATGAGGACAACAGTCTGAACAATGTAAATAGTTACAATACCTCATCTTAGAAATATAGGCTGTGAATATGGCAATAAAGATGAGGACAACAGTCCGAACAATGTAAATAGTTACAATACCTCATCTCAGAAATATAGACTGTGAATATGGCAATAAAGATGAGGACAACAGTCCGAACAATGTAAATAGTTACAATACCTCATCTCAGAAATATAGACTGTGAATATGGCAATAAAGATGAGGACAACAGTCCGAACAATGTAAATAGTTACAATACCTCATCTCAGAAATATAGACTGTGAATATGGCAATAAAGATGAGGACAACAGTCCGAACAATGTAAGTAGTGTAAATAGTTACAAGACCTCATCTCAGAAATATAGACTGTGAATATGGCAATAAAGATGAGGACAACAGTCTGAACAATGTAAATAGTGTAAATAGTTACAATACCTCATCTCAGAAATATAGACTGTGAATATGGCAATAAAGATGAGGACAACAGTCCGAACAATGTAAATAGTTACAATACCTCATCTCAGAAATATAGACTGTGAATATGGCAATAAAGATGAGGACAACAGTCCGAACAATGTAAATAGTTACAATACCTCATCTCAGAAATATAGACTGTGAATATGGCAATAAAGATGAGGACAACAGTCCGAACAATGTAAATAGTTACAATACCTGATCTCAGAAATATAGACTGTGAATATGGCAATAAAGATGAGGACAACAGTCCGAACAATGTAAATAGTTACAATACCTCATCTCAGAAATATAGACTGTGACTATGGCAATAAAGATGAGGACAACAGTCTGAACAATGTAAATAGTTACAATACCTCATCTTAGAAATATAGACTGTGAATATGGCAATAAAGATGAGGACAACAGTCCGAACAATGTAAATAGTTACAATACCTCATCTCAGAAATATAGACTGTGAATATGGCAATAAAGATGAGGACAACAGTCCGAACAATGTAAATAGTTACAATACCTCATCTCAGAAATATAGACTGTGAATATGGCAATAAAGATGAGGACAACAGTCCGAACAATGTAAATAGTTACAATACCTCATCTCAGAAATATAGACTGTGAATATGGCAATACAGATGAGGACAACAGTCCGAACAATGTAAATAGTTACAATACCTCATCTCAGAAATATAGACTGTGAATATGGCAATAAAGATGAGGACAACAGTCCGAACAATGTAAGTAGTGTAAATAGTTACAAGACCTCATCTCAGAAATATAGACTGTGAATATGGCAATAAAGATGAGGACAACAGTCTGAACAATGTAAATAGTGTAAATAGTTACAATACCTCATCTCAGAAATATAGACTGTGAATATGGCAATAAAGATGAGGACAACAGTCCGAAAATGTAAATAGTTACAATACCTCATCTCAGAAATATAGACTGTGAATATGGCAATAAAGATGAGGACAACAGTCCGAACAATGTAAATAGTTACAATACCTCATCTCAGAAATATAGACTGAGAATATGGCAATAAAGATGAGGACAACAGTCCGAACAATGTAAATAGTTACAATACCTGATCTCAGAAATATAGACTGTGAATATGGCAATAAAGATGAGGACAACAGTCCGAACAATGTAAATAGTTACAATACCTCATCTCAGAAATATAGACTGTGACTATGGCAATAAAGATGAGGACAACAGTCTGAACAATGTAAATAGTTACAATACCTCATCTTAGAAATATAGACTGTGAATATGGCAATAAAGATGAGGACAACAGTCCGAACAATGTAAATAGTTACAATACCTCATCTCAGAAATATAGACTGTGAATATGGCAATAAAGATGAGGACAACAGTCCGAAAATGTAAATAGTTACAATACCTCATCTCAGAAATATAGACTGTGAATATGGCAATAAAGATGAGGACAACAGTCCGAACAATGTAAATAGTTACAATACCTCATCTCAGAAATATAGACTGAGAATATGGCAATAAAGATGAGGACAACAGTCCGAACAATGTAAATAGTTACAATACCTGATCTCAGAAATATAGACTGTGAATATGGCAATAAAGATGAGGACAACAGTCCGAACAATGTAAATAGTTACAATACCTCATCTCAGAAATATAGACTGTGACTATGGCAATAAAGATGAGGACAACAGTCTGAACAATGTAAATAGTTACAATACCTCATCTTAGAAATATAGACTGTGAATATGGCAATAAAGATGAGGACAACAGTCCGAACAATGTAAATAGTTACAATACCTCATCTCAGAAATATAGACTGTGAATATGGCAATAAAGATGAGGACAACAGTCCGAACAATGTAAATAGTTACAATACCTCATCTCAGAAATATAGACTGTGAATATGGCAATAAAGATGAGGACAACAGTCCGAACAATGTAAATAGTTACAATACCTCATCTCAGAAATATAGACTGTGAATATGGCAATACAGATGAGGACAACAGTCCGAACAATGTAAATAGTTACAATACCTCATCTCAGAAATATAGACTGTGAATATGGCAATAAAGATGAGGACAACATTCCGAACAATGTAAGTAGTGTAAATAGTTACAATACCTCATCTCAGAAATATAGACTGTGAATATGGCAATAAAGATGAGGACAACTGTCCGAACAATGTAAGTAGTGTAAATAGTTACAATACCTCGTCTCAGAAATATAGACTGTGAATATGGCAATAAAGATGAGAACAACAGTCCGAACAATGTAAATAGTTACAATACCTCATCTCAGAAATATAGACTGTGAATATGGCAATAAAGATGAGGACAACATTCCGAACAATGTAAATAGTTACAATACCTCATCTCAGAAATATAGACTGTGAATATGGCAATAAAGATGAGGACAACAGTCCGAACAATGTAAATAGTTACAATACCTGATCTCAGAAATATAGACTGTGAATATGGCAATAAAGATGAGGACAACAGTCCGAACAATGTAAATAGTTACAATACCTCATCTCAGAAATATAGATTGTGAATATGGCAATAAAGATGAGGACAACAGTCTGAACAATGTAAATAGTTACAATACCTCATCTTAGAAATATAGACTGTGAATATGGCAATAAAGATGAGGACAACAGTCCGAACAATGTAAATAGTTACAAGACCTAATCTCAGAAATATAGACTGTGAATATGGCAATAAAGATGAGGACAACAGTCTGAACAATGTAAATAGTGTAAATAGTTACAATACCTCATCTCAGAAATATAGACTGTGAATATGGCAATAAAGATGAGGACAACAGTCCGAACAATGTAAATAGTTACAATACCTCATCTCAGAAATATAGACTGTGAATATGGCAATAAAGATGAGGACAACAGTCCGAACAATGTAAATAGTTACAATACCTCATCTCAGAAATATAGACTGTGAATATGGCAATAAAGATGAGGACAACTGTCCGAACAATGTAAATAGTTACAATACCTCATCTCAGAAATATAGACTGTGAATATGGCAATAAAGATGAGGACAACAGTCCGAACAATGTAAATAGTTACAATACCTCATCTCAGAAATATAGACTGTGAATATGGCAATAAAGATGAGGACAACAGTCCGAACAATGTAAATAGTTACAATACCTCATCTCAGAAATATAGACTGTGAATATGGCAATAAAGATGAGGACAACAGTCCGAACAATGTAAATAGTTACAATACCTCATCTCAGAAATATAGACTGTGAATATGGCAATAAAGATGAGGACAACAGTCCGAACAATGTAAATAGTTACAATACCTCATCTCAGAAATATAGACTGTGAATATGGCAATAAAGATGAGGACAACAGTCCGAACAATGTAAATAGTTACAATACCTCATCTCAGAAATATAGACTGTGAATATGGCAATACAGATGAGGACAACAGTCCGAACAATGTAAATAGTTACAATACCTCATCTCAGAAATATAGACTGTGAATATGGCAATAAAGATGAGGACAACAGTCCGAACAATGTAAGTAGTGTAAATAGTTACAAGACCTCATCTCAGAAATATAGACTGTGAATATGGCAATAAAGATGAGGACAACAGTCTGAACAATGTAAATAGTGTAAATAGTTACAATACCTCATCTCAGAAATATAGACTGTGAATATGGCAATAAAGATGAGGACAACAGTCCGAACAATGTAAATAGTTACAATACCTGATCTCAGAAATATAGACTGTGAATATGGCAATAAAGATGAGGACAACAGTCCGAACAATGTAAATAGTTACAATACCTCATCTCAGAAATATAGACTGTGACTATGGCAATAAAGATGAGGACAACAGTCTGAACAATGTAAATAGTTACAATACCTCATCTTAGAAATATAGACTGTGAATATGGCAATAAAGATGAGGACAACAGTCCGAACAATGTAAATAGTTACAATACCTCATCTCAGAAATATAGACTGTGAATATGGCAATAAAGATGAGGACAACAGTCCGAACAATGTAAATAGTTACAATACCTCATCTCAGAAATATAGACTGTGAATATGGCAATAAAGATGAGGACAACAGTCCGAACAATGTAAATAGTTACAATACCTCATCTCAGAAATATAGACTGTGAATATGGCAATACAGATGAGGACAACAGTCCGAACAATGTAAATAGTTACAATACCTCATCTCAGAAATATAGACTGTGAATATGGCAATAAAGATGAGGACAACAGTCCGAACAATGTAAGTAGTGTAAATAGTTACAAGACCTCATCTCAGAAATATAGACTGTGAATATGGCAGTAAAGATGAGGACAACAGTCTGAACAATGTAAATAGTGTAAATAGTTACAATACCTCATCTCAGAAATATAGACTGTGAATATGGCAATAAAGATGAGGACAACAGTCCGAACAATGTAAATAGTTACAATACCTGATCTCAGAAATATAGACTGTGAATATGGCAATAAAGATGAGGACAACAGTCCGAACAATGTAAATAGTTACAATACCTCATCTCAGAAATATAGACTGTGACTATGGCAATAAAGATGAGGACAACAGTCTGAACAATGTAAATAGTTACAATACCTCATCTTAGAAATATAGACTGTGAATATGGCAATAAAGATGAGGACAACAGTCCGAACAATGTAAATAGTTACAATACCTCATCTCAGAAATATAGACTGTGAATATGGCAATAAAGATGAGGACAACAGTCCGAACAATGTAAATAGTTACAATACCTCATCTCAGGAATATAGACTGTGAATATGGCAATAAAGATGAGGACAACAGTCCGAACAATGTAAATAGTTACAATACCTCATCTCAGAAATATAGACTGTGAATATGGCAATACAGATGAGGACAACAGTCCGAACAATGTAAATAGTTACAATACCTCATCTCAGAAATATAGACTGTGAATATGGCAATAAAGATGAGGACAACAGTCCGAACAATGTAAGTAGTGTAAATAGTTACAAGACCTCATCTCAGAAATATAGACTGTGAATATGGCAATAAAGATGAGGACAACAGTCTGAACAATGTAAATAGTGTAAATAGTTACAATACCTCATCTCAGAAATATAGACTGTGAATATGGCAATAAAGATGAGGACAACAGTCCGAACAATGTAAATAGTTACAATACCTCATCTCAGATATATAGACTGTGAATATGGCAATAAAGATGAGGACAACAGTCCGAACAATGTAAATAGTTACAATACCTCATCTTAGAAATATAGACTGTGAATATGGCAATAAAGATGAGGACAACAGTCCGAACAATGTAAATAGTTACAATACCTCATCTCAGGAATATAGACTGTGAATATGGCAATAAAGATGAGGACAACAGTCCGAACAATGTAAATAGTTACAATACCTCATCTCAGAAATATAGACTGTGAATATGGCAATACAGATGAGGACAACAGTCCGAACAATGTAAATAGTTACAATACCTCATCTCAGAAATATAGACTGTGAATATGGCAATAAAGATGAGGACAACATTCCGAACAATGTAAGTAGTGTAAATAGTTACAATACCTCATCTCAGAAATATAGACTGTGAATATGGCAATAAAGATGAGGACAACTGTCCGAACAATGTAAGTAGTGTAAATAGTTACAATACCTCGTCTCAGAAATATAGACTGTGAATATGGCAATAAAGATGAGAACAACAGTCCGAACAATGTAAATAGTTACAATACCTCATCTCAGAAATATAGACTGTGAATATGGCAATAAAGATGAGGACAACATTCCGAACAATGTAAATAGTTACAATACCTCATCTCAGAAATATAGACTGTGAATATGGCAATAAAGATGAGGACAACAGTCCGAACAATGTAAATAGTTACAATACCTGATCTCAGAAATATAGACTGTGAATATGGCAATAAAGATGAGGACAACAGTCCGAACAATGTAAATAGTTACAATACCTCATCTCAGAAATATAGATTGTGAATATGGCAATAAAGATGAGGACAACAGTCTGAACAATGTAAATAGTTACAATACCTCATCTTAGAAATATAGACTGTGAATATGGCAATAAAGATGAGGACAACAGTCCGAACAATGTAAATAGTTACAAGACCTAATCTCAGAAATATAGACTGTGAATATGGCAATAAAGATGAGGACAACAGTCTGAACAATGTAAATAGTGTAAATAGTTACAATACCTCATCTCAGAAATATAGACTGTGAATATGGCAATAAAGATGAGGACAACAGTCCGAACAATGTAAATAGTTACAATACCTCATCTCAGAAATATAGACTGTGAATATGGCAATAAAGATGAGGACAACAGTCCGAACAATGTAAATAGTTACAATACCTCATCTCAGAAATATAGACTGTGAATATGGCAATAAAGATGAGGACAACTGTCCGAACAATGTAAATAGTTACAATACCTCATCTCAGAAATATAGACTGTGAATATGGCAATAAAGATGAGGACAACAGTCCGAACAATGTAAATAGTTACAATACCTCATCTCAGAAATATAGACTGTGAATATGGCAATAAAGATGAGGACAACAGTCCGAACAATGTAAATAGTTACAATACCTCATCTCAGAAATATAGACTGTGAATATGGCAATACAGATGAGGACAACAGTCCGAACAATGTAAATAGTTACAATACCTCATCTCAGAAATATAGACTGTGAATATGGCAATAAAGATGAGGACAACAGTCCGAACAATGTAAGTAGTGTAAATAGTTACAAGACCTCATCTCAGAAATATAGACTGTGAATATGGCAATAAAGATGAGGACAACAGTCTGAACAATGTAAATAGTGTAAATAGTTACAATACCTCATCTCAGAAATATAGACTGTGAATATGGCAATAAAGATGAGGACAACAGTCCGAACAATGTAAATAGTTACAATACCTGATCTCAGAAATATAGACTGTGAATATGGCAATAAAGATGAGGACAACAGTCCGAACAATGTAAATAGTTACAATACCTCATCTCAGAAATATAGACTGTGACTATGGCAATAAAGATGAGGACAACAGTCTGAACAATGTAAATAGTTACAATACCTCATCTTAGAAATATAGACTGTGAATATGGCAATAAAGATGAGGACAACAGTCCGAACAATGTAAATAGTTACAATACCTCATCTCAGAAATATAGACTGTGAATATGGCAATAAAGATGAGGACAACAGTCCGAACAATGTAAATAGTTACAATACCTCATCTCAGAAATATAGACTGTGAATATGGCAATAAAGATGAGGACAACAGTCCGAACAATGTAAATAGTTACAATACCTCATCTCAGAAATATAGACTGTGAATATGGCAATACAGATGAGGACAACAGTCCGAACAATGTAAATAGTTACAATACCTCATCTCAGAAATATAGACTGTGAATATGGCAATAAAGATGAGGACAACAGTCCGAACAATGTAAGTAGTGTAAATAGTTACAAGACCTCATCTCAGAAATATAGACTGTGAATATGGCAGTAAAGATGAGGACAACAGTCTGAACAATGTAAATAGTGTAAATAGTTACAATACCTCATCTCAGAAATATAGACTGTGAATATGGCAATAAAGATGAGGACAACAGTCCGAACAATGTAAATAGTTACAATACCTGATCTCAGAAATATAGACTGTGAATATGGCAATAAAGATGAGGACAACAGTCCGAACAATGTAAATAGTTACAATACCTCATCTCAGAAATATAGACTGTGACTATGGCAATAAAGATGAGGACAACAGTCTGAACAATGTAAATAGTTACAATACCTCATCTTAGAAATATAGACTGTGAATATGGCAATAAAGATGAGGACAACAGTCCGAACAATGTAAATAGTTACAATACCTCATCTCAGAAATATAGACTGTGAATATGGCAATAAAGATGAGGACAACAGTCCGAACAATGTAAATAGTTACAATACCTCATCTCAGGAATATAGACTGTGAATATGGCAATAAAGATGAGGACAACAGTCCGAACAATGTAAATAGTTACAATACCTCATCTCAGAAATATAGACTGTGAATATGGCAATACAGATGAGGACAACAGTCCGAACAATGTAAATAGTTACAATACCTCATCTCAGAAATATAGACTGTGAATATGGCAATAAAGATGAGGACAACAGTCCGAACAATGTAAGTAGTGTAAATAGTTACAAGACCTCATCTCAGAAATATAGACTGTGAATATGGCAATAAAGATGAGGACAACAGTCTGAACAATGTAAATAGTGTAAATAGTTACAATACCTCATCTCAGAAATATAGACTGTGAATATGGCAATAAAGATGAGGACAACAGTCCGAACAATGTAAATAGTTACAATACCTCATCTCAGATATATAGACTGTGAATATGGCAATAAAGATGAGGACAACAGTCCGAACAATGTAAATAGTTACAATACCTCATCTTAGAAATATAGACTGTGAATATGGCAATAAAGATGAGGACAACAGTCCGAACAATGTAAATAGTTACAATACCTCATCTCAGGAATATAGACTGTGAATATGGCAATAAAGATGAGGACAACAGTCCGAACAATGTAAATAGTTACAATACCTCATCTCAGAAATATAGACTGTGAATATGGCAATACAGATGAGGACAACAGTCCGAACAATGTAAATAGTTACAATACCTCATCTCAGAAATATAGACTGTGAATATGGCAATAAAGATGAGGACAACAGTCCGAACAATGTAAGTAGTGTAAATAGTTACAAGACCTCATCTCAGAAATATAGACTGTGAATATGGCAATAAAGATGAGGACAACAGTCTGAACAATGTAAATAGTGTAAATAGTTACAATACCTCATCTCAGAAATATAGACTGTGAATATGGCAATAAAGATGAGGACAACAGTCCGAACAATGTAAATAGTTACAATACCTCATCTCAGAAATATAGACTGTGACTATGGCAATAAAGATGAGGACAACAGTCTGAACAATGTAAATAGTTACAATACCTCATCTTAGAAATATAGACTGTGAATATGGCAATAAAGATGAGGACAACAGTCCGAACAATGTAAATAGTTACAATACCTCATCTCAGAAATATAGACTGTGAATATGGCAATAAAGATGAGGACAACAGTCCGAACAATGTAAATAGTTACAATACCTCATCTCAGAAATATAGACTGTGAATATGGCAATAAAGATGAGGACAACAGTCCGAACAATGTAAATAGTTACAATACCTCATCTCAGAAATATAGACTGTGAATATGGCAATACAGATGAGGACAACAGTCCGAACAATGTAAATAGTTACAATACCTCATCTCAGAAATATAGACTGTGAATATGGCAATAAAGATGAGGACAACAGTCCGAACAATGTAAGTAGTGTAAATAGTTACAAGACCTCATCTCAGAAATATAGACTGTGAATATGGCAGTAAAGATGAGGACAACAGTCTGAACAATGTAAATAGTGTAAATAGTTACAATACCTCATCTCAGAAATATAGACTGTGAATATGGCAATAAAGATGAGGACAACAGTCCGAACAATGTAAATAGTTACAATACCTGATCTCAGAAATATAGACTGTGAATATGGCAATAAAGATGAGGACAACAGTCCGAACAATGTAAATAGTTACAATACCTCATCTCAGAAATATAGACTGTGACTATGGCAATAAAGATGAGGACAACAGTCTGAACAATGTAAATAGTTACAATACCTCATCTTAGAAATATAGACTGTGAATATGGCAATAAAGATGAGGACAACAGTCCGAACAATGTAAATAGTTACAATACCTCATCTCAGAAATATAGACTGTGAATATGGCAATAAAGATGAGGACAACAGTCCGAACAATGTAAATAGTTACAATACCTCATCTCAGGAATATAGACTGTGAATATGGCAATAAAGATGAGGACAACAGTCCGAACAATGTAAATAGTTACAATACCTCATCTCAGAAATATAGACTGTGAATATGGCAATACAGATGAGGACAACAGTCCGAACAATGTAAATAGTTACAATACCTCATCTCAGAAATATAGACTGTGAATATGGCAATAAAGATGAGGACAACAGTCCGAACAATGTAAGTAGTGTAAATAGTTACAAGACCTCATCTCAGAAATATAGACTGTGAATATGGCAATAAAGATGAGGACAACAGTCTGAACAATGTAAATAGTGTAAATAGTTACAATACCTCATCTCAGAAATATAGACTGTGAATATGGCAATAAAGATGAGGACAACAGTCCGAACAATGTAAATAGTTACAATACCTCATCTCAGATATATAGACTGTGAATATGGCAATAAAGATGAGGACAACAGTCCGAACAATGTAAATAGTTACAATACCTCATCTCAGAAATATAGACTGTGAATATGGCAATAAAGATGAGGACAACTGTCCGAACAATGTAAATAGTTACAATACCTCATCTCAGAAATATAGACTGTGAATAGTGCAATAAAGATGAGGACAACAGTCCGAACAATGTAAATAGTTACAATACCTCATCTCAGAAATATAGACTGTGAATATGGCAATAAAGATGAGGACAACTGTCCGAACAATGTAAATAGTTACAATACCTCATCTCAGAAATATAGACTGTGAATATGGCAATAAAGATGAGGACAACATTCCGAACAATGTAAGTAGTGTAAATAGTTACAATACCTCATCTCAGAAATATAGACTGTGAATATGGCAATAAAGATGAGGACAACTGTCCGAACAATGTAAGTAGTGTAAATAGTTACAATACCTCGTCTCAGAAATATAGACTGTGAATATGGCAATAAAGATGAGAACAACAGTCCGAACAATGTAAATAGTTACAATACCTCATCTCAGAAATATAGACTGTGAATATGGCAATAAAGATGAGGACAACAGTCCGAACAATGTAAATAGTTACAATACCTCATCTCAGAAATATAGACTGTGAATATGGCAATAAAGATGAGGACAACAGTCCGAACAATGTAAATAGTTACAATACCTGATCTCAGAAATATAGACTGTGAATATGGCAATAAAGATGAGGACAACAGTCCGAACAATGTAAATAGTTACAATACCTCATCTCAGAAATATAGACTGTGACTATGGCAATAAAGATGAGGACAACAGTCTGAACAATGTAAATAGTTACAATACCTCATCTTAGAAATATAGACTGTGAATATGGCAATAAAGATGAGGACAACAGTCCGAACAATGTAAATAGTTACAATACCTCATCTCAGAAATATAGACTGTGAATATGGCAATAAAGATGAGGACAACAGTCCGAACAATGTAAATAGTTACAATACCTCATCTCAGAAATATAGACTGTGAATATGGCAATAAAGATGAGGACAACAGTCCGAACAATGTAAATAGTTACAATACCTCATCTCAGAAATATAGACTGTGAATATGGCAATACAGATGAGGACAACAGTCCGAACAATGTAAATAGTTACAATACCTCATCTCAGAAATATAGACTGTGAATATGGCAATAAAGATGAGGACAACAGTCCGAACAATGTAAGTAGTGTAAATAGTTACAAGACCTCATCTCAGAAATATAGACTGTGAATATGGCAGTAAAGATGAGGACAACAGTCTGAACAATGTAAATAGTGTAAATAGTTACAATACCTCATCTCAGAAATATAGACTGTGAATATGGCAATAAAGATGAGGACAACAGTCCGAACAATGTAAATAGTTACAATACCTGATCTCAGAAATATAGACTGTGAATATGGCAATAAAGATGAGGACAACAGTCCGAACAATGTAAATAGTTACAATACCTCATCTCAGAAATATAGACTGTGACTATGGCAATAAAGATGAGGACAACAGTCTGAACAATGTAAATAGTTACAATACCTCATCTTAGAAATATAGACTGTGAATATGGCAATAAAGATGAGGACAACAGTCCGAACAATGTAAATAGTTACAATACCTCATCTCAGAAATATAGACTGTGAATATGGCAATAAAGATGAGGACAACAGTCCGAACAATGTAAATAGTTACAATACCTCATCTCAGGAATATAGACTGTGAATATGGCAATAAAGATGAGGACAACAGTC
The DNA here is from genome assembly GCA_964036315.1 of Acanthosepion esculentum. NCBI lineage: Eukaryota > Metazoa > Mollusca > Cephalopoda > Sepiida > Sepiidae > Acanthosepion > Acanthosepion esculentum. Next base: position 19,957,992 of record OZ038499.1, read on the forward strand.
CGAACAATGTAAATAGTTACAATACCTCATCTCAGAAATATAGACTGTGAATATGGCAATACAGATGAGGACAACAGTCCGAACAATGTAAATAGTTACAATACCTCATCTCAGAAATATAGACTGTGAATATGGCAATAAAGATGAGGACAACAGTCCGAACAATGTAAGTAGTGTAAATAGTTACAAGACCTCATCTCAGAAATATAGACTGTGAATATGGCAATAAAGATGAGGACAACAGTCTGAACAATGTAAATAGTGTAAATAGTTACAATACCTCATCTCAGAAATATAGACTGTGAATATGGCAATAAAGATGAGGACAACAGTCCGAACAATGTAAATAGTTACAATACCTCATCTCAGATATATAGACTGTGAATATGGCAATAAAGATGAGGACAACAGTCCGAACAATGTAAATAGTTACAATACCTCATCTTAGAAATATAGACTGTGAATATGGCAATAAAGATGAGGACAACAGTCCGAACAATGTAAATAGTTACAATACCTCATCTCAGGAATATAGACTGTGAATATGGCAATAAAGATGAGGACAACAGTCCGAACAATGTAAATAGTTACAATACCTCATCTCAGAAATATAGACTGTGAATATGGCAATACAGATGAGGACAACAGTCCGAACAATGTAAATAGTTACAATACCTCATCTCAGAAATATAGACTGTGAATATGGCAATAAAGATGAGGACAACAGTCCGAACAATGTAAGTAGTGTAAATAGTTACAAGACCTCATCTCAGAAATATAGACTGTGAATATGGCAATAAAGATGAGGACAACAGTCTGAACAATGTAAATAGTGTAAATAGTTACAATACCTCATCTCAGAAATATAGACTGTGAATATGGCAATAAAGATGAGGACAACAGTCCGAACAATGTAAATAGTTACAATACCTCATCTCAGAAATATAGACTGTGACTATGGCAATAAAGATGAGGACAACAGTCTGAACAATGTAAATAGTTACAATACCTCATCTTAGAAATATAGACTGTGAATATGGCAATAAAGATGAGGACAACAGTCCGAACAATGTAAATAGTTACAATACCTCATCTCAGAAATATAGACTGTGAATATGGCAATAAAGATGAGGACAACAGTCCGAACAATGTAAATAGTTACAATACCTCATCTCAGAAATATAGACTGTGAATATGGCAATAAAGATGAGGACAACAGTCCGAACAATGTAAATAGTTACAATACCTCATCTCAGAAATATAGACTGTGAATATGGCAATACAGATGAGGACAACAGTCCGAACAATGTAAATAGTTACAATACCTCATCTCAGAAATATAGACTGTGAATATGGCAATAAAGATGAGGACAACAGTCCGAACAATGTAAGTAGTGTAAATAGTTACAAGACCTCATCTCAGAAATATAGACTGTGAATATGGCAGTAAAGATGAGGACAACAGTCTGAACAATGTAAATAGTGTAAATAGTTACAATACCTCATCTCAGAAATATAGACTGTGAATATGGCAATAAAGATGAGGACAACAGTCCGAACAATGTAAATAGTTACAATACCTGATCTCAGAAATATAGACTGTGAATATGGCAATAAAGATGAGGACAACAGTCCGAACAATGTAAATAGTTACAATACCTCATCTCAGAAATATAGACTGTGACTATGGCAATAAAGATGAGGACAACAGTCTGAACAATGTAAATAGTTACAATACCTCATCTTAGAAATATAGACTGTGAATATGGCAATAAAGATGAGGACAACAGTCCGAACAATGTAAATAGTTACAATACCTCATCTCAGAAATATAGACTGTGAATATGGCAATAAAGATGAGGACAACAGTCCGAACAATGTAAATAGTTACAATACCTCATCTCAGGAATATAGACTGTGAATATGGCAATAAAGATGAGGACAACAGTCCGAACAATGTAAATAGTTACAATACCTCATCTCAGAAATATAGACTGTGAATATGGCAATACAGATGAGGACAACAGTCCGAACAATGTAAATAGTTACAATACCTCATCTCAGAAATATAGACTGTGAATATGGCAATAAAGATGAGGACAACAGTCCGAACAATGTAAGTAGTGTAAATAGTTACAAGACCTCATCTCAGAAATATAGACTGTGAATATGGCAATAAAGATGAGGACAACAGTCTGAACAATGTAAATAGTGTAAATAGTTACAATACCTCATCTCAGAAATATAGACTGTGAATATGGCAATAAAGATGAGGACAACAGTCCGAACAATGTAAATAGTTACAATACCTCATCTCAGATATATAGACTGTGAATATGGCAATAAAGATGAGGACAACAGTCCGAACAATGTAAATAGTTACAATACCTCATCTCAGAAATATAGACTGTGAATATGGCAATAAAGATGAGGACAACTGTCCGAACAATGTAAATAGTTACAATACCTCATCTCAGAAATATAGACTGTGAATAGTGCAATAAAGATGAGGACAACAGTCCGAACAATGTAAATAGTTACAATACCTCATCTCAGAAATATAGACTGTGAATATGGCAATAAAGATGAGGACAACTGTCCGAACAATGTAAATAGTTACAATACCTCATCTCAGAAATATAGACTGTGAATATGGCAATAAAGATGAGGACAACATTCCGAACAATGTAAGTAGTGTAAATAGTTACAATACCTCATCTCAGAAATATAGACTGTGAATATGGCAATAAAGATGAGGACAACTGTCCGAACAATGTAAGTAGTGTAAATAGTTACAATACCTCGTCTCAGAAATATAGACTGTGAATATGGCAATAAAGATGAGAACAACAGTCCGAACAATGTAAATAGTTACAATACCTCATCTCAGAAATATAGACTGTGAATATGGCAATAAAGATGAGGACAACAGTCCGAACAATGTAAATAGTTACAATACCTCATCTCAGAAATATAGACTGTGAATATGGCAATAAAGATGAGGACAACAGTCCGAACAATGTAAATAGTTACAATACCTGATCTCAGAAATATAGACTGTGAATATGGCAATAAAGATGAGGACAACAGTCCGAACAATGTAAATAGTTACAATACCTCATCTCAGAAATATAGATTGCGAATATGGCAATAAAGATGAGGACAACAGTCTGAACAATGTAAATAGTTACAATACCTCATCTTAGAAATATAGACTGTGAATATGGCAATAAAGATGAGGACAACAGTCCGAACAATGTAAATAGTTACAAGACCTCATCTCAGAAATATAGACTGTGAATATGGCAATAAAGATGAGGACAACAGTCTGAACAATGTAAATAGTGTAAATAGTTACAATACCTCATCTCAGAAATATAGACTGTGAATATGGCAATAAAGATGAGGACAACAGTCTGAACAATGTAAATAGTTACAATACCTCATCTCAGAAATATAGACTGTGAATATGGCAATAAAGATGAGGACAACAGTCCGAACAATGTAAGTAGTGTAAATAGTTACAAGACCTCATCTCAGAAATATAGACTGTGAATATGGCAATAAAGATGAGGACAACAGTCTGAACAATGTAAATAGTGTAAATAGTTACAATACCTCATCTCAGAAATATAGACTGTGAATATGGCAATAAAGATGAGGACAACAGTCCGAACAATGTAAATAGTTACAATACCTCATCTCAGATATATAGACTGTGAATATGGCAATAAAGATGAGGACAACAGTCCGAACAATGTAAATAGTTACAATACCTCATCTCAGAAATATAGACTGTGAATATGGCAATAAAGATGAGGACAACTGTCCGAACAATGTAAATAGTTACAATACCTCATCTCAGAAATATAGACTGTGAATAGTGCAATAAAGATGAGGACAACAGTCCGAACAATGTAAATAGTTACAATACCTCATCTCAGAAATATAGACTGTGAATATGGCAATAAAGATGAGGACAACTGTCCGAACAATGTAAATAGTTACAATACCTCATCTCAGAAATATAGACTGTGAATATGGCCATAAAGATGAGGACAACATTCCGAACAATGTAAGTAGTGTAAATAGTTACAATACCTCATCTCAGAAATATAGACTGTGAATATGGCAATAAAGATGAGGACAACTGTCCGAACAATGTAAGTAGTGTAAATAGTTACAATACCTCGTCTCAGAAATATAGACTGTGAATATGGCAATAAAGATGAGAACAACAGTCCGAACAATGTAAATAGTTACAATACCTCATCTCAGAAATATAGACTGTGAATATGGCAATAAAGATGAGGACAACAGTCCGAACAATGTAAATAGTTACAATACCTCATCTCAGAAATATAGACTGTGAATATGGCAATAAAGATGAGGACAACAGTCCGAACAATGTAAATAGTTACAATACCTGATCTCAGAAATATAGACTGTGAATATGGCAATAAAGATGAGGACAACAGTCCGAACAATGTAAATAGTTACAATACCTCATCTCAGAAATATAGATTGTGAATATGGCAATAAAGATGAGGACAACAGTCTGAACAATGTAAATAGTTACAATACCTCATCTTAGAAATATAGACTGTGAATATGGCAATAAAGATGAGGACAACAGTCCGAACAATGTAAATAGTTACAAGACCTCATCTCAGAAATATAGACTGTGAATATGGCAATAAAGATGAGGACAACAGTCTGAACAATGTAAATAGTGTAAATAGTTACAATACCTCATCTCAGAAATATAGACTGTGAATATGGCAATAAAGATGAGGACAACAGTCTGAACAATGTAAATAGTTACAATACCTCATCTCAGAAATATAGACTGTGAATATGGCAATAAAGATGAGGACAACAGTCCGAACAATGTAAATAGTTACAATACCTCATCTCAGAAATATAGACTGTGAATATGGCAATAAAGATGAGGACAACTGTCCGAACAATGTAAATAGTTACAATACCTCATCTCAGAAATATAGACTGTGAATATGGCAATAAAGATGAGGACAACAGTCCGAACAATGTAAATAGTTACAATACCTCATCTCAGAAATATAGACTGTGAATATGGCAATAAAGATGAGGACAACAGTCCGAACAATGTAAATAGTTACAATACCTCATCTCAGAAATATAGACTGTGAATATGGCAATAAAGATGAGGACAACAGTCCGAACAATGTAAATAGTTACAATACCTCATCTCAGAAATATAGACTGTGAATATGGCAATAAAGATGAGGACAACAGTCCGAACAATGTAAATAGTTACAATACCTCATCTCAGAAATATAGACTGTGAATATGGCAATAAAGATGAGGACAACAGTCCGAACAATGTAAATAGTTACAATACCTGATCTCAGAAATATAGACTGTGAATATGGCAATAAAGATGAGGACAACAGTCCGAACAATGTAAATAGTTACAATACCTCATCTCAGAAATATAGATTGTGAATATGGCAATAAAGATGAGGACAACAGTCTGAACAATGTAAATAGTTACAATACCTCATCTTAGAAATATAGACTGTGAATATGGCAATAAAGATGAGGACAACAGTCCGAACAATGTAAATAGTTACAAGACCTCATCTCAGAAATATAGACTGTGAATATGGCAATAAAGATGAGGACAACAGTCTGAACAATGTAAATAGTGTAAATAGTTACAATACCTCATCTCAGAAATATAGACTGTGAATATGGCAATAAAGATGAGGACAACAGTCTGAACAATGTAAATAGTTACAATACCTCATCTCAGAAATATAGACTGTGAATATGGCAATAAAGATGAGGACAACAGTCCGAACAATGTAAGTAGTGTAAATAGTTACAAGACCTCATCTCAGAAATATAGACTGTGAATATGGCAATAAAGATGAGGACAACAGTCTGAACAATGTAAATAGTGTAAATAGTTACAATACCTCATCTCAGAAATATAGACTGTGAATATGGCAATAAAGATGAGGACAACAGTCCGAACAATGTAAATAGTTACAATACCTCATCTCAGATATATAGACTGTGAATATGGCAATAAAGATGAGGACAACAGTCCGAACAATGTAAATAGTTACAATACCTCATCTCAGAAATATAGACTGTGAATATGGCAATAAAGATGAGGACAACTGTCCGAACAATGTAAATAGTTACAATACCTCATCTCAGAAATATAGACTGTGAATAGTGCAATAAAGATGAGGACAACAGTCCGAACAATGTAAATAGTTACAATACCTCATCTCAGAAATATAGACTGTGAATATGGCAATAAAGATGAGGACAACTGTCCGAACAATGTAAATAGTTACAATACCTCATCTCAGAAATATAGACTGTGAATATGGCAATAAAGATGAGGACAACATTCCGAACAATGTAAGTAGTGTAAATAGTTACAATACCTCATCTCAGAAATATAGACTGTGAATATGGCAATAAAGATGAGGACAACTGTCCGAACAATGTAAGTAGTGTAAATAGTTACAATACCTCGTCTCAGAAATATAGACTGTGAATATGGCAATAAAGATGAGAACAACAGTCCGAACAATGTAAATAGTTACAATACCTCATCTCAGAAATATAGACTGTGAATATGGCAATAAAGATGAGGACAACAGTCCGAACAATGTAAATAGTTACAATACCTCATCTCAGAAATATAGACTGTGAATATGGCAATAAAGATGAGGACAACAGTCCGAACAATGTAAATAGTTACAATACCTGATCTCAGAAATATAGACTGTGAATATGGCAATAAAGATGAGGACAACAGTCCGAACAATGTAAATAGTTACAATACCTCATCTCAGAAATATAGATTGTGAATATGGCAATAAAGATGAGGACAACAGTCTGAACAATGTAAATAGTTACAATACCTCATCTTAGAAATATAGACTGTGAATATGGCAATAAAGATGAGGACAACAGTCCGAACAATGTAAATAGTTACAAGACCTCATCTCAGAAATATAGACTGTGAATATGGCAATAAAGATGAGGACAACAGTCTGAACAATGTAAATAGTGTAAATAGTTACAATACCTCATCTCAGAAATATAGACTGTGAATATGGCAATAAAGATGAGGACAACAGTCTGAACAATGTAAATAGTTACAATACCTCATCTCAGAAATATAGACTGTGAATATGGCAATAAAGATGAGGACAACAGTCCGAACAATGTAAATAGTTACAATACCTCATCTCAGAAATATAGACTGTGAATATGGCAATAAAGATGAGGACAACTGTCCGAACAATGTAAATAGTTACAATACCTCATCTCAGAAATATAGACTGTGAATATGGCAATAAAGATGAGGACAACAGTCCGAACAATGTAAATAGTTACAATACCTCATCTCAGAAATATAGACTGTGAATATGGCAATAAAGATGAGGACAACAGTCCGAACAATGTAAATAGTTACAATACCTCATCTCAGAAATATAGACTGTGAATATGGCAATAAAGATGAGGACAACAGTCCGAACAATGTAAATAGTTACAATACCTCATCTCAGAAATATAGACTGTGAATATGGCAATAAAGATGAGGACAACAGTCCGAACAATGTAAATAGTTACAATACCTCATCTCAGAAATATAGACTGTGAATATGGCAATAAAGATGAGGACAACTGTCCGAACAATGTAAATAGTTACAATACCTCATCTCAGAAATATAGACTGTGAATATGGCAATAAAGATGAGGACAACAGTCCTAAGAATGTAAATAGTTACAATACCTCATCTCAGAAATATAGACTGTGAATATGGCAATAAAGATGAGGACAACAGTCCGAACAATTTAAATAGTTACAATACCTCATCTCAGAAATATAGACTGTGAATATGGCAATAAAGATGAGGACAACAGTCCGAACAATGTAAATAGTTACAATACCTCATCTCTGAAATATAGACTGTGAATATGGCAATAAAGATGAGGACAACAGTCCGAACAATGTAAGTAGTGTAAATAGTTACAATACCTCATCTCAGAAATATAGACTGTGAATATGGCAATAAAGATGAGGACAACTGTCCGAACAATGTAAATAGTTACAATACCTCATCTCAGAAATATAGACTGTGAATATGGCAATAAAGATGAGGACAACTGTCCGAACAATGTAAATAGTTACAATACCTCATCTCAGAAATATAGACTGTGAATATGGCAATAAAGATGAGGACAACAGTCCGAACAATGTAAATAGTTACAATACCTCATCTCAGAAATATAGACTGTGAATATGGCAATAAAGATGAGGACAACAGTCCGAACAATGTAAATAGTTACAATACCTCATCTCAGAAATATAGACTGTGAATATGGCAATACAGATGAGGACAACAGTCCGAACAATGTAAATAGTTACAATACCTCATCTCAGAAATATAGACTGTGAATATGGCAATAAAGATGAGGACAACAGTCCGAACAATGTAAGTAGTGTAAATAGTTACAAGACCTCATCTCAGAAATATAGACTGTGAATATGGCAATAAAGATGAGGACAACAGTCTGAACAATGTAAATAGTGTAAATAGTTACAATACCTCATCTCAGAAATATAGACTGTGAATATGGCAATAAAGATGAGGACAACAGTCCGAACAATGTAAATAGTTACAATACCTGATCTCAGAAATATAGACTGTGAATATGGCAATAAAGATGAGGACAACAGTCCGAACAATGTAAATAGTTACAATACCTCATCTCAGAAATATAGACTGTGACTATGGCAATAAAGATGAGGACAACAGTCTGAACAATGTAAATAGTTACAATACCTCATCTTAGAAATATAGACTGTGAATATGGCAATAAAGATGAGGACAACAGTCCGAACAATGTAAATAGTTACAATACCTCATCTCAGAAATATAGACTGTGAATATGGCAATAAAGATGAGGACAACAGTCCGAACAATGTAAATAGTTACAATACCTCATCTCAGAAATATAGACTGTGAATATGGCAATAAAGATGAGGACAACAGTCCGAACAATGTAAATAGTTACAATACCTCATCTCAGAAATATAGACTGTGAATATGGCAATAAAGATGAGGACAACTGTCCGAACAATGTAAATAGTTACAATACCTCATCTCAGAAATATAGACTGTGAATACTGCAATAAAGATGAGGACAACAGTCCGAACAATGTAAATAGTTACAATACCTCATCTCAGAAATATAGACTGTGAATATGGCAATAAAGATGAGGACAACAGTCCGAACAATGTAAATAGTTACAATACCTCATCTCAGAAATATAGACTGTGAATATGGCAATAAAGATGAGGACAACTGTCCGAACAATGTAAATAGTTACAATAGCTCATCTCCGAAATATAGACTGTGAATATGGCAATAAAGATGAGGACAACATTCCGAACAATGTAAGTAGTGTAAATAGTTACAATACCTCATCTCAGAAATATAGACTGTGAATATGGCAATAAAGATGAGGACAACTGTCCGAACAATGGAAGTAGTGTAAATAGTTACAATACCTCGTCTCAGAAATATAGACTGTGAATATGGCAATAAAGATGAGAACAACTGTCCGAACAATGTAAATAGTTACAATACCTCATCTCAGAAATATAGACTGTGAATATGGCAATAAAGATGAGGACAACAGTCCGAACAATGTAAATAGTTACAATACCTCATCTCAGAAATATAGACTGTGAATATGGCAATAAAGATGAGGACAACAGTCTGAACAATGTAAATAGTTACAATACCTCATCTTAGAAATATAGACTGTGAATATGGCAATAAAGATGAGGACAACAGTCTGAACAATGTAAATAGTGTAAATAGTTACAATACCTCATCTCAGAAATATAGACTGTGAATATGGCAATAAAGATGAGAACAACTGTCCGAACAATGTAAATAGTTACAATACCTCATCTCAGAAATATAGACTGTGAATATGGCAATAAAGATGAGGACAACAGTCCGAACAATGTAAATAGTTACAATACCTCATCTCCGAAATATAGACTGTGAATATGGCAATAAAGATGAGGACAACAGTCCTAAGAATGTAAATAGTTACAATACCTCATCTCAGAAATATAGACTGTGAATATGGCAATAAAGATGAGGACAACAGTCCGAACAATTTAAATAGTTACAATACCTCATCTCAGAAATATAGACTGTGAATATGGCAATAAAGATGAGGACAACAGTCCGAACAATGTAAATAGTTACAATACCTCATCTCTGAAATATAGACTGTGAATATGGCAATAAAGATGAGGACAACAGTCCGAACAATGTAAGTAGTGTAAATAGTTACAATACCTCATCTCAGAAATATAGACTGTGAATATGGCAATAAAGATGAGGACAACTGTCCGAACAATGTAAATAGTTACAATACCTCATCTCAGAAATATAGACTGTGAATATGGCAATAAAGATGAGGACAACTGTCCGAACAATGTAAATAGTTACAATACCTCATCTCAGAAATATAGACTGTGAATATGGCAATAAAGATGAGGACAACAGTCCGAACAATGTAAATAGTTACAATACCTCATCTCAGAAATATAGACTGTGAATATGGCAATAAAGATGAGGACAACAGTCCGAACAATGTAAATAGTTACAATACCTCATCTCAGAAATATAGACTGTGAATATGGCAATACAGATGAGGACAACAGTCCGAACAATGTAAATAGTTACAATACCTCATCTCAGAAATATAGACTGTGAATATGGCAATAAAGATGAGGACAACAGTCCGAACAATGTAAGTAGTGTAAATAGTTACAAGACCTCATCTCAGAAATATAGACTGTGAATATGGCAATAAAGATGAGGACAACAGTCTGAACAATGTAAATAGTGTAAATAGTTACAATACCTCATCTCAGAAATATAGACTGTGAATATGGCAATAAAGATGAGGACAACAGTCCGAACAATGTAAATAGTTACAATACCTGATCTCAGAAATATAGACTGTGAATATGGCAATAAAGATGAGGACAACAGTCCGAACAATGTAAATAGTTACAATACCTCATCTCAGAAATATAGACTGTGACTATGGCAATAAAGATGAGGACAACAGTCTGAACAATGTAAATAGTTACAATACCTCATCTTAGAAATATAGACTGTGAATATGGCAATAAAGATGAGGACAACAGTCCGAACAATGTAAATAGTTACAATACCTCATCTCAGAAATATAGACTGTGAATATGGCAATAAAGATGAGGACAACAGTCCGAACAATGTAAATAGTTACAATACCTCATCTCAGAAATATAGACTGTGAATATGGCAATAAAGATGAGGACAACAGTCCGAACAATGTAAATAGTTACAATACCTCATCTCAGAAATATAGACTGTGAATATGGCAATAAAGATGAGGACAACTGTCCGAACAATGTAAATAGTTACAATACCTCATCTCAGAAATATAGACTGTGAATAGTGCAATAAAGATGAGGACAACAGTCCGAACAATGTAAATAGTTACAATACCTCATCTCAGAAATATAGACTGTGAATATGGCAATAAAGATGAGGACAACAGTCCGAACAATGTAAATAGTTACAATACCTCATCTCAGAAATATAGACTGTGAATATGGCAATAAAGATGAGGACAACTGTCCGAACAATGTAAATAGTTACAATAGCTCATCTCCGAAATATAGACTGTGAATATGGCAATAAAGATGAGGACAACATTCCGAACAATGTAAGTAGTGTAAATAGTTACAATACCTCATCTCAGAAATATAGACTGTGAATATGGCAATAAAGATGAGGACAACTGTCCGAACAATGGAAGTAGTGTAAATAGTTACAATACCTCGTCTCAGAAATATAGACTGTGAATATGGCAATAAAGATGAGAACAACTGTCCGAACAATGTAAATAGTTACAATACCTCATCTCAGAAATATAGACTGTGAATATGGCAATAAAGATGAGGACAACAGTCCGAACAATGTAAATAGTTACAATACCTCATCTCAGAAATATAGACTGTGAATATGGCAATAAAGATGAGGACAACAGTCTGAACAATGTAAATAGTTACAATACCTCATCTTAGAAATATAGACTGTGAATATGGCAATAAAGATGAGGACAACAGTCTGAACAATGTAAATAGTGTAAATAGTTACAATACCTCATCTCAGAAATATAGACTGTGAATATGGCAATAAAGATGAGAACAACTGTCCGAACAATGTAAATAGTTACAATACCTCATCTCAGAAATATAGACTGTGAATATGGCAATAAAGATGAGGACAACAGTCCGAACAATGTAAATAGTTACAATACCTCATCTCCGAAATATAGACTGTGAATATGGCAATAAAGATGAGGACAACAGTCCTAAGAATGTAAATAGTTACAATACCTCATCTCAGAAATATAGACTGTGAATATGGCAATAAAGATGAGGACAACAGTCCTAAGAATGTAAATAGTTACAATACCTCATCTCAGAAATATAGACTGTGAATATGGCAATAAAGATGAGGACAACAGTCCGAACAATGTAAGTAGTGTAAATAGTTACAATACCTCATCTCAGAAATATAGACTGTGAATATGGCAATAAAGATGAGGACAACTGTCCGAACAATGTAAATAGTTACAATACCTCATCTCAGAAATATAGACTGTGAATATGGCAATAAAGATGAGGACAACTGTCCGAACAATGTAAATAGTTACAATACCTCATCTCAGAAATATAGACTGTGAATATGGCAATAAAGATGAGGACAACAGTCCGAACAATGTAAATAGTTACAATACCTCATCTCAGAAATATAGACTGTGAATATGGCAATAAAGATGAGGACAATAGTCCGAACAATGTAAATAGTTACAATACCTCATCTCAGAAATATAGACTGTGAATATGGCAATAAAGATGAGGACAACAGTCCGAACAATCTAAATAGTTACAATACCTCATCTCAGAAATATAGACTGTGAATATGGCAATAAAGATGAGGACAACAGTCCGAACAATGTAAATAGTTACAATACCTCATCTCAGAAATATAGACTGTGAATATGGCAATAAAGATGAGGACAACTGTCCGAACAATGTAAATAGTTACAATACCTCATCTCAGAAATATAGACTGTGAATTTGGCAGTAAAGATGAGGACAACAGTCCGAACAATGTAAATAGTTACAATACCTCATCTCAGAAATATAGACTGTGAATATGGCAATAAAGATGAGGACAACAGTCCGAACAATGTAAATAGTTACAATACCTCATCTCAGAAATATAGACTGTGAATATGGCAATAAAGATGAGGACAACAGTCCGAACAATTTAAATAGTTACAATACCTCATCTCAGAAATATAGACTGTGAATATGGCAATAAAGATGAGGACAACAGTCCGAACAATGTAAATAGTTACAATACCTCATCTCAGAAATATAGACTGTGAATATGGCAATAAAGATGAGGACAACAGTCCGAACAATGTAAATAGTTACAATACCTCATCTCAGAAATATAGACTGTGAATATGGCAATAAAGATGAGGACAACAGTCCGAACAATGTAAGTAGTGTAAATAGTTACAATACCTCATCTCAGAAATATAGACTGTGAATATGGCAATAAAGATGAGGACAACTCTCCGAACAATGTAAATAGTTACAATACCTCATCTCAGAAATATAGACTGTGAATATGGCAATAAAGATGAGGACAACTGTCCGAACAATGTAAATAGTTACAATACCTCATCTCAGAAATATAGACTTTGAATATGGCAGTAAAGATGAGGACAACAGTCCGAACAATGTAAATAGTTACAATACCTCATCTCAGAAATATAGACTGTGAATATGGCAATAAAGATGAGGACAATAGTCCGAACAATGTAAATAGTTACAATACCTCATCTCAGAAATATAGACTGTGAATATGGCAATAAAGATGAGGACAACAGTCCGAACAATCTAAATAGTTACAATACCTCATCTCAGAAATATAGACTGTGAATATGGCAATAAAGATGAGGACAACAGTCCGAACAATGTAAATAGTTACAATACCTCATCTCAGAAATATAGACTGTGAATATGGCAATAAAGATGAGGACAACAGTCCGAACAATGTAAATAGTTACAATACCTCATCTCAGAAATATAGACTGTGAATATGGCAATAAAGATGAGGACAACAGTCCGAACAATGTAAATAGTTACAATACCTCATCTCAGAAATATAGACTGTGAATATGGCAATAAAGATGAGGACAACAGTCCGAACAATGTAAGTAGTGTAAATAGTTATAATACCTCATCTCAGAAATATAGACTGTGAATATGGCAATAAAGATGAGGACAACAGTCCGAACAATGTAAATAGTTACAATACCTCATCTCAGAAATATAGACTGTGAATATGGCAATAAAGATGAGGACAATAGTCCGAACAATGTAAATTGTTACAATACCTCATCTCAGAAATATAGACTGTGAATATGGCAATAAAGATGAGGACAACAGTCCGAACAATCTAAATAGTTACAATACCTCATCTCAGAAATATAGACTGTGAATATGGCAATAAAGATGAGGACAACATTCCGAACAATGTAAGTAGTGTAAATAGTTACAATACCTCATCTCAGAAATATAGACTGTGAATATGGCAATAAAGATGAGGACAATAGTCCGAACAATGTAAATAGTTACAATACCTCATCTCAGAAATATAGACTGTGAATATGGCAATAAAGATGAGGACAACAGTCCGAACAATGTAAATAGTTACAATACCTCATCTCAGAAATATAGACTGTGAATATGGCAATAAAGATGAGGACAACAGTCCGAACAATGTAAGTAGTGTAAATAGTTACAATACCTCATCTCAGAAATATAGACTGTGAATATGGCAATAAAGATGAGGACAACTGTCCGAACAATGTAAATAGTTACAATACCTCATCTCAGAAATATAGACTGTGAATATGGTAATAAAGATGAGGACAACTGTCCGAACAATGTAAATAGTTACAATACCTCATCTTAGAAATATAGACTGTGAATATGGCAATAAAGATGAGGACAACAGTCCGAACAATGTAAATAGTTACAATACCTCATCTCAGAAATATAGACTGTGAATATGGCAATAAAGATGAGGACAATAGTCCGAACAATGTAAATAGTTACAATACCTCATCTCAGAAATATAGACTGTGAATATGGCAATAAAGATGAGGACAACAGTCCGAACAATCTAAATAGTTACAATACCTCATCTCAGAAATATAGACTGTGAATATGGCAATAAAGATGAGGACAACAGTCCGAACAATGTAAATAGTTACAATACCTCATCTCAGAAATATAGACTGTGAATATGGCAATAAAGATGAGGACAACAGTCCGAACAATGTAAATAGTTACAATACCTCATCTCAGAAATATAGACTGTGAATATGGCAATAAAGATGAGGATAACAGTCCGAACAATGTAAATAGTTACAATACCTCATCTCAGAAATATAGACTGTGAATATGGCAATAAAGATGAGGACAACAGTCCGAACAATGTAAGTAGTGTAAATAGTTACAATACCTCATCTCAGAAATATAGACTGTGAATATGGCAATAAAGATGAGGACAACTGTCCGAACAATGTAAATAGTTACAATACCTCATCTCAGAAATATAGACTGTAAATATGGCAATAAAGATGAGGACAACTGTCCGAACAATGTAAATAGTTACAATACCTCATCTCAGAAATATAGACTGTGAATATGGCAATAAAGATGAGGACAACAGTCCGAACAATGTAAATAGTTACAATACCTCATCTCAGATATATAGACTGTGAATATGGCAATAAAGATGAGGACAACAGTCCGAACAATGTAAATAGTTACAATACCTCATCTCAGAAATATAGACTGTGAATATGGCAATAAAGATGAGGACAACAGTCCGAACAATGTAAATAGTTACAATACCTCATCTCAGAAATATAGACTGTGAATATGGCAATAAAGATGAGGACCACAGTCCGAACAATGTAAATAGTGTAAATAGTTACAAGACCTCATCTCAGAAATATAGATTGTGAATATGGCAATAAAGATGAGGACAACAGTCCGAACAATGTAAGTAGTGTAAATAGTTACAATACCTCATCTCAGAAATATAGACTGTGAATATGGCAATAAAGATGAGGACAACTGTCCGAACAATGTAAGTAGTGTAAATAGTTACAATACCTCATCTCAGAAATATAGACTGTGAATATGGCAATAAAGATGAGGACAACTGTCCGAACAATGTAAGTAGTGTAAATAGTTACAATACCTCATCTCAGAAATATAGACTGTGAATATGGCCATAAAGATGAGGACAACAGTCCGAACAATGTAAGTAGTGTAAATAGTTACAATACCTCATCTCAGAAATATAGACTGTGAATATGGCAATAAAGATGAGGACAACTGTCCGAACAATGTAAGTAGTGTAAATAGTTACAATACCTCATCTCAGAAATATAGACTGTGAATATGGCAATAAAGATGAGGACAACAGTCCGAACAATGTAAGTAGTGTAAATAGTTACAATACCTCATCTCAGAAATATAGACTGTGAATATGGCAATAAAGATGAGGACAACAGTCCGAACAATGGAAGTAGTGTAAATAGTTACAATACCTCATCTCAGAAATATAGACTGTGAATATGGCAATAAAGATGAGGACAACTGTCCGAACAATGTAAGTAGTGTAAATAGTTACAATACCTCATCTCAGAAATATAGACTGTGAATATGGCCATAAAGATGAGGACAACAGTCCGAACAATGTAAGTAGTGTAAATAGTTACAATACCTCATCTCAGAAATATAGACTGTGAATATGGCAATAAAGATGAGGACAACTGTCCGAACAATGTAAGTAGTGTAAATAGTTACAATACCTCATCTCAGAAATATAGACTGTGAATATGGCGATAAAGATGAGGACAACAGTCCGAACAATGTAAGTAGTGTAAATAGTTACTCTCAGAAATATAGACAGATACAATAAAGATGTTTGTACAGCCTTTCAAAGCTACAGTGCTTATTAAGATAAATCTAAGATATCTTTCATTCTTTTGAATGTTCACTTTTAAATTTTGTTAACATGTGATTATATAAAGATATCTATAGTAATAAGATATTACAGATGAGCAAGCACTTAGGCAAATCACTTCTCCAGCGCTACCTTTTTCGGGCAGTCTTTCACTTTTTCAATACCATTGTTTCTTCAGGATGTAAGCAGTCCTGGCAATCCACAGATACTTTTTGTGGATTGCCATGACTTGTTTGGAAAGACTTTGAAGTGGTTTTCTACAGTTTTGAATTTAGAAGACTCTTTCTCAACTTGCTGTTGCAAAAGGCTAGAGAGCCTTGTCAGTGTAACTTGCTATTTAATCCTTAACTTGGGGAAGAAGAGAGGGATTTATGTCTTTCCCAAGGACATCAATACGTAAATGAATACAATAGACAAGGCTAGAATTTGAGCTCTGCTCGTCAATTCCATTTTCTTGAAAACTATTGGGCTACGAGGATATTCACAGTAAAAAGCTGTTACACCTATTGTTAACCTTGAGAGGGACCATAATAAAATTATTTATTTATTTTTTTTTATCAGTGTTGTAATCATTCTATTTTATATGAACTAATTTCCACATCTTTTTTTTTTAATTATTTTGGCCGCTATGTTCTTAGGTCTTCCCCTGGTGTCAGTTGCATTTTGGAATATTTGGCTCTCTAAAATACAAAAGGCTCCCAAATTCCAAGAGTTCACAGGTAGACAACAGATATGATGTGTACAAGAAGGGACTCAATTCCTATCCCAGATTAAATTTGACACAACAAAATACAATTGATATTGAAATAGACGAGACTTGAGCGAACGAAACATTTAGATTAACAAAAAAATAAAAAATTCAAAAAATATAATAAAAATAATGACAAGAAATTACTTGAATAAACTAGAATACAAGAAATTTTTAAGTTCAAGGGAAGTAATTCTAATCATAACCATTGCAAGGGAAGTAATTCTAATCATAACCATTGTAAGGGAAGTAATTCTAATCATAACCATTGCAAGGGAAGTAATTCCTACCCGAAATATTCAGGATAATTCTTTTATTTTTCACATTTTTTTTTCCATGAAAAATATTTTATTAATTAATTGTTATTTTAAAAAAAAAATCTACTCTGTTTGATATGTGAAAATTACCAAATTTCTACTTATGTCAAAGAAATTTAAATTTTTAATTCAGGTATGAAAGCCCTTACTTCATTAGTAGTAGTGGCACCTCATTATGCTGTCGACTACCAGATGATCGTGATGGAATGCCTTGAGAACCCAGATGCTGCAATTCAGAGAAAGGTTCATCTTTCTTTTATTTTTTCTTCCTAAAGAATTCTTTGAAAAAATATCTATAGGTTAATTAACAAAGTTAAAAAAAATGATGTGTCAAAAGGACTTTTTTTTTTCTCTTGACATCACAATTATCTTATACTCCCTCGGAAATTTTTATTGTTTTAAAATGCTATCTCTTGTTGAAGGTGTTCACAAGTATCTAGACTCCTAAGTCACTTTGCCTCCTTCATCGTTCAGACTTATAAAAAAAAACCTCATCTCTTGACACACGGCTATGATGCTCTTCAACTCATGAAAAGGGACTTCAATCTCTGGGGGACATGCCCAGCAGGTTATGATCAGGTAATTGACAAGCAAATATGCAGTACTGAATGAGATATTTACTTACGCTCATCTTAATTCATCAAGACAAAACATATACAGAACAATCTTGTTTCTCGAACGCCTCACATGTTGAATAAATCGGTTTTCAAACAGAAAATTTGAGATTAAAATGCCTTGGTTATCAAACAAAACTTTGGTCCTCAAACAACATTTCTGAACTGTGTTGTATACATTCATGTGTTGTGCTCTCCTTTCCCAATTTTATTCTACTGCGACTTTCTTTCTCGACATTGATTCCTATTGGAAAAAATAGTTTGGGTTTACAAACATTTTGGGCTAAGAACAGCCTTCAGGAACAAATTAAATTTGTGAACCGAGGTTCCACTGTATATGTTAACACCTCTAATCATTTATGGTCAGAAACCATGATAGTCATGACTGGTGTATTATTATTACCACTATTATTATAATTATTATTATTATTATTATTATTTTGCTTGTCCCTCCCTCCCTTTGCGCATACATTACACCCTGCCAGGACCTCATAAATAATGGACTATTCTGTTTTATCGTGTGGAAATACGGAAAAGATATATCAGAGACGTTACTTGGTTTCAATAAGAAAATGAATGAATGAAAGAAGGGATTTGTTTAATGTCTGTTTCAGTGAAATGGAAAAACTTGTCAATTTAAAATATCTATATTTGTACCCACTTACTTCTTTAATTAATGACCAGTATTCATATTTATGATTTTTATTGCAAACGATGCAATAGGGGAATATCTACGGATTTTTTTATTGTCATAAAACTCGCCATAAACTTATTCAATCATTAAATGAAGTTTTAAGATTCATCTGAAAATTCAAATAGGAAAACTGTAATTTTCACAGCTATTTCTAAAATAATAATAATATTTATTATTTCTAATTATTAAAATTGGTTTCTGTTAATGCTGTTTTTGTGTTACTACATTATGATGTGAGAAACCTTATCGCTTTTCATGTGTGCCAAATAGTAGTGCAATCACAATGCTATTTTTTATGTGGTTAAGTTGAAAGTCTGGAGGTTTTATGGAGTCAGGGAATCACCATGATATGTTTTCTGCTGATGTTGACATTTTATTTGTCAAAATATCTCCAGAGGAATATACATGAGAGTATTGAGATAGCCAAGAAAAAGGCCATGAGTGAAAATCATTGGGGATTGTAGATTTAACCATAATAAAGTATTATGAGTGAATGAGTAATTTGGAAAATCACTCTTTCCTATCTGGGCAATCTTTTTTTTTTAATACTCTGAACGCAATGTCCCTTCATGACGTATGCAGTTACAGCTTTCCATTTATTTATTATCTGTGAATTACCAAGACTTTTTGAGAAATATAATGGCTTAGTTTCCTATTGTTTTCTATACAGTTTTGAATTCAGAATATTTCTTCTCGTATAATAGTGGTTGCCATCCAAAGCTAGAGATCCCAGTCTACACTACTACTTACCCCATTGTTCGGAAGAGAGGAGATAGATTCATGATTTACCCAAATATGAAAGTGAATACCGCAGACTAAACCAGAATTAGAACTCTGCTCGCCAGATCCATTTTCCCTGACGATAACCATTACAACAAATCTTCTATATTACTCAGTTACCAGTTGTTGTAAATTCTCAAGAACAAAAAAAAAAAATATATAAATTTGCTTTTTTCATATGTTTCATCATCATCATCATCATCATCATCCTTTGCCCTCCCTACGATTGGTCGGAACTCCATTGACAATCCCTTTCCACACTGCTCATTCCTGTATTGCTGTCCCCAGATCCCCAATGTCCAACCCCTGTCTACGTTGTCTGGGAAAGTCAATTTTCATGAGAAGACGCTTCCAGAAGAATGCCATAGAAGGGAGGATGAGACGATTTCTCTGTTCGCTCATCGGTGGCAGTAGCCAGCAAAACTGTAATTGTTTTTTGTTTGAGCTTAAGTTTAATATGTTTCGGTTTTATCACAATTCCAATCTTCACTTTTTAAAACAATAAACATTGCCGAGGAGTGAAGGTAATTAAAATAATAGCGGCGTCAAGGGAAAAACTGTCCTTTTGACACTCAGTTTTCGTTGCAGGAACGAAGGTTCAGTTTTTTTTTATTTCTTCATATTATTGTGCTCATCTTTTTTCAGACGTTGGAGCTGATGTACCAGATGGCGAACCCAGTAAATATTGATGTGATTTCCCGCAATCTACTGAAGTATATCTCCAAGACAAGCCATGATCCATTCTGGCAGGCCGACATTGTTGCCAAGCTATTTAGCCTTGTTGAGAAATATCCTTTGATTCTTTGCTCAGTTTTTTTTTTTGTTTTTTTTTTTTGCAAAAGATGGCAGAAAAATTATTTCTTTACACACACACACACACATTTTTTTTTTTTTTTTTTAAGCTTTTCACCCCAAGCAAGGCTGGAAGCCACTAGCATGCAAGGGGTTACAGAAGATTTGGAGCGAGAGCAGATAGGAGTGCTCGAGGAAAGGATGTGGAGAAGGATAGTGGATAAATCAAGGCAAGGGGTTACAGAAGATTTGGAGTGAAAGAGGAAAGGATGTGGAGAAGGATAGTGGATAGATCAAGGCAACTGGAGATGTCGATTGACGTTACATTTGAATAGTTGGAGATTATAGTTGTCAGGGAAACAAGAATAAGGAAGGGAGTTCCACAGGCGAGAGTTGCGAGATATGAAGCTATTGGAGTAGAAGATATATATATATATATAAGGTTAATGGTCAGAGTTGAAACCAACCAGGAAACGGTAATATTAAAAAGTGATCAGTACACGTTTGAAAAAATAAAATAAAATAAAAATAACATGCAAAGCCTTTAACTTTAAAAATTAGAAAGTCAGTTGGATCTGCAACATTACAGTCTCATCAGGCAATTTCTTTATCAACTTGATAAAAAATAGCCTGATGTGATCCTGATTTTGAAAGTTATATATATATATATATATATATATAGGTAATAATCCAAGTGAATCCTAATAATATGAAATATTAAGACTGATCCACAAAAAGAGCTGAATGTATTATAACAGAGCATATAAAATACATACACTGGCCAAAATAAGTATAAGACTGATGTTTAAACTGTTTCTAATAAAACAATATAAATTAGTTTTATTGTGTATGCTTTTTGCAGAAGTTATTTCTCCTTCGAATCATGTAAAAATTGTATATTTTTCTACAACTTGAAAAATTTTAATGCTACATTAATTTAAATTATCCAAATTTGCCGGCAAAATAAGTTTAAGACCACATGGGTATTATTATATTTAAAGCAAAAAGTTATAGTAAAAATGAGCAAAAAAAAAAAAGCAAAATATTTATCATTATTTAGTGCTGTAACCTTTATTATTAATTACAGCTTCACATCGCTTAGGTATCAAGCTTGATAAGTGAGCACAAAAATCATTTGGAATGCTCTGCCATATTTGCTTAATATAATCATATAATTGGGCTAAAAGTATTGTTTTTTTTTATTTTTTATTTTTTTTATCAGTGATGATATTATACCAAGTCTTCAATTTTGTAATTATAGAAAAATCTCCCCCCGCTGCCCAAGAGATTTTCACCCATTTCTAAAAATGCATGGTCGTCAGTAAAAGGATGAGCCCAAAATGCGATTTTGCAGGTTAGGGGCACTAAAATCAAGCATTTGACAGAGGACGGCAAGTGAAACACTGAAATCTGAAGACGGATTGGGATGGCCAAGGATGCATTCCAAAAGCTGGGCAGAGTACTGCGAGACAGGAGGGTTACTTTGGTAACAAAGAAAAGAGTACTGAGCTGCTATGTGACATCTGTCCTCCTATACGGCAATGAATGTTGGACGTTCTCCTGAAAAACGAAGAAGAGACTCGAGGCAGCGGAGATGTGGTTCTACAGAAGGATGCTGAGGATATCATGGAGTGAGCATGTGAGCAACGATGAGGTCTTGGAGAGGATGCAAACAAGGAGGAAACTTATACTTAACATAAGGAAGAGGCAGATGAAATTTCTGGCACACGTAATGAGAAAGGAGAGCCTGGAGAATCTGATACTCACAGGTTGAATAGAGGGAAAAAGAGACAAGGGAAAGCATTGCATGACATACTTGGCCGGCTTAAGCAAGTGGATGACAGAACATGGTCTAGGGGTGCTGGCAGAGGCACAAAACTTATTGAGAGCTACAAGGGATAGGGGGAAGTGGAGAGCCATGATCGCCTACGTCCTGGAAGGACACGGCACATAAAGAGAAAAAAGAATATGGTCTTCTGTAGTGAAAATAGTTAAGGAACTTATTGTGAAAAATTAACTTGAATCCTTTTATTAGTGGAGCCCACCTTCTGATTAGCCATAGATCATGTGACCCACAGCTCAAAAAAGGTTGCCCAAGCCTGTTTTAAGGTAACAAAGAAGATGTGAATCTAAAATAATCTTGAAGATGAAGATGCTCCTAAAGAAAAATGTGAAACTTTGCTAACTTCTTTAACAATATTATCCTTAATTCTTTTCTACATTGTCAAGCGGTGAAAAGTGGTATGTTGAGACGATTAACCAGTTGTTGGAAGTCACCAATGGAAATGTTCCTGATGAAATTGTTTACCGACTCCTTAATGTGATTGACAATGGTAATGAGTTGTCATTTTATTAATTGCTGGAATAAATATGTCTTTTACAATTTTATATAATTATAAATATAATATCTCTCTTGTGTCAGTAATGTCTGTAATAATTCCTGACCACTGACAATCCCTTTCTTCCTGATTGCCAATGCTTCTTTATAATAAAATCATTTGCAATGCATTTCCATTATACATATAATAGTCCCGCTCTGTCTGTAATGCTTACATTAGTTCCTGACCACTGACAATCCCTTTCTTCCTGATTGCCAATGCTTCTTTATAATAAAATCATTTGCAATGCATTTCCATTATACATATAATAGTCCCGCTCTGTCTGTAATGCTTACATTAGTTCCTGACCACTGACAATCCCTTTCCTCCTGATTGCCAATGCTTCTTTATAATAAAATCATTTGCAATGCATTTCCATTATACATATAATAGTCCTTACATTAATTCCTGACCAATGACAATTCTTTTCTTCCTGTCAGTGCATTCCTATAGTAAAATCATTAGCAATCAATTTACATTGTATGATAGTCCTATTCTGTTAATAATACCTGCATACATTCCTGACCACTGACAATCCCTTTCTTCTTAGTTTTCAATGTATTTTTTTTAATAAAATCGTTATCAGTGCATTTCCATTATACATATAATTAGTCTATTCTGTCTGTAATGCTTACATTAATTCCTGACCAATGGTAATCCCTTTCTTTCTGATTTTCCAAGTACAGCATACAGAACTGGTATTAAAATGTGGTAAAATAAACGATAGGTAAAACATTTCACTTTTTGGTTTGTGATCATTTCTTTAATCCTTGCTGCCAGAAATATTCAATTCATTCATGCAGAAAAAATGACAAAAGCAAAGGTTGAACATCAGAAAAGTAAAAGGACAGTAATTACAGCACAAATCTTAATTAGGTATACCAAGTGCAATTGCCATTGGTACTAAAATACAATTAGTATCATGATTAATCATGAAAGTGAATGTTTTCGGTGTATTTGGTTAATAAATCCTGCCTATTTTATCACAAGTCAATAATGGGAGAATTAGTCATTTTCAAATGGGAAACATTCAGCATTTATAGATTAGTGGCAACATAGAAATCAACACAGCTTGATAAATAATTGCATCAAACTGGGTATGAAGATAAAATACATTCAGGAGAAAGGCCTCCTCCCATTGGGAGGTTTTGAGGAGAGTGGAACCACCTCTTAATTGCTGTTGTTCCCAGGTCCAACCTGACCTGGGATGGTAGCACCTGTTAGGGTCCCAGCTATGGGCAAATAGTTAAACCCCAAACTGGTGTCTTATCAAGTGATGGTGTTGAATGGTCTACATTCAACACCATCACTTGATAAGACACAAGAAGTGTTAAAACAAAATGCCTATTTTTGTCGTGATTTTATAACATTTTTATGTTCTAATTTTCAAATAAATTATATATATATATATATATATATATATATATATATATATATATATATATATATATATATATATATACATATATATATATATATATATATATATGTAATACAATTGGCAAAATGCATGTAAATTATGAGAATTTTATGTATTTTTTTTCAAGCCTGCAGAACTTCTATCAAAAGGCACTCAGTGGATAACTCGAGCCACAATCTCTATCTATAAAAGGCAGGATGTGTGTGTGTGTGTGTGTAATGAATGCACGGCCGCAATTTTCGACGGATTTGCACCAAAATTTACATGCAAATGCTCCAAGTTAGCGACATGGCCAAGACCGGCTTTGCATTTCCCAACTCCCATCGATAGTGGAAATAATAGATTTTTTCATGCTTCTACGGCAGTTTTCATGTAGTTTGCGGCCATTTTCTACTGGCCAGAATGAGAGCCTATAGCTGGCTGCCATGAATAGGCAGGAAGATTCCATTGGCCAGTGTGAGAGCCAACAGCTGACTGGCACGAATATTAACTAGCATGCAAAAAAAATCACAACTGCATTCATCACAAGTGGGAAAAATTTAAATCTGCATGGCACTTTACTCCAATTGGCTCATTAGCTTGCTTAAACTCAACGTTGATTCTGATTCCGCAGAACTGGATTGGGTGTGAAAAAATATTTGTTGTTAACATTCTTTTTTCATTCGGTTTTTCCAGTTACGAGTTCTTTTTTAAAGCTGATCGTTTTATGTTCATTTTGATTAGTTCTTTTTTCGTAACAGATTTAATGTTTAGTATAGAGCTTAGAAAAAATTTGCAGTGTGAGATAGGCAAGAAGTAAGGCATGTAGCAACATCAGCACGGCAAAGGGCACTCCTTTAAAGGCAAGGAAGGGCAAAAATATTTTAAGTCAGGTGAAAGCGATTGCTGTATGAGTCGTACGATTTTTGAATCAAGCCCAGGCAACGCCGGGCCATGCTGCTAGTATTCAATAAATTCAGAAATGTTCAAGTAATTTATCTAGTTAGCCAACTCACATCAAAGCACTCTTCAGGGTTCAGTATTTGATAAATCTGTTGAACTTCTCCGATCTCATAGTCTTTTCTGAATGAACTGGTCAATGTCTTTTCTTTGTACACTTTCATATTTAAAGAATTTGATTCCAGCTTCCAAAGATGATAAAGAATTTGCCCAGTTTGTGTGCACCAGTTATACCGCCTATCTCAAGAAAGAGGTGCTTCCAGATACTTTAATTCAAGTGGCAGTTTGGGTGAGTTGTTTTCTCTTGAAATTTTCTGTTTGAGGCCCTTCAGTTGTTTCATCCTGAAATCTATTTCTTCCTTGTCAGTTTCTAATTATCAATTAACTTCTTGACCAAAAGAAATTCTAATAATCTCACTCCAAATAATGACCCATAATTACTCAACAAAAGCAGAGCTAGCAACTCATGACTGATAGAAAAATGAAAGGAAGAGCTTGAGGCCGGGGGATTGTTGTGTGTGAATTGAGAAGTGATAGGTGTGTTGCTAGATGTGTCAACGTCACTGGGTTACACAAGATCTATCTGTTCTAGAGTTGGTTGGTTGGTTTGGCAATTTATGTTTCAGTATCGATTTCCCTTTTTTTTCCGTCATGTTTCCATGTTTTTTGATTCAGTTTTTCATTTTTTAATCTAGTATTTTTGCTTTCTAAGGAAGCCATTCATTTTCTTGTGCAATGATAGCATTTCCAGTCGATATCTGATTTCGTTTGAAATTGATAAATTTGCAACTTAGTCCATTCAATTTGCAATATCTCATGTATTTCTGGTCCAATCTTAAAAATCTTCATATGGCTGGAAAGAAAATAAAATAATCTTTCTAAATATGTAATTTGTATGTGCTTTTATTCATTGAATTATTTTTTTTATACAGAAAACAGTATTTTGCTCCAACCAGTCAAAAATGTGAAATATGATTTTTTTTTATACTAAATTTTACACGTTACTTTGTTTCGCAAAACCAAAGTGACCAATCTTTATCAATATTCTTGAAATTGTACACTCAATTAGAAGACACCTTGAACTACAACCAGGAAGATCTTCATTTATTCTCTGACCCAAGATAGCAAATTCCTTCAAACATTATAAAGCAAGCAAAAAAAAAAATAAATGAAAATAGTAACTGATAGTAATAAATGTGTGATAAAAGAACTTTGTAATTATTGAAACTATTGTTTGACGCTGACTAGTGGCTAAAAAAGAATAATTTTTACTTTAGGTTTAAAAAAATGACTTGCAGTTTTGAAAATGTGCACATTTTAAAACTTAGAATAAAACTTACTTTATTATTTTAATATCTAATTTTAGGTGTATTCGCTAGATAGAAACATAATTTTAATTGTAGAAACAAATAATTTTGCATGAGAGACTCGTATATCTAGAAAATAGAAATAAACACATTTTAAAAGTGAAATTAAGAACTATTTGATTTATTCATAATATCTAAATTAGATACATTACCTAGATAAAAAAACTAGTTTATTTATAAAAAAAAATCTTCAATCATTTTTTTTCTTGTTTAAAAGAACTTTATTTCATGATTGGCATACTAGCTTACTAGAAAACCTTTACAAAAAATGTGACTTCATAAAATTTAACATTAAGAAGAAACTGGCAACTATGTTTTTATTTTTACTTGCTATTTTGTTGTTAACTTAATTTTACCATAAAAAGTTTTTTTTTGAAAACTGAAACAAATAGATTTCAGACATCATGTCGTATTTCCGTTTTTTTCTTCTTCATTTCTTTTGTCAGTCGGTTTTTCGTTTAAACCGACCATCTCTAATTTGTTCCTTACATTATTCTCTGACCTGAAGTGTTGATCATATTTCTTTCCTGCAGGTTCTTGGTGAAAATCCTGCCGAAGTGATTCAGACTGTTCCCGCCAGTGACCTCCTTGACCTATTCTTTAAGCATGCCTTTGCCAAGGGCACATCTGACAATACTCACAGTTGGATATGGATGGCCATTACCAAGCTGCTCCATTCGTTGGCTCTCAGTCCAGAGTTAGTCCATTGCTTTCTTACGTCTTTGCCCCTAATGTCTATGTCATCAGAGACACAACAGGTAAGTTCTTTTCTGGGATCCTTAGCAATGATTAAGCAGCCTGATCTAAGTAATTTTATTAAAATAATAGATTCAGTTATTACTGTATAGAGAATATGCTTCAGTTAATAAAGAAACTCAACAGTAAAATATTGAAGGTTGTTAATAACCCCAACTTCCACCTCTTGTAACTGTAAGTATGAAGAAAACTGTCCATTGATAGGTAATTATTTAATTAACAGTGTTGTATACCAAGCTACAGTAAAAGTAAAGAAATGAACCTGATCTTGTGTAGATTGGAGCCACAGAAAGAGCCTCCTTCAAGAGATGACAATATGAAAACAGTACAATATTGTCAAAGTAGGCCACAAGGATAGAAATGAATGGATAGCTGAGGTTGGTGGATTTTATGATGTATTAACCTTTGTTGGGTTATTTAATGTCAAGTAAATTAGAAATGTTGGGGAGAATGAAAGCATTGGCTTTTAGGGAAGGGTTAAAGTGATATATTTTTTGCTTGAAGGGGAAACTAAGTGTAATTGGATTTCCAGACCAGCGACTGGCTATTAACTAAAAGCAATTAAAGTTGGTTCCCAAATGCAAATATGAAAACAAATTCGTATTTCACTTGGCCAGACAATCAAACAATAAGTCTACAAAGAGATCCTGTTGCGTTTGCTTTGCTTAGTATATGAGAAGACCTGTGGCAGGAAAAATCTTAGCTGCTTCACCACAATAATGCACCTGCTCACAATGCCCTGAACATCTGTCAGTTCCTGGCTGAGAAGAACATTGTTGTACACAAGCAACCTCCCTATTCACCTGATCTTTCTTTGCGTGACTTTTTTCTTTTCTCCAAGCTCAAGGGAATTATCAAAGGGACCTATTTTGAAAGCATGGACGCCATGAAGAGGTCCGTAACGACAGAGCTGAGGGGCATTTAAGAAGAATCCTAGCGGTGCATAGAAGCATAGTAGAGAAGGATGGGAAAGTGTATTATACTTGAGGGGGTTACTTTGAAGGGGAAACTATGTGGTTTGTTATTCGGAATTGAAATTCTTTGTGATACCAGTCCTGTTACTTTTCGGGCATAACCAGCTTAAAATAAATAACAGCTATAATTGGCTACTGGAAGTATCTTAAAAATAGCTTACTATGTGTATAAATAAGTTATATAATCCAGACAAAGTTTAATAAATTTGACAGTTTGGGAAACTTTTTTGATTTGATTATGTAGTTCCCCATCAATAGATAGGTTTTCTCAGATCAGAACGAAAGAAATGTGTGTGTGTCTGTTTTCTGTGTATTAAATTGTTTGATGCTTCTATGAAAAAAAAAATGATTATTTTTCAGCAAGATTATTTTTCAGCTGTAGAAACATCCCTGGATATTTTCCAGACACCTCATATGTTGATTGTAGATAACCCCACCTCTTGCAACTGGCACTTGTATGGATACAGAAGGCACTTACCTCCATTTTTTAGAGATTAATCACGCGGGTCACATAATGCCTGCTTAGTGACTTCACTCCATACAGTGACCATAGTGGCAGTCAAATACAGTTGTTTTACAGTAGCAACTATGTGAGATTGCTTTCTTTTAGCCTGTGTAAGGCTAAATCTGTCTGCCTCAGTAGCTTACAAGTCCATGGTACTGTTTCCCTTTGGAAATATATCTTTCCCAGATATAGAATGAAACTCCAGCTTACAGTTCTCAATTTGGGGAAACCCACGACTAGCTGTTTTTCATTCATGGAATATGTTCTCGCCTGGGACATAAATGAATTGGGCCCATTTGAATCTGGGGTTCTGTACAAGAGTATCTTTATATTATATGTAAGGCCCTTACATTCTGTTCGATAGATATATGTAATATATTATTCTTGTGAGACATGTGTATATAGTTTTGTGTCTGTCTTATTGGTATAAAAGTCTCTATGAGAACAAAGCATGTTTGTCATTTGTTTTTCTTTCAGCCATTTCATTCCATCTGTGAATTACAGTGTTATATCACAGATATAATAATGCCCATAATGGAAGAAATGTGATTCCTTTCTACCATAGCCTCTCTCCAGTTAGAGAATAATAAAGAAAGCTGTTTTTGAAGCATTCCTACTTTTATTCTCAATGTCTTTATTTTTCATTTTTATTTCTTAGAGATTTCAAGAACTGATGAATCTTGTGAAGCTTTGTCAGTCTCGATTCAAAGACAGCACTTCGGAATTTGACATGTGTGAGATGTATCAGCAAATGCAAAGAGACAGTGAGGTATCAATTTCTTTTTGGAAACGATCTTGAAACGAAACTAAAAAAGAACAGTATTTATTCAAATTTCATAAAAAGTAGTAGGCTTTAATTCAATTAATTAAAAATGTAAATGTTTGTAACACTTGGCTTATTTATTGGACTTAATTTGGCTATTATAAAGTCAGCGTTTGAAGTCAAATTTTCTAATTGACTTCTGCCAGTCAACATGTTAAAATAAAATATAATTAATTAAAAATGAAAGAATAGTAATCTTTGAATACTACTGAAGGACCATTCACTAAGTCATCCCTTGCAAGCAGAACTGTAAGGTTTTTCAATGTACATTTTGCAATGAATATTAAGTGAAATTCTTTTTTAACTGTCCTCATCTTTGTTGTTTTTCTTTTTTTAATACTTCAGCTGTGGTGTAATCTTATCCGGTGTCAGCATTGTTGTTAGCTGTAATACATTATATTGTAGAAAGTCTGTGTAAGTTTTATCTGAAATGTTTTCTCAGAAAATCCAATAAAAAAGCCAAGTGTTAAAATCGGTATTGGAGCCAATGACACATAAAACACCTACACGCACAAGATTTATCCTGAAAAATAATTTGTGATCATCCAGAAAAAAATAGATACATGTTGCTATCATTTTAAGCATTTAATAGCACTGTCTTCTAAAATCTTACTAAATGGTTGTTTTTTTTATTTCCAATTCATCCTGCTTCCTGAAGAACATAGAATGACAGTTCAAGAGTGATAAAGAGCAAAGGAAATAAGATTTTTTTTTTTTGTCATATCCCAGTGTCTTTTCATATTTTTCTATGCATTTTTGCAGCTGGACTTTACTCTGTCATTTGTGGACGATTTTGTCAGTGAATCATTGGAAAATGGGGCCCAACCTTACAAGTGTCGTCAGCAAAGAATACAGGTTCCATTAGACAGTGAGTAGTATTTTGTTTTTTTCTCTTGCTGATTAACATTTCTTTTTCATCTTTCTTACTTTTCTAGTTTCTTTATTGACTAATATAGTACTCCCCCACCGCACTACACACAGTATAGCCACGAACTGCCAATCTGTTCATTTAACAACAGAATATTAAAAAGCAAGAGAGGAAGAAGAGTGGAAAAAATTGTGTAGAAAGAAAAGTAGAGGGTAAGTAAGAAAGCTAGAGTAAAATGAAAAGAAAAATGCTTGGAAGTAAAGGAATGGGGACAAAAGAAAGAAGAAACAGGCTTGCTATCTTGAATTATGTTACTCCTTTACCCCTTTTAATGTTTTAAAGTGGGTGAAGCTTTATTTCAAATTTTTCTTCTGGAGCATGATATACATCTTACATAGTAAGTTAGGTAGATATTATGATATTAATAAGTAGATATTTATTTACTAAAGCCAATTCAGAACTTGTTAACATATATTTCAAAATACAACAATTAAGTGTAAATTATGCATTTCATCCAAATTATTTTGAACTAACATGATACCCATCAAAACTGGGTTTGTTTACAGATGGATTGGCTCTTCTACCTCAGATCAGAGTATCTGTACACTTTGCCAAGGATCAGTGTTGTATCTGTGTGCTCTGTGAAAAGCATTACACTGAAACACAATATAGACATCAACTGCTGATCTGTTCATTTCCGTTTGACAATGAATTTGGAAAAGGAAAGGAAGAAACGGAGGGGGTGGAGATAGAAGGTGTGAAGGAAGAAAAGTAGAGGGTAAGAAAGCGAGAAAAAAAATGAAAAGGTAAGTACATAAAAGGGAAATGACAGACATAAATAAGCTTATTGTCTTCAAATTTATGACTCCATAATCCCTTTGATGGTTTAAAATGGATGAATTTTGTTTTTTCTTTTGGAGCAGGAGGCACGCTTTATATAGGTACATAGATAACAAAACTCAATTACTCTACTTAAAAATTCCACTATTTATAGAACCGGGATATCTACTAAATGTGTTTATAATAATAATAAAAAAAATGTTGGATTAAAAATCTATTAATTACTTTAAAATGACGTCTACATTTTGGGTACAAAAATAAAAATAGCAGATGTAAACTTCAAAATGTCCCAATGAAAGAGGTACATTATTAAGTCGAATACTTGAAACTTGCTTTGCTACAGTAGCTTCTTGTAGCATAATAGTAAAGCAGGTTTGGCTTGAAAGCAGTTTCCAAGATTAAAAAAGGAATATAGATTATATATATATATATATATATATATATATATATATATATATATATATATATATATATATGAATAAAGACAAAAGGAAAACTTTTCTTTATCAATATGCTTTATCCCTTAAGGGACATTTTTACAGATATATTTTACTTATATCTGAATGTTCACACACATAAACGCATAGACATATTTGAAATATATAATGCATAAATTTACCCCAAACTGAAATAATATATATATTAATTACCTTATGAAAAAAAATATATATTAATTACCTTATGAAATATATATATATTAATTACCTTATGAAATATATACATTAATTACCTTATGAAATATATATATTAATTACCTTATGAAATATATATATTAATTACCTTATGAAATATATATATATTAATTAACTTATGAAATATACATATTAATTACCTTATGAAATATATATATTAATTAACTTATGAAATAATATATATATTAATTAAAAAAAATAAAAAATAAAAATAAAAATGTAACCTGGTAATATATATACTTATACTCGATATGAAAAAATAATTTTACATACTGTAATTCTAATACATTTACTTGGTTTTAAAAAGAAATATAGTTGATTAAAAATTAAATTTTTTTAGAATTGTAGTTAAATAAAAGATATTCTAGCTTAAACAGCCCCCAAAAATCTTTAAGTATACAAATAGAAAAAAATACCGTAAGAATTTTTGCCATTAAAAATAAAATTTAAAAAAAAATCCAGATGACATGCATTTAGAATTTGTTGAAAAATACATGCCTATCCATCCCTAAACATAACCCCGCTTTCGAATGTAACTATTAACTGATACAACAAAAATTGAAATTGAAATAGCTACCACCCCTTGTCTAGATGAATGGATTTCTTGGTAACATTGGAAACACTTATTTATGAATCTTTGCCATGCCTTTAAAACTGTAAATTTAAAAAAATAAGTTACTCCAAAATTTGCTTGACGAGGAAATGGAACTAATGTCTTTAATTTAATAACAAAATTAAATTTGAAGCTTTTAGCTTCCATTTTTGAAACATGGTTATTACTGTGTAGCGAAAGAACCATATTTTAAATCAGTTAATTTATAATATATATATATATATATATATATATATATATATATATATATATATATATATATAAACAATTACTTGATACTACAAAATTTTAACAAAGATTTAAATAATACTAATGAAAACATCTTAATACTTAAAAAAAAGCATCTTAGGAACCTTTCGACCAAACCTTCTTCAGAGATATATTGTTGAGGAAAATTTTTTTTATTAATACTGACAAGAACACTGAAAATAATTAGGGTAGGAGAACACAACTGGTACATAATTAAAAGACAAAAGTCATCTTATTCTAACAATTGAAAAACCAGTTTAATTTGTTTAAATAAAAATTAATAAAATTGATTACTGAAGAAGCATAAATCAAAAAAACAGATAAAAAAAAGATTAATTACAGAGACGGATTGATGTTAACTTTTCACAACGTTCTACATGTGCACATATACACACGTATGCGCGGGCATGCACACGCGCAGATACATGGAAAGAAGAAGAAAGAAACAATTTTGCATGCACTAATAAAAAATGAATAAATTAATTTTTAACTTAATATAAAAGTCATGAAAAAAAGAAAATAAGCAGCCAATTGCCGTTATCTCCTGAAGAGGGAACATCTGGAAGGTTCATCTATGAAAATTTGGAGTCAAGATACTAAATCTAACAGCAATCAACTAAGTGACAAATTTTATCTTTGTATTTATCATATATATATATATATATATATATATATATATATATATATATATATATATATATATATATATAGAGAGAGAGAGAGAGAGAGATATGAGAGAGAGAGAGATTGAGATGTGGACTCTTAAGGCAATCTGGTGGGGAAAAATCCAATGAGAGCTGAACTTATTAGTATAAGGAGCCAATATATAGTAAGGTAAATGTGTGTGTATGTGTGTGTATATATATGTGTATGTGTGTATATATATTTGTGTGTGTGTATATATATATGTGTGTATATATATATATGTGTGTGTGTGTGTATATATGTGTGTGTGTGTATATATTTATATGTGTTTGTGTGTATATGTGTGTGTATATGTGTGTGTGTGTTTATATATGTTTGTGTGTGTATATATATGTGTGAGTGTGTATATATATATATACATACATACATACATACATACATAGGGGAAATTGCATGACAAAGTGGAAAACATTTACTTGTGATGCAATTTGCTCTTCAGGACTTCATTTGACTGAATTTGTTATGTTGGTAGGACTACACATGCACATGACAGGTCGGGGTGCTGGAAATTTTAGAACTTTTTGTTTTATTATTTTTTTTTATCACCGGAATTCATTTAGAGTCTTTTTCTTTTTCTTTCCATCATTTTTGTAAGTAGGTATTCCAAACTGTGATATTAGAAGATCTGCGAGGAATGGAGATATGTTGCAAGAGCCAGGGCACAGATTTAATGTAGATGACCTTGTGATTAAGGCACTCTCTAGACATTGATGTTGTAGTGAATTATTTTCTCCTTCGATCAAAGTAGCATTTTTTATGTTAAAGTTGTGGTCACTCTTGTTACGGTAAGCAACCAACACATTTGACGTATTATTTTGTAAAATGTCTCTTTTATGTTCATATAATATTTTGTTTAGATTTCTTGAGGTCTCTCCTCTGTATTATTTGTGACAATTATTACAGGTGATGGAGTAAACTCCTCCTTCAGGTTTTAGCTTATTTTTTTGTTTACTAACAACTTTTATGTTGAGATTCTTTTTGATTGTAGACATGATATAGTTAGAAGGCAGGATAATATATTTTTTGGATTCATTAGGTTACTCAGGAGAGGCCAGTTTTTTGTTTTGGAATATTTTATGAGCCTTTTGTTTTGCATTGAATATAAAATAATTAGGGTACTAGAGAAGTTTGAAAGTGTTTTCAATGTATTTCTGCTCTTCTAATCCGAGCTGCATATTCTTAGAGCTCTTAGGTAGAATCCCATGATTATGCCAGATTTTATTTTGTTATTATGATGGGAATAGAAATTTTTTAGGTTGTTTTTGTTGGTTGATTTCTGGTAGACAGCAGAAAAGTAAAAGTTGTTACTACTACATCCAAAACAATAAAAGACTTAGTCAATATAAAACAAAACAATAAGCTAAAACCTGTAGGAGGAGTTTACTCCATCACCTGTAATAATTGTCACAAAAAATACATAGGAGAGACCTCAAGTAATCTAAATAAAAGATTATATGAATACAAAAGGGACATATATATATATGTATATATAATATTGCACATTGAGTGGTGATGCTAATAAAATAGTGCTCAATGTATGATAACAGAGCTATAATGTATATTAATAATAAATATACATTTTTTTTTCTTTCCATGATTTTTATACACAGTGCAATTGTCAAGTGCTGATTGAAAACTTATGATTGGGTTTTTGAATCAGCATCTGACAGTTGTGTTTTATATATATATATATATATATATATATATATATATATATATATATATATATATATAGCATAATGAGAAGCCACGTATACTTTCTTGATATGTATATAATATGGATAAAATAACTGAAAAAAAATTGGTGTTTTTTTGCGAAAGTATTTATTTATATGTTTTTATATATATTTAATATTTCAGACCACCTCGGTCCTTCCTCAGAAATTAATTGAATTACTGTATTTGGGAGTTTGTTTACAGCGTCCGTCGTATAAATATTTCAATAGTTAAAAAATTTCTTTAGATATAGTTAAAAAACCTTTTTAAACAACATCTAAAATACTATCGGTAGATTTACGTTAAAAAATTCAAACATAGTTGCATTCCACATCACGTGACGTCCGTGTCCCACGACGGACGCTGTAAACAAACTGCCAAATACAGTAATACAGTAATTCAATTAATTTCGGAGGAAGGACCGAGGTGGTCTGAAATATTAAATATATATAAAAACATATAAATAAATACTTTCGCAAAAAAAACACAATTTTTTTTCAGTTATTTTATCCATATTAGCTTCATGTCTCGCACATCTCGCCTGTGGAACTCCCTTCCTTATTCCTGCTTCCCTGACAAATACAAGCTCCAACTATTTAAGTGTAACGTCAATCGACATCTCCAGCTGCCTTGATCTATCCTCTTCCCTTCTCCTCACCCTTTCACCTTTCATTCCTATCTGCTCTCACTCCAAATCTTCTGTAACCCCCTAGCCTTGATTGATCCACTATCTTCCTCCACATCCTCTCCTTTACCACTCCTATCTGCTCTTCCTCCAAACCTTCTGTAACCCCCTGCGTACTAGTGGCTTCCAGCCTTGCTTGGGGTGATATGCTTAAAAAAAATATATATATATATATATATATATATACTTCAAAGGTTAATTTTTAGTGGATACATATGTTTGAAATAGACGGCTGTTGTTTTTGTTTTGAACCGTATATATTATGTCTGTATATTTTATTTATATCTGAATGTTTTATTCATGCACACATTCACACACGTATATATATATATTATTTTATTTTATAGACTGCCAGTTTTTTGGAGGTCTTGAATATGGTTCCTATCACACACCGACTGCTTCACTCTGGGACTCTGAAATGATACAGAGTCAAGATAAAGAGGTCAACATTGGCACGAATGAATCTACAGAAATCCCATCTAGTGATTGGATAACAAAGCCAAGGTAAGGTTTAATTATTATTCCTCCAATGTCTTTGGGGATATTTCTTGCATTTTTTTCATTGGCCTTGTACCATACTAAGCCAACCTAAGTGACTCCCAAAACTTTTTCTCTGGGCCTCATTTTCAGAATGAAAATTAGCTCGGGCCTCACCAAATTTTGTGAGATAAATTCTAAGTCAGAACATAATCATTGATAACTCTCTCCTCCAATTTGTAGACCCTAGTTACTATATTCTTAATACTTGATATAATGCAAAAATATCACAATGACAAAATCGGTCAATAATTATTTATAACTATTTATACTGGGACTCATGCATGCAATTACACGTAATCTATAATAATATTTTAAATTTTGAAATCATATTTATTTTTGGCATACAAATTCTTGGAAACTGTTTCTAAATCTTTGATTGTCTTTCAATCATTCCGCCTCACCTGCTATCCTCTTCTGCCGCACCTATGAGGCGTTCTGCTCCGTTTGAGAACCACTGTTCTAGGATGATCAGTTATTATTATTGACACTTTAACTTTTAGACTAATGTCTTCATCTTTGTTGTTATTTGCATAACATTTTGTCCATTGTGCACTCTGGTTTTCTTAAGGTGTTTATTGATCCAGGTAATTGAACTCTTGATTTAATCTATAAGAGTTTCCAAAGGGTTTTCTTCTGGTTTGTTTTATGATATATCAACTCCTTATATGTTATTTAATGCTGAAATTTAATTTTCTTGGGAGATATATGTTATTCTGCTTTCACAATGGAATACATGGTAGATGATGCTCAGCTTTTATGCATATACATGTTTGTGCGGACATAATTACTAGAGGCAGTGATATGTGTGTTTTATGTAGTATTTTGGAATACAGTTTGATTTCTTTAAATTGTTGGATATTATATGGATTAATATTGTGAAAGATTTCTTTATGTTTGTTGTTTGGTTAGCGGCATATCAACACATCTATGGGTTATTTAATGCTGAAATTTAAATATTTTGAATGCAATTTTATGACTTCAACTTTATATATTTTGAACGAAATTCTGTGCCTTCAACTACAGATAAAATGTATTGTTAGTCATTTTGCTATAAAATGTATTGTTGGTAATTTTACTATAAAATGTATTGTTGGTAATTTTACTATAAAATGTATTGTTGGTAATTTTACTATAAAATGTATTAGTCATTTTGCTATAAAATGTATTGTTGGTCATTTTACTGTAAAAATTTATTATCATACTTTCATAGGGTTCTGTTTTTGTTTGGGGATTCCATAGCTGGGACCTTAACAGGTGCTTACTATACCAGGTCAGGGTGGGCCTGAGATCAACAGCAATTGAGTGGTGGTTCCATGCTCTTCAAAACTTCCAGTTTCCTGACCTGTGACCTTTGCTGTTGGTTGTAGTTTATCAGTTTTCTTCTGGTAGGAATCCACAACAAACTTGACTGAGATTTACAAGCTTTTATAAAACTAATATTACAAATTTTAAACAAAGTTTGACTGAGTCCTTTAGATTTCCTAAGAAATAAGAGATGCTCTTAGAAACAATATCAAACGAAATGGTAGTTGTAATATTAGCCGTTTCCTTATGAGGAAACATTTGGCATTTATTGACCAATTAGCCAGTGCAGCCTTTGGTTGAAATTCATAAAATCTTTCTCTTAAAACAATTTTTCAGGAAAATGTTTCTCAAGTCCAGTAGCTGTTAATGCTCTTTCCACCAGTATTGATGGGAGTTTCCTTCCTAACCATTTGTTTGAACTAGTGTAGAATGTCAACACCTGGATTATGTCATTATTTTCTGTCATTTCTTCAAATGATGTTGTTAGTGAGTCTGGTCAGTACGCAGATGGGTGACTGCTTTGGAATACCATAAGCTTTTTATGTACAGGTGGTGTAATAGATAATGGCTTGGAATTGTTAATCGGGGATTAAGTTAAGCAACGTTGAGCCTGGTCATTACCTAGATGGGTGACCGATTGGGAATACCAGGCACTGTAAGCTTGGATGTGCAGGTGGTGTAATAGATAATGGCTTGGAATTGTTAATTGGAGAGCTGAATTCCAATTCTAGTTGGATTCATTATATTCACTTACATACAAATACCTTTGGAAAAGGTATGAATCCACCTCTTCTCCCCCCAGCTATGGGTTAATTACTCTCCACATCCATAGGGAATCACAGAGATGGATGAAGGGAGTTACGTTGAGCAAAAAAAAAAAAATGTCCCAATTTCTCCTCCTCATTTGTTATTCTTTTTGTGAGTTGTGTCTTGATTTTGTTTATTTATGCCAACGTTCACCTTTGAAAAAGTGTTGGCTGAAAAGGAATCCTTAAAGAACATAGGTATATAAAATGACATCATCTTTGTTCAAATCTATGTTCGCCATCTGTGGGGTCAAGTCCTTATTTTAATATATGTGTGTAGCAATAGATCTCTTCAGTTGATTTCAAGGTGCAAAAAAACATAACCCATTATTATTTCAAAGCTTTAAATAACATGCAGAGGATTGTTAAGCTGTATAAAAAAAAAAATATGAATCAATCAGTTAATCTTATTGTCTCATGGGACATTAGCCTAGTAGATTAAAGTGTTGGTTTTCAAATTTGGTAACATAATCATTGTGAGTTCAATCCTTAGGCCAGCTAGTACAGACTTAGACTCAAAACAAGGCTATCAATAATTGGGCTTAAGTACTAAATAAGAACAAAGCAAGATATCTCTAGATATGGGCAGCAGAATGAGAACAGTCTACCCCTGCCCCTGTAGATTAAATAAAGGTTTCTGTTCAAGATTCCTGTAGGTTACCCAGATTGACAGACACTTGATAAAGTCTGGGAGGCACAATAGCTGAAACATTGTGCTCATAGCTACAAAGATGAGGATATTAGTCTGAATGTAAGTTGTGTAAATAATAATTGACTTGTTTTCTCTTTTGGTGGTCATTAAATTTGCATTCTTGTAATGTAAATTTCTTTACTTTTTTGTTTAAATTAATTTAAATTTTTATTTGTAGTGCCACTTATTGTATCTTATAAATTAACAAGCATCCTGCCATGTTTGTGACTGAATTCAAGTGTACTTTGACATTTTTTGCTTCTAACCTGCAACAGACTGTACTGTGTGTGTGTGTGTGTGTGTGTGTGTATATATATATATATATATATATATATATATATATATATATAGTCAGACCTAGTGAGCCAGACAAACCTACCAAGGTTTCACTTAAGCAGATCATCAGGGAAAGCTGGCTAAAGAGGCAAATGAAAATGGCATATTTATAGGCGACAACCAAGACAACACCATGTGACCAAAGACAAAAAGAATCAAAAGAAAAAAGGAAAAAAGAAAATTAATTTCCTTTTTTCTTTTGATTCTTTTTTCTTTTTGTTTTTGGTCACGTGGTGTTGTCTTGGTTGTTGCCTATAAATATGCCATTTTCATTTGCGTCTTTAGCCAGCTTTCCCCGATGATCTGCTTAAGTGAAACCTTGGTAGGTTTGTCTGGCTCACTAGGTTTGACTAGGTCTGCTCTACGTTTGTATCGAGCTCTTTAGTTAATTGTTTACTCGTATCGGGGTTTTTTCTTTGGGCCTTGAACCTGTATCTGTGCGATTATTTTCAACAGACTTTCATGTTCCTGGCTCTTTCTTTTTTTAAAACCTGTTTTTCCTTCGAGATTGATTTGATTATTGCCAAATCAAGAATTCGAAGGTTTTTCGAGACAAGTATAGTTACCTATATTTATACATAATGATAAAATATGGTAATCCATATGGAATTTCCAGGAGAATATAGATCCAGGGAGAGCTCTATGTCAAAAGACAGAGCAAAATTATTATTATATATATAATATATATTATTATTATAATATATATACATATATATACTGTTTTGTTTATTTTCCAGCTCTCTCCAGCGTTTGGCTCTGAAAGGAGTGAAGCAGGTTTGGTCCAAGGATGGTCTAATTGAGGAAACATCTGAAAAAAACAACTTACCAGAGAAAGATGCCAGTAGCTGCAGTAATAAAACTTCAATGGTATTGTTCATTCAGTTCTCATTCAGTTGCCTTCTCAAACAGACATTTTCTTATTCAAATTGATTTTAACCAAAACTCTGCATGTAAAAGTAAGCCTTGTTATTTGATTTTGAATGTGATTTTTTTTTTTTTAAGTATTAAGAATGTATGAAGTTCTTGCCTGTTTGGTGGTAAATCTCATAAAATTGTTGTCTGCCAGCAGGCAAATTTTAGTTTTTGGAAAAGGTAGAAGTTAAAGGGAGACAAAACTAAACAGTAGTCAGGGGACTGATGAACCTGGGTGTGTGCAATGTTTTGCCAAAATGGACTCCTGTATAAAATGTAAAGAATCTATTTGCTTGGGTATTGACATTTAAATTTATTAAAATAGCCTTCCTTGATTCATGGTACTTTAGTGTATTCTCACAAACTCCACTTAGGGCATCAATCTTACCTCCACCTTCAACTGCCTTTCTACTGAGTAACATGATAGTATAGTGTCTGTTCATGTAAAATTAAGATCACCTCAAATTGGTTACCAATGCAGTTCAACCAATCAAAATCGCTGGCTAAATTTCTGATTAACTGCAAGGATATATTTTTACTGAATGAGTAAACTGGCCCCAAATGGCAAATTCTACTGTTCTTATAGTTACTGATTTCATTGTGCGAGTGTTCAGCTTGTTTTGCTAAAGCAGCATTTCTCAACCTTTTTACCCTTGTAGAACACTTGAAATAGTTTTCAAGTTTCAGGAAACCCTTGCATGAAAATCATTATATGACATTATTAATAATCTCTATCTTTCTTATTTTTATGATAGTTTACATGGTAGACATGATATATGGACACTCATCATATACTTGAGTGAGTCACTCAAGGATACATGAATAGTTTTTGTCCACTAACCAGTGAAGGTGGTTTCACACTGACACCTTATAGATCACTAAATATTTTCCCTGATTATTATGATTTTAAATAATATTAGAAGTCTTTATTATAACAGCCAAAGTTTTTCCAACAATATGACGTACGTGTATAGTAAAATTACGAATATAAAATTAAACAAAAATTACTCAAAAAGGCAGTAGCCTATTTATCA
This sequence comes from Acanthosepion esculentum, assembly GCA_964036315.1. Taxonomy (NCBI): domain Eukaryota; kingdom Metazoa; phylum Mollusca; class Cephalopoda; order Sepiida; family Sepiidae; genus Acanthosepion; species Acanthosepion esculentum. The sequence continues at coordinate 20,000,320 of OZ038499.1, forward strand.
CTGTTTCTTGAGTAACCACTAATGACCTCTTGTGGAACCCTAGGATTCCGGGGAACACTAATTGAGAAACACTGTGCTAAAAGATTAATACTACACTCTTCCTCATTTTTATGTCATCTCTATTTAGATGTGCTATAACCAGCATTTTTACATTTTGCCAGCTCTGAAATTATCTCTCAAACTTATTTTAAACCTTCAAACTCACAATGTTGCTATTATTTTGAGACTTTGAATTTCATGCCATTTATATTAGCAGTAAGAGATTGGCCATTTCAATACAAGAAATACAAGGTGACCAAAAAAGTTCTGTCCATTTTTAAATGAAAACAAGAAAATGCTTCACAGTATGTGTAACTTATATTTAGTTTTCAAAGTAATCGCCATCGGCATCCAGCACCTTCTGCCAACGTGTCTCCAGCTGTTCAATGCCCTTTCGGTAGAACTCGGGGGTTTTGACACAAAGAAGTCCATGAGGGCTTTGTGCAAGTCTGCTTCATTGGTGAAGGATTTCCCACGAAGATGATTATCCAGGGAGTGGAAGAGGTGGAAATCGGATGGCACAAGGTCAGGTAAATAAGGTGGATGGCACAAAGTCTCCCACCCAAGTTGCTACGCGACATGCGGCCTGGCATTGTCATGGAGGAAAAGCACACCTTTGCGATTCACCAGTGCTGGCTCCTTCTGGCGCAGTGCCTGTTGCACACGTTTTAATTGCTGTGAGTATAGGTCTCCAGTGACCGTTTGGCCTGTTGGTAGCAGTTCATAATGAACCACTTGACGACCTGTCCACCAGACACAAAGCATAATCTTGCGTGGGTGCACAGGCAGTCTTGAGGTGTGAGGGACAGCATCCTGAGGAGACAACCAATGTCTGGAACCCACTTTTTATCACTGGTAAGCACTCGATTGAATAAGGATGTGGTACGGTGGCGAGAAAGCAGTGATACGCAGACTGCCACTTGTTGTCCCTTGTGGACCTCCAACAGCGTTTGCGGAACCCACTTGCTCAGTTTGTACGACTTACCTAGGCGGTGCAGGTGAAGTCTGTCTCATCGGAAAAGTTGAACTGTCTTGCAAGTTCACCACTCGTTAGACTACTGTCCTCTTCAATGGCCGCCTTCGGGACTCCATCATTCAAGACCTGTGGTCGTCCACTGCGAGGCTCATCATGGAGAGACAAATCTCCCGACTTGAATTTTCGAAACCAACGCCTTGCAGTACGTTCATCCACAGCACTATCCCCAAATGCTCGACATCTGCGGCGACTTGATGCAGCTGCTGATAAGCCCACTTTGAAGTCGTAAAGCAAACAGCCCTGAACGAGATCTCTAGACAGTTCCATCCTTCTCACAGCTGTCCGCCTTATAACTGATGGCCGGGCACGGTGCGCATGTTTTTTATAACTTCTGATGTTCCTACTTCCGGCTGTCCGAATTTGAAAACAATTGCTACACGCATTTCATATATATTTCAACTTCATTCAATGACTAATCAAAAAACGGGCAGAACTTTTTTGGTTACCTTGTATTTAATATTCGTTGATGAAACAGTTTTACTGTTGGTTGTAAATTTATAATTTTTTTTTCTTTTAACAATGTTTCAGGATATAAGTCTTCTCAAAACCACTGTTATAGCCCTTTCTAGTATTGATTTCAAAACCTTTCATCCGTTCATTTAAAAACTTGATTATATCATTATTTTCTCTACTCATTACATCTGCTAGCCATTTTTATTGTTGCTGCTGTTGGAAGTTTCAGGTGACGTGGTTTTGGTTACTTAATAAAGCGCTTTGTTTTAAGATTTTATTGTGTCAGTCTTCATTGATAAGGGATTGTCTTTCATTTTTTGCAAGATTAATTTTTGTCCTGGGTATGACGATAAAATACATCCTGCGGGAGAGTGGAGATTTTGAGGAGCATGGAACCACCTATTAATTGCTGTTGTTTCCTGGTCCACACTGACCTGGGTGGTAGCACCTGTTAGGGTCCCAGCTATAGGCAAACAGTGAAACCTCAAACAAAGACAAAACTATGAAAGTATGAAAATACCTATTTATAGTAGAATAATCAACAACAGGCATGCAATTGCATTCAAAATATTTAGTTGAAGCCATGAAATTGTGTTCAAAATATTTAGATTTCAGCATTAAACAACTCATAGAGGTTGATATACCGCTAAACAAAATCAACCACTCAACAAACATAAAAGAACTCTCATGACATTAATCCAAAAAATATCCTACAATTTCTGAAATCAAACTGTATTCCAAAATATAACTTCAATAAAACTACAACATAAAACATATCACTGCCTCTAGTAATCATGCTTACACAAACATGTATATGCACAAAAGCTGAGTTTCATCTACCATGTATTCAGTTGTGAAAGTAGAATAACATATATCCTATTTTTATTTCTTCAACACTCTTAAGAAAATTAAATTTCGGCATTGAATGATCCGTAAAGAGTTGATATGTGATTAAACAAACAAAACAAGATGAATTCATTTGAAGCCATTTTTAATCACTGATCTGAAAAAAAATGATTGTATACTGATGTTAGTTTCAATATTTCTGAACAAGTTGGATGCTATGCATGACATCCACATGAGAGTCTAGAACTGATGAGATTATTTTTGGCAACTTCATACTTATCTGGTGCTGTTTCTGTTAACTAAAGATGCTGACAATACCACAGAATATGACAGGCAATGGTAATAGATATGTTGTGTTGATCATGCAGGTGAAACACAGTATTCATGATCTTAGCTTTTATTTGATTAATAATAATAATATATAGGCTTCTGTTACCTGTGGAAAATACAAAACTGTCGCAGCTACAAGGAAATTTTGTTTTTTTACTGGGGTTCCCAGGGAACTGCTAACCATTGTTCTCTCGTAAATGACATTTTTTTGTTATCTTGGAAGCAGAAAAAAAAAAAAATACTTGAGATCTTGTACATGACCCATATAGAAAAGTTGATGTACCATAAAAATAGATTATTTTATAAATTTCATTTTTTTTTTCTCCTTCAGATTCAGAGTGGAAGTTCCAGTTCCAAAGATTCCAAGTTGGATTCCTCTGTTGATTCAGTCGAGAAACAGGAACGAGATGAATTGGCATCTGCACTTTTTGCAGGACTTCCAGCCAAGGTAATTCTTCTTAAAGAATCCTATCGTTCATTGCTTAAATCAAGTGATTTAAACACCGCTTCTCATATGATTCCTGAAGTTAAGCAAGATCGTGTATGGTCACCGAAGTTAAGCCACTTGGGAATACCAGATGCTGTAAGCTCAAATGCATGGGTGATGTAATGAATAAAAGCTTAGAATTGGAAGTTGGAGAGCTGAGTTCCAATTCTAGTTGGGTTCATTATATTTACTTCTGTGCAGATACCCTTGGAAAAAGTATGAATCCACCTCTTCTCCACTCATCTATGGAATGAGGCATGAGAATGATCATAGAATTGTCCATGATAAAAATTCAACCTGGGAATTAGCTGTGTGCTAAATATGAAAATAGCAGTTTTCTGGATCAAACAGTGGTTTCTCCTACAAAAAGGAACAAAAGTTTGATCCCTGCCAAGAAACACATTTTCTCTACTAAGATTTTTTGAATACACAGGCCTATAGACTTAATGCACACTTTTTGATAAATAAAAGTGGGTCATCTATTTCAAATACAAAGTATCCATTATATATATATATATATATATATATATATATATATATATATATATATATAAGATATGTTTAGTGGTACAAAATTTTATCACTGCCATAAACAGACAAAAATTAGTTTCATTATTACCACTCATGATAATAAAAAGTAAAAATGAAAAACGGGCTAGCTAACCGGTTTCATACGTTGCTCAACTGAACTAAATCGAGGTTAATATAGTAAATTATTTAAAAAAGGAACAACGGACAAACTGTATTGGGAGGGAATATTTAGATGGTGATTAGTTGGAGGCCGAATATAAAGTCCTTCTGTTTACAAAGAAGAGGCTTCAGTGATAGAATATAGATGGCACCCAACACTTTTAGGTGGTAATTAGAGTGGGACTTACTAAGGATGGTAAGAGAGTCCACTCTAAAACTAACAGCACAATTATGGCTATTTATAAGGTGTACTGTGATGGAAGACCCGTATGTATTGGTCAAAATGTCCGAGAGAGTGTACTTAAGGTTTCGGATTTTCGCTGGGTCGTGTTGTTTTATTCTAACATCCAGCCTTTGCGTCGTTCTCCCTATGTAGTGCGAACTGCAACTACATTTCAAAGAATAAATTAACAAACTATTATGAGGTGGCAGGAGAACATCTTTACGTATAGACGGAATTACAGGCTTGACAGAGAAATCAAAGTAACAATGTTGAAATGCAGTAGAAACCTGCTTAGCAAACTTATCACTGATACTACCTAGCCAAGGAAGGTGTAGGTACACAGGACATCTTTTTACTATAACAGGTTTGACTTTGTTAAATTCAGCAATTTTATTCTTAATAATTGCTTGAACAATGCTTAATGGGTAGGCATTGTTGAAGAGAGTAGAAGGAATATATCTGAGTTCATGATTCAACTTGATGTCAGAACAGATCATAAGAGCCCTATGGGTAAGGATATTTTTTCACCCCCCAATACACTTTGTCTATTGTTCTTTTTTACTTTATTAATGTTCTTACATTAAGCTCTCTTTGGATTTATATCCGACTTATATATATATATATATATATATACATATATATATATATATATATATATATATATATATATATATATATATATATATATATATATATATATATATATATATATAAAGTGGACATGGAAGTCAGCACTTAGAGGCGACAGTCTGTTTCATGCTAGTGCAATCGTCAGGCAACTAGTGCTGTTATTTTTCTCGGCTATTTATATAAGGGTCAGTGGTGCATTATGGGTAGTCTATTTTGGCGGTTACTTTTACCGGAAGTCGCTTATTTGTTTATTTATTTATGTCAAATTATTTTGCTTGTTTTTTTGTTTGTTTTTTTTAATTTTAATTTTATATATTTATTTATTTATTTTTTTATTTTGATCGGTGTTTTTGGTTAACGTAGTAAAAATTTGTTTATATAGCTTATTGTTGGTAGTCTATAATGGCTGTCATTTACCGGAAGTCGCTTGTTGGCTTACTTATTTGGGTCAAATTGTTTTGCTTGTTTTTATTTATTTTCATTTTTATTTTTTATCTTATATATTTGTTTATTTGTCATTGATTAAATCTATTTGTTGAATTTTGGGGTGTGATGTTGTGGTTTGTTCTGACTATTATTTTGGTGGGAACAGTTTTTAATTTATCTATTTAGGTTGGTTATCTTTATTTGTTTTTTCTAAACGGCTAGTTTATCGTAATCGGTTGTTAGTTTATTTATATATTTGGATGTATTTATATCGATTTATTATACTTGTTGTTATTTATTTGTTATACTATATATTTTATTTTTGCCTTTCGGTTTCTTAAGTAACGTAGTATATTATCTTTTATTAATGTTTTTTTATTTTTTTTTATTTACATAACAGTTATAACTTTCGTCCGTTCTTTTGTTTTGATTTTATTTCGCATATTCTAACAGGTGTGGTTTTGTGATTTGTTTGGAGTAATTTATTTTGCTTATTTTATTGTTGTTTGTTTATATATTTATTTATTTTTTTATTTTAAGTTACGTAGTAAAAATTTGTTTTCATGTCTGCATTTTGAGATTAGCTCGGATCTTTTATTTAATAATTTATTTTTGTCTGGGAAGGTAATGATAGCTATTTTTTCCTCCAAACAAAGTTTGCAAGTTTTTGATAGGTTGTTGTAGGCTGATGATTTTTTTCTTATTTTCCAAGATATTTTTGGTGTGGTGTGTGTTTTGTTTTTTATTTCCCAGATATACTTAGAAAGCATTGTGCTGTTTGCATATTTACTATTTGTAAAAGACATTTTGTGTACATAATTTCTTTGTTTCCATGGTCCTTTGGTTACTCCTATGTATACTTTTTCTTTATTATCTGCTGATTTTATCGTGGCTTGGTAGATTACGTTGTTTTGTAAACAATTACCGTTTAACGGACATTCGTTTTTTATTCTGCAGTTGCACGTCGGTTTAATTTGTTCATGTGGTTTGTTAATAATTTTCCTGTTGTGCTTTTTTATTATTTGTGCCATGTTCTCGGTGCAACTGTAGCTGATTTTTACTGTGTTTTTGCTGAATATTTTGTGTAGGGTGCTTGATTCCGGGAAGTGTTTGTGTTAAAGTTTCAAGAATATTTTTCCTATGTTTGTTTTTACGTTTTTGCTGTACGGTGGGTTGAACCGTATGATATTTCTTTTCCTGTTGATCTTTTTTGTGTTCTGTGGTGAGTATGTGATTGTTGCTGGGAATCCGCTATCTTTTAGGGCTGTTTCGTAGTCTTTCTTAGCTTTGTTAAATATAGATTCATCGGAAGAATTGTCAGAAAGCCTGCGGTTAATCGATTTTGGTATCTGTTTGATTATAGAAGGCGGGTGGTTGGAGTATATGTGTATCTACTGTGGTTTATCATTCGGTTTTCTGTATGGTTTGTGTGTGCCTTTTCTTAGGTTGAAGGTAACATCTAGAAAATCAACTTCGTTTAGGTTAGTTTTTATATCTATCTCGAATCCGTTATTTTTGAAAATTTTAATTATTGCTTTTCTAGTTTTATCTGTGTTTTGTTTGTTGCAGTTTCTTAAGATTATGAGACCGTCATCCCTGTAGAGCCCTGTGTCATTTCTATCTATTATTTTGCTTAGTTCGTGTAGTAAGTAAATACCTACGATTTCGCATGTCTCTGCACCATCAAAGCTTCCCATTGTAGTGTCAAATATCCCATCTTTCTTTATCCATGCTTCTTCATGGTGAAATAATAATGATTTACGGGAGTGCTTAATGATGTCGATTTCGTTTGGTTTTATTATTATTTGTTCCTGAGCTAAGTTGATGGCCTTATCTAGTGTACATTCTGTTATGGATGGGTAAAATTCTTTTATGTCTAATTGTAGGAAGTGGCAATTTTGTTTGTTATTTATGCTGTTGAACCAGTCAATGGTTGTTTTTGTGTTTTTCCACTGGTTTACTCCTAACTTCTTCCTAAGTTCAGAATTAATTCTTTCTAGTATTGTTTTACTTATTTTACCTAGTTCGCTTTTGGCTGGGTTTATGAGTCTGCATGCAGGGTTGGTTTTGAAATTTTCCTTGTGGTCTTTTAGTGTGATAAAGGCTTGCGTCTTGCTCATGCAACTTATTCTGTCGTCTAGGTCTAATTTTTGAGCGATTACTTTAGCTTCTTTATTTATATCGTGTTCTATTGTTTTGGGTGCCTTTTTGTATGTTTTGGTTATGTTGTTCTTTAGTAATTTATTGTGCATAGGAGGGGTTAGTTTGTATAAATTTCTTGTTTTGTCGGCTGCGATAAATACATTTGTTGAACTGTTTATTTTAGCTATATCTTCTTTTAGCTTTTTCTGGAATGCATCTTGTTTTTTATAGAATTTTATGTTTCTAACTAGGTCAGTTAAGTCCTTCTCGAAGTCATCTAATTCTTTTTGTTGCGGGGGACATTTTCTTGTTTTGAACCCGTATTTTTCCTTGAGTGTATTATTATTATTGTGAAGATCTTGGTTTAAAAAATGGGCTTTCCATCTCATTCTTTTTATGAAACTTTCTGTTTTTTCAAATAATTTTAGTTTATATATGGAAGGGGAAGGGGTGGGTATGTTTTTTAGTGAGTAGCCGAGGCTAAATTTTTCTATGTCCATACTGTGTTATAAATGTAGCGAAAGTGCTCTACTGATAATCAGGAACTGAATATGAAGAAATATAGTCTTAAAGTGTGCTATATTTATGGGATAAAGTGCTCAATATCAGAGATAGAGAGTGTGTAAATATAAAAGTGGACATGGAAGTCAGCACTTAGAGGCGACAGTCTGTTTCATGCTAGGGCAATCGTCAGGCGACTAGTGCTGTTATTTTTCTCGGCTATTTATATAAGGGTCAGTGGTGCATTATGGGTAGTCTATTTTGGCGGTTACTTTTACCGGAAGTCGCATGAAACAGACTGTCGCCTCTAAGTGCTGACTTCCATGTCCACTTTTATATTTACACACGCTCTATCTCTGATATTGAGCACTTTATCCCATAAATATAGCACACTTTAAGACTATATTTCTTCATATATATATATATATATATATATATATATATTGAGGTGGAAAAATCAAATAACTAGACAATAGCAACTGTATATAGCGTGCATACACAGGTAATCTATCTATCTATCTATCTATCTATCTATCTATCTATCTATCTATCTATCTATATATATATATATATATATATATATATATAGATTTTAACATATTGAGTAAATATTTATTTGCTTACCTGTGTATGCATGTTATATATGGTTGCTATTGTCTAGTTATTCTATCTATCTATCTAGCTCATATCTATCTATCTATCTATCTATCTATCTATCTATCTATCTAGAAGTAATAAATCTAAGTTCATGAACTTAGGTTTATTACTTCTACTCTCTGCAACCTGGGAAAATGGAGGAAGTTTACTTGGGACACGCTTCATCCTTCAGGACTTCATTGGACTAAATTTGTTATGTTTGTAGTACTACACATGCACATGACAGAGGGGTACTGGGAATTTTAGAATTTTTTTTTTATCTAACCAAATTCATTTAGAGTCTTTTTTTTTTTTTTCATCACTTTTGTAAGTAGGTAGTCCGCACTGTGATATCTGCCAGGAATGGTGAAATGTTATAATAGCCAGGGTGCAGATTTACTCTAGGTAATCTTGCGATTAAGGCACTCTCTAGACCTTTATGTTGTATTGAATTATTTTCTCTTTTGATCAGAGTAGCATTTTTTATGTCAAAATTGTGGCTAGTCTCGTTACAGTGGGCAACCAATGTATTTGATGTATTTTTTTGTAAAATGTCCCTTCTGTGTTCATATAATCTTTTGTTTAGATTTCTTGAGGTTTCTCCTATGTATTTTTTGTGACAATTGTTAAAGGTGAAGGAATAAACTCTTCCTTTAGGTTTTAGCTTATTGTTTTGTTTAGTATTGACTAAGTCTTTTATTGTTTTGGATGTGGGAGTAACAACTTTATCTTTTCTGGTGTTTACTATGTCAACTATGAATCTGCAAAGCAGACATACGAGAAACTATATATAGTAGACACTATAGTAAAAAATCATTAGCAATACGACTTTGTTTTCAGAAATGCAGATTTTATCGCTGTTACAATAAGTTTGTAATTTACCCCAGAAGATGATCTTAGAAAAGATTGGGTTAAAAAAAAAACTATGGCACCTTCCTTAATGAATCTTAACATTAAGAAACTGATTAGACAACTGAAAAGGATCAGTATAAAATAAGTATACACAATTATTCAATGAAATGTATATATATATATATATATATATAATACCCTATGTTGTTTGCACAACATGAAAATTCAACTCTGAGTTGTGCAACCAATGTAGGGTATTATGGATATTTTTTAATATATTAAATAGCTCTGTTATTTAACATTGAGCACTGTTTTATCTTACACTATAGGGTATATATGTATTTGTTTATAAATGATTGCTGATGCATTTACTTTTATTAATCCATTTGATTTTATTTATATTTTTATATATATATATATATGTATATATACACATTTCATTGAATACAATATATATGGTGCTATGATTTGGTTTTTTATACAAAAGCACTCAGATAAAAAGAACAATCAGACAGTTTTATATAATTTAGCATCTGAAAAGGAAAAAGTTATTAGATTGCATGAGAGATTGTATAAAAAACTAAATCAAAGTACCTTGTCTGTTGTATTCAATGGAATGTGCAGAAAGGAAGGATTGCTGCCTAAATACACAAATATATATATATATATGTATATATGTATGTATGTATGTGTATATATATTCTCACTCACAAAGATGTGACAGAGGAAGTGATTAGAGTTTTTTTTCCTTAGATTAGAGAGGTTTATCAATTCGTGTAAAATGAATCTAAACTATTTTAGGATTTGTGTATCATGTTTCAGAACTCCTTATAAGTTAAATTCTGTATCTGATAATTCACAAAACTTATTGTTTTCTTTGAAAAAGTCAGTTATTTGCTTTCTTGTCAAGACAAAATTTTGACCAATATGTGTCCTTGCGATAACCAGCTTACTTTTGATTGATAGGGTAAGTCTACACTAATTACCTCGTCATCTGTCATCAGCATGTTTCAAAACTGACGATGCCTCATGACATTTGTTCGTATATTGTTCACAATACTTATTTTTTTTTCATCACACTTCAAGCCAATTAATCAAATCAGTCGCTTATATTTTTCTCCTAATGTTTCTACTCCACTCAAAACTATTGAGTGACTCAATAACTCAAGTCACACTCTTCACTTTATGACTCAATCAGGGCGACTGTTTTGTTATATTTGTTTCATACTCAGAGCAATAAGTCACTGTCTACCAGCTTGCATTTTGCACTAAATTTTTTTTTTTTTTTTTTGTAGGTTAACCCAGCCACAAGCACTGATGACCTGAATGAAGCAAGTCAAGATGAGATGTCAACGACATTTGTTTGTAATCCTAAATTTGGCCACGTCCAGTTCTCGTCTCCAGTTGACCAACTGTCCAGATTAAGAACAGAGAAAAGAGAGAACTCGTTTGATTGGCACACTCTCCGCTCCAGCCAGGCTGCCAGCTCTTTTGGCCAGTTGGATGCAAACACGGATGAAGTGACATCCAATGAGGCATCAGCAACTGTTGAAACCGCCGCATCACCCTCCTCCTCCCCCCGCCCGCTGTCCCCGGTTCCTGCTGATTCCAAAATCAGCTCACTTTACAGTGATTTCTATGCGAGTGCCGACAAGGCCACGCCCAGCCCTGGGGCTGTTGAGGAACCATTGGATTCCATGGATGAAGAATTTTACGAAGCCGTTCCAGCTAAAGCCACTGACCCACCATCCCGACTGGAAACTGATTATGTCTACCTTGACACTCCTTTACCTGCTCAACCCACCCAACCCTCAGTCATTGTTGAAGAAGAAAACCCCGAGGATATTCCCCTTTCTGTATTTGCTCCTCTTGCCATTTTAGACAATTTAATTCTTCAATTTTGTAAAATGCGCACAACTTCTGGACTTTGTGTTATTTTATTTTTGGACAACAGAACTGCTGATGCTCTGCCCACTGACGGCTCCATATCATTGGAATGTTCAGAATGTTTGATGCCTTCTGTTGAAGCGGTAAATTTCGTTTTTCAGTTTTCTTACTCTTGCAAAAATTAAGAGGTGTTTGGTGTCTGGGTTACCAAATATTCACTGTTATCTGAAACAGTTACAAATTTATTCAGAACCTGAGTGAAACATATTCAGAACATGTAGCATAGTAAAAGGAAAAAAAAAATTAAAAATAAATAAATATCCCTTGAACATTACTGGCTTACTTTTTACCAGACTTTGAATTATGTCACCTTTGTGTCTTCCATATGTTTTGACTGAGACCTTTCACAGGATGAAATACATCAGTGAAGAATAGTTTTCACTCTTCTCGTTTTGATTATATAGCAATAGATCTCATGAGTTGATTTGAAGCAGCCAAAAAATAGCCTATTATTATTTCAACGCTCAGTTCTGTTTCTTTTTTGGTTTTTCAGGAGACCGCATCAATTAAATGGTCAAAGACGGATGTCGCAGGATTTCAGGGGCACATCCCAAAAACAGGTGCTACATTCCCGATTTACTCTAAAGTGTATCTGCAACCAACTGAGATCCAAACAGATATTCTTTCCATTCAGGGACATATTCAACTAACAGAGAAAAATTTTGAATCTCAAAGCTCAATGCAGTTTAGCATACCTTTAATATGGATTGATTTTGCCAGGTCTGTTAAAACCTTTTACTCTTTAATATTTTCTCTATAACTTTGGTCTAAGAACAGTAATATGTGTCGTAAAAACTGTTATATATATGTCATACATTATGAAATGGACAAAGTCCGACGATTATTTTAAGACATTTTTTTATGTTTATACATTCTTTTTATAGATACAAATATCTACGTAAATGCTCTGTTTATAATAAACAGTATTAACAACATTTACCAGCCTGAATGTCCGAGAAATTTTCATAGAAAATATGCGTCCTCCGACAGGAATCGAACTTGTATCCTAAATATATGTGTTTTTAAAAACAGTAAAATCAACCTTGCTAAGTGAATGATCCTCTGTGGCCAAATCGGTTAAGGCATGTCAGGCTATATGACGGTTCCGTATAGGATACAGGTTCAATTCCTGTCGGAGGAGGCATATTTTCTATGAAAATTTCTCGAACATTCTGGCTGGTAAATGTTGTTAATACTGTTTATTATAAACAGAGCATTTACGTAGATATTTGTATCTATAAAAAGAACGTATAAACATAAAAATGTCTTAATATATATATATATAGAGAGAGAGAGAGAGAGAGTGAGAGAAAGAGACAGACAGACAGACAGAGATTTAAGTTACTCATTTCCCACTTAGAAGCAGCCAAACGTTTCATATGTTCCAATATTTGATATTGCAGCACAATCTGCAGGCGATCAGAAGAGCTATCATTACAAAGTTTGACTAGATACAATTACCTGGTAGTCTATGATGTTTGGGTAAACATTGGCCTACCAAATACCTCAATCTCACATATAAGACTTCTCTATTTACATTTAAAGAAATATTTTTGACTCATCTGTTTTAATGGATGAACTCTTCCATGTACAGTGTAACCCGGATATAAGAGAAACCCGGATATAAGAGAAACCCGGATATAAGAGACTTCTTCTCCGGTCCCGCCAACTTTCTTATATCCGGGTTACACTGTATTAGTTCCTTCTCTGAAGTATCTCTTTTTTTTTTACCAATGATGATTATATCTTTTTTTAAGCTTTAGGCATCTTTTAAAGGACATGTTTTCTGTCCTATTAATTTTCATATTTTATGCATGGCTGCTACGTCTCTGTTCCATAATGATTTTTATTACTGCATTTCTTATTGTGTCATGCCTTTCTTTCTTGCATCTCTTTCTAATGTCGAATTCAAGATGACAGTCAAAAATCGTGTTTAGAGTGTTGATTTCTCATTTATTTCTTTTTAGGCCTCACATCTTGACACTGGAAGAATTTACAGAATCATGGCTCAAGTTCTCCCATTCAGAAAAGGTAACGATACAGCAAGCAGAATCACAATCTCTTGGCACCTTCATCAGTAGATTGTGTCGGATCATACCTGCCCATTGCATATACTACAAGGGTAAGTATCGGCATACACTTAATTTCTTAGCTCTTGGATTACTAGAAACCAAATTTGACCAATTCTCCTTTTAAATTGTTTGTTCTTAGCTCTAAAATAAGACTAAAGACATAAGTGCCTCATTATGGAGCATTGTCAACAAGATTATTTTACAACTCATGACAATCACAATGAGTTTGATTCTTATTGGCTGCTTACCATGCTGGCTATGGTAATTCCTTGTAGCAGGAGCAATTCGTACATCGGGAGGCTACGGTAGTTCCCTATAGCAGGGGAGATCTGTACATCAGGAGGCTATGGTGGTTCCCTATAGCAGGGGAGATCTGTACATCGGGAGGCTAAGGTGGTTCCCTATATCAGGAGCAATCTGTACATCAGGAGGCTACGATGGTTCCCTATAGCAGGAGTGATCCGTACATCGGGAAGCTACGGTGGTTCCCTATATCGGAACGATCTGTACATCAGGAAGCTACGGTGTTTCCCTATATCAGGAGCGATCCGTACATTGGAGGCTACGGTGTTTCCCTATATCAGGAGTGATCCATACATCGGAGGCTATGGTGGTTCCCTATAGGAGGAGCGATCCATACACAAGGAGGCTATGGTGGTTCCCTATATCAGGAGCAATCCGTACATCGGGAAGTTACGGTTGTTCTCTATAGCAGGAGTGGTTTGTACATCAGGAAGCTATGGTGGTTCCCTATATCAGGAGTGATCTTTACATCGGGAGTCTACAGTTGTTCCATGTATCAGGAGTGATCCGTACATAGAGAGGTTATGGTGGTTCCCTATGTCGGAACGATCCGAACATTGGGAAGCTATGGTGGTTCCCTGTATCAGGAGTGATCCGTACATAGAGAGGTTATGGTGGTTCCCTATATTGGAATGATCCGAACATTGGGATGCTATGGTGGTTCCCCATATAGGAACGATCCGAACATTGGGAAGCTACGGTGGTTCCCTGTATCAGGAGTGATCCGTACATAGAGAGGCTATGGTGGTTCCCTATATCGGAACGATCCGAACATTGGGAAGCTATGGTGGTTCCCTATATCAGGAGTGATCCGTACATCGGGAAGCTACGGTGGTTCCCTGTATCAGAAGTGATCCATACATCGGGAAGCTACGGTGGTTCCATGTATCAGAAGTGATCCATACATCGGGAAGCTACGGTGGTTCCATGTATCAGAAGTGATCCATACATCGGGAAGCTACGGTGGTTCCCTGTATCAGAAGTGATCCATACATCGGGAAGCTACGGTGGTTCCATGTATCAGAAGTGATCCATACATCGGGAAGCTACGGTGGTTCCCTGTATCAGAAGTGATCCATACATCGGGAAGCTACGGTGGTTCCATGTATCAGAAGTGATCCATACATCGGGAAGCTACGGTGGTTCCCTGTATCAGAAGTGATCCATACATCGGGAAGCTACGGTGGTTCCCTGTATCAGAAGTGATCCATACATCGGGAAGCTACGGTGGTTCCATTTATCAGAAGTGATCCATACATCGGGAAGCTACGGTGGTTCCCTGTATCAGAAGTGATCCATACATCGGGAAGCTACGGTGGTTCCCTGCATCAGAAGTGATCCATACATCGGGAAGCTACGGTGGTTCCCTGTATCAGGAGTGATCCGTACTGCTTCAGTCCACATGAAAGGATGACGCTGTAATTTATAACTGTGAAGAGCAATTCCACTTGCTGCATGTGTTCAGAAACTTTTAAGATTCATTTCCTAGGCCCCTGTATTTCTGGAAACCAAATTTGACCAATCCTCCTTTTAAACTGTTTCTTCTTAGCTCCAAAATAAGACTAAAAACATTAGTACTTCACCATCAAGCATTGTCAACAAGATTGTTTTACAGCTCATGACAAACTCAATGAGTTTGATTCTTACTGTGTGCCTCTCATGCTGGCTTTGTACTAAGATAGAAACATAGGATTTTTGGTAGACGTGGACCTTCATCCCCAACAAAAAATGAAGTGTCAAAAGGATGGCTTTTTTTCCTTGACACCACTACTATTTTAACTACCTTCACTCCTCAACAATGTTGTTTTAAAAATATTGATTAAAATTGTAATAAAACCTAAACATGATGAAGGTGAATTTATACATTTTTTTTCTTGATAATTTACACCAAAAATATTAAACAATATTTATTTATTAGATTGTTTATTTACAAGAATAATTTTATATTTACAACATTCTAAAAACTATTGCAATGCATTATTTATCATTTACCAATTTATAAAGAAATAAATATGAAAACAATTTTTTATTCATAAATTTATAAACATTTACTAAATTATTGAAATATGCGAACCAAATATGAGGAAATCCTTATTATTTACCATTTTAGGAAGTTCAAATCAATTGACCTTTAGGAAGCTGATGTTTTGCCAATCTTCCAATAAACAATCTAATAAATAGATAGTGTTGTTAATTCTCAAGAACAAAGAAAATGTGTCAGTTCACTTTCATATGTTTTATTACAATTTTATTCATTGATTTGTAAAAGAATAAACATTGCTGAGGAGTGGAGGTAGTTAAAATAATAGTGGTGTCAAGGGAAAAACCATACTTTTGATACTTCATTTTTTGTAGGCACAAGTTTATATTATTTTCTTTCTTCTGTCATAGTTTTCTCAGTCACCTCTGTGTTGTTTTGAATTGGTGAATGAAATAAGAGGCTATGGTGGTTCCCTGTATCCGGAATGATCCATACTGCTTGAGTTCACATGAAAGGATGAATCTGTAACTAAGAGAGTAACAGTAAAGCAAACACATCAAAATCTTGTAAACAAGAATTAAATTTAATTACTTTGTTTCTGGTTATGGTGAAACACACCTAGTCTATAAATAATAGACTCTCCCATCTAATATGAGTAGGAGTCAGTGGGAGTCGAATACGGGAATGTAGTCAGCTACCACAACTCGATTACTCTGCGTAATACTTATTATAACAAGTT
Source organism: Acanthosepion esculentum (assembly GCA_964036315.1). Taxonomy (NCBI): domain Eukaryota; kingdom Metazoa; phylum Mollusca; class Cephalopoda; order Sepiida; family Sepiidae; genus Acanthosepion; species Acanthosepion esculentum. Next base: position 20,016,653 of record OZ038499.1, read on the forward strand.
CCTAACGTTTTTGTACGTTGAACCTATTTAGGACCGAATTTAGTCCAAATACAGTTTCCACTGAGGAAATAACTCTACAACATTCTGTTAAGAGCAACTAGGCTGCATTTGTTCAAAAACTTTTAACATTAATTATTTTCATAGACAATAGAATGTGTTTAACATTTCACCTTCTGTATTTTATATACTGTGAATGGATACAGACAAAATGAATGAAGATCAAGGAAATCTGTTCCAGGATCTCTAGTTGCTGACCTGTCCAATGTGAGACAAGCAGATCAAGTTTCAGGAGAGGTTTTGGTCTAGGGTTGGTACTCTAGGGACATGGTTGACATAGTTTGTTTTTTTTACCTCTGTTTACTCCTGTCCATCAGGTTAGGCCTGTGTTCTTTCTGAGTAGAGTTGACAGCTCAATGGAAAATAAAACAACAGGTCTACTGGACTGGGGCTAGGCCATAACACTGATGGTTGATGTGACAAATACTAAGAGATTTCTTCAGAGAGTCTATCTCTTTTTGCTATCCCAATGACATATTGTCCAGTGGAGTGTTCATCATAGCTACAATTTTGTTCACCATGTTTTTTTTATTTTTTTTAATTAATTCATCTCAAGCAAGGAGATAATGCCACTAAGATGCAAATTGCTGCTGGGAGTGAAAGAAAATGAAAATACTTTAGAAGGAAGCAGAAACCCAATCCTAAACTGGAAACAAGCGATAAATGTCTACTCTTGTTAAAAAGACTGGGGAGGGATGGGAACAATTTGGGGCATCTCAGTGACATGTTGTCCAGTTGAGAGTTCACCATATGCTACAATTTGGGGCGGACACTTGTGGTTCTTCCTGGAGACATGAGAACAGTCTACCCTAAGAGGTTAAATAATTTAGTTTCAAATCCCTTGAAGATTATCCAGATAGACACTTGAAAAAGATTGGAGAGTGCTATAACCAAAACCTTGTAATAATAATGAAGTTGAAAATATAGGTGTAAATAATGTAAATAATGATAACTCCTCATCTTAAAACATTCAGAATGAAAGAAAAAAGATGGTGGAGAATATTTTCTAAAGTGTATTTGTAAAATGTGGGCAGCCATGTCACTGTGATCAATGTTTTCTGTCACACTCTTGTTGCAGATGGAGAAGCCCTGTTGAGTGGTCAGTTCATTGGGTCTGTCGTTTACCTGCTCCACATGAAGCTGGTGGCAAAAACAGTGACCGTTCTTTTGAAAGCAGACAAAGACGTGCTGAATATGTTAACACAATATCTAACATGAAAGATGAAAAAGAAATGATGTTTTTTTCAACTGCTGTGATATTTTGAGAGCAACTCTGAAAAATCAACGGACAAGTAAAAAATATATTGTTTTTTCTTTTGTTTTTTTTCTTAGCAATCACAACAAAGATCAAGATGTTTTTTGTTCATTTTTAAAAAAAAATGTTTACTTATGTTTGCTGCATTTCTATCTGACCACATATTAATTTAGGTTCTCCAGTTGTCGTCTCTTCTTGTTGATAACAAGATACCACTTCTGTGGTTTACTGTCAAAAGATTGATGATCACAACATTCAATATTTTGTGATTTTATAAGCATTTCAAGGATAAGTGTACCATTTAATAAAAAAAAAAGAATGTCTTGATCTTTTTTTGTTTGTTTATTGTTTTAATTTTATTTTTTGTCAAATAAAAAAATAAAAATTTTGAAAATGTATTTTATTTGTTTTTAATTATTAAATTTCAATTAAGTTATGACAGATTACAAATTCCTCAAGAAATGGCATCTGAGTTTTGATAAGACTGATTTTACTTTATTTATTTGTTTTTTGCAAAATGATTTTTGCAACCTTGACAACAAAAGTTTAAAGACAGAATGAAGAAGTAAAAAAAAATTCCTTCTTCAACGAACATTGTCTGGACAATAGAACCTTTTCTTTTTATACCCACCATTGTTAATGTTTTCTCCAACCATCACTAGGTGTATTCTGTGGGGAAACAAAAGGGAACTGTTTTATTCCAGGGGGGAAATTAATATTATCCAACTGTGAGGTAGGCTAGTACCAATGTCCAGACATTATATTTTAAAAGTTGAGTACCACATGATGAGGAGACACAAAGTGTCAAAAGATGATTGCATTTATGTAGCAGTTTATAACATGTTTTTTCTATATTTGTTAATATATATATATATATATATATATATATATATATATTATAATATATTATTATATAATATATATAAATATATATTTTGCATGTTATATATTATGTATGTATGGTATATATATATATATTATATAATATGTATAAATATAGATTATATATATTATATTTTGCATGTTGTATATTATGTATGTATGGTATATATATATATATATATATATAAATATAGATTATATATATTATATTTTGCATGTTATATATTATGTATGTATGGTATATATATAACATTACATATGCACGTATGGTGCATATATATTATACATGTATGTTTTTACATATATATATATATATATTATACATGTATGTATTGTACATATATATATATATATTTTACATATACATATTATAGGTTTCATATTATGCATGTATGCATTATATATATATATATATATATATATATGTATATATATATATATTATGTTATATATTATACATGTATTCATTGTACATATATATATATAAATATAGATTATATATATTATATTTTGCATGTTATATTATGTATGTATGGTATATATATATATATATATATTATATGTTATATATTGTACATATATATATATATTATATGTTATATATTGTACATATATATATATATTATATGTTATATATTGTACATATATATATATATTATATGTTATATATTGTACATATATATATATATTATATGTTATATATTGTACATATATATATATATTATATGTTATATATTGTACATATATATATATATATTATATGTTATATATTGTACATATATATATATATTATATGTTATATATTGTACATACATATATATATATATATTATATGTTATATATTGTACATATATATATATATATATTATATGTTATATATTGTACATATATATATATATATATATATATATATATATATATATATATATATATATATATCTTACATGTGTATATATATATATATATATAAATATAAAAGTGGACATGGAAGTCATCACTTAGAGGCGACAGTCTTTTTCATGCTAGTGCAATCGTCAGGCAACTAGTGCTGTTATTTTTCTCGGCTATTTATATATAAGGGTCAGTGGTGCAGTATGGGTAGTCTATTTTGGCGGTTACTTTTACCGGAAGTCGCTTATTTGTTTATTTATTTATGTCAAATTATTTTGCTTGTTTTTTTGTTTGTTTTAATTTTATTTTTATTTTTTATCTTATATATTTATTTTTTATTTTGATCGGTGTTTTTTTGTTAACGTAGTAAAAATGTGTTTTATATAGCTTATTGTTGGTAGTCTATTATGGCAATCATTTACCGGAAGTCGGATGTTTGCTTATTTATTTGGGTCAAATTGTTTTGCTTGTTTTTATTTATTTTCATTTTTATTTTTTATCTTATATATTTGTTTATTTGTCATTGATTAAATCTATTTGTTGAATTTTGGGGTGGGATGTTGTGGTTTGTTCTTACTATTATTTTGGTCGGAACAGTTTTTAATTTATCTATTTGGGTTGATTATCTTTATTTGTTTTTTCTAAACGGCTAGTTTATCGTAATCGGTTTTTAGTTTATTTATATATTTGGATGTATTTAGATCAATTTATTATACTTGTTGTTATTTATTTGTTACACTATATATTTTTGTCTTTCGATTTTTACGTAACGTAGTATATTATCTTTTATTCATTTTTTTTTTTATCATTATATAACAGTTATAACTTTCATTCGTTCTTTTGTTTTGATTTTATTTCACATATTCTAACAGGTGTGGTTTTGTAATTTGTTTGGAGTAATTTATTTTGCTTATTTTATTGTTGTTTTGTTTGTTTATATATTTATTTATTTTTCTATTTTAAGTTACGTAGTAAAAATTTGTTTTCATGTCTGCATTTTGAGATTAGCTCGGATCTTTTATTTAATAATTTATTTTGATCTGGGAAGGTAATGATAGCTATTTTTTCCTCCAAGCAAAGTTTGCAAGTTTTTGATAGGTTGTTGTAGGCTGATGATTTTTTCCTTATTTTCCAAGATATTTTTGGTGTGGTGTGTGTTTTGTTTTTTATTTCCCAGATATACTTAGAAAGCATTGTGCTGTTCGCATATTTACTATTTGTGAAAGACATTTTGTGTACATAATTTCTTTGTTTCCATGGTCCTTCGGTTACTCCTATGTATACTTTTTCTTTGTTATCTGCTGATTTTATCGCGGCTTGGTAGATTACGTTGTTTTGTAAACAATTACCGTTTAAGGGACATTCGTTTTTTATTCTGCAGTTGCACGTGGGTTTAATTTGTTCGTGTGGTTTGTTAATAATTTTCCTGTTGTGCTTTTTTATTATTTGTGCCATGTTCTCGGTGCAACTGTAGCTGATTTTTACTGTGTTTTTGCTGAATATTTTGTGTAGGGTGCTTGATTCCGGGAAGTGTTTGTGTAAAAGTTTGAAGAATATTTTTCCTATGTTTGTTTTTACGTTTTTGCTGTACGGTGGGTTGAACCATATGATATTTCTTTTCCTGTTGGTCTTTTTTGCGTTCTGTGGTGAGTATGTGAGTTTTGCTGGGAATCCGCTATCTTTTAGGGCTGTTTCGTAGTCTTTCTTAGCTTTGTTAAATATAGATTCATCGGAAGAATTGTCGGAAAGCCTGCGGTTAATCGATTTTGGTATCTGTTTGATTATAGAAGGCGGATGGTTGGAGTATATGTGTATGTACTGTGGTTTATCATTCGTTTTTCTGTATGGTTTGTGTGTGCCTTTTCTTAGGTTGAAGGTAACATCTAGAAAATCTACTTCGTTTAGGTTAGTTTTTATATCTATCTCGAATCCGTTATTTTTGAAAATTTTAATTATTGCTTTTCTAGTTTTATCTGTGTTTTGTTTGTTGCAGTTTCTTAAGATTATGAGACCGTCATCCCTGTAGAGCCCTGTGTCATTTCCATCTTGGTTGCACTAGCATGAAACAGACTGTCGCCTCTCAGTGCTGACTTCCATGTCCACTTTTATATTTACACACGATCTATCTCTGATATTGAGCACTTTATCCCATAAATATAGCACACTTTAAGACTATATTTCTTCATATATATATATATATACATATATATATATATATATATATATATATAAGTATATATAAATAAAAAGGTAGCGGTAAAACCATATTTTAAATCTATTAATTTATAATATATATATATATATATATATATCTTACATGTATATATATATATTTTTTTTTTTTTAAAGAAAGACATTCGAATGACCAACACAAAAACAGAGAATGTCTCATATCGAGAATATTTAACATTGAAAAACAAAGGAAAAAAATTAATTATTTTTAATAATATATGGAAATCTCCACCCTTTACCTGAAGACGGTCGTGAGACCAGAAATACGTGTTCTAAAACTATGAAAAATAAAGAATAATATTTTTTTAAAAACCCACATTACAACCAAAAAAAGTTTGCGGTACCTCTCTTCATTTTAATATATATATATATATATATATATCTATATATATATATATATCTTACATGTATATGTAAAGTCTGACAATTATTTTAAAGACATTTTTATGTTTAACATTCTTTTTTTAGATACAAGTATTTAAGTAAATGCTGTTTATAATAAACAGTGTTAAATAACATTTACCGGCCTGAATGTTCTGTCGGAGGACGAATATTTTCTATGAAAATTTCTCAGACATTCACCCTTAGCTGGAATGGATTCATACCTTTCCTAAGGGTATTAGCATGTAAGTGAATGTAATAGATCCAACTGGAATTCGAACTCGGCTCTCCGATTCCTCAATCCTAGCTACAATGCATTACACCCCCATGCCTCTATAAAAAAAACATTCAACCAGTTGCTGTTCGTTTGAGTCAATTCGAAACCTTTCAGTTTGTATCTTCTGAAGAAAGATAAATACAAAACCTAATACGAGATCATAGTCAATTAAAAAAAATATAATTAAAAAATACCACTCTGTATACTCAAATCTACAGTAAACGACTCCTCACACTAAGAGAGGGAAGTGAAGCTGCTAGAGATCTAAAGACTCAGCAATTACATGACAGCTTCTTTAATTCAATGTGCCTGTACTTTCCTTTTCTCCTGTAAACTTATATTTACTCAATTATATAGATACTCGATATCAAAAGCATCCCCATTTTTAAGAACAATTCAAGTTAGACTTTAGGCAAAATACGTCTGCAGAAAAATATCGACACCTTTATATGGAAAAAAAATTTATTGGATAATTGAATGACAATGTGGAAAAAAACTCCGAAGTTGTGAGTTTTGTGCTTAAAAGAATATCTTCAAACTAATAATGGATTTGGTGATAGTCATGTATAAACATATATTGTTAAATATAGCAGTGAATGTCTATTATGTTTGATTAGGAACCGTTCTAAACTTTGTATATTTGCGTTAATTTCCACCCTCTTCATATTTATATTAGTTAAGATATATTAAGGGCACTATTGTCTTAAAACAAATTTGATGAATAATGAGTGTTTACAAGAATTGTTTTCACCTTTTTAAATTTTGATTAGAATAATTTATTAAGTTTTAAATCTTTTAAAATTCTGTATTAATTTCACCCTTTTAGATGATATTATTATTAATCAAATATCACCCTTTTAGGTGATATTATTATTAATTAAATATCAACCTTTTAGGTGATATTATTATTAATTAAATATCAACCTTTTAGGTGATATTATTATTAATTAAATATCACCCTTTTAGGTGATATTATTATTAATTAAATATCAACCTTTTAGGTGATATTATTATTAATTAAATATCACCCTTTTAGGTGATATTATTATTAATTAAATATCACCCTTTTAGGTGATGTTATTATTAATAAAATATCACCCTTTTAGGTGATATTATTATTAATTAAATATCACCCTTTTAGGTGATATTATTAATTAAATATCAACCTTTTAGATGATATTATTATTAATTAAAAATCACCGTTTTAGGTGATATTATTAATAAAATATCACTCTTTTAGATGATATTATTATTAATTAAATATCACCCTTTTAGATGATATTATTATTAATAAAATATCACCCTTTTAGGTGATATTATTAATAAAATATCACTCATTTAGATGATATTATTATTAATTAAATATCACTCTTTTAGATGATATTATTATTAATTAAATATCACCCTTTTAGGTGATATTATTATTATCTAAATATCACCCTTTTAGATGATATTATTATTAATTAAATATCACCTTTTAGATGATATTATTATTAATTAAATATCACCCTTTTAGATGATATTATTATTAATTAAATATCACCCTTTTAGATGATATTATTATTAATTAAATATCACCCTTTTAGGTGATATTATTATTAATTAAAAACTGTATTTACTATCCATAAATGTAAAAGCTTAGTACAAACATCAAACATCAATGTTTTTCAAAGAATTTCAATTTTTTTGTATGTGTATAAATGTGCTGATTTTTGTAGATACAGTTGTAAGGGGTGATGTGATCAGCCATGACTGGGTTCTCCTGCATGTGTGGCATGATCCAGAGTCCTGTTGCCAGATATCGATCTTTCCAGTAGCCATCCTCTTGACCCAGGGCAACACTACCTCTTCAAGGCACTTGATGTCAGCCTCCGTGTTGAGTCTGCGGTCCTGTTGGAAGATGAATGGAGGTGTAACATTGTCATCACTAGTGATCACTCCAAACAACTTTGTAATCACCATTAGACTCATTTGAATATTTCCGAATCCTCTGCACTGTCCTCAGATTAATGCCCAAACACTCTGAAATGTTCGTATTGGAGCTTCTGATACGAATGCCAAGCAGTACAGCAAGCCGTTTCCCAATTTCTGGCGGAATTAATTGTGTCATGGTGCTATTTTTCTCACAGACAGTGCCCAACTGACCCTACTATACTGTGCAGTTGACAAAATCAAAACAACGTGCATTCACGAAATTAAAAATATAATATCGCAACAACTTACTCATCGTAACCTGTATATATATATATAACCCCTTTATTGACGCCTACCCCCAGTGGTGTAACCATGTTTAGTGGTCCAGTCCTCATGGTCTTAGGACGACGTTTTAACCACAGGGTTAACTCTGCACTGGTCTACACTGATGCTTGTCCAAGCTGGTTGTTGGTTGCTGGCTGCTTCGATCCACACCATTTCTGCCCACGTTGTGTTCTTGATCTCAGAACAATGGAAGATCAAATATTGTTGTAATCACAGTGCTGGTTCGAGCCGTGGTGGGTGCTATATTAAGCGAAAAATATCTTCACAACGAAAAAAAAAAAAAGAAGATTTATTGCGGGATTCGCAACTCAAGTCTTTGAGCTCTCAAAGCTATCTGTTTCTATGCACTTCGGCCCAAAACTGGCGTGAGACCGAAGGGTTCTGGGGAGTCGTTAATTCATCAATTTTCACATTAATCTCAATAAGGGATTTTGTTTCTCTATTTCTGCTTTCTTTATTAACTTTCCAAATTTGGAGAATTATTTACCTTCCTGGGAGTAGTCACAGAGATTGCTCCTCCCTTAAGCTCCAACTCCCTTTACTTTACAAATAGCACCATCACTCCACACAGGCATTGTTATATACTCCCTCTTCATCCTTCCTTCTCAGCATTCAACTTCAGCCTACATCCTAGGACAGACATAACTGTCTTTGTGACAAATCTAATTTTAAATGTGTTTGGGTAGAAAGGCGTAGTTTTATTCTAGTCATTGATTTTAATTCTCTTGATTCCTCAAGGAAGAGATAAAATTATTTCTCCATTTTTGGATTGATCTATGTCTAGCGAAAATATAAACCAGATCACCTGCAGGATCTGTTTTCATAACTTCGACCCTCTTAAAAGGTTTGTTCCTTGTTTACATTTCCCCAATTTGTTTTTGTCAGCAACAATATAATCCAGATATCCCCTGGCCCATCGATATTTGTTTGCTTAAACTTACAAGAGATAAACTTATTTCTCCATTCTTGGGCTTATCTCTGTCTAGCAAAAAATATAAACCAGATCACCTGCTCGTTCTTTATTTAAAGTTTCCAATTTGTTAATGAAAATATATGCACTGTCTCTCTTCTCGTTAATGATATGTGTTTTCTTATTTCCTCAAGGAAGAGAAAAAATTATTTCTCCAAATCTGTTTTGCCAGACCCTTGATAGATAAAAAAAATAAACTTTAGGAGAGAAGAGATCCACAAGGACCCTTTTCCACTTGAGGGAAGGCAAATGTCTCCACCCTCTCTCTTTCTCTATCTCTCAGCTTATATTCCATTTTAGGCTTAACTCTTTGCTACTCCTAATTAACGTTTAAGCAATTCATGGCCTCAGTGCCATATATATAGACTAGCAGCATGACCCGGCGTTGCCCGGGGTTGATTCAAAAATCGTACGACTCATACAGCAATTGCTATCACTTGACTTAAAATATTTTTGCCCTTCCTTGGCTTTAAAGGAGTGCCCTTTGCCGTGCTGATGTTGCTACATGCCTTACTTCTTGCCTATCTCACACTGCGAATTTTTTCTAAGCTCTATACTAAACATTAAATCTGTTACGAAAAAAGAACTAAACAAAATGAACACAAAACGATCAGCTTTAAAAAAGGACTCGTAACTGGAAAAACCGAATGAAAAAAGAATGTTAACAACAAATACTTTTTCACACCCAACCCAGTTCTGTGGAATCAGAATCAACGTTGAGTTTAAGCAAGCGAATGAGCCAATTGGAGTAAAGTGCCATGCACATTTAAATTTTTCCCACTTGTGACGAATGCAGCTATCGATTTTTTTTGCATGCTAGCATGCTAGTTAACATTCGTGCCAGTCAGCTGTTGGCTCTCACACTGGCCAATAGAATCTTCCTGCCTATTCGTGGCAGCCAGCTATAGGCTCTCCTCTGGCCAGTAGGAAATGGTCACAAACTACATGAAAACTGCTGTAGAAGCATGAAAAAATTTATTATTTCCACTATCGATGGGAGTTGAGAAATGCAAAGTCTGTCTTGGACTTCCCGCTTCCTTGGAGCACGTGCATGTAAATTTTGGTGCAAATCCGTCGAAAATTGCGGCCGTGCATTCATTACACACACAAACACATCCTGCCTTTTATAGATAGAGATATATATAAATTTTTTTATTTCAAATTTATTACCTTGTTGGAATTTCCGGGTTTTGAAAACGTGCCTCATTTTCTGGCCTAATGTCGAGTAGTTGCTTGGCCCCTTCGATGTTTTTTCAGTGGTATGTCTACAAGACTGGATAAATACTGGTTAAATGTGAAGTTACCACCAGACAATTACTTTCTTCAAAGGTATCGTCATAAGGACCCTGAGATGCTTACTTAAGAATTTAACGTACGAGTCAGAGTCCAAAATTTCTACCTTCAGGGTACGCTGTTGCTCCCGGGTCTAAATTGCTGGTCCTGCACTCCAAATTCAAAACCGAATTATTACTAGCGATTCCAGAGACAAAAAAAACTTCACAGCCATTATCCAGTCATTAAATACAGAGGCCAAAGAAATCCTTCAGAGAAATACAATAGCAATATGAGAAGGCCCCTTTCGAAGTGAAGTATTTTTTCTTTTACTATACTCTTTTTTTATCTCTGAAACTTTTCAAGTATTTACCCATTTTAACTAAAGACTACATTTCCTACTTTCTCCTCTTCTAAAACATCCTAGCATTTCCATGAGCACCAAGGCGAATCTCATCAATGCCTTTTTGCTACCAACACTGACATACCAGACATGTCTGACATGGCCCCTAACAAAAACCCTTGAGAGGGAACTGATCACTTGTGAGATGAAATGCTTGAGGAAAGCAGTGAAGAAGACCAGACGAGACAAGATCAGGAATGAGGCAATACGAGATATGGTAGGAGCCATACCAATCATACTGCACATCGAACAGCAAAGGATCAAGTGGTTCAGACACCTCACTCGTATGCCTATCAACCAACCAGCCCTACGAGCATACACCCTCAGATACTCTGGCTGGAGAGCCAAAAAGTCGCTGGAGCGACTCAGAGCAGACACTCTCAGAGCCCAGAAGATATCTCTCCTCCAGTCCACTCGTCTTGCAGTTGACAGACGATGTGTCTCCCTGCGACGCCTAACAGCACAAACGGAAAAACTAAACTAAGTCTATACTGAATCCATTGCTAGGACATCTGCCAGGAATGTTTGTTCACTGTGTCGTGCTAGACGGTTTGTCTCTCCAGAATCTAGCTTACATATCTATAAATGTACCACACGTCCATGCATAGAATATTGCTGCCAAATATAGTCCAATGCTCCTACTCTCTATCTAGAACTCCTAGCAGAAACATTATTGGCCCCGATCTGGCGTTTTGGCTTCAGTCACTTTCATACCGCCGTAAGTTTGCATCCTTTTGCATTTTCTATAAATATTTTCATGGTAATTGTTCGGATGGGCTCTTCGCGATGGTACATAATCTCTTCGAATTTAAGCACATTACTAGATTGGCGACACCAATTTATGGTTAGCTGGCTAGATACAGCCGTAATTTCTATGCTAATAGTTTCTCTTCTCGCACTTCTCACTTGTGAAACTCCCTTCCGGTTCCGTGCTTTCCAGTCAACTTTAATCTGCAAAAATTTAAATGGAATGTCAATTGCTGTCTGCTGTCCTCCTGATTACTCCTTCCTTAACAATGTTCCCGTGACTAAATCTTCAACACTCAGTAACCCCTTGCATCTCGGTGGCTTTATAGCCTTGCTTGGGGTGTACTCGATTTTTTAAAAAAAGAAAAGGAAAGGAAGACTAACGAATACTAATGCATTTGTTTACATGTGTTTGGTGACTTATTTGTTTTCATGACAAACTTTACATCCACCTGGGTAATATTGTATGTTTTAAAAAGAGCTTTTTTGCCCTTTAAGGTTAATTTGATTTATATTTTGTTATTTGTAATGGAGAGGAAAGATTTTCATTTTTCCAATGTGCATGAATGTACTTTTTTTCCTTATTTCATATCATGTTATTGTTAAAAAAAATTTCATATTTTTTAACACAATACACCAACATTGTGTAGGCCCATAACATTTTTTTTACAATAAACTTTTCATAATTCTTGACTCGTGTCTCCTGTGTGTGTGTGTGTGTGTGTGTGTGTGTGTGTGTGTGTGTGTGTGTGTCGCTCTTGTTATTACTTGTGCATTATGTATCTATCTATTGATTTTTGCATTATCTATATATTTATTGGTTTGTGCATTATCTATCTATTGATATCTGTCTATATTTCTGAGATGAGGTATTATGTACACTATTTACATTATTCGGACTATTGTCCTCAGCTTTGTCGCCATATTTATGACAACGTTTCGGCCGTTCAATACCCGGTTAAGGCAGTGGAGAACTTTCAGAGGGAAAAATTAACAGGAGATAACTGATAACTGACATCCATTAAACATGGCAAGTGGAACTAGAACAGTCTACCCCAGTGAGCGAAATAAAGGGTTCAGTTCGACATTCCAACCACCTGAAGAAGACCGGAGCGTACAACGGCCGAAACGTTGTAATAAATATGGCGACAAAGACGAGGACAATAGTTCAAATAATGTAAATAATGTACATAATACCTCATGTCAGAAATATAGACAGATACTGAAGGGCCGAAACGTTGTAATAAATATGGCGACAAAGATGAGGACAATAGTCCGAATAATGTAAATAATGTACATAATACCTCATCTCAGAAATATAGACAGATACTGAAGGGCCGAAACGTTGTAATAAATATGGCGACAAAGATGAGGACAATAGTCCGAATAATGTAAATAATGTACATAATACCTCATCTCAGAAATATAGACAGATACTGAAGGGCCGAAACGTTGTAATAAATATGGCGACAAAGATGAGGACAATAGTCCGAATAATGTAAATAATGTACATAATACCTCATCTCAGAAATATAGGCAGATATCAATAGATCAATATTGATTGATAATGCACAAATCGATAGATAGATACATAATGCACAAATCGATAGATAGATGATGCACAAATCAATAAATAGATAATACACAGATCCATAGATAGATAATGCACAAATCGATAGCTAGATGATGCACAAATCAATACAGATAGATCATGCACAAATCGATAAATAGATAATGCACAAATCAATAGATAATAGACAGATCAATATGCCGCAATCCTCTTTTATACATGTTTTTTTGAATTTGACAAAAAACGTATTTTGTAAGGAGACTAGTAATACTGAATAAAAAACAAAATCACAAAATATTCCTTGTCCGTCATTTATTTTTGCAAATGGCCCATAATCGCCGATACATTTCTTCATTTATATATTACTTCTGTCATAGTGATATATATATATATTATGTGCCATGTGCAAGAATCGAGATTTTGATAAGACAGTTAAAAAAAGATTCATTCTTCTCAGCTCCCAAGAAATAATGACACTGGACAGGTAACTTTTAGACACTGCTTATTATTTGCAATAGTGATGGTTATTATTGCGACAATGTTGTCTATCTTATTGAGAAGGCAGATCGCATTGCATTCTGAAAGAAGAAGAAAAAAAGATAACAAAATAACCAGCTGACCTTTAGCCGTAGTTATACTTGGGTAGACATTTCTTTTTCTTGATTTCCATTGCTTCCTCTGGTGGACAATCTAAAATACGGCTCTGGCGCTGATCATTCGATGTGTGTCTTCAGTCTGGAACCATTATGTCTTGCATCTTCTTCTACTTCTTCATCTTCTTCTTTAATGTGTTATTCTTTTTTACCTTTAATATCTGTCAATTCGTGTTATTCATATTCGACTTACACTCTAAGTGTCGTCTGTTTTCTTCTTGAAGTGTCCATATTTGTTGGTCGGTCATTGTCTTGAAATTCGTATCTCTGTTTATCTCAGCCTGTTCGTTTTTCTATGGCATTTTGGTCTTTTAGCTTGTTGCTAACTTATCTTGGTCTCCTTATATCCTATCTACCCATCTACCATTATATGTCTCTTTAAAAAAAAAAAAACAACAAAAAAAAACAAATAAAAATAAAAAATGGCTAGTGAACGCTGAAAGCGTCAATGTATTTTAATTAAATACGAATGTATTTTGGTATATAATTCTGTTAGATAGAAAAATGTCTGAAGGAGGGATCTTTTTTTCGGATTGTAATTAGTTCATACGTCTGTAAAGATTCGTAAAATAAACAGAGTCCATGTGTTCAAATTCACGCGCCAGTTCATTATCATACGTTTGTGGGATGACGCACAAGTCCCCGTTACAACTAATCGTTAATATACATATATACGTATGAATAAAGACAAAAAAAAAACTTATCTTACGCTGACCGACACATTATCTGAAAGTGAACTTCTCTAAATGCTCGCTATGTGGCATTGCATTCTTTTTCAGTTACAATATACTGTAGTGACACGACGTGTCACGTTTCCCCTCGGCGGGAGTGTCTTAGTCCCCAAGGAAACCACATGTAATATGAAATAGACCACACTATCTCCTACTCAAAAAATATACAACCAGAATAACGTACCCATTACGACCAATCATATATATATGTATATATATATATATATATATATATATATAAAGAAATATAGTCTTAAAGTGTGCTATATTTATGGGATAAAGTGCTCAATATCAGAGATAGAGCGTGTGTAAATATAAAAGTGAACATAGAAGTCAACACTTAGAGGCGACAGTCTTTTTCATGCTAGTGCAATCGTCAGGCAACTATATATATATATATGTTCTTGTCCATAGAGGCGAACGCCTCCACGATGGCAGCCCTCAGAGAGTCGACAGTGTTGTGGGCGTGCTTGTTGGTCTTGGCCTCGATCATGCCCCAGAAGAAATAGTCAAGGGGGTTGCAATCGGGTGAGGAGGGCGGCCACAAATCCGGCGACCAGTGGTGAGGAACATTGTTGAGCAGCCACGCCTGGTCGTCTTGGCCTTGTGTGCAGGAACGGAGTCCTGCTGGAAGACGTAGGGGCGTCCGGTGGCGATCTCATCCAGCCGTGGCTTCACCACGCTCCTCTGCGCCTCCTGGTAGATCTCAGCGGTGACTCTCAGGCCCTTTTGAAAGAAGAACGGAGGATAACGCCAAGGATCATGACGGAGGAGGGAAACTTCGTATCCTTCACGACGGAACCGCCTCAATGTCTTTGCAGATCCACCTGTCGTTCTGCCTAACGTTAGTTAGTTGACAAACTGTCGGGTATCTGCATGTACAAGTTTTGTTTTTATTGCCTATTTCGTTTTCTTTTTGTCAAGTGTCAGATTTTGCTGCAACACAATGTATATATATATATTTATATATATATATATATATATATATATATATATATATATATATATATATAATAAAATGAGAACGAATCGAATATAAATTCCAACGTTCGTAACATCAATTTAAAAGAGGGCTCAGTACAAAAGTAGAACTGAATTCTTCATTTTAGGATAATTACATCAACATGAGAACAAACGCTACATAAATGTAATCATGTTTCGATGTCTACCAACACGTAACGACTGATGAAACGCTTTGATCCGCATCGAAACATGATTGCATTTATGTAGTGTTATATTTACTTATGTTGATGTAATTATTCTAAAATAAAGTATATATATATATATATGTGTGTGTGTGTATATATATATGTGTGTGTATATATATATGTATCTATGTATGAATAAAGACAAAAAGGAAAACTTATCTTAGCCGACGCGTTTCGTCCTCTGCGGGACTTTATCAAGGGAATGCAAGGATTTTATTTTGGAACAAGTATTTATATACAAGAGCAAAAACGTTATTGAATTTGCAAAATTTTTAAATTTAAGAAAGGTCATGATGATCTTGAGGAAAAATCCCTTCGGTTCATTTCATCAGGCAAGCATCTGGCTTTCTAGCCTTGTTCAGAATTTGCATAAGGATCTTGAGGAAAAACCTCTACCACTCACTTCAACAGGTAAGCAGCTGCCTTTCTGGCCTTCTTCAGACTTTGCATTAGGATCGTGAGGTAAAAACACCCATCATCCGACTTCAATAAGTAAGCATCTGGCATTCTAGCTTAGTTCGAGATTTTTATAAGGATCTTGAAGCAAAGCCTCTATGGCCCACTTCAATGGGTAAGCCATTTGTTTTTTAATCTTAGTTTTTGCAATGTTCTCTTAATTCTTTATATTTTGATGTCTTTCATTTGCCTCTTCGGCTTTTTCTTTCCGAATTGCAGTCAATTCGTACGTGATTATTTGCTTTATCATGTTAGCGAATAAAACTGGGTAATTTGTAGTTTAAGTCCCGCACTCAGTTTCTAATAAAAATATCCCGAATAGTTACATTTAGGTTTTAATGTACATGCTTAATTCATAAATAACAAATAATTTTTTTCTAAAATCTACCGTTTTGGACAGTAAAAGTTCGGATACATTCACGTCGGGTCCATCCGCCATTACTGACATTGTTTTCATACGTTTGCCTCGAGTAATCATGCGCGGAAGCTTACTTAGTTAACGGCCTTTTTACTGATCTTACTCGTCTCAATTACTGCGCAAAACCAAAAGACGTCTTTAGTATTGATTTTTTTTTTGTAATTTTGTTATTTAGAAAAAGCAATGACAAGTGTTGTTTTATATAGTGAAGCTTTTTTTTTGTTTTTTATAGTAAAGCTTTTTATTGTGAAGCTGTAATAATAATGAATTCTTGGTTAAATAATAATAAAATAAATAATAATAAAATAAATAATAATAAAACAAATAATAATAAAATAATAATAAAACAATAATAAAATAAATAATAATAAAACAAATAATAATAAAATAAATAATAAAACAAATAATAAAATAAATAATAATAAAATAAATAATAAAATTAATAATAAGACAAATAATAATAAAATAAATAATAATAAAACAAATAATAATAAAATAAATAATAATCACGCTCTTTAAATGTCGCGCAATGTTTGCGCATTGCGTGCGCCTTAATCAAGACAAGTGAAGCTTCGGCGCATGATTACTCGAGGCAAACAACGCCAGTAATGGCTGGCATGCTGTAGCCGCGACGCGAATGAGTCCTAACTTTTATTGACGATAACTCCAAAACGGCAGATTTTAGCATGATTTCCTTGTTATTTTCGAATTTAGCAAGTAAGTTTACACCTAAATGTAACTATTCGGGAAATGTTTTACTAGAAACTGAGCGCGGGTCTTAAACTGCAAATTACCCATAAAACTGTCTTAGTGTTATTTGTTCTGGAAATTTTAACGGTCGTCTGGGATAAACCCTCAACTACTAATCAACAGCTGTTGAAAGAATGCTGGGAGTTATTTTAATTTTTGGTGTGTCTGTGCTTTTGATTGGTCTTAATGAACTCTATCGTTTTCTTGTGTGAGTTCACTGTTAGTGCAGATATAAACTGACCGTAACGTCACTGTTATCGGTTTTAATACCTGGTCATGGCGCCAGCGGTAACGTGAATCCGATAGGGCTGGCAGGATAACTGCCCAAAATATGTTTTAGTGTATAAAGTGGGAAAACTGTTTCAATCCATAGGTAGAGATTTGTTGTGTCTGGCAGGATATCATAAAACAGGGTGAGCTAAACATTTTAGGCGACTGATATCAGTGTGCCATATTTTTTTTTATCATTTCATCCCCAAGTAAGGCAATAAAGCCACGAAGACTCTGAGTGTTATAGAATATGAGAAAAGTATATTAGGGGGAGGGGACAATATAAGAACAAGATTTAGGAGAAAGAAAATAACGATTGACACTGTATTTAAATTTTTGAAGATCAAAGTTGACTGGAAAGCAAGAAGCCGGAAGGGAGTTCCACAAGCGAGAAATGCGATAGAAGAAACTGTTAGCATAGAACTTACGGTTACGTCTAGCGATTTCAACTCTAAAATGATGAGTGCTCGTCGCCAATCTAGTACTGCGTTTAAATTCATAAACTGTAGGTACCATAGGAAAGTTCATCAGAACAATTACCATTAAAATATTTATAGAAAGAGCAGAGGTGAAGCTACGTTACGGCGGTGAGAAAGTGACTGAAGCCGACATGCCAGGTCAGGATCAATAAGATTGCAGATTCTTCTTTGGATTTTATCTAGAATCTCTAAATATATAGCAAGAGCCCCAGACCATATGTGGTAGCAATATTCAAAACAAGGATGAATGGTAGACTTATAAATATATAAAATAGATTCTGGAGAGTAAAATTGTTTAGCACGACAGAAAAATATTTAGACTATGTTAGTATTCCAGTAAAAAAAGCACAAAAAATGCTTGGATGTGCGGTAGGTGTAACGAACCGCGGCTCGGGAGGAGAAATCGTTGAGTCGAGTTCGAATTCCAGTCGGGTTCGTTACATTTTCGTACATGCAAATACCCTTGGCAAAGGCATAAATCCACCTCTTCTTCTTTTCTCCACGGCTATGGGTTAAATACCAGGACTTGAAGATCAAAGTTAACTGGAAAGCAAGAAGCTGGAAGAGAGTTCCACAAGCGAGAAAAGAAACTGTTAGCATAGAAATTACGGTTACATCTAGCCATTTCAACTGTAAAATATTGAGACCCTGCTGCCAATCTAGTACTGAGCTCAAATTCATAAAGTCTAGGGACCATAGCGAAGATTTCATCCGAACAATTACTACGAAAGTATTTATAGAAAAGGCAAAGGGAAGCAACTCTATGGAGGTGGGAAAGTGACTAAAGCCGAGACTCCAGGTCAGAACCAATAATATTGCTGATTCTTCTTTGGATTCTCTCAAGGGTCTGTGACAGGAGCATCAGATGTGGCAATAATATTGTAGTGGGACCGGTGGGGGTGAAGATGTGAAGAGATATCAGATGGTTAAACTTTCCTGCTGGTGGGTCCAGCTACATAAGAATGTCGGACTTTAATTACGTCCAAAGAAGACAAAGAAAACAAACTAGACCGATATACATGGGTAAACAAATATATATTAATAACAAAACAAGTTAAACAAAGACATGGACAGTTACATAGAGTTTGTATGGAGAAATTATGTGTGTGTGTGTTGTAAGTGTTCGTACGTACGTGTATTGTTCTTAGCGCGGTCCCAGAATTTGGGAAACGCTGTATCTGTGAGAGGTCACATATTGGCCTAAGTGGAAAAAGAGAGATTTTTTACCTCGTCTCCGCGCGAGGTAGAGGCCCAAGGCCTAAGTCGAAAAAGAGATTTTACCACATCTCCACGCGAGGTGGCGGCCCAAGGCCTGAGTCGGAAAAAAGAGAGAGAGAAGGGTCAGCCAGTATTTATAGCCGGGTGGGGGGAGACACCTGTTGAAGGATTAAAGAACTGAGGTGGAGCTAACTGCGACAATATTCTAAGCATGGACGAATGGTATATTTGTAAATATATAAGATAGATTCGGGCGAGAAAAATTGTTCTGAACGACACAGAGAACCAACTTTCCTAGAAACAGACCTAAAATTTGGTTTGATATAATCTTTTGACTTCATGTCAACGGAAAATTTTAATCCCTTTAGAGGAGAGCATTAGTCCTAATTATTATTATTATTCAAGAGTAGAAATAACGAAGATATATTACACGAAATAATAATATAAGATGTGGAATGTTTTAGTATGACTGTCAGTCTGGTTTGGAGTGAACTACTATTGGCTCGACTCGATTCGTCCCTCTCTCTTGAAAGGCGTAGTATACATAGTGTTAGAAAGAGTTCATTCTGTAGTTATATGTAAGGACCGATAACAGTCTGTAAATATATAGCAGGAACACCAGACCATGTGTGACAGCAATATTCTAAGTATGGGTGAATGGTAGACTTGTAAATATATAAGATAGACTCGGGCGAGAAAAATTGCCTAGAACGACACAGAGAACCAACTTTCCCAGAAACAGACCTAACATTTGACTTCATATAATTTTTTCACTTCATGTCAGCAAGAAGGTTGCACTGAGTCACTCTCCTGGAGGTTAGCATCAGCCATGCTGATGGAAGTTAAAAAGTGTTCTCTCAGTCGATTAAAAGATAGCTGTTTTATTTATATATATGTACTAGCAGTATAACCCGTCTTCGGCCGGGTGTTTCATTATTGGGAATTTTTGCCGTTCAATTAGAGTAGCTTAAGCTTAAAGTCAGCCCACCCGAAAAATCAATATTAGTAACAACAACTGGTTGTAAGTGAGGCACATCCCCAAATGGAGTGGGGGGTAACAATTTGAATAGTGGGGGTGGCTCTTTTTGCGTTCTCAATCTTGCAAGGAAGGAACCTCTTCCATGGACCGTCATAATAATAATATACGATAATTTCTATTGATAACATAATTTTTGTTTTATTTCTAATAATCTTTTGCGTTAGGTTTCAATTCTCTAAATTAATTGTACGCTGTTTTTTACAGACATTAAATTTTGACTTTGATTTATGCGCAAAGTGCACAAAAAAAAATTAGTTTTTTCGATTTTTCACCTTCAAGGGTGTAATGTTTTCCAGAGAATTTGGACTCAAAACCGGTACTGAAGAATTATCTATCAAACAAAATAAAATCCTTGAAATCGGATGAAAACTGTGGAAACGTATAAACAGCATCTGATCACACACACACATATATACACAGGCACATTTTCAGAATTATAGATATAGATTTCAGATGCCAGTAAATATGAATATATTTGTAGTTATCTTCATTTTTATAAGTATTTGCTTAGTAGCTAAAACAGTGATTTGCTAAAGTTTGCGTTGTAAGGTACAAAACTGCAATTGCATGCCACCTATCAATCATCGATCTCTCTACACTAACAAAATGGTCTCCGAGATGGCCTTTTTAACTATCGCGCTACAGTAAGCCCTCTTGAATGTGACAAATACAAGTGTTTCTGCTTGCCTTCACTTTTCCCCTTTTTTTTCTTTCTCTTTCATTTTTCCTTTGCACGTTTTCTTTTTTACTTTTCCTTATTTTCCTTTTTATTCCTCTTGTTAACTTTCTTTCCTATTTACTTCACGTTTTATTCTTTTCTCTACTCTTTCCTCTTCTCTACGCTTTGCTCTTTTCTTTACTCTTTCTACTTTTCTTCACTTTTTCTTTTTTCTTTCCCCCTCTTGCCTTTTTCTTCTTCTCTTGACTTTTCTTTTCTTTCCTCTATTTCTCTTTTTACTCCTTCTTGTTTTCTTCTTCTTGTCTTTCCTCTTTCATTGCTTTTTTCTTTCCTTTCCTTTTTCCCCTACTCTTTCTTCTTTTGTTTTCTTTTTTTTCTTACCCCAATTCCCCATGTATAATACGCCTTCATCCATAATGCGCACACTTAAAATTGTGCTGAAAGTGTGGGAAATTGCTTCTACTCACGCATAATACGCACCCCTTGTTTGGTAATCAAAACCTATAAATAGTATCTCCCCAATTTCATTACGGCTAGTGTTTCTTTCTCTTATTTAAAAAAATAGTTTAAATATAAAATAATATTATTCCAATATAGTTTTATGATAATTCGTATTTTATTTTACGGCGATTTTTTAAAAGATTTTTTCTAGCTGTGCATAATACGCGCCCCTGATTTTGCTTATTATTTTTTTTAGAAAAAATGCGTATTATATATGGGGAATTACGGTACTTTTTACTTTTTCGTATTTTCTAGCCTCTTTACCGTTTCTTCTATAATTGGGTTTAGTCTTTCTTTTCTTTCTTTTTTACTTTTTATTTGCTTTAATCTTTTCTCTATTCTTTTTTTCTTTTCTTCACTCTGTTCTCTTTCTTCTTTCCTTGCCTTTTTCTTCTTTCCTTTCTTCTTTTCGTTACTCTTTCTTCTTTTCTTTCCTCTTTTTCTTCTTCCTTTTCTGCCCTTTTCTCGTCTCTTCACTCTTCTTTTTCTTTCTTTCTCTCCTTCACTTTTTCTTCTCTTGCTTCTTTATCTGTACCTTTCGTTTGATTGCGTCGAGAGAAAAAAAAAACGACACAACCTTTTGCTTTTTCCCAACGCCAAACTCTCGAACTCCTGAGACTCCTTAAACTATTCCTCATAGAAGAGAGTTATTCTAAGTATCGTCTGCATATTGAAGTGGTGCTTTGAAACAAGAAAGAAAGAAAAAGAAAGCAGAAAGAAAGAAAGAAATAACGAAAGGAACAGATTTATCTCGTTCCAGGTTAAGGTTTAGAAAGGAAGCTGAATAAAAGAGTGGGACATTTTCCTCTCACGCCTGTTCAATATTCCAACCTTGCCATGTATAAAAAAAAAAAATGGCATTCATGCCCCATTTGCCATGTTGTCTGA
The DNA here is from genome assembly GCA_964036315.1 of Acanthosepion esculentum. Lineage (NCBI taxonomy): Eukaryota > Metazoa > Mollusca > Cephalopoda > Sepiida > Sepiidae > Acanthosepion > Acanthosepion esculentum. The sequence goes on from OZ038499.1 coordinate 20,039,139, forward strand.
GAGGCAGAATATTTCCCACGGCTGATTCTCTGTGAAGGAGGTCAGAACTTGCATTTCGATTGGTTGTGGCATGCCAGACGCGTGCATGCAGGTATCACACAATTACGCACAAATGTACACGCGGGTATGCTGGTATATAAAATATCTCACATAGTTGAACGTCCCTACCTTACATGGTTCATTACCCGTCGGAATGTCGAAGAAAAGGGACTTGTCGTGAGGAAGGTCTTATCATGAAAAAAAAAATGACTTATCTAGAAAAATTCTAAACTAAAACCGAAAAATCCTCCATTAAATAAACTATGACGTTAAATAATCATAAACGATTTGAAATACCGTTTAAAGTGTACACGACTTAAAACGGCCAGGTCCGCGAATATCAAATATCCTCCTGTAACGTGATAGTTCTTTTTTCATATATCATGTCCATTCACAGTTTGGATGATCATGGTAGTTGTAATGACGAATAAACAATCCTAACTAACCTTTCCTTAAATATATCGGAATAGGTGACGAAAAGTGGGTTAAATACGACAATATCCAACGCAAAAAGGCACGAAAAGAATAAGCCGTCTCAACTGACCTAAAAAGCTGAACTCCATGAACGTTAATGTGTGTGTGGTGGTATTCATTTAGACTGATTAAAAAGAGACAATAAATGCACATTTAAATGTCCAGCAGTTGCAACGTGTCCGTAAATGTCTGATCGAAAAACGCCCCGCGCTTGTCAAAAGGAAAAGAATACCATAGTAAAACATTCTGGAACTCTGGTCTGTTCTGCACTATCAGTCGTATTTACCTGACTTTACACCAACCGGTGGAAAAACGATCTCTAACCCCGCCCCACCAAAAAAAAACCCCAAAACAAACAGATTCAATACTTTTTCGAAAACTTTTTCATTACAAAACTCGGAGAATTTTACGGTGTTTACGCGTTCCCTCACCAGGACGAGATGTGACACAAGGTCTTTTTAAAGTGGGGACCCGAGCGCGTGCACCCGGGTAAGGGACAAAAATTGCACACAGCCCCAGCAACCGCCGGTTGTGCTGGCCTCGGTGCGAGCACCGATCGCTCCCTCTGGTGCAATGGGATGGCGCGGCCTCGGGCAGCTGTTCCCCAGGGCTGGGCACCTCTCAGTATAATTTTTCCCCTCTGTCCTTTGACAGAGAAGCTCCTGAGCGCACTCTGCCCAAAAGACAGAGACGCAACTGAGAGATGATACGCCATTTTTACGCTAAAATAGGCAGGTAGCGATTTTTCAAGCGTAGCTCAGATGTGGCACAAAGCCGAAAGTATTGGGTACCGAGTGAGGGTCGAAATCACTACTCAGTCGTAATTGTTCTAGCGAGACAAGCTTGTTAACCATTACACCACCCCGGGATGCTCCTCGGAGAATTTTACTCAAACAGTATCGAAAAGATGCCCGTTAAGTGATGGATATATAAATATATAAATGTGAATATATATGTTTGAATAAAATGTAATTGTATTCTGTTTCTAGAAGAATAAAGTTAAACAAAAACTGGAACTATGAATGTGTAATTGGCTTCGTAGTATACTCACTACCGTAGGAATACTTTCGCCGTCTTAGTGACCGTTGTTTTATAGTTCTTAACTTGGTGTAATTTAGCTCTGGCACAAAGCCCAAAATATTTGACACCCTGTGACTGATTGATGAGTTTTCTACGGTTTATCAACCCTTTACAGGTTATTTAATGCCAGGAAATATTTTTAGATTATAAGAATTTTTTTTTGAGATTATAATGATTTTAGTGATACAAGTCTTACTAATTAACCCATAGCTGAGGGGAGAAGAGGTGGATTCATACCTTTCCCAAGGTTATTTGTACGTAAGGGAATATAACAAACCCAAGTGGAATTGGAACTCGGTTCTCCAATTAACAATTCCAAGCCAATATCCACTACACCACCCGCACATGCAAGCTTACAGCACATGATATTCCCAAACGGTCACCCATCTAGGTAGTGACCAGGCTCGACGCTTACTTAAGCTCGGTGATCGTAGCACCTTGCGATGATCGACGTCACCATATACTGTTAAAGATCTGTCAGACTAGCCTTTTGACCATTATACAGCGGTTTGGCCCCAGGGTTACCTGACTGTACTACGAGTATGTGCATTGTGCTGTATATTCGAAAGCCTAGCGTTATTAAATTTTTGAATAGACTTTTTCTTTCATTATCAACCCAGGGCTGATTATCATCTTTCAGTTACGTCTATCTTCGGGTAGAGTGCGACTCGATTGTGGCTCTGTCTTCGAACAGAAAGGCAGCTGGGGAAAATAAAAAAACTGAGAGGTGGTCGGTCCGGGGGAACAGCAACCCGAAGCTGCACCCTCCCCATTGAGAGAGAGAAAGAGGATCGGTAGTCGCTATCGATAATGATAACAGCCTCCAGAAATCGATGGTCAACCCTATCGAAGGCCTTGGATTGATCTAAATTGATAAGCGCAGTTTCACTGTCGACTTGCTCGATGATCAGGCGTACAACATGAAAGTTGTCCTGAATAGTCCTACCCTTCACAGCACAAGTCTGTTCCGAGCTAATCAGACTAGACAGGACAACCTGCAAACGGTTCGCTAAGATCTTAGCCAAAATCTTTAACTCTGTGTTTAACATAGTTAAAGCGCGAAATTTACCTAACCTATCCCCACGGTTTTTCTCCTTGCGTAACAACTTGATCACGCCTCTGGGCAATTTTTGTCCTTGGCTCGAGTGTACGCGCTCGTGTTCCCCATATTAAACCTGACCTTCTGTCACATCTCGTCTCAGTGGGGAGACCGGGTTAAATAACCACACCGCAAACCATGCTGTGTGTGAATTATCATCTCTTAGTTGCGTCTCTGTCTTCGGACACAGTGCGACTCAGTCGTGGCTCTGTCTGAGGACAGAGACTCATCTGGGGAGAATAAAAACTGCGAGGTGCCCGGTCCCGGGGAACAGCTGCCTGATACTGCACCACCATTGCACTAAAGAGTCATCCGAGGCCTGCGCAACTGACGGCTGGGCAATTTTTTTTCCTTGGCTTCGGTGTACGCGCTCGGGTTTCCCACATCATAACCGACCTTCTCTCACATCTCGTCTCTGGGGAGACCGGAGTAAATAACCATTATTAGCCCAGCTTATTTTAAAAGTAGCCCTCAAAAATCGTAAGTTGCGAAATGTAAAAATTTAGTAGTACATAACGCTCATATAATTATATCGGGTAATTTGCAGTTTAAGTCCCGCGCCGAGTTTCTAATAAAAAAACTTCCCGAATACTTACATTTAGGTGTAAATGTACATGCTTAATTAAAAAATTACAAATAAATTTTACTAAAATCTACCGTTTTGGAGATATCGACATTAATTTCGGACTCCCTTATATCTTGGGCTTAGCTTGCTTTTTTGTTTTTTTTACCAAGACTAAGGTACCCAGTGTGGATCGAACTCTTTACGCAATAGTATTGACTTTTAGGCATGATGATTTTCTAAGCGAGGGTATGGGGCATCTAGTGAGGATCGAACTCTCTACTCAGCTGGAATTCTTTTAGCGAAACAAGCTTGCTAAACATTACCTCTTGTTGGCGGGGGTTATGCTCCTTTAAAGGTGTTTTTTTTTTCTGATTAGACGTGTCAGTGACGAGTCCATTTTCAGGCAAGGGTCATAACGAATGGTAAAAAAAAAGCCGAAAAAAGAAAGAAAGAAAAAGATATGCACTAATGAGAAAAAGAAAGAAAGAAAGAAAGAATATCGCCACAATATGGCGATGTTTCTTTTCTGTGAATAACGTTAAGCAAAATGGAATTTGATTACCCTTTACCCTCAAAAGCGATAGAATTGTTGCTGCCAGTATACATGTAAGTCGGACATTTTTATATATCTATCTTCGTTTATTATAGTTTCCATTGATATACTTTGTGTGTGTGTATATATATATATTAAAAAGAGAGAAACCGAAAACGTTTTTGCTTGTAATGTGGATTTAAAAAAAAAATATTATGCTTTATTTTCCATAATAATAATTTGCCATAAAAATATATTTCTAAAATCCACATTACAACCCAAAACGTTTGCGGTTTCTCTCTTCTTTTTAATATACACACTTTTCTCTCGTTAACTTTTAACAATTTCTTATTTTGCCCTTATATAATTCTTTTATTTTTTATTGTAGACACATGACAGGTGTCTACAGTTACTAATGGAAGAACGTTTTCTCTTTTTTTCTGGTTTTCCTTTTAAGAACGATTATGTGTCCTTCTAGAGAGATGAAATAATATCTTTACGATCTCCTATAAATTGTACAACCTTAAGAACTACATTTTGGCAAGATAACACTATAATCACGGATATGACCAGAAAACAAAATGAATATTCTAATGAAATCACTAACAAAGAGAATTATTTACGAAAAATATGAAGTTTTCTTTCAGACAGTGCCAGATTTATCCATACTGAGGCTCTGTTTAACATTTCGAGGTCCCTTTAAAAAATAAATAGAATAATGGCGGCAGTGAGGCGGGGAAAATGTTTATTATAACGATTTACTCTTGGGGCCCTAATCTGTTCATTTTTTTATTCTTAGATTTGGGCCCCGAATCTAGTACTACGAATAAGGCAATCATAAAAAAAAGTCCAGCATATTAACCTTGTGTTGTAAGATTTCTTTTATTATCGCTTTTCGATTCGTAAAAATTGTCTATATTTGCGTTTAAAAATCCCAAACTGGCTCAATGATTGACGTGTATACATTTTGAAAGCTTATTGCCTTTCTGATAAAACTATCAACATTTACCGATGTCATAAACGACTTTCTGGCATAAATGAAAGCTTTTTTTTTTTTTTTTTTTTGTTATAGTTGCTTACCTTGCTGTTCGCATTTTATTTTCCAAATATTATTTGAACGACATTTCTGCGGGAGAGAGAGAAAAAAAAAAAAAAAGATTTAAATATTTTCCACCTATTTAATATCTTGTATCTTAGCTTTGAACCCGTTTATATCTGCCATAAGATCCGATATTGTACCAATTAAAATAAAACCAGGTATTATAAGTTTCTTAAATCCGATATTAATTGTAGAATTCTACTTCTAGGCCATTAATGTACACTGCTCCGAAAATGGTGAACTTTAATGGATTCACGCGATCATAGTCAAGATTTATTACATATAAAATACAATTTTGGCACAAGGCCGAAAATGGTGGGGAATGTGTTGAGACTGATCGTCACTTATTATCTTATACGTAGCTAATCAGATTCATGACTCATCCATTTGTTACAATTTGCAGATCCACCCTAAGAACTCCTCCATCATTCAGTCCTCTATATACCACAAAATACTGCATACACTCAGGGGACCTACAAAATGCACCCCCCTATGACATAAAAATTTAATTAGCATAAAAATTCTATATATAAAATGCGAAATATGATACATAATGAGGGGGAAAGGGTATGAACCCCAAAAACGAAACAAAAAATATCAAAACAAATGCATAAAATAAAAATAATTGATGTTAGTTAGTAGGACCCGTCAAACCATCAAAAAAAAAAAATGAAGAGAAGCCGCTGTATTCTGTCTTTAGACAAAATCAAGAGGCTCTCTCGTTAAGGGAGAGGGAAAAGGATAAAATTAATACGGCCGTTTGGAAAAAAAGGAAACTGACCCAGTCGAGAGACAAAAAAATGATCGTTGTCATTAGCAGTACAAGAAGCCTGCGTGCGTTCATTTTTTCACGATATGCCAATACGGCTTGATGCAAATGAATTTTTCATAGGTTTATTGGTTTTCGAGACTTACTTTACGGGTATTATGCTAAACATATTTTATTGTGAACAAATTGTTCCTTATTTGATTTCTGAAAAATAAACCACTCTTGTTTGCAGTAACCTTCAACGAATCTTTTTCTTTTAATTCACTTCAAAATAAAAAGAATTTATTGGTAAATTTGCAGATTAAGCCCCGGCAGCCATATTGTAATGAAAATCTCCATTCTGGCGTAAATTTGCATACTTACTAATGACAAAGATAAAATTGGCTTTTATACATTTTTTTTTTTACAATGTCTTAACTTTAATTTTTTATTGTTTATGTATTTATTTGTAATGATAGAATCGAATATTCTCTGATGTCTTTAGGGTTAGATTTTTTTCTTCATTCTGATATGATATTATAATTAATTTTGTCATTGTTCAGGACATTTAATTGAATTGCCAGTCGTTTTTATGTGTGTTTTGTAAATGATAGTCTCGCCGTCGTTTCTTTCCTCACATATTGCTCCATCGTCCAGTGTTTGGAGATCTAAGAATAGGAGGTGTTCTCAAGTGAGTGACGCGAAATCCAATCCATTTGATTAGACAGTAACAATTGCGAGGACAGAAACCGCATGTTCGCGGTCATTGACCGTCAGTGTTCAAACCAGGATTCTGAATATCTGAACATCAGATGTTTACTATTCGCCCGCTACGCTCTACGGTCTTCGTAATTTCTATGCTGAATTCGTTAATTTTTTGAAATGCTTTTGATAGAATCATAGAACTTCTGTTGGCTACGGGATGCTTTCCAAGTAACTAATAAAATGCACGTACAAAAGTTAGACGAGAAATAGGAAAGAATAAACATTGCATAAGCTTTTGCTCTTATTCTAAATTTCCTGTGACCAAATGTAAAAAAGTAAGACCTGATCAAACGATTCAAGCCGCCGAGGGACAGTGTCATCTAATGTTCTCTTTAGCAACGCCCTTTTGTTCCGACTGCAAAAAAAAAAAATAATCTGCTTTTCATGTCAGAACTGATTAAAAACTGTAGGAGTGTAGAAGGCGATTATTTTCCTTTTTACATCAAAACTGTGTGTGGTATTAAAGGGTACTTGAGTCGCGTGACAGCGCCTTGGCGAGGATAGACAGTTGCTACATTGTTACACCGGATGAAGGGCCCAGTTGCAGTCCCGTCTTGCTACGGCAGATATTAGAATCCAAATGAAGACGCATGGATATTTATTATTTGGATAAATAATATGTGTATGGTGTGTTTGTGTATATATAAATACACACACACACACACACACACACGTGTCTACTAGGGCGTCTAGCCAACCCCTATTGCCGACGTTTTCTCAGGCGCATTTCGTGCTAGCACCCAAGGGTCCCGTCTACTCACAAGGTATGGTTTTCAATACTTTTTAGTCGCACGCTTAGATCGACCCCTCCAGCCCGAATAACATTAGAAAGTCTCCTACCTGACAAACCGGCAATGGTGAGTTCCGAACCGGGGTCTCGTGATCAGAATGCGAACGTTCTAACCACCCGGCCACTTATATATATATATATATATATATATATATATATATATATATATATATATATATATATATATATATATATATATATATATAAAAAATAATATCAGACGATATGAAAAGAACTTGCATAAAATATATAGACAACACTTATCTATATTATTTAATGAAACATGTATGAATGAATATATAATATTATATATATATATATATAATTTCTCTCGTTTGCCAATCCTTCCCTTACACTACACGTCTGTCCCTGCTGTATATCTACCCTAACAACGTTCAACAGAGGCACTGCCTCAGCCCTGCGTGATTCCTTTTGTGTAATGCCTGCCCCCTTCTGCTCCTTCCTGAATCGCTTCCCAACCGACCTTCAGAAATGGGGATATGTGGACAATTACAAACTATGGAGTATGTCTTAACTTATGATTCATGCCCAGTTAACGGTCTCGATACATCGAAACCCCAGGTAAGTCTCGGTGAGCCACACTGGAATGGTGTAGATTAGCGATACCTTAAGAAGGCAATGTAAGTTTTAACAGGGGAAATCTGAAATGTTATGCTACACAATAGCGAGGGTCTATAACTTCAGCCTACATGTATAACCGAGGGAACCCTAAGTCTGTTGTTAAGGTTATTTTGGCAGGCGACGCCTGATCGTCTGCGTAGACACTTTTTCTTAAGTTTTTTTTTTTGTTGTTGTTATTTCTTCGGAAATTCTGTGTTGTTTTTATTAACTCTGGGAAGTTAGGGATTTTTAATCGATGGTAAGACCGAAAGGATTTGTGTTAAGAATTAATATTAATTATATTATAAGTGGGAGGGAAAGGTGGAACAATCATGTTTGCAGTTTAATCGACAACAGCATTTGATGACCGGTCTCTGAAAGCAAGCTTACGACCCATTGACTTTACTACTATTACTCATTTACTGCTTTAACAAAATTAATACTTCCAGTGTTAGCAAAAACGGATCATGAAACACCATTTTGAATTTTTTTTTTTTCACAATCACTTTATTTACTGAAAGTCAGGAAGACATGGATCATTTATGTTCGTTCAAAGACTTACTATTAGGATACAGGTGATCATAGCTCGCAACAGATCTTTTTAAATGTCTGTATATAGCATTGACTTCTTACGGACGTGGGCTGGTTTCCTTTTTACACTGGTTTGTAATCGGTTGTCTTTCTCTTAGAATGGCTGCCACGCAAGGCAAGAGAGACCAGTCTACCCTACTATTTAAAGTATATCTGGCAGAGAAGTTATGGATTTATACTTTTCCAAGGGCATTTTTGGTGAAAGTGAACGCAAGTATCTCAACCGTAATTTCAACTCTGCTCTCAGATTACACTTTCTAATCGGCACTCTGCCCAAACATGCCCTTACTTTATACATAACCTGCGTTGCCAATAAGCCTGAGATAAGGACCACTCCGAAGAGAAAACATTGGGGAAACTTCTCCAATATCTTTCCCAAGAAGTTATGGCAATAGACAGATATTAAAAGGAAAAGGAGTCTAGGGAGAGCTGAGATCGGCTACGTCTTGAAGCAACGCGATATAATAATAATAATAATAATAATAATTAAAGGAAGCATTGCAAATGATTTTACTGTAGAAATACAATGTAAATTAAAAAATAGTAACTATAAAATGAAGAAAAAACTCGACGACGAGTTAGTGATACACTATGGCTACGTTGTTTTAATTAATCATTTGCTTTTCGCAAAATGATAGATAGAATTTGAATCAATTCACACCAAACAAAGGGCTATTGTAAGTGAAAGAGAAGGCAAGGACTTTATAAGGAACCGGAAAGCCAATAATGTAATAAATTTCAGAGTTTAGGTGGAGACGTTGGAAGTATAGAGTTGAAGTAGAATTTAGAAGAATCGGAAACAAATCTGAACAGAAAATAAGTTACACCTCTATTCCTGTTCAAAAGACCGAGGAACAATGTGAACCTGTCTACTAATATATATATTACAAATATTATGTCTGCTTATTTTTAACATAATCCGTTCATATTCACGGATATTTTCCCGTGTATTATAATCAAATGAGGCAGGAAATGCACTGTAAAAGTAAGCAGACATAATGATTGTAATTTATTTAATCAGACATGCTTAAAAGAGAATTTGCTACGTGTGTGTGTGTATGTATGTATGTATGTATGTGTGTGTGTGTATATATATATATATATATATATATATATATATATATATATATATATAATGTGTGTGTTCATTTCGATATTCAGAAATAAGCTCTGGTGGTACCGACATATAAATATGTGGTATTTTAATGGATCTCATCTTTCCTATCTGTCTTGATTGATATTTGTGTTTAGTAGGTAAAGTTAAAAAGAACTGTAATATTTATTACAAACAAGAGAATTTGTTGTGATTTTTTATTTAAAGTCTTTATTAATCACCAACATCAATCCCCGGACGAAATTATTTTAAAAAGGAAAATAATTTCATTAGATTAATATTTTACAATTTTTTTACTGCGTCAAGCGATTGATTTATTAATGCAAGGAATTAGTATACAGATAATTTATATTTAAGAAAAGATAGACTTATAGCGTGTATGATATATATTAATAAACTGCGATTTTATTTAATTTATTTTTCTCTAATCCGTAAATTTAATCGCGCTAAAAGCAAACATAACAATAATTGAGCCTCGTTCTGACTCGAACGACGGAGATGGCGATGAGAAGGTAAGTAGCATATCCACTCAGACAGCGTTCTTCTGCATCAGAGGCTCAGTCTGGTTAACTTAGTATTTCTAAATTAGCAGAAGGCACAAATACGATATTAATGAAAAGCTGTAGTGTCGACCCACAGGAAAATGACCTCGTCATTTTACGAGGGCCACAATATTGTATCTATCTGAGTGAGTGTCCATTATCTATCTATCTCATATATATATATATATATATATATATATATATATATATATATATATATATATATATATATATAATCTTTAAGAAGGTGCAATCCGGAAAATTTGAGTTGTAGATCAAAATGTAATTAGGGTAGCGTGGTAACTTGAATTTTGGTTTCACTAATATACAGAGTGTCCATAAAGTTCGTGCGCACTTTAAAAAAATTTATAACTTTATTTGTATTTGCGATAGAAATAATTTGTAAAAAGGATTAGAAAGAAGTAAATCTAGATTTTTTAAGGTTTTATTGAAATTTTACTTAAGTTTCCACATGTCCTCCATCATTAACAATACAAAGAGTAATACGATTTTGCAGTTCACGGAAAAAAATTGCCAACTGATTTACAGTAATGCCTGAAATCACATATACTTAAAACTAGGTACATTAAACTTTATAACATTTTTTACAGATTATTTCTATCGCAAATACAAATAAAGTTATAAATTTTTTAAAGTGCACACAAACTTTATGGACACCATCTGTGTGTGTGTGGAAAAGGTTATACTTGTTCCAACGAGAGAAAATGGTGTGTGTGTATATATATATATATATATATAATATTATATTTTAGTCTTCATATGAAGAATAAAATATAACATATACTAAAACAAATCCACATTATAACCAAAAACGTTTGCGGTTTCTCTCTTTTAAAAAATATATCCCGGTAAAATGAAAACAAATGGAATATAATTCCACTGTACGTCACATTTAATTTAAAAGAAAGCTCAATACAGAGTAGAGATAAATATTTATTTTAGGATATTAAAACGTTAAAAATCGCTACACAATTACAATTACGTTTCGACACTACAAATGTGTCTCCTCGGCCGATGTTTGATACTAAAAGGGTTGCTTTTAGGGAAGTGTTTATCAATTAAATTAAGGAACTTCTGGCCGAAGAGACACATTTGTAGCATCGAAACATATTTGTAATTGTGTAGCGATTTCTAACATGTTTTAATATTCTAAAATAAATTATGTATGTAATATTTATTATGAAAATGTACTATATATCGGCGATAGAGCGTTTCCAGATATTAATAGCGTCCTCTTAAAATCGTTTGGGGTGTGGTAGTCACTATGCACTGTTGATTTCTGTATCCACTTATTTTCTCATGCCATCGGACTAAATGACACCACCCCCGACACAAACGGTAGTGTCAAATTTGAGCGGCTGTGTACACGCACTCAAAATTTAATACTTGTTCCTTTGATGCGTATATATACACAACCACACACAGTGTACGATGGATAAATTGTCGTCTAAATTATGCAAAAATGAAAATAACACTAACATCTCATTTTAACAGATATATTTACCAAAATTACACAAAAATATCTTGAAATACTAAAGAGTAAATTCATTCAATAAAATAGCCATTGGCTTCAACCACGGTCTCCTGACGACTTTGGAATTTCCTGCAACTCTTTTGGGCGGTTTCCTTGTTTAAGTTGGTGAATGCTGCCATAATCCTTACCTTTAGTTCATCTTTGGTGTTACAAGGAGTTTTGTTGGACTCTTGTTCAACCGCGCCCCATGACATACATTATATTACATTACATAAATAAGTTTTGTTTTTTAGGATATTAAAACATGTGAAAAATCGCTACACAATTACAATTATGTTTCGATACTACAAATGTATCTCCTCGGCAAAAGGTTTCTCCATTTAATTGATGAACATTTCCCTAAAAGTAACCCTCTTAGTATGAAACATCGACCGAAGAGACACATTTGTAGCATCGAAACGTAATTGTAATTGTGTAATGATTTTTTAACGTTTTAATATTCTGTAATAAATAATCAAGGAGGTTGCAGTCTGGGTAGTTAGGTGTTCAGATGTAAGGGGTGATGTGGTCTCAGAAATTGTCTGACAGCCATGACCGGGTTCTCCTGCGTGTGTGGCATGGTACAGAGTCCTGTTCCCAGACATAGGGTCTTGACCCAGAACAGCACTAGCGCCTCAAGGCAATCGATGAAGGCCTCGGTGTTAAGTCCCTGTAGGGACATGAATGGAGACATAACGTCGTCATCTTTAGTGATCACAAACACCTTCGTAATCAGCATTAGACTCGTCCAACTCTTTCCGAATCCTTTGCACTGTCCTCAGATTGACACCCCAAAATTCTGAAATGTTCGTACTGGAGATTCGGCAGTACATAATGCCAGTTTCGAAATTTCAAATGGAATGAATTTCGTCCGGATGCTCATTTACTCACAGACAGCGACCAACTGACGTTACTGTATTATGCAGCCGACAAAATAAAGAAAAAAACGCATGCGCGAAACTAAAATATAAAATGAAGACAATTTACCCATCGCACCTTCTCTGTAATATATATATATATATATATATATATATATATAATATATATATATAATATATATAATATATATATATAATATATATAATATAATATATATATATATATAATATAATATATATATATATATATAATATAATATATATATATATAATATAGGTATGTTCAATTTTGACCTTTTTAGCGTTTTTTTTTTAGTTGTTTTTTTGTCAGTTGAAAGACACATTAATTTCGAAATTCTTGTAAAAATTAACTACTTGTTGGATTTTAATGAAAACTTCAGAACTTATTCAGAAATGAATGAATTTATTTTAGAAATGTTTGTCTCTTTGAAAGTCATGGTATAAATATTTTTTTTTATATCTGTTACCCCCCTCGAACTTAATTTTATGAAAACACAAAAAAAAATTTATTTGCAACCTCAATTTTTTTTTTAATTAAATGCACAAAACTCTGAAAAATCTAAATCATCGATTTTTTTGTTAAAAAACTGTCCGAAATTGTCCAAACTTTTACCTCAATTGTAAAAATACAAAACCCAATAAAACTAAGACAATATTTAATTAAGAAAGTTTTTAATGGCTTTTCTGAATAATATATACGAAGGTAATTATTATCTGAAAGAAAAAAAATTTTTTGATGAACAATAAATTTTTACATTAATTTTCTTTTTTTTTTTCAATTTTAAATACACAATATGACAAAAGGTTGTTATATATTTATACATTAAGTTCTTTCTGCAACCTTATGGAAATGATATATTATGTTCTCTACTTTTTAAAGATCATAAATTTGAAAGCTTATTAAAATCTGACAACCATAATTATTTTAAAAATAATTTTTAATATTCCAAAATTGTATTTAAAATCGTCTACAACGAAAGTACGGATGCACATTGTTGAAATAATGTCACATGAGTAGTTTCCTTTGATAGAAGCAAGTTTTTTTTTTTACTTCAGAAATGGCTTTGTAACAAGAAAACAACGCTTGTCAAGTTTTCTGAATATCGTCGTATTATTTTCAATTTTTTCCTTTTTCTATTCAAATATAATCGAATAGTGGGATAAAAGAAAATATCGACTATTTACAATTACAAAAAAAAAACTCCCTTGGAAGTCCACCCAAATTTTCAAGTTTGAAATCGAATGCATAAATTCATTGTACATTACTTTGGAATTATTATCCACACGACAAATTATCAATTAAAACGATTTTTGGAGTTTAAATTTTCTGGAGTTAGCTCGCTACTACTCAAACTAAAAAATACTTGTCGAGTCAAAACAAAACCAACATAGCTGCTATTAGCATGTTAATTTTATTAATAAATAAAATAAAACTCATATTACTGCCATATAATTATTAATAAATAGAAAAAAATCTGCCTTAATAAAAAGTTAACCCGTTTCAATTAATGGTGTTTCATGTAATTTTTATATTCTCAGAAAAATATTTCATGACTGAAATAATAAACCTCAATTTAAAAAAATGTATTTTTTTTACTGTTTTATTTTTACTTGTAAAATTTGATTTTCTTTCATAATTTAAATGTTATTTTCAGTGCAGAATTCTTCCTCAAACGTAAGGTAAAAAAAAAAAAAAAAAAATTTGAAAGTGAATTTTTAAAAAAAAAATCTACTAACCAGATTCACTTAAAATTAGAACGAATTATATCACTTTGGCGGTACCGTACAATAAATTTCAGTACCGTAAGTTGTGAATATATTGACGTACATCAATCAACGCCTGTCAAAATAGACTACACTGGTGGGAAATATCTCTCTTAAAAAATTTTCTGCTAAAAATGTAAGTAATGTTTCTTTCAAATTACATTAAGTATACTTTAATCATTCTAAATTTCCTAAGATCACAAAAGAAAAAGGTGTAATTGATTTTTCATGACTTTTTAACTAACAAACTATGATCTTTCCGACAGAAATGTCGATAAGTTCGATTTTACGAAATTTTTTGACTCGAAAAAAAACAAGATTTTTAATAAAATTTTTAACATTTATAGGAAGGATTAAAAAATCTGAAAAAATATTCAGAAAATACTTTGGTCTTTCCTCTTTAATAACAACATAAATATTTAAACGTTAAAAATTGTTTTATCAATTTGGGGACCTTTTGTCGTCAAGGTATACCACTTTTTAGCGAAATATTGGACATACCTAATATAATATATATATATAT
>OZ038499.1:20056417-20171417 GCA_964036315.1 Acanthosepion esculentum
GCGGCGATCGTAGGATCTAAAACTATTACTTCATCGATAATGCGATTTTTATGTTGTTTTCGACGGTTTGAATTTGCATGTTACCAGCAAAATCTCGTATTTACGAGAATGTAACGTTTTTAAATATTCGCCTTATGAGCGGTTTTCTTTCTTTTCTTTGGTTTTTCTTTTTAAATTTTTTACTTTTTTCATTTCTTTTTCTTTTACGTTTGTCTTTTCTTTTTCTTTTACGTTTGTCTTTTCTTTTTCTTTTACGTTTGTCTTTTCTTTTTCTTTTACGTTTGTCTTTTCTTTTTCTTTTACGTTTGTCTTTTTCTTTTACGTTTGTCTTTTTCTTTTACGTTTGTCTTTTTCTTTTACGTTTGTCTTTTTCTTTTACGTTTGTCTTTTTCTTTTACGTTTGTCTTTTTCTTTTACGTTTGTCTTTTTCTTTTACGTTTGTCTTTTTCTTTTACGTTTGTCTTTTTTCCTTTTGTACCTTTTTTTTTTCCTTTGTTTTTGTACCTTTTTTTTTTTCTTGACATTTTTTTACTTTTTTATCCTTTTTTTTTTTTTTTGGATTTCTTTACTTTTTTGTGCCGGCCGTAAGTCATTTTTTTCCCTTTAGTTCTTAGACAATATATGATAAATATAAAGGTGGATACTGGGGGTCAATACCGAGCGGCGACAGTCTGTTTCTTGCTTAAACCCATTCTTCAGGCCATGTCGGAAGATTGCGTCCAAACATGTAACAAATTGTCACCGGTGACCTGTGTTAAAGTTTTATATAATATCTCTATCTCTCTCTCTCTCTCTCTCTCTCTCTCTCTCTATATATATATATATATATATATATATATATATATATATATATATATATATATATAAATTGAAAGAATCGATTTAAGCAAAAATCAATTAGATACAAAAAATAGATCAAAAGCGCAACTATCAATTTCATGTTAGGCGATCTTTGTGTCTTGCGTACATCACTGGTTGGCCCATTTATAACTAGAATGAAAGAATCAACACTTAATCAGACACTAAATAGTATAAAGGGTAATTATTTTCATGCCTACAACTTAGGACCACTTGTTCTGCTATGGAATTCCTAAGATGCATAAATTTTCTGTTTGAATTTCTGGGATGAGGAGTTATTTACATTGGTTAACCGTGGGTATTGTCCTCATCTTTTTCACCACGTTTCGGCCATTTTGCCTTCATCAGGTGTTTGTCGATCCAGGTAACCAACAGAGAATTTAAAACCGAACGCTTTATTTAATCTACAGGGGGTGAATTGTTCTCATTCCACTGCCCGTGTCTAAGGACATGTCATCTAGTTCCTATTTAATACTACTCAGTTATTTTTTACCCCGTTTCCACTGAGTTTAAGTACAGACTGGCCGACCTAGGAATTGAACTCACAATTACTGTCACTAAAATAGACACATTCGGCAGTGAATTTAGTGAAATAGTAACTGAGGTTATTTAACATCAGGACATTGGCGATCACGGCTCTCCATAATTTCCTATTATTTCTCTTAAACCATGTTAGGCCATCCATTTACTAAAGTTCACTCAAGCACACATGGCACAGTGGATAAAGGCGTTAGTTAGATCCAGTGGCGGGACCCAAAGAGTGTGAGTTCAATACTCGGTTAAGGCAGTGGAGTACTTGGGGAGAGGAATTAACAGGAGATAACTGGTGACTGACATCCATTAAACATGACACGTGGAACTAGAACAGTCTACCCCAGTGAGCGAATTAAAGGGTTCAATTCGATATTCCAACCACCTGAAGAAGGCTGGAGCGTACAACGGCCGAAACGTTGTAATAAATATGGCGACATAGATTAGGACAATAGTCCGAATAATGTAAATAGTGTACATAATACCTTATCTCAGAAATATAGACAGATACTGAAGTGCGGAAACGTTGTAATATGGTGACAAAGATGAGGACAATAGTCCGAATAATGTACATAAAACCTCATCTCAGAAATATAGACAGATACTAAAGTTCACTAAGTAGGTTATACGCTTTTTTTCTTCTGTCCTTCTTCTCTTCAATCTGTCTTGTGAGATTCAGATTTTCCAAGCCCCCTTTCCTCATTATGTGCCCCAGAAATTTCAACTGTCAGTTCCTGCTGTTAAGTATAAATTTCCTTTTTTTTGCACACATGTTCGGTCCATGGTATCCTCAGCATACTTCTGTAGAACCACATTTCTGTTGTCTGAAGTTTCTTAATCTTTGAGGAGTTTGTCCAGCATTCACTCTCATATAGTAGGACTGATATTACGTAACAACTGAGTTCTCTTTTTCTTTGTTTCACTTCCCAGATATTTAATTTTTTTGTAATTTGCATCTTGGATTCTTCCTTTTTACTAACAACCAATCTCTCTGCCTTCTTGCAGTACTTTTTCTCGATTTCCTTCACTATCTTCTGTAGGATTTATTTTGCTTACAAGTCAGTGTGAAACCCACTCTGTACAGAGACAATTTTGTGGTAGACGCTGGCAAGAGAAGATGTCTCCCAACAAATGACTTGCTGGATTTGGGAATAATGACAGGATTATAATATTCGCTAGCTTTCCTTTCCAGAATCGGGGAGAAGGCGTTTAACGCATTGTTCTTCCTAGTAGAAAAAAAAAATTTCATATGCGTTATTCCGTTTTCTCCGTACTTCTCCCTTTTTTTAATGGGTATCAAGGCAATGCAGTAAATCCACTAAAACACAGGTGGTTAAGGGTGTGGAAGAATTAGGAAGAGAAACATTTAATGATGAGCAGGAAGCGAAAAGAGTAACAAGAAGACAGTGGATAGCGATTGACATTGCATTTAAATTTTTGCAGATTAAAGTTGGCTGGAAAGTACGGAGCCGGGTTTCATCCGTGCGACGCAGTGACCGTTACCGGACCGGCTTGTCAAATGACCTTATTATTGAATAAGTGACGAGATGCGTAAAAAAGCAGAGGTGGGCTGACTTGAGGATGAGGGTTTACGGAATCAGTGAAATTGCTGTGGGTGTATAGCATGCGCGCAAGTAGATGGCACCATGATAACACTGACCGGTCTTGCCCACAGAACCAGAGAGAAGCACCTAGAACTGACAAGTGCACGTCGGAAGAGAGATCTCGTTGATATGACCGGTGTCTTCAATTGGATCTCTCGACACACACTCCTTTGACCCAAGCCAGCCAGATCAGTATCATCTGATTTGACAGCATCCGATGGTGCTGGAATCAATTGTGATATAGTCGAAGAGAGTGGTCACTCTATGCAGAAGAAGCCTGACAACGTGAACGTTTTAGAGAGCTCACTGAAAAATTAACCAGAATCATTTTAATAATAAATTTCTGGACTGTTGATTAATTGCATTGTCTTAATTGTTATTGTAAGTAACTGTAGAGTGACTTTATTGACACACACACACACACACACACACACACACACACACACACATATATATGTATATATATATATATACTGTTACTACTCTGTCTTAGTCTAATTTCTAGAGGTATTGAGCACTTTAGGTTTTTGTGTGGGTAGATGTCTTGTTTCTTTATTTTCTCTCTCGTTTTGTCAGTCCTAGTATTGGCAGATTTACTCTTTGGCGCTTTTCTAATAGATTTGTTTATTTTGTTATGATAAAGAGGATAGGGGAATATGCCGAGAAAACTCACTTTCTAAAATCTAATCTTCGATTAGATTTTTTAAATCTCTTTGTCGGATTGTGATCTCTCTCTCTCACACACACACGATAAAGTGATGCACCAGTTTCAAGACTTAAAATGTTAATGTTGTATACTTGACTATTCTACGACTATCACTGCTGGCGTTGTTATGCTACCGCCGTTTACCGTAACGCTTCCTAATGTATATAAGAACAAATTTATCACGTCTTTACGAGTGTTGTAAGGCAGTAAAAAACGGTCAAAGTGGGAATAAGATGGTTTCACACATAATATTATCTGCTAAAGTATCAGTAACACAACCTAATTAAACAAAGTAACTTCTGCTGTACGAAAATATAACAAACATTGAAGACTTAAGAGCTTACAACATGGATAAATTTTTTTTAGGTACGATGGACGAAAGCATTCAGGATGTATAGACTCAGTTTTCAGAGATTAGAATTTGTTCGGCACGACATTGACACGACGAGAAAAACTGAACGCTATTTCATAAAGTAAATTTTTATACACGTCTTTTTTGTAACTTTTACTCTAACAAATTGATTTGTAGAAACAAGCGTTGTCTCATGTGGAGTTACCCCACTTACTTTCCGAAAAACACCACCGCTAGGGGACGCTCCCTAAGCCTATAAATAGGAAATGACATAATCTATCAAACTTTATTTCCTTTTTCACTCGGGAACATTAAGATGTAGGTCGAACGAGGAAAACACTTTCTCACTGAAAACGTGCACGCACGTACGTACGCACCTTTCACTTCGTTTTCTTCAGGACTTTCTCCTACACCAAACTTCACATACTCAAACAATTCACTAGTTTAAATGTTTTCTTCATTCATGTTCATGGTTTTGTAAAACGTAACAATATTCTATTGGCTATGTATACCTTTGTTTTGCTAATAAATACTTATCGTTTGTTTATATATATAGTTTTGTTGTTACTTTATTCATTTATTGCCCGGACTCACATTCAGAGTCCTCCATTTTTGTTGTTACATGAATATACCAGGGGATACGTGTTTTCTAACTTAAAAACAACTCCCGTTATCTAGATCTCCCATTATGAGATTCCCTTATTGAGTGCTCATGTAGAAAGACTTGCCATTTTCTTAGGTTAATCTGGAGTTCTTTCTAACAGACTCTATGTAAGTATTATAAACACATCAATTTTTTCCAATAGACACATCAATTTGGGGGGGGAAGGAAATAGCTCTCCTTTCGATCGTAAATGGATGTTTCTCCGACCTCCAAGAAAATATAAGATACCACATGCAGGTAATCTGTTTTTAGCTACCAATAACACTATCTCATATTATGAACTAAAGCTTCATTCACTGATCTTCAATAACAAGTATCTTTCAAATAAAATAAGTTGGCGAGAAACTTACCATCTACTCATTTCTATCCCAAACAATTGCCTTCTGTAATAATCATGCCGGTGGGAAATAAAGAGGCATAATCATTCAAATAAACGTAGCGGTGGAATGTTTTGAAAATTAAGTGTGTCGCATCAAACGTTTTCTATGTCCCGTGTCCCATCAGGCCTTGGCGATTATGGCTCTCCACAATTTCCTGACCTTTGTAATTCTTAATAACTTCTGTTTTTGTTTTTTTTCGCGGTCTCTCCCAAATTCTGCTCTGACATCTATTCGCTCAAGCTCGCCAGGTAGGATGGGCTTTGTTTTCCTCTGGACCTCTTACCTTCATTCTTTCCTGTGAGTATCGAACTCTGCAAGCCTTCTTTTTTCATTAATGTGCCCCAGAAATTTCAATTGTCTCTAGAACTTCGTTGTTGCTCACAGGTTCGATTCATGGTATTCTCAGCATCCTTCTGTAGAACCAAATTTCTGTTTCACGTCTCCTCTTCATCTGTGAGGATATTGTTCACCATTCACTGTCATATAGGCGGACTGATGTTACATAAGAGCATAGCACTCTTTTCTTTGTTTCAAGCTACAATTTCCTGTTTTTTAATTATTACTGTGGTAAGATAAAAGAAATAACATCATGTCGGCACTTTTATTTGGTGCTTGTTACGACAATCTCTGATTTCATTGTATCGATCTTTTTAGAAGGTCCTGCAGATAATTTGGTTTTACTAGTTGATGTTATTTGTTACATTTGCATCACTATTTTCTGCACTAAATGTGCCATCTATTATGGGACAGTGACAGTCTAATATATTACAATCGACTTCTATGGGAACGAACTTATATATAATAGGCAGCATATATTTACATTACAAAGAGTCAATCATACCTTGAATCAATCAGCAATGTGAATGCGATTATTGGCAAAATCACTTCGCTAGTAGACATAAACATAAGCATTACACTACTGATAATCCTCCGAATGATGAGATCCTCATAAATAAATAAAATGGATATGGTGTATTTTTTTTATTTCTGTTAGTACTTTCGAATGCTTCGCGTAATCCATCATCAGGCTTTATTTTCCATCAGAATCAAAACTGGGAGACGATTTAAATGTGTTTATCCAACCGAAAGATGTTTTTAAGAATGAGCTATTTGCACGCTCCAACCCCATATAACCGTTAACAAATAGCTCATTCTTAAAAACATCTTTCGGTTGGATAAACACATTTAAATCGTCTCCCAGTTTTGATTCTGATGGATAATAAAGCCTGATGATGAATGACGTGAAGCATTCGAAAGTACTAGCAGAAATAAAAAATACACCATATCCATTTTATTTATTTATGAGGATCTAATTCGTCACCACTTTGCCACCGAGGCCCGTTGGTACAGTTGGTATGGCATTTAGCTCCTATCGTAACTGTTGGGGTTTCAGTTCTGGGTAGTGGATGCGCACTGCTGATGAGTCCCAATCCAGTGCTTTCTGTATCTGTTGAGGTTTCATCTAGACTCGATGAATTACATATAATATATATATATATATATATATGAAACTAAAATTATTTTTAAGAAAATATATCTTCACTCTGCTGCGCACAAGAAAAGATGCTGTGGTTTACTTGGGTGTTTCGAAAAATGAATATTGTGTTTTATAATGTAACGAGAGAGAATGTGTGTATTATATCTATAAAAAGGTAGGCTGAAAAGTTCAGAGACTAACCAAAATATAAACGTAAGTAGACACATCAGTTGTATTCTGGTACACATACTTATCTTTCAAGTGGTGTTTCTACTTACATTTATATCGTGTTCAACCTTTAAACTTTCCGGCCGACCCATATATATATATATTATATATATATATATATATATATTACACCGAAAACATATCAAAATAGCTACACAATCGCAGTCGTGTTACGATGCGTATCAGTGTAAATTACTGGCGAGTGAACGATTTATTTAAATTTAAAAGCAAAATACAACTTCTTTTACGAAAAGAAGTGGGTTATAAGGTTGTGTGGGCTTTGATCAATTTTTTAATCTTTGCTTCTTCTTCCCTTAGTGGCTCATATTTCATTGGTGCATTGATGTGCATCGAAACATGACTGCAACTGTGCACCGATTTTGCCATGTTTTCGGTGTAATATCCTAAGATAATACTGCTCTACTTTGTATTGAGCACTCTTTTAAATTACTATCTCTCTATCTATCTCCGTCAGGTCATTTTCTTTCTTTCTCTCTAGCTATCTATCTATCTATCTATCTCCGTCAGGTCATTTTCTTTCTTTCTCTCTAGCTATCTATCTATCTATCTATCTCCGTCAGGTCATTTTCTTTCTTTCTCTCTAGCTATCTATCTATCTATCTATCTCCGTCAGGTCATTTTCTTTCTTTCTCTCTATCTATCTATCTATCTATCTATCTATCTATCTATCTATCTATCTCCGTCAGGTCATTTTCTTTCTTTCTCTCTATCTATCTATCTATCTATCTCCGTCAGGTCATTTTCTTTCTTTCTCTCTATCTATCTATCTATCTATCTCCGTCAGGTCATTTTCTTTCTTTCTCTCTATCTATCTATCTATCTATCTCCGTCAGGTCATTTTCTTTCTTTCTCTCTATCTATCTATCTATCTATCTCCGTCAGGTCATTTTCTTTCTTTCTCTCTATCTATCTATCTATCTATCTCCGTCAGGTCATTTTCTTTCTTTCTCTCTATCTATCTATCTATCTATCTCCGTCAGGTCATTTTCTTTCTTTCTCTCTATCTATCTATCTATCTATCTATCTCCGTCAGGTCATTTTCTTTCTTTCTCTCTATCTATCTATCTATCTATCTATCTCCGTCAGGTCATTTTCTTTCTTTCTCTCTATCTATCTATCTCCGTCAGGTCATTTTCTTTCTTTCTCTCTATCTATCTATCTCCGTCAGGTCATTTTCTTTCTTTCTCTCTATCTATCTATCTATCTATCTCCGTCAGGTCATTTTCTTTCTTTCTCTCTATCTATCTATCTATCTATCTCCGTCAGGTCATTTTCTTTCTTTCTCTCTATCTATCTATCTATCTATCTCCGTCAGGTCATTTTCTTTCTTTCTCTCTATCTATCTATCTATCTATCTATCTCCGTCAGGTCATTTTCTTTCTTTCTCTCTATCTCCGTCAGGTCATTTTCTTTCTTTCTCTCTATCTATCTATCTATCTATCTCCGTCAGGTCATTTTCTTTCTTTCTCTCTATCTATCTATCTATCTATCTCCGTCAGGTCATTTTCTTTCTTTCTCTCTATCTATCTATCTATCTATCTCCGTCAGGTCATTTTCTTTCTTTCTCTCTATCTATCTATCTATCTATCTCCGTCAGGTCATTTTCTTTCTTTCTCTCTATCTATCTATCTATCTATCTCCGTCAGGTCATTTTCTTTCTTTCTCTCTATCTATCTATCTATCTATCTCCGTCAGGTCATTTTCTTTCTTTCTCTCTATCTATCTATCTATCTATCTCCGTCAGGTCATTTTCTTTCTTTCTCTCTATCTATCTATCTCCGTCAGGTCATTTTCTTTCTTTCTCTCTATCTATCTATCTCCGTCAGGTCATTTTCTTTCTTTCTCTCTATCTATCTATCTCCGTCAGGTCATTTTCTTTCTTTCTCTCTATCTATCTATCTATCTCCGTCAGGTCATTTTCTTTCTTTCTCTCTATCTATCTATCTATCTCCGTCAGGTCATTTTCTTTCTTTCTTTCTTTCTATCTATCTATCTATCTATCTATCTATCTATCTATCTATCTATCTATCTATCTATCTATCTCCGTCAGGTCATTTTCTTTCTTTCTTTCTGTCTATCTATCTATCTATCTATCTATCTCCGTCAGGTCATTTTCTTTCTTTCTTTCTGTCTATCTATCTATCTATCTCCGTCAGGTCATTTTCTTTCTTTCTTTCTGTCTATCTATCTATCTATCTCCGTCAGGTCATTTTCTTTCTTTCTTTCTGTCTATCTATCTATCTATCTCCGTCAGGTCATTTTCTTTCTTTCTTTCTGTCTATCTATCTATCTATCTCCGTCAGGTCATTTTCTTTCTTTCTTTCTGTCTATCTATCTATCTATCTCCGTCAGGTCATTTTCTTTCTTTCTTTCTGTCTATCTATCTATCTATCTCCGTCAGGTCATTTTCTTTCTTTCTTTCTGTCTATCTATCTATCTATCTCCGTCAGGTCATTTTCTTTCTTTCTTTCTGTCTATCTATCTATCTATCTCCGTCAGGTCATTTTCTTTCTTTCTTTCTGTCTATCTATCTCCGTCAGGTCATTTTCTTTCTTTCTTTCTGTCTATCTATCTCCGTCAGGTCATTTTCTTTCTTTCTTTCTGTCTATCTATCTCCGTCAGGTCATTTTCTTTCTTTCTTTCTGTCTATCTATCTCCGTCAGGTCATTTTCTTTCTTTCTTTCTGTCTATCTATCTCCGTCAGGTCATTTTCTTTCTTTCTTTCTGTCTATCTATCTCCGTCAGGTCATTTTCTTTCTTTCTTTCTGTCTATCTATCTCCGTCAGGTCATTTTCTTTCTTTCTTTCTGTCTATCTATCTCCGTCAGGTCATTTTCTTTCTTTCTTTCTGTCTATCTATCTCCGTCAGGTCATTTTCTTTCTTTCTTTCTGTCTATCTATCTCCGTCAGGTCATTTTCTTTCTTTCTTTCTGTCTATCTATCTCCGTCAGGTCATTTTCTTTCTTTCTTTCTGTCTATCTATCTCCGTCAGGTCATTTTCTTTCTTTCTTTCTGTCTATCTATCTCCGTCAGGTCATTTTCTTTCTTTCTTTCTGTCTATCTATCTCCGTCAGGTCATTTTCTTTCTTTCTTTCTGTCTATCTATCTCCGTCAGGTCATTTTCTTTCTTTCTTTCTGTCTATCTATCTCCGTCAGGTCATTTTCTTTCTTTCTTTCTTTCTATCTATCTCCGTCAGGTCATTTTCTTTCTTTCTTTCTTTCTATCTATCTCCGTCAGGTCATTTTCTTTCTTTCTTTCTTTCTATCTATCTCCGTCAGGTCATTTTCTTTCTTTCTTTCTTTCTATCTATCTCCGTCAGGTCATTTTCTTTCTTTCTTTCTTTCTATCTATCTCCGTCAGGTCATTTTCTTTCTTTCTTTCTTTCTATCTATCTCCGTCAGGTCATTTTCTTTCTTTCTTTCTTTCTATCTATCTCCGTCAGGTCATTTTCTTTCTTTCTTTCTTTCTATCTATCTCCGTCAGGTCATTTTCTTTCTTTCTTTCTTTCTATCTATCTCCGTCAGGTCATTTTCTTTCTTTCTTTCTTTCTATCTATCTCCGTCAGGTCATTTTCTTTCTTTCTTTCTTTCTATCTATCTCCGTCAGGTCATTTTCTTTCTTTCTATCTATCTCCGTCAGGTCATTTTCTTTCTTTCTATCTATCTCCGTCAGGTCATTTTCTTTCTTTCTATCTATCTCCGTCAGGTCATTTTCTTTCTTTCTATCTATCTCCGTCAGGTCATTTTCTTTCTTTCTATCTATCTCCGTCAGGTCATTTTCTTTCTTTCTATCTATCTCCGTCAGGTCATTTTCTTTCTTTCTATCTATCTCCGTCAGGTCATTTTCTTTCTTTCTATCTATCTCCGTCAGGTCATTTTCTTTCTTTCTATCTATCTCCGTCAGGTCATTTTCTTTCTTTCTATCTATCTCCGTCAGGTCATTTTCTTTCTTTCTATCTATCTCCGTCAGGTCATTTTCTTTCTTTCTATCTATCTCCGTCAGGTCATTTTCTTTCTTTCTATCTATCTCCGTCAGGTCATTTTCTTTCTTTCTATCTATCTCCGTCAGGTCATTTTCTTTCTTTCTATCTATCTCCGTCAGGTCATTTTCTTTCTTTCTATCTATCTCCGTCAGGTCATTTTCTTTCTTTCTATCTATCTCCGTCAGGTCATTTTCTTTCTTTCTATCTATCTCCGTCAGGTCATTTTCTTTCTTTCTATCTATCTCCGTCAGGTCATTTTCTTTCTTTCTATCTATCTCCGTCAGGTCATTTTCTTTCTTTCTATCTATCTCCGTCAGGTCATTTTCTTTCTTTCTATCTATCTCCGTCAGGTCATTTTCTTTCTTTCTATCTATCTCCGTCAGGTCATTTTCTTTCTTTCTATCTATCTCCGTCAGGTCATTTTCTTTCTTTCTATCTATCTCCGTCAGGTCATTTTCTTTCTTTCTATCTATCTCCGTCAGGTCATTTTCTTTCTTTCTATCTATCTCCGTCAGGTCATTTTCTTTCTTTCTATCTATCTCCGTCAGGTCATTTTCTTTCTTTCTATCTATCTCCGTCAGGTCATTTTCTTTCTTTCTATCTATCTCCGTCAGGTCATTTTCTTTCTTTCTATCTATCTCCGTCAGGTCATTTTCTTTCTTTCTATCTATCTCCGTCAGGTCATTTTCTTTCTTTCTATCTATCTCCGTCAGGTCATTTTCTTTCTTTCTATCTATCTCCGTCAGGTCATTTTCTTTCTTTCTATCTATCTCCGTCAGGTCATTTTCTTTCTTTCTATCTATCTCCGTCAGGTCATTTTCTTTCTTTCTATCTATCTCCGTCAGGTCATTTTCTTTCTTTCTATCTATCTCCGTCAGGTCATTTTCTTTCTTTCTATCTATCTCCGTCAGGTCATTTTCTTTCTTTCTATCTATCTCCGTCAGGTCATTTTCTTTCTTTCTATCTATCTCCGTCAGGTCATTTTCTTTCTTTCTATCTATCTCCGTCAGGTCATTTTCTTTCTTTCTATCTATCTCCGTCAGGTCATTTTCTTTCTTTCTATCTATCTCCGTCAGGTCATTTTCTTTCTTTCTATCTATCTCCGTCAGGTCATTTTCTTTCTTTCTATCTATCTCCGTCAGGTCATTTTCTTTCTTTCTATCTATCTCCGTCAGGTCATTTTCTTTCTTTCTATCTATCTCCGTCAGGTCATTTTCTTTCTTTCTATCTATCTCCGTCAGGTCATTTTCTTTCTTTCTATCTATCTCCGTCAGGTCATTTTCTTTCTTTCTATCTATCTCCGTCAGGTCATTTTCTTTCTTTCTTTCTTTCTATCTATCTCCGTCAGGTCATTTTCTTTCTTTCTTTCTTTCTATCTATCTCCGTCAGGTCATTTTCTTTCTTTCTTTCTTTCTATCTATCTCCGTCAGGTCATTTTCTTTCTTTCTTTCTTTCTATCTATCTCCGTCAGGTCATTTTCTTTCTTTCTTTCTTTCTTTCTATCTATCCCCGTCAGGTCATTTTCTTTCTTTCTTTCTTTCTATCTATCTCCGTCAGGTCATTTTCTTTCTTTCTTTTTATCTATCTCCGTCAGGTCATTTTCTTTCTTTCTTTTTATCTATCTCCGTCAGGTCATTTTCTTTCTTTCTTTTTATCTATCTCCGTCGGGTCATTTTCTTTCTATCTATCTATCTATCTATCTATCTATCTATCTATCTCCGTCAGGTCATTTTCTTTCTATCTATCTATCTATCTATCTATCTATCTATCTCCGTCAGGTCATTTTCTTTCTATCTATCTATCTATCTATCTATCTATCTCCGTCAGGTCATTTTCTTTCTATCTATCTATCTATCTATCTATCTCCGTCAGGTCATTTTCTTTCTATCTATCTATCTATCTATCTATCTATCTCCGTCAGGTCATTTTCTTTCTATCTATCTATCTATCTATCTATCTCCGTCAGGTCATTTTCTTTCTATCTATCTATCTATCTATCTATCTCCGTCAGGTCATTTTCTTTCTATCTATCTATCTATCTATCTATCTCCGTCAGGTCATTTTCTTTCTATCTATCTATCTATCTATCTATCTATCTCCGTCAGGTCATTTTCTTTCTATCTATCTATCTATCTATCTATCTATCTATCTATCTCCGTCAGGTCATTTTCTTTCTATCTATCTATCTATCTATCTATCTATCTATCTATCTATCTATCTATCTATCTATCTATCTATCTATCTCCGTCAGGTCATTTTCTTTCTATCTATCTATCTCCGTCAGGTCATTTTCTTTCTATCTATCTATCTCCGTCAGGTCATTTTCTTTCTATCTATCTATCTATAAATGGTGGTACTCGCTTGGAAAAACCTTGGGTATTTCGGCTTGTAGTAGAACAAACCAGTACCCAAGGAAAAATGAGGAATAAGAAAAAAGAAAGAACCATGAACATGAAACTGAGGCGAAAACAATCGTCCAGAGTTCAAGCTCAGAGTCCAAAGAAAAAAACCTCCAAAAAGACAACTTCGTAAAGTGCTCAATACACGAAGTAGAGCAAGCCTAAAATAAACCTAAAGAGCCAGGCAAACCTACCTAGGTTTCACCTAAATGATTGCCTGGCTCATTAGGTTTATTTTATAATATATATATAATGATTTTAACCTGTACAAGGCTCGGGAGCCACTCGAGGTAGAGGGTTGCAGAGTAAGGCATAGTATTTGAGGGCAAGATAACGGTTAACCGTAGGTTAATATTGTAATGATTGGGGAAGCATTTTCTTGGGAGTCGATTCCACAAAGCAGCCGTTTGTGAGAAACACTTGTTTTAGTGGAACTTACATCTCACCAATGGAATACAGATGAAATGAGTGGTTCAATACAATTTGCATGGATCGGTGGGTCTTAGCCGTGAAGATTAGAGCTGGTTGCGCGAGATAAAAGCGAAAATTGTGGCATTAAGTTGACCCGTTAACGTATTTTTTTTTGTTCAGGTGTCACTGAAAACGCGCAAATAGCGTGTGTATATTAAAATCTGGGAAGGACGTTGTCGGAGTTACCTCCTCCTTAATTCCTCTAATTGTTCACTAGTGGTCGCTTTCCCTACACTATAAATACTGGTCGACTTCTTACCTCGTTCTCTTTTTCACTTTGCATTTCAGCGGACACATTTAAAAATGTGATCTCTCGCAGAGATCTGCGTTTTGCCCACTTGTGGGAAAACGCCATGAAACACACATACACGTACGTACGAACATTCACCAAAATACAAACTCTTTACGTTCACGCACAAACACAAATGTTCATGTCTTTGTCACTTGTAAATTTGTTGTTTAATATATATATATATATATATATATATATATATATATATATATATATATAGAGGTCTTGTTTGTTTTCTTTACATCTTCGGTTGGTCTCAACTTGAGTTCGCCATGTTCTTGTAGTTGGAGCTTCTTCTAGCAGGAATAAACAGCACGTGTTTCTAATTTAACTCGCAAATCCATACGTCATGCTCAACCTGTTACAAATGTTTTCTGTTATCGACTGATGTTGCTATTATTATTTTGAGAGATTAACCTTTTAGTAACCGGACATGTTTTCAAAATGTGTTGAAAATCAGTATAAATTAAAAGTCAAACTGTATTGCCACATGTCGCCACATATTGTATTTTTGGGTTTTTACAAATATAGTATCGATAAAAAAAAATTGAAATGAATGTGCGATTGTTATTTAAGATATCTTAAAATATGTTCAGCTAGTCGGGAAATATGAGTACTAACAGGTAATATAACTAAAATTATTATTTTTTTTTTTTTAGAAAATATATCTTCACTCTGCTGCACACAGGAAAAGAGGCTGTGGTGTTTGGTGTTTCGAAAAATGAATATTGTGTTTTATAATGTAACGAGAGAGAATGTGTGTATTATAACTATAAAAGGGTAGGCTGAAAAGTTCAGAGACTAACCAAAATATAAACCTAAGGAGACACATCAGTTGTATTCTGGTACACAAACATGTCTTTCAACAGGTGTTTCTACTTGCATTTATATCTTGTTCAACCTATAAACTTTCCGGCCGACCCATATATAGTGTGTATACACACACACAAACATATATAATTCCGTTTATGCGTAATTTTTATAGATGTAATTTAAGTAAATGATCTTTTTTTTTTTTTTAAGTAAACAACGCTAATTACATCTATCGGTTCGAATGATCGAGAAATTTCGGAGAAAATATGTGCTTCTCCAACAGGAATCGAACCTGTAATCACAATGGGAACCGTCATCTGCTCTGACGTGCCGTTAACCATTCAGCCACAAAGAAGCGTCTGGTTAGTAAAATCCGAATTAATCGGGGTTCCAGGTCTGATTCCTGTAGGGGAAGCACATATTTTCTACTGAATTCCTTTAAAATTCAGGCCGGTAAATGTAATTAATAATGTTTAATTATAAAACAGGCGATCTATAAAATAACGTATAAACGGAAAATATATTAAAATACTTGTCGGATTTGATCCATTTCATTAGATAATGATATCACACACTGAGTGCTATTGTTAATAAAGTAGTGCTTGATGTAATATGACAGAGCTGTTAAGTATTTATTAATAAATACACATTCTTCCTCACCAGTAGCACGACTCGGAGTTTGATGCACAACGCGATCTTCAGGTGCTGAAGTGAGACTGTTCAGCAACTAAAGTTTGCGTTGTGAATGAAACACTGATTCGTGCTGCCGGTTCACACACACACACACATACATACATACACATACACACACACACACAGACATGCACACACACGCACAGAGAGACATGCATGCACACATACACACACACACACACACACAGACATGCATGCACACATACACACACAGACATGCATGCACACATACACACACACACACACATAGACATGCATGCACACATACACACACACACACAGACATGCATGCACACATACACACAGACATGCATGCACACACACACACACACACAGACATGCATACATACATACACACACACACACACACACATATATATATATATATATATATATATATATATATATATATATATATATATAAAAGAAAATGCTTTTTCCAACCCCACAAACGTTCCTAAAGTGTTACAGCTTAGTGGATAAACATATTTGAATAGACGGTTAGTTTTTAAAAAGTGTGAATTGCATCTACCGGTCTGTGTATTTGAAAATAAGGAAATTGCTAGAAAGCAAATTTTCTTAAGATTTTCCAGCGCACAAGCCGGTAGTATTTTTTTTATTAACACTGCCTCTATTCATACACGTTTATCCATTAAAATACAACGTTTAAAGTGTATGTGTGTACATACATATATATATATATATATATATATATATATGCAAACAATGGCTGATATATTGTTTTTAGTGCGTGCCTTTAAAGCTCCTCCTTAATCTTGGTCCACTGGGGTGCAGAGGTAGAAATACATCAAGCAGCAGAGTATGATGAAAACGAGGCCGGCCATGACGTGGCATATGATGAGATGTGACACGCAAAAGATGTACACTGTATAGTTGCACCATTCCATTGGCCGGTGGAGACTGCTAGAAAAGTGTGGCCACCAGATTCTGAACACCCACACGTTGCCGAGTACGAACCATATAAGCAGAAATACGCTGAGGAAATTGTTGGTGAATCTGAGCATTCTCGTTACCACCATGGAGTCGTCATCGTCCTCCTCGTCGTATTCGTAATAGCCCTCGTATTTCTGGCAGCGACGAAATGACAACTGACGCCATATTGAGAGAAGTAATTTCAGTGTTCCTGTGCTTCCGGTAACCAAAAGATAAATCACAATCTTCGGTTCTTCGGGACATTCGTCGCGGTAAGAAGATCCTAGTTAAAAAAAAAGAAAAAAAAAGAAAGAAAATCAAGGAGGAGAAAAAATTCCAATGTAACTGTAGTCATTCCATATTTCAAAATGTGTCTTATGTATGTTGTTGTTGTTATTCTTATTGATCTTAATAATAAAAAATATTACAAACAAAAAAAAATAAAATAAAAACATTTAAAGGTTAATTACATCTAAGCCCACCAACCACTTCTGTGAACAAAGAGATAGCTGGTAGGACTTAACATAAACTGATTCCAAAACTTTCAAGTGATATTGTCTATTTGTTCTCTTGTATGCCATAATCAGTTATTACTTTAATTCGTTCCTCTCCATTGATCTCTGTTTGACGCTGCATCTGAAGATATGCTAGCAGGTGTCTCAGTGGGAATTTGGATTTGCAGGCGACCCCCCCCCCCACACACATATAATATATATATATATTTTAGGATAGTGTTATCCGTGTTGAATCCTATTTCTTTCTAGACTGGTTTCCACCCATTCTGCCTTGCTATTTTATCCATAGGTGGGGGAGAGTAGCAATGTATTCGTACCTTTCCCAAGGGTATTAGTGCGTAAGTGAATTTAATGAACTCTGTTAGATTCCTCAGTCTGAGCCGCTAACTATTACTTTATCGTGCCTACACCTCGTTTATTATTATTTTGTTTCTTGTTCAGTACAATCCCTTATTAAGTGGTTGCCCTATACCTAGGGTAAGACAAGATTGTTGTAGTCGAGGTAACACCCCCTCGGAAATCTGTTACACAAAGTAACAGCTTTAGGGAAGAAGCTTCCTGCGTGGGACTTACTCTTTGCGAAGGGAATGGGGATGATTTGTCACTGTGTACACGGCATGGCGGAACCTAGATGTGAAGGTCTGAACTGGTGGGATTAAGGAAAATAATACCTGTCTATATCTCTGAGATGAGGTATTATGATTACTTACATTATTCGGACTGTTATCCGCATCTTCATTGCTATATTCACAACGTTTCGACCTTTGTACGCTCCAGGTGATTGGAATTTCGAACCGAACCCTTTATTTCATTTGAGACTGTTCCAGTTCCACGTGCCATACCTCTTCCGGATGTCTCAATGGTTGTCAACGACACATGGCCCATTGGATAAACACGTTGGTTAGATCCAAAGAGTTGTGAGTTAAATACGAGGCCACAGAAGTGGTGAACGCAAACCTGTAGAGTTGAGTTAAAGAGAAATAACTGAGATATACGTAAGAGGAATGGCACGTGGAAGTAGAACAATCTAAAACAAAGGCTTCCGTTCGAAATTCCAATCACCTGGAGAAGGCTGGAGCGTACAACGCCCGAAACGTTGTGAATATGGCAATGTAGATGAGGATAAAACAATGACAATAATAATGAAAATGATACAAGTAATTCAAAAAATATTCCAACTTTAAACCGACAAATATTTATAAATTGTAAAAAAAAAAAAACTTTTATTTACTGATAGTTCGCTCAGTACAAGGCCCAAGGGTCACTCAAAGGCAGAGGGTTACTGATTGAGATTATAAAGAGGAGAGTAAGAGTATTATGAGGACAAGGAGGGTAGATATTGGTTGACCCTCAACGATAAAAATTGTAGTTGCCAAAAAAAAAAAGCACTCTTTTGGGTGTTTGTTCTACAAAGAAACAGTTCTTGGTGTGATTTGGTTTATTTTGTTTAACGGCATATCAACACCTCAATGGGTTATTTAATGCCGACAAAAGTTTTATTGCTGGTAATATTTTTTCTTCAAAAATCTATTTCTGGGAATATTTTTCCTTGAAAAAAAAATCTATAGTTGGTAATATTTTTTCCAAAGAATGTATAACTGTTTGTATTGCTGGTATTATTTTTAAAATATTGCTGATAATAATTTTTCCTTCAAAAATTATTGCTGGTAATAATTTTTTTTATTACAAAGAATTTCTGGTATTAAAACCTATTTTTACACAAGTTTGGGTGTTGACTATTTGCCCATAGCTGGGGCCGTAACAGGCGCTACCACCCCGGGTCAGGGTGGACCTGGGAACAGCAGCAGTTAAGAGGTGGTTCCACGCGCCTCAAAACCTCCTGATCAGATGCTTTGCTGTTGGACATAGTTTATCGTCTTACCCAGGACGAGGAACAGTTCTTGAAAGGAAGCTAAGTGGATTATTGCTTTTTATCAAAGTAGCACGAAGGAAATGGTGATAGTTTGCCACTGTGAACACGGCATAGCGGGACACAGCTGTGAAGGTCGACGTTTCGTCTGTAGGGTAAGGGTTTCAAGGAGGAGAATAATTCGTCATAGCTTAGCATATGGTACTTTCAGACATTTAACTCTCCAGTGTTCTTCCTTGTTCAGGATTTTCAATTCATGCCTCAGGTACCCCTTTATCTCCATGCATGATCAGCCATGGTCACTGCCACTTTGGTTTCGATCGATGTCTCTGCAGACTAAACGACCCCCCCCAACGTAAAATATCATAAAAATACGTCCCACAAAAGGAAGTGCGTCACCCACAACTATATGTCTACACTGCGTGGAAATAGCACTAGGCGTTAGCTAGTTGATAACACAAAGACTATGGACCGGCAATTCCCGGGGTCTTGAAAACCTACATATATGTTGACAGCAGGCAACGAAAGATATAAGTACGTCTACAGCAGCGGAAGTGTTAATGAAAGGAGGATTGGGTTGCAAAAGTTACACAATTAGCTATATATTAAAACTCTTTATTTGTGAGATGGAACAAAAGAAAGAAATGGCCCGATAGATAAAAAGGGCGTTCCTTTTTTTTTAATTTTTTTTTAACATATAAATCCATTTATCGAATGAGAAATAACTGACATATCCGTAAGAGGAATGGCACGTGGAAGTAGAACAATCTAAAACACAATAAACGCTTCCGTTCGAAATTCCAATCACCTGGAGAAGGCTGGAGCGTACAACGCCCGAAACGTTGTGAATATGGCGATGTAGATGAGGATAACAGTCCGAATAATGAAAATGATACAAGTAATTAAAAAAATGGTCCAACTTCAAATATGTATAAACTGTAAAAAAAAAAAAGAGGTATGGGATCATAATTGTCCACACTCATGAAGTTTTCTACAAGCCCAACTAATTATAACAATTAAGTGATATTTAACTATTTTAACTGGCGATTTAAAAAAGAAAATAGAATTTTCCTTGTATTCAGTGTTGTCGGTTTCGTCGTGCTGGCACTAAAATTCCTGTTCAGAAATTGATGTCACAGATTACTTCAACAACGAAGAAAACAAATCCTAAGTCCAAACTCGAATATCAGGGGCAGAAAGAAATGTCGAAATATCGATTCGCAGGTCCTATGTCACAAATCCCAATGCACGTAAACAGTCAGAGTAATAACACACTCGCCGGAGAACGTTTTAGTAAAATAAATGACGACAATTCGAGAACACCAAGTGCTTTTATCGACGGAACATTTTTTTTCATTCGTCGACAGCTGGGAGAAGACACACAATATTAGCATATCTGAGTTACTTTTATGGCGACTCCTGCGACTGACTTGTTTTTACTTTTAACTTTGGATATCCCGTCTTCGGGATATCATGCAGAATCGTTTCTTTTTCAGGACGTAGGCGAAAATGACCTTCCAATTTCCCCCTATCCCTTCTAGCTTTCATAAGTTTCTTGCCTCCTGCCATCTCCCAGGCCACGTTCTGCCATCTACTTACTTAAATCCGCCAGGTCTGTCATGCGTTGCTTTCCCGTGTCTTCTTTTCCCCTTTCTTCGACTTGTGAGTATCAGATTCTCCAGGCCATCCTTTCTCATTACGTGTGCCAGAAATTTCATCTGCCTCTTCCTTATGTTAAGTATAAGCTTCCTCCTTGTTTGCATCTTCTCCAAGACCTTGTCGTTGCTCACACGCTCGCTCCATGATATCCTTAGCATCCTTCTGCAGAACCACATCTTCGCTGCCTCAGAGTCTCTTCACCTTTGAGAAGACCGTCCAACATTCGCTGCCGTAAAGGAGGACAGATGTCACATAGCAGCTCGGTACTCTTTTCTTTTGTCAACAAAGAAATCCTCCTTTCGTATACGTGTCATTTTTTTCTCGGTAAGTAACTTTATTTTTCGCCACATTTGCCGTCGTAGAATACATGTGACACGCTGTCGCTTGCTTTGACGAGGTAATTTGCCGTTTTCTTCGCTGCATTATAAGTCCAGAAGAGGATAATCAAAAATGAAATAAATTAATGTAATATGTGCAATTTTATTCTCATGGTTACTTTTCTTATTGCCGAGCTTCTTTTTGCCATATCCCGTCAGGACGTAGGTGATCATGGCTAACCACACCTTTCTGTCGCCTGGGCTCTTTCTTTTTCTTATTTCTCCTAAACCCTGTTCTGCCATCCATTTCCTCGAGCTCACTAAGTATGCTATGAGTTATTTGTCTCTCTTGCCTTCAATCTGTCCTGTGAGTATCAGATTTTCCAAGCACTCTTTCCTCATTATGTTCCCTAGAAACCTCAACTGTCTCTTTCTCATGATAACTATGAGTTTCCTTTATCTCTCTGTCCTGGGTAAAATTATCAATTACATCCGCATCCTGGGTAAGACAATAAACTACATCCGATAGCAAGGCCTTTGATCAGGAGGTTTTGAGGAGCTTAGAAACACCACTTAATTGCTGGTGTTTCTAGGTCCACCCTGACTCGGGTTGGTAGCACCTGTTAGGGTCCCAGCTATGGGCAAATAGTTAACCCCAAATCTGGTGTCAAAACACCACGGAAGTGTAAAAATAAGCTTTAATACCAGCAATATGTTTGAAAAAAAAATATTGCCAGCAAAAAAATCTTGTCTGTATTAAATAACCCATTGAGGTTGATATGCCGTAAAACAATCCAAATCAAACCAAACCATTATCTCTAAAAACTTCGTCCTTGCTCCCATGTTCAGTCCATGGTATCCTCAGCATCCTTCTGTAGAACCACATTTCTGTTGCTTCAAGTCCCTTCATCTTTGAGGAGATTGTTCAGCAATCAGTCATACAGGATTACAGATATCACAGAACAGTTTAGTACACCTTTCCTTGTTTCCAGCGAAGTTTTTCTATTTCTTCATGATTTGCTTAGCTTTTGAAAGGCATCTTTGGCTACCACAATACGCTTTCGGATTTCAGTGTTACACTTTTTGTCCTCTGTTAAAGCACTCCCAAGATATTTAAATTCCGTACTTGTTTGATTTTGGTATCTACGATTTACAATTTGCACTTTGGACTCGGCCTTTTGCTAACACCGTCTTGCTGAATGAATAAACAATGTTTTAAAGGGATTATTTGCGCTTGCTCTTTCTGTTTCACAAATATTTATCAAATCTGCGCAGAGCCACTGTTGTCGAAGCCATAAAGAAGCGAGATATGAAAGATCACTTGATTGATCTGTAAGCAAGAATACAGGCCAATAGATTTAACTTAAAATAATCGGATTTCGCGCTGAGACGAGAAGAAAATAATACTGTTTGGGGAGAGGAAATCTTTCTCCATACTCAATTATTTATCTCTTGCACCATATAATTTTCAAGACATTCCTTGATTGACTATCTTTTACAGAAGTCTGCTGCCAGGGTATTTGTAACATGTTAAATAATTTGATGTTTCAAGCCATTCTAAGTTTATATACTGTGTTTCTTCGGGACGTTGGTTATCACGGCTCTGTAAAACTTCCTATCAATTGTAGCTCTGTGCAGTGTTTGTCTCCTTACTACTTCTTCTTCTGCAACTCATTGATACAAATTTAGGAATGTTGCTCTTTTCCGTTGCACCCCACCTTGCTTTCTGTATGTCCTGTCAGTGTCAAATTCACCAAGCCCTCTTTTCTTATATTAGTGTTTCAGAAATGTCACCTACTTTCTAAGTGTAAGCGAAATTTATTTTTGTTCGTTCTGTTTAAAATTTTCTCGTTTCCCACATGTTCCGTTCATAGAATTCTCAGCATCCTTCTGTAGAACCACATTTCTATTGACTCAAGTTTCATTTGTGAGGAAACTGCCCACAATTCCTAGCCATATAAGAAGCTTGATATTACATAGTAGTTCGCCACTTCTGTGGCGAACGAGCGTCAGTACAGATGCAAAAGAGGCCACGGATCGCGTGCGGACGGGCCTGTTAACACCAGTTACATCCGGGTTTTTTCCCGTTAGAAGTAACAGCTGGACAGCTTGGCATGCCTAGATACAGGCCTCTCTGCAACTTTCGTAAGATGCCTCATGTCAGTAAAAGCAGAGACAAATCCAGCTGTCGGCAAGAGGTGTCTAGTGAAGTCGGTCCCGTGGGCATTTTTGTTTCTAAAGCTGCTGTTGTTTCCGAGGCAGTGTTATTTTTGTTACCCCCCCGTCTCTTTCCCCTCTCTGCTTATTATCCCCGTAGTTGCTAGGAGTGAAATCGGTTAGGCGTTTCCTCTAATCTCAACAGACTCTTTGCTGTACACTGCAGCAACTTTGTTTCTAAGGAAATTTTCCTGTTTCTTAATTATTATTTTTTTTGCTTAGTTTTTCGAAGGCATCATCCACTGTTCCAATGCCATTCCAGATTTCTGTGTCACATGCTCCACTCCTCTGTTAAAATATTTCCAAAATAGTTAAACTTCTGTACTCGCTTGGTTCTGACGTTTTCAATTTGTAATTTCCATCTTCGGTGATATTTTCTTCCTGATTTCTTTTACAGAGTTAATTACTTGTTTCGGAGTTCCTGGAATGGTCTTTCTTTGTCTTTCATCAACATGCTTCCAGCTGCATATGTTGTTCAGGCTGTGCTTACGAATAATAAATCCTGGTATAATTTTCGTCGAGATTGCCTCGTTGTGTAGTTTAAATAATTCCGGCGAGAAGAAGCATCCTTGCCTTAAGCTATTTCCCATTTATGTGTATTTACTGGATTAATTTTCTATCCGTACTGGTGGTTTATTTCCAATATGTCTCGACCAGTTTTGTGGATTACTCGGCACGCAAGTACCGGTTGTATTAATCTATCCGCACTGATTTGCGTGTGTGTTTGTTGGTTAGTAGTTCTGTCTCATTAATGATTTTGTATCACTGCTCACAGATCTCCATGCATGGTCATCAGTAAAAGGATGAGCCCAAAATGCGATATGCGGGAACACTAGAATAAAGTAGACCCAGCAGTTTAAATATCTGGGAAGCGTTCTGATAGAGGACGGTAAATACGACACTGAGATCCGTAGATCTATTGGGATGGCCAATGACACATTCCAAAAGCTGGACAGTGAATTGCGAGACAGGGGGATTTCTTTGGTGACGAAGAAAAGAATACTGAGCTGTTACGTGTCATCTGCCCTTCTTTACGGCAGCGAATGTTGGACGATTTCCTCAAAGATGAAGAGGAGACTCGAGACGACAGAGATGTGGTTCTACAGAAGGACGGTAAAGATATAATAGACCGAGCGTTTGAGCAACGATGAGGTCTTAGAGAAGATGCAAACAAGGAGGCTTATACCTTATATCAGGAAGAGGCAGCTGAAGTCCCTAGGACACATAATGAGGAAGGAGGGCCTGGAGAGTCTGATACTCACGGGTCGAACAGAGTCAAAGAGAAACAAGGGAAAACAACGCATGATATACCTAGCGGCTTTAAGCGTGTGGATGACAGAACGTGGTCTGGAGGATGTGGCAGCAGGAAAGAACTTGTTAAGAGTTGCAAGGGTTAGAGGGAGGAGGAGAGCCATGATCGCCTACGTCCTGAAAGGACACGGCATATAGAAAGAATTTAGTTATTTCGGCTCTCGCTACTTGAATTTTGCACACTTATGAGTATTCTGATAACGCCGGAGTCTAATTTTGGCATTCATCGACACTCCCGTCGAATTCGACGTATGAGGGTCAAGCAGATCAGTTCCTAGAAACTGAGAGCCCGACCCCGGCTCACGAGATTTGATTATAGTGGTGAAGGCTTTGTGTAGGGCCATCCACACTTTTTGGAGGGACGAATACAGAGACCTGGTGCACTGAGTGCCACAAGGTACCCAAACGACCCTCCGCAGGTTTTGAATTCAGAGTTGTCCTTCTCCTAGACCAGTTGCCATCCAAGGCTATAGAACCCAGTCTGTCCTGCTATTTACCCATAGTTGGAGGGAGAAGAAGTGGATTCGACTGGAATCGCTCCGATTCCTCAATCCAAGCCTTT
The DNA here is from genome assembly GCA_964036315.1 of Acanthosepion esculentum. Taxonomy (NCBI): domain Eukaryota; kingdom Metazoa; phylum Mollusca; class Cephalopoda; order Sepiida; family Sepiidae; genus Acanthosepion; species Acanthosepion esculentum. The sequence continues at coordinate 20,081,273 of OZ038499.1, forward strand.
ATCCATTACCCCACCGTGCCTCCTATTTTGGCATTTTATATATATATATATATATATATATATATATATATATATCCTTTATTTTTGTATCCCCCTTTTTTGTTAATAGATTTCTAAATTTTTATCTATTCTTTTGTTCCATCGCTTTTTCATTTCATTTCTTTTTATTTAATAATATTTTATTATTATATATTTCCTTTTTATACTCCTCTTTTTTTCTCTTCCTTTTCATCACATCATATTCTAACCCCAGATCACTTGGTCCACAACTTGCGAGACGTCTTTTCCCTTCCCCAAAATATAACTCTCTTCATCAGTGTTTACAATCTCACTCACTCTACCCCACACGTTAGTAATAATGGATCTGCCTAACGCTTTTACACCGATAAAAATTTGTAAAATGAATATTAATTTCATAAAAAATTGAGCTCCTCGAGAAATCAGAGAGGTGTCAGATTTTGCTTTCAATACGATTTCCACTAGAAAATACCTCATCTGCAAATGCATTTGTCGTTGAGTAATTCCAATTTTTCCGTTTTTTCTCGATTCGTTGATGAAGAACACAGGCGTGTCCGAAAATTCCGAACTTAAAACCTTTCTCTCTGTGCTTCATATCTGCCATGTGGTTTATAATTAATATTTAATATTTATCGTACTGATTATATTGGTACCCTTTCGTTTGCCCCTTTTTTTTATTAAGTAACCTATCTTTTATATACATACATAATATATATATATATATATATATATATATATATATATATATATAGATAGTAGTTCACCGCTTTTAGGCGAACCAGTTTACCGCGGTACCCGGTGTACCACGAGTGGGTGGTGGATTCCAAGATTTTGCTCTCGTATTCTCAATATCGCTCACTTTTTTTTTTTTTTTTTTTTTAAAGAAAGTCCACCCTATTTTCCCAATTTCTGGGACATCTTTTTCACGATAGACAGAACAAACAGCGATTATTATTTTTTTTTTTAATCATATCACCCCAAGCAAGGCCGGTGGCCACTATCACGCAAGGGGTTAAAGAAGGGTTGGAGGAAGAGCAGATAGGAGTGGCAAGGGAGGGGATGTAGAGAAAGAGAAAGACAGTGGGTCGATCAAGGCAAGGGGGCCACAAAAGATCCGGAGCGAGAGCAGATAGGAATGAGAAATGAAAGGATGTGGAGAAGGGAATTGGATAGATCAAGGCAACTGGAGATGTCGATTGACGCTACATTAGATGGATCCTAATTTGTTTTTATATATTACATCCCTTTTTCACACGTTTTACTTTGATTTTGATGAAATTTTGCGCAATTTTAACACCTCGGTCGTTTCACACCTAAGCCAATCATATTGGTAATAATTACACATAATTATATTTCTATTTTGCGCATGATCAAAGAGTTCCTGTAATATCGGACTAATGAACAGGAATTCAATCATTGCAATTACATACCACGGATGGGGTATAAAATAGGAATACTTTTGATCACGTTCAATTTGACTGTCCATTAGTAGACATGAAGAATCTCTTATAAATAACCAAATATAAATAGTGCGTAGTAATTAGGGGTCGCAATCGGGAATTGCAAGAGGAAGTACATTTGAGGACAGTTGAAATTTATTGTATAAAAAATCTGCTGTAAAACACTGAAATAAATTGAAATTTCGGGTAATTTGTCCCGCACTAAGTATTTAGTAAAAAATTTCCGAATAGTTACATTTACGTGGAAATGTACATCCTTAATTCGAAAATGACAAAGAAATTTTGATAAAAATCTACCTTTTGGGAGTTATCGACAACAAAAGTTCGGACTGATTCGCGTCGCGGCAGCCATTACTGGCGTTGTTAGCAAATATTTGCTGTGGAATAGGCATTGACTAGTCTGGATTATTGCGCACGCACTGATGCAAACAAAGCCAACAATGCCGCATCCGACAACGACACGATATGGTATATATCGCGAAATAGGGCAAACAGGGAACAAAAATTAGGTAGGTGTTCAGCCACCTATTATCGCCTCCACCACAGCTACCGCGTGTCACTTGCAGGTCGGCCATCTTGGACCCCAAGGTACGCGCTATAACTGTGGACTTATATATATCGTACTCGGGGAAAAGAAAAACATGGATTCGAGACAAGCAATATTTATCTTCGCTTTAAGTAGTACCTACCTCTTGTTAGATATATCAGTTCCAAAGTATTCCCTGATGTATGCGAATGGATTAACTTATATGCGTATATTTTTGCTAAAGTGCCAGGATATTGCTACCATTATTGCAGCCCTTTCTCAGATTGAAACCAACTCGTCAATCATAGTATTTGATCCAGAAACATCAGCTCACACGCAAACAATCGTAAGTAGCTGGGGGAACGCCAATATATAAACCCAGTGTGTCTGAAGATTTTAATTTTTTTAAATAATTTTTATCGTTCAAAATATATATATATATATAAAAATTAAAGGCTGTCTCAGGTACAATCTGTGGCCTAACGTTTGATGATCGAGTGTCGAATGCTGACCTTTATGAGAAATGCAAGATTGGTACCATTGAGGCCTTCATAATGCAATCACAACTCCGTTCGGCTGTCCATGTGGCAAGGATGAGTGATGATCGCATACCAAAAGTTCTTTTTTTTTACAGTGAACTCCATAGTGGTCGTAGAAATGTTGGTAGACCTTTATAAAGATAAACTGAAGAGCAACCTTTCTTACGTCAACATTCAATTCAAGAACTTTGAAGAGATCAGAGTATCGTTCTAGCTGCCATTCAGGAATAAACATCAGTCGACTACATGAAACGAGAAAGCAAAATAAGACATCTAACAGTGTTCCTGCTGCACTTGGATACAATACATTCTCCTGTACTGCTTGTGGCCTTTTGTGCAATTCTCGAGCCGGTCGCAATAGTCACCCCATCATGGGCATACACATAATTAGTTCGTGGTTGTCGGAACCTCATACGTCGAACTTGATGGCAGTCCATCATATATATAATATTTTAGGCTCCTTGTTTGCCCGCCCACGTCTCTACTACTACAGTTTCGCGATCTTGATTGTCATTTCAACGAATCTTTTTTAAGAAGTGTTGGACGGAAAGGTCCCTTTTTTTTAAGAATGCGTTCCAGGGCATCTCTGAGTGGTGTAATGGTTAGCAAGCTTGTCTTGCTAGAACAATTACGAATGAGTAGTGAGTTCGATTCTCACTGGATGCCCCATACTTTCGGCCTTGTGCTATATCTAAGCTACGTCTGGAAAATCTCTGAGAATGCGTTCCATCATTTTCGAACCCATATTTAAATTCGGGGGTACACTATTTTTGTGTAAATATATTTTCAAACTTCGACTACGATTTTCAAGAAATTTAACTATCAGCGTTCCTTTCTATTTTTCTTAAAAATTATCCAGTACAAGAGCCACTCAAAGTAGAAGCATATTGAATAAGGTTGTTGTATGGGCATAGGAGAAGCCGATTATGGCGATATCTATGAAAGATAACTGTTGACCCTAGAAGAGTTTAATATTGTAACGATAGGGATGCATCCTCTCTACGGTCTGTTTCACAAGGTAGTGGTTTTTTTGGAAGAAGCTGTCTTAAAATAACTTCGTTCTTACCAATGAAAATCGAAAGGAATGGAGACGATTCGTTCCAGTGTAGGTTGTACGGTATGTCGTATTTGTGATGGTCTGAACTGGTGAAACTAAGGCTTGTAGATTGTCAGGACATTTGCCATGAAAACAACGATATTTTCATGCTAATCTTTGACGTTTAACGAAGCAGTTTACATTCAGTACTTCGTTCAGTGTGTCAGGTCCGAACTTAAACCACATATATTCGTACGAGCTTCATTCTTATGTTTGACCTATTCAGACCTTTACAGATAAGATTCGGCATGTTACGTCACAGAGTCGAACAACCCATTCGTATTTCATTTGAAGTTCCATCCGGACAGATTTTTTTCTCTGAAGAACCGCTGCTTTGTGGGATAGACTCCGGCGTGGATGCTTTCTCGTCCGCTACAGTCTTAATCACTTTAAGTTGAGGGTCAATCGTTATCTATCCTCTATATCTACATAATCCACACTTCTTATTTTGTCCCTGCGAAGAGAAGTGGTTTCTTACCGCTGTGTGGTGAAGAAGACGAAGAAAACCAGGATGTAGGCCTGCTTCTTTATGACTGTCATCAAAAGCGCTCAAGAAATATTCGGATATGCGAATTATCAACGTTGGCGTTTCGGTTTCGTTTAATATTTCTTGGGGATTTTGAATTTCTGACAATTGTCAGTTGACCTTTGGGAATATTTCGTTCTATAACAATTTTGGGGTAGCGATATTTTGGTCTGGTCCTTCTTGGACGATCTGGCACTTTTCCGTCGCGTAGCTACATTAAAGTAGGAATAGTGATGCGAGTATTACGGAAGTCAGTTGTTCAGAAAACGCAACGAGCAAAGCTAGAGTCATCGCTACGAAGGCCGTCGTCGAAGCAACGAATCAACTTATATAGAATGAGTGATCATCGTTAAAGGTAACATAAATGAGAAAACTGTCCAGCAAAGAAAATTGACAAAGTTTGCAATAAGTAATCACAAGAAAAAGAAAAAAGAGCAGGGCAAAAAAATAATATAAAGCAATCAAACAATATATGCAAGACAAATTAACAGTAATAAGGCAAAACAGTAATAAGGCAAAACAGCAATAAGGCAAAAAGTACACAAATTAAGAAATGAGGTTGACCCAAGATCATATTCGCATAAGCGAAAGTAGTGTTCTGACTTCGAGACGAGATAAACCGGGACTGATTCAGATGAAACCGAGAACCGGCCTAGGAAGAAATCCCAGGATGAATTTCTGTGCTTCTGCCTATAAATTGGGGAGGGAAAGTATTTTGCAGTCATTCAAATAGAGATCAGCATGGGGTGTTTTGTAGGTCCTTTGTGAATGTGGTATTATAGTACATGTAGGAGTGACAGGCGATGGACAATTGTTTGTTGTGATATTCCGTTGAATGAATGGGTCGTGATTGTAATTAACTAGGAATAGGGTAGTCAGTGAAGAACAGCCTTTTCTCACTTCCTCTTCGGCCTCGTGCCAAAAATTTCTGTTTTCAACCAGAAATAAATGTACATTCTAACAGAAAATGTTTAAAAAATAAAACAGGACATTTGTTTTAGTATGAGATTTTAACGTAATGCGTGTTTTTACAGGATCCCTGTGAATTTGTGGTATATGTTGAATTGAATGGTCATGGATGAGTTCTTGTGCTGAATGAGCAAATTGTAATGGTTGAATGGGTCGTGAATTTGATAAGTTAAATCTTGGATAGTAAATGTTGACCATCCCTATCTTAATTCCTCCATGGCCTTGTGCTAAAATTGTTACATTGTTGGAATGGTGACTTATTGTCCACTAAGATTACAAACAATTGTTTAAACACCAAAAAAATAAGGACATTTGTCTCAGTATGAAATCTTTACGTAATGGGTGTTTTCATAGGATCCCTGTGAATATGTGGTATTGAGGCATATGTCGCATTGACTTTGTGTTGTGAATGAGTAAATTGTAATGAACGATGGGTCGTGGATCTGATTAGCTAGGTTTAGGATAGTTTAGGACCAGTCTCACCACTTCTATTTTTAGCCTTGTGCCACAATTGTATGAAAATGCAATAAATCTACATTCCAACAGAGATTAGTAACAACAACGCAGTTAAGTTCTTATATATTAGTCATACTCACCAATGAGGATCATGGACACTGGCAGGACGAGCAACAGGACTAAGAAGGCGGTGGACAGAACTAGTGTAAAGAAATTAAAAAAAAAAAAATCTTGTAAAATAAATTTGCATTATTGTTTAAAAGAAATTAATACAAATTCATAGTATCAGTTTTAAGTCCTAAAACTTGATTTTCTATAGGAACGATTCCAGCTTTGATTCGATAAATTCAGTCAGTTTTTTTTTCAATATTTTAAAATTTTCTTGGAAACTTAAATTTATAAATTGAAATAAAATTATAAAAATTTATAAATTAAAATCAGAAAATTTAATTTTCTTAGAAACTTTGACCACTCCAGATTTGGAGCGAAACGACTGATAGTTTGAAGATGATAGGTCTTCAGACTATGCCGCTTATGGTAGTACTTGTCATTTTAAATTATATTTGGATGACATTCTTGCCGATAAAAACGACTTTTCTCTTCCATTGCGTCCTTCAAGAGTCAGTTGCTCCCAGTATAAATTTTCCCCAGCTCTGAGAAATTCGTAATTAAAAATTCCCTTTTTTGTTTCCTGTAGATTCTGCCAAGGATGTTTCTTTTTTTACGGCTTTTCGTCATAAATTCATTTCTCATCGCCAATGGCACCTGTCCCAAGTTTTTCTTCAGTATCTGTCTATATTTCTGAGATGAGGTATTATGTATTATGGTTAAGGCAGTGGAGAACTTTCAGAAGGAAATTAACAGGAGATAACTGATAACTGACATCCATTAAACATGGCACGTGGAACTAGAATAGTTTACCCCAGTGAGCGAAATAAAGTGTTCAGTTCGACATTCCAACCACCCGAAGAAGGCCGGAGCGTACAACGGCCGAAATATGGCGACAAAGATGAGGACAATAGTCCTAATAATATAAATAGTGTACAAATTTTTTTGTCTGTATTTTTTTTTGTCTGTATTTTTTTTTGTCTGTATTTTTTTTTGTCTGTATTTTTTCTTGTCTGTATTTTTTCTTGTCTGTGTCTTTTTTTTTTCTGTGTCACGCAAAAAGAAAGTGTTGAAATTCTGATAATATACCCCTTTGTTAGATTCTGCTGACCCATTGCAGAAACATTAAAATACTGCATACGCTTCAAACATTCTAAGATTTCTCTAGCAGCGCGTAAAAGATAACACTGAAAACTGTTTGCTTCGACATATGTCTAATGCTGTCATCAGACAATAAGCCGCCGTTTCCATCCTCTGAACAATGAAAATCTATTTTGAGAATTGCCCAAGAGCAGATTTATTAGAAGTAATTTCTGGGTGGAAATATTGAAACCACGTTATTTTTTATTATCAAAACGAGGCGTCTGAGCACCTCAGCGTGGAATAATGGATAGAAAGGCATCTGGTTGAGGATTAATTCTGCCTGATCTAAAATTCGACATGAAATAAAGCAACAAGATCTCTCTTAATCATTTGAGAAACCCCTTTCTGCCTTCCATCAGCACGGCTGATGCTTGCCTCATTGTGTCTTTTATCCTCGGCTGATAATGGAGTGGAAAGACTATTTTCAGTCCATTGCTAGGTCAGCTGCTAAGAAAGTTGATTCTAACCATTTTTTCTCTCCAGAATCACGTCCTCGGTATGACGATAAATTACATTCGGCAGCAATGCCTCTGATCGGGAGTTTTATTGAAGATCGTGGAAACACCTCTTAATTGCTGGTGTTTCCAGGTCCACACTGACCCGGTGTGGTAGCACCTGTTAGGGTCCCAGCTATGGGCAAACTGGGGTAAAAAAAAAACTATGAAAGTGTAAAAATAGGTTTTAGTACCAACAATACATTATTGAAAAAAAATATTACTAGTAATTAATTTTTGAAAAAAAATATTACTAGCAATAAAAAATCTTGTCGCCATTAAATAACCCATTGAAGTTGATATGCCGTAAAAAAAACAAAAAAAAAACGAATCATCTCCAGAATCTCTTTCATATCTAAAAGTCTGCCATTCGCCTATGCTTATGTTATTGCTGTCACATCTGGTCTGGTGTTCCTGTGATATATTTAGAGATTTTTGATAAAATACAAGAAATAGGCAATATTGTTGGTCCTGCCCTGGCATATCTACTTCGTTAGTTTCTGTTGACCCATTGCAGAAACATTAAACTAATGCATCTCTTAATTGCTGGAGTTCCCAGGTCCACCCTGACCCGGGGTGGTAGCACCTGTGAGAGTCCCAGGTATGGACAAATAAAGTGTAAAAATAGATTTTAGTACCAGCAATACATTTTTGCAAAAAATTATTACCAGCAATGAATTTCTGAAGAAAAAAATATTAGCGATACATTTTGGAAAAAAAAAAAAGAAAAAATACCAGCAATAAAAAATCTTGAAGTTGATACGCCGTAAAACAAACCAAACCATCTCCAGAATCTATCTTGCATATCTATGAATCTACCATTCGCCTATGCTTATAATATTGCTGCCATATCTGGTCTGGTGTTCCTGTTATATATTTAGAGATTTTTGATAAAATACAAAGAAGAATAGGCAATATTAATGGTTCTAACCTGGCATCTCTGTTTCAGTCACTTTCCCACCGTCATAATGTTGTCTTCCTGTTTCTTTTTCTATGAATACTTTCATCGTAATTATTCGGATGAGCTCTTCGCTATGGTGCTTAGATTCTTTGAATTTAAATGCTGTACTAGACCGGCGACAAGGACTCAACAATTTACAGTTAAGCTGGCTAGATGTTAACATGAGTTCTATGCTAATAGTTTCTTTTCTTGTACTTCTCGCTTGTGGAACTTTATTCCGGTTCCTTGCTTTACTGTCATCTTTAATCTTCGAAATTTTAAATTCAATGTCTTCCAGGATTACTCTTATGGTTTCCATCCTTAGTAATGTTTTGTCTTTTTAATTCTTCATACCCAGTATTTCTTTGTATCTTAGTGTCTTGCTGTGGGTGAATTTGATTAAAAAATGGAGTGGGAGTGACATGTCGTAAAATCAACCAACGAAACCTTCGCAGGTATTCAAAAAAAAAAAAAAAATCATGATGGGGTCTTCACTCTGACCCGCATGGCTATTCTGATGAGAGTACGTCCTAGTTTCGAGAGAAGGTCATATGCATACCTTTTTGATTTTTGCACACATCTGTGTCGGTCAGTTAAGTGACATACGTGATTACATGCTTGGTCGGTCATGTCTCTTCCGATCCATGACTGACAAGGCAAATTTTTTTCAAGCAGTAGGCTATTATTTCTTTCTGCGCTTGAAGACTGCTTTTCAACCAAGGCTATATGACCTAGTTTGTCCTGCTATTCAACCCATAAACTAAGGACAGAAAAGATGGATTCATGCTTTCCACAGGGGTATTTGCGCATAAGTGACTGGGATTCAAACCCCGCTCTCCGATTTCTTATTCTGAACCGATATCCATTACGTCACAGCGTACAACTTTATTTATTTATATATTATAATTTATATATATATATTATAATTTATATATATATATATATATTATAATTTATATATATATATATATATTATAATTTATATATATATATATATATTATAATTTATATATATATATATATATTATAATTTATATATATATATATATATTATAATTTATATATATATATATATATTATAATTTATATATATATATATATATATTATAATTTATATATATATATATTATAATTTATATATATATATATATATATTATAATTTATATATATATATATATATTATAATTTATATATATATATATATATATATTATAATTTATATATATATATATATATATATTATAATTTATATATATATATATATATATTATAATTTATATATATATATATATATATTATAATTTATATATATATATATATATATTATAATTTATATATATATATATATATATTATAATTTATATATATATATATATATATTATAATTTATATATATATATATATTATAATTTATATATATATATATATATATTATAATTTATATATATATATATATATATTATAATTTATATATATATATATATATATATATATTATAATTTATATATATATATATATATTATAATTTATATATATATATATATATTATAATTTATATATATATATATATATTATAATTTATATATATATATATATATTATAATTTATATATATATATATATATTATAATTTATATATATATATATATATTATAATTTATATATATATATATATTATAATTTATATATATATATATATATTATAATTTATATATATATATATATTATAATTTATATATATATATATATATTATAATTTATATATATATATATATTATAATTTATATATATATATATATATATTATAATTTATATATATATATATATTATAATTTATATATATATATATATTATAATTTATATATATATATTATAATTTATATATATATATTATAATTTATATATATATATTATAATTTATATATATATATATATTATAATTTATATATATATATTATAATTTATATATATATATATATTATAATTTATATATATATATTATAATTTATATATATATATATATTATAATTTATATATATATATTATAATTTATATATATATATATATTATAATTTATATATATATATATATATTATAATTTATATATATATATATATATATTATAATTTATATATATATATATATATATTATAATTTATATATATATATATATATATTATAATTTATATATATATATATTATAATTTATATATATATATATATATATTATAATTTATATATATATATATATATTATAATTTATATATATATATATATATATTATAATTTATATATATATATATATATATTATAATATATATATATATATTATAATTTATATATATATATATATTATAATTTATATATATATATATATATTATAATTTATATATATATATATATATTATGATTTATATATATATATATATATATATATATTGATTTATATATATATATATATATATTGATTTATATATATATATATATATATTGATTTATATATATATATATATATATTGATTTATATATATATATATATATATTGATTTATATATATATATATATATATTGATTTATATATATATATATATATTATGATTTATATATATATATATATTATGATTTATATATATATATATATTATGATTTATATATATATTTATATATTATGATTTATATATATATATATATATTATGATTTATATATATATATATATATTATGATTTATATATATATATATATATTATGATTTATATATATATATATATATATTATGATTTATATATATATATATATATATTATGATTTATATATATATATATATATATTATGATTTATATATATATATATATATATTATGATTTATATATATATATATATATATTATGATTTATATATATATATATATATATTATGATTTATATATATATATATATATATATATATTATGATTTATATATATATATATATATATTATGATTTATATATATATATATATATATTATGATTTATATATATATATATATATATTATGATTTATATATATATATATATATATTATGATTTATATATATATATATATATATTATGATTTATATATATATATATATTATGATTTATATATATATATATATTATGATTTATATATATATATATATTATGATTTATATATATATATATATTATGATTTATATATATATATATATTATGATTTATATATATATATATATTATGATTTATATATATATATATATTATGATTTATATATATATATATATATATATTATGATTTATATATATATATATATATTATGATTTATATATATATATATATATTATAATTTATATATATATATATATTATAATTTATATATATATATATATTATAATTTATATATATATATATATTTATAATATATATATATATATATTATAATTTATATATATATATATATATATTATAATTTATATATATATATATATTATAATTTATATTTATATATATATTATAATTTATATATATATATATATATATTATAATTTATATTTATATATATATATATATTATAATTTATATATATATATATATATATTATAATTTATATTTATATATATATATATATTATAATTTATATATATATATATATATTATAATTTATATTTATATATATATATATATTATAATTTATATTTATATATATATATATATATATTATAATTTATATTTATATATATATATATATTATAATTTATATTTATATATATATATATATATATTATAATTTATATTTATATATATATATATATTATAATTTATATTTATATATATATATATATATATTATAATTTATATTTATATATATATATATATATTATAATTTATATTTATATATATATATATATATTATAATTTATATTTATATATATATATATATATATATATATTATAATTTATATTTATATATATATATATATTATATTGCTGGAGAAGGTTGACTTGGAATGCTGCAACAGTTTTGAGCAGAAGAAAAATAGAATCTGTCCTAGAGCTATTAGGATGCCAACACACTTGCAGTATTTGTGGAAAAGTCACCCTTTCGGCGGCTGTTTTAGCCAGTCACATGAAATCACACCAGAAAGGTCAGGTGCACGTTCCTGTGACTTTAACCCTACCAGAAAGACCTGCAGGTTACTTGTGCGTGTTTTGTGACAAGGTTTGGAAGTCTGTTGCGGGATTCAAACATCACCTGATTGTACACAGACAGGCAAGTTTCCAACATAGGTAACACAGAAAAAACTCGTGCGTAAGAGAGTTTGTAAAAATGAAGCTGGCCTTAAGAATCACTTACGGACTCATAGCAAAATGTTAGCTCGAAGGAAATAATAAAATTCTGAATTAAAAACACAAAAAAAGCTACCAACGAAGAGATGGTTTTCTTCTGCAAATGCAAAATAGATACATGATGATGATTGTCACAATCATCATGATGTATGTATTTTGTATTATTTAATACTAGCCTAGAAGCCGCTCGTCGGGCGGATTTTAGGCTAGCTTCTGCGGAGGGTTTTCGGGCCTTTTTACCTTCAGCGTCCTACGTACGTAAGCTATAAGAATTTATAAAAAATAAAATTATTTTATCTTTTATTCGACACCTTAATTCGTCACAATCTTTCTTCGTATACTCAATTGGTCTCCTCGTAGTTTGTTTACATCTATGTTACGCGCAATTTTTAATTTCTTTTAAAATCACCATTCTTTATAAACTCTTCACATAAATTCACTCTTAAAAGGCATTAGGGAACGCGAACTATGCAATATTTATTAATTACGGTTTAATTAGTCCATTGCAATTGCGATGGAAGCGAAATTGAAGTTAAACCTTTTAATAAAGAATTTAAAAAAAATCTTTTACTCTGTTCGATATTTAAATTTAACTTTAAATGAGTTATTTAATTTTTAATCACGTGTAATATACAGTAGTTACTTCAGGTTGTCTATGATTCGTCGAGATAAAAAAGACGGACGGACAGACGGACACGTGTACACTGCGCTTTATTTATATAGGAAAAGATTTTACCTGACGAGCAGATGGTTCTTTTGATTCGGTAAAGAAAATCTAGACAGCTCGCGGCTTCTTGATTCGCATCGAACAGTTTCGTTCTCAGCGATCCGTATGCCCTCTCCTGTCTCTCCAACGAAGTCAGTTGAAGCATACTATTGGTATGTTCGTTCATTGTTGACCTTGCACCAGGAAAACTGAAAGGAGAAAATTAAAGTATTTTTAATTGTACAAAAATGCTGTCAAAGCTCTTCTTTGTCATTTCATATATATGTCTTTTGTCGCTATATCCTGATCGCTTTTGAAGCGGATCATTTTTTTTTTAAACAGTAATGTCAAACGTATTACTGCTATACTCCAGGAGAACAGGAGAACAACACACTGTGTTTTCTTGGCTTTGTGTTTTCCACTGACATGAAATGGAGCGAATATATATATAAATAGCTGCATCTACTACAAGGAAAGTTGTCACTGTATCGTGCCAAAATTTTTTTCTGGTCAGAATCCATCTTACACATTTACAACTCTATCATTCGTCTATGTATTGAATACTCTTACCATATCTGGTCTGTTGCTCTTGTTGTACATCTCTACAAATGATCTGCAATGTAATCGATCCTGGCATGGCATCTCGACTTCGTGACGTGGCTTCCCTCTGTCTTTTCTACAAATATTTTCATGATAACTGCTCTGACGAGATTTTTTTCCTGGTGCCCCGAGCACATAAATTTAATCGTGCTACTAGATTGGTATCTAGGTACTACTTTTTTTTACTGTTGAAATAGTTAAATACAGCCACCCCTACTCCAACAGTTTCTTTTCTCGCATTTCCCGCTTGTGGAACTCTCTTCCGTTTACTTGCTCTCCTGATAATTACAATCTTCAAAAATTTAAATGCAACTTCAATCGTCATCTTTTGTCTTCTTGAATCCTCTTCCTCGATTTTTCCTATTCGCTGTCTCCTCTTTCATTTTCACTCCCTGTCAACCCCTTCCTACTAGTGGCATGAACAAGTTTTGAAACCAAAATACATCCTCTTTTTACGGAAAAAAAGTGGGGTTATAAGGTTTGTTGGCATTACTCTGATCAGCCAATCAAATAAGACCTACGTTAAACACAAGACTCGAACACCCACCCCGTTCATATTAGGTAAAGTCTCTTTTCCATCTGCTGCACCACAGGACGAATTTCGTGAGCCCAAAATCGAAATGGCAAACAAATCGAACTGTAATTGTATTATTCCTGATAATTACAATCTCCAAAAAATTTAAATGCAACGTCAACCGCCATCTTGTGTCTTCTTGAACCCCCTTCATATTTTATCCTTTCCCCGATTTTCCCTATTCGCTGAACCCCTCTTTCACTTCCTGTAACCCCCTGCGTACTAGTGGCATTCCCGCTTTTCTTGGGATGGAATGATAAAAAAAAAGAAGACTTATCAGTTGTCTTAATGGTGATGGTAAGGAAACATTTGGCATTCATTAACAGAGCAGCCAATAACTGCTTTCTGATGAAGTGTATAACATTTCAGGAAAATAAGTTTTTCAAGTTCAGATGCTTTTATCGCTCCTTCCAGTATTGATGGGGATTTCTTTAGTGATGTAGTTTTTGTTATTTGGTAAAGTTCTTTGTTTGTGATTCTGTAGCGCCAGTCCACAATGTTCAAAGAATGATCATTGTCTAAACCCTCGTGCTTTATTCATTCAAATCCTTTTTTTAACCCTTTTTCTCAGGAAACGGTTGTATATAGTTGAGAAATTAGATATTTCTTAAGTTAGTTTTCTATGTACATTTGTGCTTAACTCTGTTGTTTTTTTTTTTACAGCTTATCAACCATTTGTGGCTGTGTTATTTAAAACCGAAACCTGTTTAGGATTGTAAGAATTTATTTTTTAATTTGTTTTTTTTTTTTTATGCTTTTTTAGATTGAATACGACATTAACAATTGTCCCCGAGAAATATTTTTTCAGGCGCAATACTTATTTGTGAATTTCGTTAATTAGTTTTTATATCGATTTATCCATTCAGGCTAAACTGCAAGAAGTTTCATATTGTTGCGGGCAGTTGTATGCTTTTCCCAAATTATTGCGGGCGTTGGTAACGTCGGTGTTTGAGTTGAGAAATAAACAATTGTCTCCTGAAATTACCCACAATAAAATGGCGGAATCGGAATGTTTAGTCACGCGTAAAAAAAATAAATAAAAGAAACGACAAGAACTAATATATTAGGTCATCCCATAAGTTCTGTCCGAATTTTAACTCTTTGTTAAAATGAACGAAATTTAAAGAGTATGTTATAATGTCTAATGGAGCTGAACATTATTTTTATGTTTAGATGCATTTAAACTGATCAAATTTTATTTCATAGAACAATAAAATTAAATTTTGTTTGATTAAAACCCTGCTAACATGGAAGTACCCAAGAATCATTTGAGACACATAATGCTTTATGAGTTCAAGAAAGGAAACTCGGCAGCTGAAGCGGCTAGAAACATTCACTCAGTTTATGGAGAGGAATGTGTGAATGAAAGAACTTGCAGAAGATGGTTTGCAAAATTCAGAGGTGGATATTTCACCCTTGAAGATGAAGATCGAACCGGACGTCCAGTTGAGTTTTTTTGAAAAGCTTCTTGAAGCAGCCCTTGAAGAAAATCCTGCTTTATCAGTTGAGGAATTGGCAGTGGTTCTCAGTTCAAACCATGCAACTGTTCATTGTCATCTTCAACAACTTGGAAAAAATCCTAAATTTGGAAAATGGGGTGCCTCATGAATTGTCTGAAAACAACCTCAAATCCCGAGTTGACATCTGCTCTTCTCTCCATTCTCGCCAAATTGTTTCACCTTTTTTGGATAGACTTGTGACTGGCGACGAAAAATGGATCTTTTATCGAAATGTTAAGCGTCATAGACAATGGCTTGGTAAAAGGGAAGGACCCCAGCCACAGCCGAGAAGGGAACTTCATGGGCAAAAGGTTCTTCTTTCAATCTGGTGGGATTGCCAAGGAATAATCCACTTTGAATTCTTACCACTTAATGCAACAATTAACGCTCAAATATACTGTCAGCAATTAGAGCGTTTGAACCAACCTTTGGGGAAAAAAGACCTGCTCTAGTGAATAGAAAACGGGTCATGTTTCATCAGGACAATGCGTGACCACAGACAGCAAGAATCACGTCACAAAAGATCGACGAACTTGGTTGGGAGAAAATTTCTCATCCACATTATTCTCCCGACCTTGCTCCTTCAGACTACCATTTGTTTTGTAGCTTACAGAATCATTTGGAAGAAACAGCTTTTGTAACACGGGAAGAGGTTAAAACTGACATTTGTGAGTTCTTCGAATCAAAGCCTAAAGAATTTTACAGTAATGGAATTAGTAAGCTTGTTAATAGATGGAAGGAAGTCATAGATAATCAGGGAAAATACATTGTTGATTAAATCTGTAATTAAATGTAACATTTGGTCACTTGTATCAAAATTCAAAATTCGGGCAGAACTTATGGGATGGCCTGGTACATGTACAAAAATATGATAATGTATTAACAAAGATCTGTCCTGGGTATGACGATAATCTACATCCGCGTCCTGGGTAAGACGATAAACTACATCCAACAGCAAGGCCTCTGATCAGGAGGTTTTGAGGAGCGTGGAACTACCTCTTAATTGCTGTTGTTCCCAGATCCACCTTGACCCGGGGTGGTAGTACCTGTTAATAGTGAACTACCAAATTGGCGTCAAAACACCATGAAAGTATAAAAGTAGATCTTTATAGTAAAAATAACAGCAATACATTTTTTTAAAATATTACCAGCAATATATCTCTGGGCAAATAGTTAACCCCGAAACTGAGGTGAAAAACCTTATGAAAGCGTAAAAATAGGTTTTAATACCAGAAATAAATTTTTGAAGAAAAAAAAACTGTTACCAGCAATGCGTTTTCGAAAAAAATAAAAAAATAACCAGCAATCGTGAGATGGTAGCACCTGTTAGAGTCCCAGCTGTGGGTAAATGGTTGACACCCAAACTGGGGTCAAAACACTGTAAAAGTGTAAAAATAGGTTTTAACACATACCAGAAATACTTTGTAAAAAAAATTATTACCAACAATGTATTTTTATAGAAAAAAAGATATTACCAACTATAGTTTATTTTGAAAGAAAATATTACCAGAAATAAAAAAAATGTCGGCATTAAATAACCCATTGAGGTTGATATGCCGTAAAACAAACCAAACCAACCAAACCAATTAACGAAGGTATACAAGTGACAATGATACGTGTAGCAAAAGAATGTAAAAACTGTTTTGGTCCACAGTATGTATAGTGAGTGAATGTGCGTACGTACGTGTGTTTTGTGTGTGTGTGTGTGTGTGTGTGTGTGTGTGTGTATTGTTCATGCGTTTCCCAAAGGTAAGCGAGTTCTCCGTGAGAAATTTACATGTTGATGAGTAAGCGGAAAAAGTAAGAGAATGGAGAAAATATCGCAGAGTATTTATAGTCCTGAGAGCGTCTCCTAGGATCAGTTTAGAAAATTAGGAGATAACTCGACAGTATCAGTCGAAATTCGCATTAAAACAAATAAGTCTACTTCTCCCCCCTCCTCCGCTTTTTAACGTATCACAAAGTATAAGTGATCGGAGGGATACGTCAGTAGTATTAGTAGTCGTGAAATACGTACCCAAAACTCTTTCTTGTCAATCACGATTGCTTCAAATATCTATCTATATTTCTGAGATAAGGTATTATGTATACTATTTACATTTGACAACAATCGAACCTGTATTCAGGTTCGATTCCTGTCGAAGGACGCCTATTTTCTATGAAGATTTCTCCGACATTCAGACCGGTAAATGTTGTTAATACTGTTTATTATAAACAGAGCATTTACTTAAATATTTGTATCTATAAAAAGAACGTATAAACATAAAAAATGTCTTAAATAATTGTTGGACTTTTTCCATTTCATAATGTATGACGTCATATATATATATATATATATATATATATATATATATATATATATATATATTCATTAAAAACGACAGACAAGGTACAAGGTGAAGAGACGTTAAGCGTTTTGTCATTGTTTTTTCCCCCTATCTTGATTTCAGGTTAACAATCATATGATGACGTCCGATCTCCGCAAAGTAAGGCCTCTCCGTTTCATGTTTGATTTTTTTTTGCATGATGGGAAAAGAGGTTTTTTTTTTTTTGTTTTTTTTTTAATTTATATCAACTGACACATATCTCTCAAGCGACATTTTTAGTACAGTTACAGTTTGACAGGAATACTTATACATTTGTAAGAACACCTAAGATCGTTTCCAACCCGAAACCCCGAACACAAATTCTATAATTCTGACATGAGTCTGTAGAGGACCGTGTGGGTTTGAGTGTTGTTGAATTAGGGACACGTGCTGGTTATTCCTGCTAGAAGAAGATCCAACTACAAGAACAATGCCGGACTCAAATTGAGTCCAACCGAAGATGTATATATATATATATATATATATATATATATATAATATAATATGTGTGTGTCAAGAAATATATGCATTAAACAATAAATTTACAAGTGATAAAGACATTAACATTTGTGTTTGTGTGTGAACATAAAGTGTTTGTTCTTTGGTGAATGTTCGTACGTACGTACGTATGTGTGTGTGTTTCATGGCATTTCCCCACAAGTGGGCGAAACGCGGATTTCTACAAGAGATTACATTTTTAAATGTGTCCGCTGAAATGCAAAGTGAAAAAGAGAACGAGGCAAGAAGTCGCCTAGTATTTATAGTGTAGGGAGAGCGACCCCTAGTGAACAATTAGTGAATTAAGGAGGAGCTAACTCTGACAAGTCATTGCCATTCGGCCTATTAATCTTGCATTTAATTGTTAAAATATCTCGGCTTATGTATTCTTTGGCTTTCCTTAGGTGCACACATAGAAAGTTTTTTTCAGGTAGTTTTTCTGAACCATGTTGAGATTTGGCCAGCATATTTGCAATCATTTTTACTTGTGTTTTTCCCTCACTCGCTTTTTTCTTTATCTTGTCATATATTTTCTTTAGTATTTAGCAAAAAAAAAAAAAAGAATGAAAATAATAGTATTAATATTACCACAGACACGTCTCTCTGTTTCTTTTTTCTATCTTACTTGGTTGGTGTTATTAACATATACATAATTTAACTAGCGTATATGTCCAGCTTACAAGGCGACCTTTTAGCATAAACAAATCCGCTCCCAAAATACCGGGGGCTGTCTTATACTTGGACATAAAATGTAAACTTTAAATCCTGAGGTTTATGGTAAATTGTTAGCATGGACGATTTTTGTTTGTAGACTAACCCCCGATTTGGTTTCTACTGAAACAACTTAATTCATATTATTATAATAAAATAAGTGTAATCAAAGTACTCTTAGCTTATATAATACGTGATATGACTGCGCGACAACAATAAAACGCATATTCGTAAAAAAAAAAAAAAAAAAAATCCGAAACTATCGTCACTGTATTTATTATTATTGAAGTTATCTCTAAGATTTTTGTTGAGATTTACAAACTCTACGTTTCGTTCAATTTCGCAAACCAATCGATGACTTTTGAATAAGCTGATTTGTTTGGAAAAAAAATACTTTGACAAAATCCCTACTTCGCGGATTTTACGCACCCTAGTAAAACTAACTGTACTTTATACTCCCTTACCTGTTTGCACGTCTTCTCCAAATTTGGTTTTGATCGGTCAATGTATGGCTAGTTTAGAGGCTGTGACGGACGGACTAACAGAAGTCAAAGAATTTTATATATAGATAGATGAGGCAGCCAAGGTAACTTGGGAGTAACATATAGATGCTTAGGAACCTCCGCTCACTCAGTAGGTGACCACTGAATGGATTCGGTTATCTTGCTAAATGGTATTTCTAATTGGGCTCTACCCATAAGGTTATGCGCTACTTCTATCAAAAACATCAGCATATCGCATGAACATGATATACTCTTATCGGACTGGGTACGATGATTGAGATATATGGAGTAGAAAAGAAAATCCTGAAATATATATATATATATATATATATATATATATATATATATATATATATAGTATTGGGGTTGTTTGTTTTTCATTAAGTAAACCTTACGTGTATGTTTCTTGTCGGATAGTGTTTGTTCGTGTGTATAATTTTGTGTGTTTGTGCATCCTTATTCTAGTCCGTCTATGCGGGATTTGATTGATAATATGTGTATGCGTTTGTGTGCCTAGTGGCCATTTTTATTTCTGTCTGGTAGTGTCCGTATGTTGATTAGGGGATGTTTTGTGTGGAAAGAATTTAGGTTACACCGGTTGTGGTTTTAGGTAGGCTGATCTTCGATTCTTTAAATATGGACTTTATAAAAGTTATAAAAGTTTATAAAAGTGATATAATAAAGTGTATTTATTCATGGGAATAATATTTATCAGGATTCCTTCTAAGTATTTTCTACGTAATAAACTATTTCTAATTAGAGTGACATCTATTAAATCGAAGTTATGACCTGTTTTATTCCTGTGTGTTACGAGCGAAAATAATTGTAATATATAGAGTAGAAAAGAAAATGCTGATATTTCATTATGTTGGGGTTGTTTGTTTTTCATCGATTAAGTAAACCTTACGTGTATTTTTCTTGTCGGGTGTTCGTGTGTATAATTCTTGTGTGTTTGTGCACTTCTATTTGGTCTCTGTGGGATTTGGTTGATAATATGTGTATGCGTTTGTGTGCCTAGTGGCCATTTTTATTTCTGTCTGGCAGTGTCCGTATGTTGACTGGGGGATGTCTTGTGTGGAAAGAATCTAGGTTACACCGGTTGTGGTTTTAGGTAGACTGATCTTAGATTCTTTAAGTATAGACTTTATAAAAGTTGGTGGTATAATAAAGTGTGTTTATTGATGGGAATAATATTTATCAGGATCCCTTCTAAGTATTTTATACGTAATAAACTATGTACTGTTCTAATTAGAGTGACCTCTATTAAATCTGTTTTATTTCTGTGTGTTACGAGCAAGTTTAAAACGTTGTCCTGACGTAGGTCTCTCTTATGTTCGTAAATGTGGGCTTTTAGATTTCTGGATGTTTCGCCTTCTGGAATTGCAGGTATTTTTTTATATAACAAATCAGCGCATCTGATGTGGTGTTGGAATTATTTTTCTTGCTAACTATATACCTGATGTTTGGGATAACTGGTTTGTTCTCAAATTTTGTTGATAGTGTTGGCGGCTAGGATTATGAATATTCAGTTTTTGTTGTCGTTCGTGTCTACTATTTGAACATGTGGACTTATATGTTCGTTTTCTAGCGTTGAGCATGAGATGACATGGGTAGTGAAGAACATTCGGACACAATAAGACGGATATAAAGACGCCCACTAGACGCGTGCACACATTATCAACTAAATCCCGCATAGACCAACTAGAATTACGATATACAAGAATTATACACCCGAACGCTACCTGACAAGACAAATACACGTGAGGTCTACAAATAACTCTAAAAGACCAGCATTTGCTTTCATTAACGTTTCGGCTTACGGCCACATCACGTTGAAACACAGGTTCCCATATGATCACAGGAGTTAACCAACGTCGAGCCTGGTCTCTATCTAGATGGTTGACTGCTTGGGAATACCAGGTGCTGTAAGCTTAGATGTGTAGTGGTGTAATAGATAATGGCTCGGTATTGTAAAATCGAAGAGCCGAGTTCTAATTCCAGTCGGGTTCGTTAAATTCACTTACGCGCAAATACTCTTGGGAAAGGTAAGAATTCATCTTGCCCCCCAATTATGGGTTAATTAGTAAAACATGTGCCACTAAAAGCCACTATTAAAATAAATGGCATACAAAATATTTAGATTACGGTAATAAATAACCAATACAGGTTACGCCGATAAACAAAATCAACCAACTAACATATTTAAATTCTGATAAAGAGTAAATAAAAGTGAAAGATGTTTAATTTATAAACACACACACACACACACACACACACACACACACACACACACACACACATACATATACATATATATATATATATATATATATATATATATATATATATAATATTGATTTCTGACATTTTTACCGACATGAGTGTCTCGTCCCTTCCGTCTCTGACCCGAAGATAATACAACGTAATATTTGCAAAGTGTTTTGTAAATACAATCTTTGCTTTCAGAAAATGTTGCTTTTGTCGCGATAATTTTAATCGGCCGATTCATTTGTGTAACAGCTGAAACGAATAGACTAAGAAGAAATCAAAGTAAATGTATGTAAGAAGAATCGATTTTTAATAAAACTTCAATGTTGCCGAATTAACATTGTGTGGGTACGTGTAGTTGGTCGGTCAGGCTTGTTACGCGCGAACTAAGAAAAAGAACAAAATTGATTTTTCTCTGAAGTCCTTCCACTTTCGCTTCGTCTTGGGGTACTACTTATTAATAAAATGCACGGAAAGCACAAATCTATTTCTAAGATTTAGGTTGGCTTAGCTCGAAGACCGAATAATATTGGTCTGGTTTGTTTTACGGCATATCAACCTCAATGGGTTATTTAATGCCGACAAAACTCTTTGCTGGTAACATTTTTTTTGTTTTGTCAAAAATCTATTGCTGGTAATAGCTTTTCCTTAAAAAATGCACCGCTGGTAAAGTATTGCTGGTAATTTTTTTCAAAAAAAAATATTGCTGGTAATGATTTTTTTTCAAAATATGTATTGCTGGAAATGATTTTTTTTTTCAAAATAAGTATTGCTGGAAATGATTTTTTTTTTCAAAATAAGTATTGCTGGTAATGATTTTTTATTTCAAAATAAGTATTGCTGGTAATGATTTTTTTTTTTTCAAAATAAGTATTGCTGGTAATGATTTTTTTTTTTTCAAAATAAGTATTGCTGGTAATGATTTTTTTTTTTCAAAATAAGTATTGCTGGTAATGATTTTTTTTTTTTTCAAAATAAGTATTGCTGGTAATGATTTTTTTTTTTTCAAAATAAGTATTGCTGTTATTGATTTTTTTTTTTTTTCAAAATAAGTATTGCTGGTAATGATTTTTTTTTTTTCAAAATAAGTATTGCTGTTATTGATTTTTTTTTTTTTTTTTTTTTTTTTTTTCAAAATAAGTATTGCTGGTAATGATTTTTTTTTTTTTTCAAAGTAAGTATTGCTGGTAATAGTATATTTTCTTCAAAAATTTATTGTTGATAATAATTTTTGACAAAGTATTTCTGGTATTGCACTATTTGATCAAATTAAGGAGTGACCAAGACTGGCAACTGGTAGTCGAAATATTTCCATAAAAATAAATCATTTTTTTTTAATTATGCAACTACCAACGGAGACAATCCAGTCTCCTTTCACATCAGAGAAATAAGAACTGGGTTCGATGATGTTCAACGTAAAAGGCAGTGAATTAACTCTGAGAAATCGCCACAACCGAACCCAAAAGTTGAGCACCATAGAGGAAAGGTAATGCTGTGCATTTGATGGATTCGTTTGGTTATTATCCAATTTTAAATGTCTTAAACAGCAATGAGACACTAAATGCACATTTATACGTCCGGCAGCTGCAACATGGACATGAAAATTTGATCGAAACGCATCCTGCGCTCGTCAACAGGAAAAACGTTGTTCCCTTCTCTTACGGCTCAAGAGTACATACATCAAGAATAACACAGAAACAATTTTGGAACTCGGTTGGTCTGTTCGAGTCTACGCGCTACGCGCTACATTCATCTAATCTTGCATCAACCGATTACCTGTTTCGATCACTAAAGTCTTTCGTCTTTTTGTTTTTGGTCTTCTGAATCATATTCCAACCCTTGATTTCTAATACTAAATAACGCCGGTATTAAATGACCCCCATAGGAGTTGATATGCCGATAAACCAAACAAACCAAAACTTTTTTCCGATCAGAACAAAACGCTTTGATAAGGAAAAATTTCTCTAATGAAGAGTTTGTCGGAAAATCTTTCACATCCAATCCTGCGGAATTTTACTGAAAATGTATCGAAGTCGCAACAGGTCATTGGTAATATTCGTGAATATGTCGCTAAATAAAATTTAATTTAATTTTTTTTATCTTTGTTTTAAGAAATAAAGTCTATAAAGGAAGAGGGGGAGGAAAAGATTTATAACTCAACCTAATAATAATGTGTTTTACCAAGCAAAACTTAAATGTGGCACAAGGCTGAAAGTACGGAGTACCTAGTGAGGATCGAATCTAATACTATACAAAATACGAAAATGTGGGTATCTCGAAATTCTGATATGCTTGGATAATTCTCTATACAAATTTAGGATCAGCGTCCTTCACTTAGCCACGTTTAGCATTATTTGTTAGGGTAATAAACTAAAACGTTATTCTCTTGGGTGTGTGCAAGTACAAGAGCACACCGGAAACCCACAGTTCAATACCTCTTTTCGTTCGGGCAGTAATTCAAGATTGTTTGTCATTTTTTCTTACGGCTTATCAGCCCATTGCAGGTTATTTAAAACCAGAATTTTTTTTTTTAGATTGTGAGAAATGTTTTTGAGATATACAGATACGTCCTACTAATTAATCCATACTTAGTGGGGGAGAGGAATTGTATTCATACCTTGCGTAAGTGAATATAACGGACCTGACTAGAATTGGAACTTGGCTCCGCGATTTACGACTCCGAACCATTATTACACCATCCGCACATCCAAGCTTACAGCAGCTGGTATTTCCAAGCGATCACCCATCTAGGTAACGACTAAACTCGACGTAGAATAAATATTGCTCAGCTATTGGCAATTTTATTAATTGATAGTTGTCTGTGCAGTTGACTGACATAAATGGCCGTGTTGGACGTAATTAAAATATGATTACTAATAATATCAGTTTAATTTTTTTTACGCTGTTGTCCACTGAATACAAGGGGTAAGAGAGACTCTGGATAAAAGTAACTGATGGTGTTTGTGGCTTTGGAGTGTCAAATAAATACATAAAAAAGTCAGACGCATAAGCTCACTGGATTTTTGCAACAAATAAATTCGGATAACGACAGAAAGGGAAAAGGATTTTTTTTTTTTACGGACATAAGAATTGTAGATTATGTATAACAGCGCTTCTTAAACTATGGGTCGCGACACAAAATGGGGCCAGGAAGCGAAATGCTGGGGTCGCGACACGAAATGGGGTCAGGAAGCGAAATGCTGGGGTCGCGACACAAAATGGTGTCAGGAAGTAAAATGCTGGGGTCGCTACACGAAATGGTGTCAGGAAGCGAAATGCTGGGGTCGCGACACGAAATGGGGTCAGGAAGCGAAATGCTGGGGTCGTGACAAAAAATGGGGTCACAAAGCGAAACGCTGGGGTCGCGAAAATTTAAATTCAAACACTTGAATTTCAGTTTCTGTTATTTCACAAACGCACAATATTTAACGTGATGCGCCAACGAAACGCGTGTGGGGTGCCGTTGCGACTAAGTGCAGTGACAACGGACGTATTTTCAGTGTAGTTGCTTAATACCTGGGTTCGCGAAAAATCTCGTCATGAATGAAAGAAATGTTTATGAAGCACTGATATATAAAATAGATAAGGATTGTGGTTAGTGGTCTCCACTGGTGAGCCTTTTCCACAAAGCAGCGGCCGAATGGAACTTCTTCCTTACCAATGGAATACATCGGCATTGAGAGTGGTTCAAAACTCTTCATGATAGAACAGCTGTTTTTCCGATCTGCTTCATCTATCCGATTCCATTCAAGATACTTTGGTCAAGCAATGAAAGGGTTTTCAAGAACTTCCTGTATCGGACGCTGTCTCTCGCAAACTGATAGCTATGTTCACCTATCGTCCGCTTCACACTAATCCCCTTTTTGAATCAATTGTTCCCTCTTTAGGATTGGGTTTCCGGTTCCTTCTAAAATCTTTTCATTCTCTGTCGCTCCTAGTAGCCCTTTGCGTCTTGGTGGTATTATTGACATGCCTGAGGTGAATTGATTTAAAAATGAAAAAAAAAACAAAAAAACTTACATTCTTAAATCGACGATGGCAAGATTCGAACCAGGATTTCATGTTGGAACGCTAAGATTCTAATCACTCGTTCGGCCATGCAATAAATATACACGGTGTCTCAAAAAATTGACATAATTTCGCAGGTCAATAATTTTTGGCAATTCTTGTTGAAATAACCTAAAATTTTCACAGAATCTATAGAAACAGATCAAGATTTTATATTTAATGTTTTATTTTTGTTATCTCAATGAGAATCTGCCAGAGAAATGGATCGGGCGTGGTGCAGATGAAAACAGTTTTCTGATGAAATGGCCGCCGCGGTCACCGGACCTGTCCCCGTGTGATTTCTTTTCATGGGGATATGTGAATGGACTGATCTATGTCCCCCACTTTTCCTGCTAACACTGATGAATTCAAGCGGAGAATCACTTCCGCACTAGATAATGTTACCGGAGACATGCTACAGCGTGTTTGGCAAGAGCTTAACTCTCGACTTAACGTGTGCCGTGTCAAAGGCGGTACACATATTGAACACTTATGAAATCGCTCCCATAATAAACTTATGATGTGCAACACCTAAACTGTTCGATTTCATTGAGCTAGACTTAGTAGTCTTCAAGATAATGTTTTTAAAATGTCAAATTTTTTTGGGACACCCTGTATATGGAAAAGCGAACTCATATTAATAGCAGCTAAACTCTTTCAAGCGTCGTCCTTGAGAAAAAAGGAACTATTTATTTTAATCATTTTTCCCCAAGAAAAGAGAACGGACTAATCTATGACCCTCCCCTTCTGCACTGGATAGATAATGCTACCGGAGACATGCTACAACGTGTTTGGCATAAGCTTAACTACCGACTTGACGTGTGCCGTGTCACAAGCTATGTTCATATTGAACACTTATTAAATCGGTCCCATAATAAACTTATGATGTTCAACACCTAAACTGTTCAATTTCATTGAGCTAGACTTAGTAGGTTTCAAGATAATTGCTTTTAAAATGGTGTCAATTTTTTTGGACAGCCTGTATATAAAGCTGTTACTGAAGATTGTCTGACCGTTCCGTTTGGAAAATTTCATAAGATATCAGATTTTTTAAGATGTTTTTGGTCGGGCAGATAGATTTTCCAGCAACCACTGTATGCGAAATATATTTCTAAAGAATTATTAGATTTATGTTTTAGCCGACTTAGCCCACTGGTTAAAACGGTGGTTTCTTCGGTAAAAGGGAACGCAGATTCGATTCCAGTTGGAGAGCAGCATCTTCTAATTCTGTGTGCCATGTCCTTTCAGGTCGTTGGCAGTCATATCTTTCCACAATTTCCTGTCCGTTATAGCGCTTAATAAATGTTGTCATCTCTCCTAAACTCTGTTCCGCCGTCTATTCACTGAAGCTCGCTGGTTAAGTTATGCGTTGTTTCCCTTTGTCCCTCTTACCTTCAATCTGCCCTAAGAGTATCAAATTTTCCAAGGCCGCTTTCCTCGTTATGCGCCCTGGAAATTTCAACTGTCTCTTCCTGATGTTAATTTCCTTTAAGATGTCTCGTATACCGAGGCCGATAGACGTAATACTGTTTAAAGTATGAATAAAAACGGGGCGTCTATTTCAAATACGAGTATCCACTAAATATTAACATTTGAAGAAATACAGGGTGTCCATAAAGTTCGTGTGCACTTTAAAAAATTTATAACTTTATTTGTATTTGCGATAGAAATATTCTGTAAAAAGGATTAGAAAGAAGAAAATCTATATTTTTTAAGGTTTTATTGAAATTTTATTTAAGTTTCCACATGTCCTCCATCATTAGCAATACAAAGGGTAATACGATTTTGCAGTTCACGGAAAACATTTGCCAACTGATTTACAGTAATGCCTGAAATCACATTAGTTATTTTAGCTATACTTAAAACTAGGTACATTAAACTTTATAACATTTTTACAGATAATTTCTATCGCAAATACAAATAAAGCTATAACATTTTTAAAGTGCACACGAACTTTATGGACACCCTGTATATAAGAATCATTGGATTTTTAATATGGAATAGTAGAAAATAAGTGTGTGTGTGAATTTATTTCCTGGTTTCACTGGGGAGTAGCGTGTCAAGCAGGAATGTTCGTCTAGCATTAGTAACCCAATCATGGCTTTATAATACACCGGAAAACTTAGGAAGTAGGGATAGTGGCTTATTCAAATAGTATCTCCGCCTACGGCAGATTGCACTACTGACGTAACTTAATAATTTTATTGTACGTTTTTGATGTCATATCCCGCGAGTGGCACGTGATGCTGCGGATTGGTGGTGGTGATTTTTTTTTTTTTTTTGATTTTTTTTGATTTTTTTTTTATCAAGTTATTATCTCTAGAATGGCTTCCAATCACGGCTAGAGAGTCCAGTCTGCTCTTCTATTTAAGCCATAGTTGCGAAGAGAAGTGTATTTGTCAGAGAGGGAACATAACAAACTCGACCAGAATTCGAACTCGACCAGCCGACTTTTCTCTTTCCTAGTCGGTAACGTGTCATACTTCGTGCGTCTTAAAACGATAAACACGCCTTACCGAGGGAAATGCGGTAGGTATTTATCAAAGGCAGTTTCGTCTGGTCCGAGGGTGACTGGGTATCTAAGGGTAGATTTTCGTTTGCCATGTTTTGTTAGACGAGCGGCGAGGTGTCTCTACTGAGCTAGTTAATAATTAGATCTCGTAGAATCTCGTGTAATATCGGTCATCCTATATGGCAGTGAATGCAGTGAGGATGAAGAGACTTGCGGCAAGAAAAATGTCCCCTCCCCCAGAAGGACACTGAAAATACCATGGACTGGGCATATGCGTAACGAGGAAGTTTTAAGGAAAATGAAAACAAAAAGGACACTGAAACTTAGAACCAGAAAGAGACAATTTAAATTTCCCAGGCATATAATGAGGAAAGAGGGTTTGGAGAATTTGACAGCCACAGGATAGGTAAGATAGAAACAAGAAATCTGCGAATAACCTACCCAACTAGCTTGTGTGAATGGTTGGCAGAACGGGGGTTAGGAGGGATATAAAAAAAACCTTTACTAATCGCCTAAAATGGGCAGGATGTTATGGAGAGTCATGATCGCCCACATCCTGAAGGGGGATGCTACATAAAGGAAGATGATGCGACTATTTTTTTCTTTGTTGTATCTATTTGTTTTTTTTTCATTGAATCTTTCCGGACAACTTTCGTCTATGGTACCTAGACTCTATGAATTTAAACGCAATACACGATTAGCGACAGGATCTCATCGTTTTACAGTTGAAATGGGTTGATGTAAGTGTAAGTTCTTTGCTAACAATTTCTTTTCTCGTACTTCTCGCTTGTAGAACTCTCCTTCTGTCTCTTGCTTTCCTGTCAACTTTGATCTTCAAAAATTCAAATGCAATGTCAATCGTTACATTCTCTCTTCTTAATTTCTGTTCTGTTGTTTTTCGCTTAAGGTTTTCCTTTTTCTTTTTATTCTTTCACATTTCGTAATTTCTTGCGTCTTAGTGGCTTTATTGTCTTGCTCGGAGTGAAATAATTCAAACAAAATCTATCCCTATGTTCCTTATTTCTTTACGAGTAATTTATCAGCAATTTCTGTTGATAATATTCGATGATACAAATAAACATCGATATATCAACAAAAAATATCCACTGCTACTTTTTTTTTCCGTTTCAAAATCAAGCTTCAAGACCTCCATTGGTAGTCATTAGTCTTGATATAAAATTGCTTTGTATTTGTTGAATTTGATATAATAGGAAATATAAATTGTCCGTGTGTTTCTAAAAAGACTTTTTTGCATTTTTCCCCATTTATGAAATTAACAAATTGAAGATGATATAGACAATATTCTAACATAAAGAATTGTTAATTTAAGTCCCAATTTCTAAAAAAATCGTAATAAGCAAAAGGGGTGAGTTAGATAATTTTTCAATTTATTATTCTCATTTCCCAAAATAAAAAATAAAAAGTTACTTATGCCCATTTAGTATCACACCGACGAAATAACAATTTACCTGGATTTTCTCCAGGATCAGTTGGGATGAGCGCGAACGGAGACCTGGAATTATTAAGCAACAAATTCTATTTTTTTGAACTTGTTAGAAGCCCTTTTTTTATTTTTTATTATTTTTTTTTTAGAAGTATTGCGCGAACAAAAATCCCGCTACGATGTGTCATTTTTGTCGTGTTAGGATAATGCACACACAAATTGAAATCAAACCTTTATAGATACTGAAGACTTAAAAGGTTTATTATTTCTTTTCGGAGTTAGCATCACACGTTATTTTAGAATTATCTGATTGAGAAGCTGTTACAAGATAGTGTCAGTGGCTGGCTTGAAACCTTTGTAGTGTCAAATAAATATATAAAAAAAGTCAGACGCATAAGCTCACTGGATCTTTGCAACAAACAGATGCGGATAACGGGAGAGAAAGGGAAAAGGATTCTTAGAAACGCAACAAAGGCTTCCGTCGCCATATTTGCGTATTTTTTTGGAATAATCAATTTTCGAATTCCTAATTGTAGTAGATGAAAATAAATCATAGAATTTTTACGAAGATAATCGACCACCTGCTGTGGAGGGTAACACAGTCTAAAGACAGAAGATGTGCAAGTGTTTTTATTGCCCCCACCCAAGTTTTTTCTTTTTTTTTTTTTTAAATTCAAGAATAAGTCATAGTTCTTTTATTTAAATATCTGTGAAGTATTTTAACAGAGGACTGAAAGTATAAACTTGAAATCCGAAGGCGTATTGGGATGGCCAAAGATGCCTTTCAAAAGCTAAGCGGAGTGTTAAGAAATAGAAAATCTTCGCTAGAAAGAAGGGGAAGAGTACTGAACTGTTACGTTATATGTAGCAGTCTCCTCAAAGATGAAGAAAAGACTTAAAGCAACAGAAATATGGTTCTACAGAAGTATGCTGAGAATGCCATTGACCGAACAAGTGAGCAACGACAAAGCTTTAAAGAAAATGATAAAATGGAAACTTGTACTTACCATCAAGAGACAGTTGAGCTTTCTAGGGCACATAATGAGGAAAGAGGACTTAGAAAATTTGATGCTCACAGGACAGATTGAAGGCAAGAGAGAGAGAGAGGAAAACAACATATAGTGATTTTGAGTAAATGGATGGCTGATCAGAGCTTAGGAGAAATAAAACTATATTAAGAGCTAGGAAGAACAATGTTGTAGAGAGCCACAATCGTCTAAATTCTGGGGGGACACGGCACAGACTTTTTAGGGTGATGGGATGAAGTATAATTTGGTCAACATAATTTCACGAAGATGTATTATAATTAACAGAAATTATCGATGCTTTCTGACAGGATCAGAAGTCTTTAGAAAATCGGGCAGTTTTCTCTGGAATAAAATGCATACTTTTAAATCGTTAAATCGATACGGAAATTTACAAGTAGCTGTATTTTAGCATTTATTCTAATGACGATAAGCTACATCGGGCAGCAAAGCAAGAGGTTGGAGGTTTTGGGGAGCGTGGAAGCACCTCTTAATTGCTGTTGTTCCCGGGTTCAACCTGACCCGGGATGGTAGCAACTGTTAGTGTCCCAGCTATGGACAAATAGTTAACCCTCAAACTGTTAAATCTTAAGTGATCCATCAAGCTGATTGTGTTTGTCTGCTAGTCCTGGGCATGACATAAGCAAAGCCTCTGATCGGGAGATTGGAGTTTTTAAGGAGCATGGAACCACTACTTAATTGCTGTTGTTCCCAGGTTTACCCTGACCCGGGGTGGTAACACCTGTTAGGGTCCCAGCTATGGGCAAATAGTCTCTTAATTTTTGTTTGGTAGTTAACTAAGTATAAAAATACATTATGGGAAAACATACCTGCAATATATTAATAAAAAAAAAATAAGCAGTAGCAATACATTTTTATTGCAAAATGACAATCACAACAGCATTAAAGTATAAAATTACATTTTATAGTAACATTACCAACATACATTTTATCATCTACAAGCTACATATCTAAAAGAACGTACGTTTTCCCTGGAAGCATAAAGTTAACCCTATGTATCTTAGTGGCGTTACTTTCTAGACACCCAGGGCTATAGAACCCAGTCTGTCCAATGCTGGGAGTAGGGGAGAAGAAGAGGATTCATACCTTTCCCAAGAGTGATTAGCACGTAAGTGAATGTAATGGATCCGACTAGAATTTGATCTCGGCTCTCTGATTCCTCAATCCGAGCCGCTATCCATTACTCCAACGTGCCTCCATGAGCGGCCTTGTAATCCGCTCTTATTCCAGTGGATCATTTAGTCCTCGCGTGCGAGCGAGTTTGTCTTGGTTCCTAGCACCCAGCTTAGTCATGTTTATAACTTAAGAAGTTCTGTTTCTTTGATTGCCAAGGGAGGCGATGATTGTTCACTCCGAGTAGTAGATACCTGTAGTTCCTTCTTCTCTGGATCATTTGTAGCTTCATTAAAGGTACTGGAGGTATCCAGCACACTTAGACACCTTATAGTCAGAGACCCGAACCTTAAAATAACTCCCGAGGAGGCTCTCATCACCAGGTGTATAAGAGCGGTGCTGTTTGATTGCCATTATGTGAATGGGGTCTGAACCGTGCAGTAATTATCTGGTGGAACCGCTTGATGCCATGAGGGAGGGTAGAGTTGCGGCTGTGCTATCTGAAAAATGATCCAGATTGTTCTTACATATACTACTTGGTGTGTTGGGGGTGGGGACTTCGACGTGGTGTAATGGCTAGAAAGCTTATCTCCCTAGTTCAATTATGACTGAGTAGTGAGTTTGTTTTTTTTGTGTGCGTGATTTTTTTTTTCTTTTTTAAATCGATTTCACTCCAAGCAAGGCAGTAAAGCCACTAAGATACATGGGGATACTGGGTGTGGAAGAATTAGGAACGGAAACAATTACTAATGAGCGGTAAAAGAAAAGAATACCCAGAAGGACAGTAGATAGCGATTGACAATGCCTTTAAAATTCTGCAGATTAAAGTTGGTTGGAATGCATGGAACCAGAAGGGAGATCCACAAGCGACAAGTGCGAGAAAAGAAACTGGTAGAATAGAATGTACGGTCACATCTAGCCAGCCGAACCGTCAATTGATGAGATCTAGACGCCAGTCTATTACTGCGTTTAAATAACAACAAAAAAAGTGCAGATACCATAGCGAAGAGCGCATTCAATTAACATGAAAGGTATTCAGAGAAAAGATACAGAGGCAACCATACGGCGGTTGGGAAGCCGAACCGCCAGATCTGGACCGATAATATCTCTGATTCTTCTTTGGATTTCCTCAAGGAGTTCACGGTAAATAGCAGGCGCACCGAACGACGATATGTGGCAGTGTTCGAAACTCACTGGGTGCTCCATACTTGTGCCACATCTAAGCCACGCTTGGTAAATCCCTATACGACTTGGTGTGCTGATGCTTCGTTACCACGTCTCTTTGCCTTTTCAATATCCCGATATGCCTAAACATATCCCTATAATATGCACTTATCTCCTCCTCTTACGTCCATACAACAATCTCATTTTGTAACCCTCTGCCTTGAGTGGCTCTAGGGCATTGAATTGGATGAACCTTTTAGTAAACAAAACCTTTAAAATATATACTCTATCGCTATTTTCACGGCAAATGTTCAGAAGAGCTATAATCCTTAGTTCAGACCTTTTCAGTTAAGACCGGTACATAGGGTAGACTCATTGTCATTCCTTTCGTATTTCATTGCAAAGGTGGAAATTCCACTCATATTCTTTCTCAGAACTGTTACTGTGTTGTACACTCCCGAAAGGATACTTCTCTGATCACTACGCTCTTCACCTCCTCAAGTCTAGGGTCAACTTTTATCTACGCTAC
Source organism: Acanthosepion esculentum (assembly GCA_964036315.1). Taxonomy (NCBI): domain Eukaryota; kingdom Metazoa; phylum Mollusca; class Cephalopoda; order Sepiida; family Sepiidae; genus Acanthosepion; species Acanthosepion esculentum. The sequence goes on from OZ038499.1 coordinate 20,115,471, forward strand.
ATATGTTCATAATATGTCCTCCCTTTACAATAACCACATTCAGTAACCCTCTACCTTGAGTGGCTCCTGGGCTTCGTATTGGGTTAAAGATAGTATTAAAATAATCTTATTTTTGTTGTTTCTTTTATTATGATATTTGTTTCATAATTTGTGGATTTTAATTTTAAATAATGCATTTCTTTATCTTTCTGACTTTCATTTTAGAAACTTTTGACAGCAGAAACACAATTACAGAACCTTTTTTTTAAACCATTGCTCGTGTTGTAAATTAAATTTAATTATTAATAATTGCAACAGTCCAACTGTTGTTATTTTAAATTAATTTTATGAAGTTAAAAAAAAATGTTTTAAAAATAAGTTCCTTTTCATTTTATAAATTTATTTGGTTGTGTTTTACTTTTTAGTGGGGATGCGAAAGTGTAACAGCGCCGAAATTTCTAGGGCAAATAATGAGGAAAGTGGGCGCTCGAGGTCGATACACTCTCCAAGCAAATAACACAGGATGAAAAGTCTTCTCATAGGACTTGAACTCGTATCCTACACTTGTGGAGTTTGTCTTTCATAAAAAAACTATGAATAAAATAGTAAAATTTTATTAAAAAAAAAAACACAAACAAAATAAACAAAAAACTTAGGGTTCAATTTAAATTTTGCTAGAAACAAGAAGAATACTAAACTGTTATATCATATATGTACTGTATGGCAGTGAGTGTTGAACCATCTCCACGAAGATGGAAAGACTTGAAGCATCAGAAATGTGGTTCTACCGTAGGATGCTGAGGATAGTTTTAGAGAAAATAGAAACAAAAAGGAAAGTAATACTCAACATCAGGGAGAGACAGTTGAAATTTCGACACTATTACACTATCGCAACCCCCTGACACTGTCAACCACACGATGTTTTTAGTCTTCAGTTTTCTCTTCTTTTTTTTTCTTTTTAGATTAAAAAACAAACAAACAAATACGAATAGATTTTCATTTTTTTTCTTAATATTTGTTTCATAATTTGTGGATTTTAATTTTAAATAATGAATTTCTTTATCTTTCTGACTTTCATTTTAGAAACTTTTGACAGCAGAAACACAATTACAGAACCTTTTTTTAAAACCATTGCAAGTGTTTGTAAATTAAATTAAATTATTAATAATTACAACAGTCCAACTGTTGTTATTTTAAATTAATTTTATGAAGTTAAAAAAAATGTTTTAAAAATAAGTTCCTTTTCATTTTATTTTTGTGTTTTACTTTTTAGTGGGGGTGCGAAAGTGTAATAGCGTCGAAATTTCTAGGGCAAATAATGAGGAAAGAGTGCTTGGAAAATCTGACACTCACAGGACAGATTGATAACAAGAGAGGCAGAGGAAAACAAGCATAACATACTTAGTGATTTTGAGTAAACGGATGACGGAACTGGGTTTAGGATAAGTAACAAAAAGACAATTTATTAAGAGCTAAGAGACAGGAAGTTGTGGAGCTCCATGGTCAACGGCATGAACCTGCCGGCTAAAGTGTGTGAGGGTAGTAGGCATGGTTTTCTGATCTGACCGGTGATAGAGAAGGCCTCTCACTAACGTGTGCCAAACGGCCATCGGCCAGTCGCTAGTCTGGGCGTAGGGACCTCATAGGCCGACGGCTTTACCAGTGAATGAAGGAACTTCCGGGAGGAGGGACAGGGTGATCTCAACATTTCCGGTGCAAAACGAGCCGGCAATCCATTGCACTATTTTGCTTTGAATGTGTAGCAGACCGTGCGGGTGAAGATGTGAGGAGATGTCCCTGGGTTAAGATTTCCTGCTGGCCGGTCCAGCTACATGAGAATGTCGGACATTATATTAAGTCCGAAGAAGACAAAAGAAAACAAACAAGACCGATATACATGGGTAAACAAATATATATTGTGGGTAAACAAATATATTAATACACGAAGACATGAAAAGTTACATAGTGTTAGTATGGAGAAGTTATGTGTGTGTGTGTGTGTGTGTGTTGAGTGTCCGTACGTACGTGTATTGTCCTTAGCGTGTTCCCAGAATATGGGAAACACTGTATCGGTGAGATGTCACATATTGGCCTAAGTGAAAAATAGAAAGTTTTACCTCGCCTCCGCGCGAGGTTGCGGCCCAAGGCCTGAGTCGAAAAAGAGAGATAGAGAGAAGGGTCAGCCAGTATTTATAGTCAGGGGAGAGAGACCCCTATTGAAGGATTAAGGAAACCGAGGAGAAGCTAACTGCGACAAATGTCACCATGAACCACAAGTGTGAGATGGAAGGGAGTGGTGATCATAGCGGCGGCGCTAAATGCGCTAACTGAATGAATTAATCCATACTCAGAAAAGTTAATCTCCTTGTACTTAAATTAATTATTAAAGATAAAAAGCCAGCGGGGCGGAGCTGTTTTGGCCAACCCCTATCCGAGAAGCAGTATCATGTTTGTGGACATTCAGTTTTACAGAGGCTAAATGATCTGGACACTCACTCCTTGAGGAATCTTAAAAACAAAAAAATTCCGTTTTTAGAAACAAATAAATATATAAGTAAATGACTTACCTGAACAATAAAGCAAATCCTTGTTTTTCTTTTTCTATTTTGATTATTTTGCACAATTTGCTTTTTTGTTGCTTTTTCAAGTTCGTTCCGTTTCTCCTTTCACTTTTTACATTTACCTTTCTTTCCTTTTTTGCTTTTTGAAGTTCCGTTTTCTTTCTTTTCTTTCACTTTTTCTTTTATAAGTTTCCTTCTTTCTCTTTACTCTTTTTTTTTACTCTCTCCCTTTCTGTTCTTCGATACTTTTTCCCTCCAAGATCCGCTCGTTTCTTTCGAGTATTTCAACTGAATAATGTCGATGGAAATTTTTATCTTTGTTTCTACATTAAAACAAATTTCTAATTATACAACCAACATTTAATTAAAGTATATAACATTATCGATTAAAAGTTTTAAATAGTCTTAAATTACATAGACTGTTAGTGTTGATGCGTTGTAAAAATCTTTGTCGCGTTTGGCAGTCTCTGAAAAAATCCATGTGCGTCTATATCAGACTATTTCATGTTTTAATCAGACTAGTATAATATAGTAGCAATAATATATACTCACTATATTTATCTTTTTAAGTTGGCATAGCAAGATGAAAAGTAAGATATTCCGATCTTGTTAATTAATATTCATAAGATGATCCAAGAATCGTCAAGTTGATGTAAATATATAAATTAAATTTGCATATTTGTAATTAAGCTTTTCATTTTTTTTTTTTGTCAGTTTTGACAGATGATAGCATTTGTATTTTTGTTGGTTGCTATTTGTTGGTGAAATTAATTAAAATTAAAATTTAATTAAAAAAAAATTAGTAATAGTAGTGATTGGCTTTTTTTCTCTCCAAGTGAAATCAATTTATGGTTTTATTTGCAATTTTGAATCCCAAATTTCAAATGCTTTGGCAAGCAGATTTATATATATATATTTTTATAATCCAGTTTTAGAGCCAGTTCTTTTAGGACGTTTTAAAGAAGGCTCGGAACGGTTCCAAGCAAACCAGTTTAAATCGGTTTGTTTTTAATTTTTCTTTTCCATTGCTTGTTATAAATATTTTAAACTTTTTGTACAGTTATTACAATATTGTTCATAATTACATTTTTCAGTGAGCGTTTGATATTTAAAATATTTTGTAAATTTTTTTATCCATATATCTATTCTGCCAGTAATGATTACTTTTTAATCAGCGACAATATTTTTTTTAAGTCGAGAACTTAAGAAGTGAATGCCATAACTTGGTGCCAAATAAATATCCTTTGAAAAATAGTAGAACTTGATCGTAGATTATGTTTTCGCTAGCGGCCGCAAATGTTTTGTTTCGTCTCGCTTTTTCGTAAATGAATAGAGTGTTTAAGTTAGTGACCAAAGGTAACATGTGAAACCTCGTCTCCCTTTGCATTAGTGGATTTAATACAGTCTTCGTGAAAATACAAGCGTGGTTGTCTTATTAGTTTTTCTGTTGCTCTTTCTTACCGCGAGAATTTGCTGAGTTGGTATAAATGTAATCATTTGATTGAATGACAATTTTAACGTAATCAATGAAACCTGCCTGTGATATCACACATGGCAGAATTGTTAAGTATGGATAAGTTCTTATAAAATTGCCCACAGTCGGTTGGCAATAAATAACAAATCCTAATGGCAGGTATACGAAATTCTACGATTAATGCATGACAGTTTAAATTTAAAGTAAAAAATTGTAAATGTTTGATCTGATAACAATTTTACTGTCCATAGAATTGAATTTTGGTGGTGGTGGTGTTTTTTTTTTTTTTTTTTTTTTTTTTTTAGATATTTGTAATAATAAAGTTTTGTACCTTTTTTAAACAACGTTGCAAATACATTTGTTCGTTAGATTTTTATTAAATAATTTTTAACATAATTCAATTCGCAAAAAAATATTTTATACCCATTAAGGCATAATAGGGGAAAATATTTAATATCATAAATGATTTTAACGTAATTCATTAAAAAAAATTATTACTTATGATTTAAGCATTATGTATATACAGACACGTGGTAATATATAATTGTACCATTCTCCCAATTTTGTTTGTATTTCGTCCTGATTATATTTAAACTTCATTAAATGTTATTTTTTCGACATGTGCCAGTTAGCTTTGTTTAGATGTATTACAGTTGAAAACAACAAAATGAACGTGTCGTCCGTAAATTAACTAACTTGGAGTTCAATTTAATTTTTTTTAATTTTTAATTTTTTTAATTTATTTTTTTTTATTTTTCGAAGAGAAAAGATATCTGATCCCTCGACGGAAATCTCTCAATTCTCGGGGTTACCCAGATTCATATGGAAACATATATTTAGCCTTAACTTTCTTGAAAGGTGGTTGTTTCTTTGTTCGTTACTTTGGAACGATAATCTCTAAAAGTTGCTTAAATTTCCTCCGCAGTCTCAATTTTAAGCATCCATTGATTCTTGTGCTGTTCGCTTGTCCATTTGTCAAGTCGGTGTTAGCTAGTTCGATCGGTCCTGGATGCTTTAATTAATATCATGGCCTTAGGTCAGGCTGAGTTCAAAGAACACAAAATTCGTATTAATACGTATTCTATAATTCTACCAATTTTTTTATTTTTAAATTAATATCTCCGTTTGCTGAAACCGCCTTGTTCATTCTCGAACTAAATTAAAATTTCCGATTTATTACGTCTGTGTGTCAGTGTTGATGGATCTGGAGCCTAATGATGGAAAAATTAAAACATTTTTTTTTCTCAATAAAATCACTTTTGTCAATGCACTTAATTCAGTGGTGATTATGTATATCGAACATTTTTCAGTGAAGGTTCCTGATTACAATTCAGCTCATAAATACACACCAGGTATTTATGGATTCACCTTCGTAGATAAATGCATTAGAAAGACAAATAGGTGTGCCTGTTGTTCTGAACTAGCCTCTAAGTTATAGCTGAGGGCCGCACACCATAGGTCGCCTCATTTTTCTAAAAATATATATTTTATTTTATCATTAGTTTTTATTCAGCTATAAATCATCAAAGATTATATATAATCATTAATAATCATGTATAATTTGAAAATTTTTAATCAAAAAATTATTTACAGACGGGCTTCGAATTTCATCGGGCCTCAGCAAGTGAAAGTCCTGCACTGTTGTTTGTCTAACTATTACACATATTTTATTTTAAGCACTCATAGATTTCATTTTGTGTCTTCCCGCCTCTTAAATGTCAAAGAAAATTAATTTCTAATAAGATATACAAGTTTTATATTAACACAACATTGCAGCAGTTATCCCTACTGTATTCCTATCCAGCTGGATAATTACTTCAAACTGCAACGTATGTAAAAAGCACTGGTTTCCCAGGTTAACGTGCGTTATCTGAAAGTCCATAATTTTGTTTGGTTAATTTGGATTTATTTCGGACAATCGTATTGTAAAGCAGGACATACAGCCGTAGTAAAAAACGAGGTTTATAGCATCAACATCAGTCAGAATCCTTTTGAAATACCGCTTAGTCTTAAATTCAACAATATCTCTATGAGTGATTTACGAGTGTTTACTGGTGCATTATGAAAATGTATTTTTGTTGTAGTTTAAGTACAAAAAAGATTTTCTTTTTGCTTTGTAATGAATTTGTATTAAAAATATTGGTAAAGTTGTATTTGTAAATAATGTTCTCGAGGGCGCGCGCGCGTGTGTGCGTGTGTGTGTGCTTCCCGCAAGGAAGATGTTAATCAGGAGAAAAATGGAATCACACAAGTGTTTTGTCACTTTTCTAACATGCGTAATCTATAGGGAATGCAAGTAGGATTTTACAAGTACGTAATAATACAAATGAAAAAAAAAAAAAAGAATAACAATCTCGTTTTTTTTTTTTCTCTCTCTCTCTGAATAGAACTCTATTAGAATTAATTTCAATTCATATTGGATGTAACTGGTTTTTGTGAGAAATTAATCATCCTACCAAAATTATTTCTGCGTCTCTGCTTAATATCCAGTTTTATCATTTTTTTTTTTTTATCAAAGTCACTTTCTATCGTTTTGGAAAATAGATTAAACTTTTTACTGGTTAGTATAGATTTCGAAAAGTTAGTTATTTCTCTGTGGTCAGTTATTCACAAAGATGTTTATCTTCCAGACATTAAGATGAGGATTTTTGGGAGACCCTATTTTTTGAGGTTAAAATTAATATAGTCGTCAGTGTATATATATAATATATATATATATATATATATATGTATGTATATCGTAGGTAAGATATATTATTCACTTTGTATTTTTCGAATTATAACTTAGATATACTTACAGTGGATGGGAAAAAAAAAAGGAATCTGAATACTTGTTGCAAATGTTTGCGACTTTGATGCGTGTATGGTTGCATATAAAAAGCGAAATTTAAATGTTTTTCTATATCCATGTGTTGTCGGATATGTTTTAGATTAATAAATCAAAAAATTATATTCGTGTCTCTGGTTTTATTGCTTTATATGGGACATAATATATTAAATTCCAGATTTTGAGGGAAATTTTCCTTGTATATGTCCGTTTGTGTAATATCTCGCACTTATTTTGCAAACTCAAGTTTATCCTTGGTATTCCAGAAAATATTTAATTACTTGTAACTCCCCGACTTGGATGCGCGTCAACGGGACAATAGGTAATTGCTGATACGGTTGTTGATAGAGAGGAATAAGATTTTTTTTTTTTTTCGCGTAATTCGGGTTAATAAGCATTTTGAAAACATTTGCATTTTCTAACGTAACCGTCGGATGAGGGACGAATGAAATTTGAAAGTTCAAACATCTTAAAGACAGAACTTTGCCTGGCAGTACTTGGTGTTAATATATCCACTGATGATCGAGAAGCGGCATTGTGCGTAAAATGCCGCAAAGAAGTGGTTTCTCAGGTTAACGTGTTTTCTCTGTATACAATAAACGTATATTTCTTCCTCTTCTTTCTCTCTCTCTCTATTTTTTTTTTTTTTTTTTTTTTAACCGAAGTGGGATTTATCCTTCTCTTTGTGACCGCGAATTGTAAAGTAAAGAATACAGTAGTCGAAGCAAGATTTAGTAAAGGTTATATGCGTTGGATGAATAGAGAAAGTCATAGGCGGAACAAAGTGAAGAAAGAGATATAGAAGAATATCGTGGAGACGCGACTGGTAGGGAGAAGCCCGCAGTTGGATAACAGGAGAGGTGGTGATGGCGTTGAAGTGAATGACGGGCAGCAGACGACAGCTGTTAATTTTCCATGGTTTAAAGACGAATTCGTTTTCTTTCTTTCACGCTATCTCTTTCTCTTGTTGCAGTGACAACATTAACACTATTTGTTTTGGTTTTTTGTTGCATTTTTTTATTTTTTTTATCAGTGTCACACCTGGAAAGAAATTGGAGAAAATAACTCTTTTTTTTTTTTTTTTTTTTTCTGCGCACGCGCATATCAACGCGCTTAGAGTAAGATTAGCGAGTGAAAGAAATTTTTCGTTTTTTCATCATTTTTGTAATCTATATTGTACAGCTATGGGCATCTCATTGTGATTTAATTGTTCACAATATCTGCTCTAAGGTTGTGGCCTTGTCCTCAAACTTATCCACTATTAGTAAACTAGCGGCGATACCCGGCGTTGCTGAGAAGATCTCTGAATATTAGTTTATTAATAACAATATATTTTTCTGCCATCTTATGGAAAATAATTTTTTATTCAATCTTTATAAAATGAACTTCATTGTTTTTATTGGTTTGTTAAAAATAACTAAATTTAGGAAAATACCATGCTAGGGGAAGGGGTCTTAGTGGGCTGAGCATCCCCATATTTTTATTCAAAATGAAACTTTATTTTTCGAATTAAATACTAACATAAATACTCGGTTAATGTTGTTTTCAAACAAATCAAATCGATTTATCAAAGTTCATTAACCTTTTTTCAAATTATTATTAATAAAAAAAAAAACTTAAATTAAGATATATCTAAACATATTTAATCATTTTTTCAAGCAAAAACTATAGCGAGCCTTAATTTTTCGGAAAATAATTATTTATTTATTTTGGATGGAAATTTAGGTTTTTTAAGTAAATAAACTTTACATTAGTGATTATTTTCTTTTTAAAGAAAGCGAAAGAAGCAAGCATTTTTCCATAAGTGAATTTAATTACTATTTTGAAAGAGGATTTAGTTTTAAAAATTGATTATATTTAAAGTTATATTTGTTTTTGAATAGAAAAGAAAAACTTTAGTTAAATAAAAGTTAGGAGACACAGACATAAGTTACGGTCAGCATTGGTCGTGTTGAATATTTGTTTTACAGATTTTAACAATATTTTATTTTAATTAACTTTCGAAAAAATAAGGATCGCTATAGTTTTTTGCTTTAATAAAAATTAATTTAAAATTATTTACTTTTTTATGTTAGTTACAAACCAAAAAACAAAAACACAAAATCAATGAATTTTATTTGTTAAAGACTGAATAAAAAAAAATATTTTCCATAAGATGTTCCGAAAAATATTAATAAAATTAAATTTCTTCTTTTAAATTTACTTTGTTGTTTTAACATTCATTTTTTAAAGTTACGCTTTTATTTACTATATATATGTAAATAAATTCAAGAGAATAGAAATTTTAAAAATACCTATAGCGTTTCGAAATTATCAGCAGAATTAAAAAGTAAAAACGAACGGGAATAAGAATTATTCCCGTTCGTTTTTACTTTCAATTCTGAGAATTTCGAATGAATTCTAATGCAATTATTACGAATATTTTAAAATATTTTCGTAAATACAAATCATACGATCATAATTCTTTTACAGAAAGGTGGGTTGGATGATTGTGTGTGTGTATATATATATATGTATATGTATGTATGTATGTATAGACGATAACTGTTGAGTAGGCATTGCGCTTTTCTCGAACTTCAAATGAATATTAAGAATCGATCGATTCACACGAATTCTGAAGGTTAGAATACACTAAACGCTACTGTTTGAAATTAACTCAATGTCTTTAGAGTTAATAACGTGACACAGCCTCTCATTTTAAAGTAAAGAATTTTGATGTTAAAAACATTATCCTTCTCACAATCTTATACTAAATTATGAGTGTTAATCCCCATGATTTAATAATTGCTAAGGGGTTAATAATTTATAATTCGGTCTTATATCTGCATCCTTTAAATGTTATATTTAGTGAATACACGTGTTTGAGGAGATATTCTTGTTTTTTTAAGTGTAAAGTTATGCCTACCAGAGATAGTAAGGAAAATGCTAGAAATGCATTCGAAAGTCTTAATAAATAAAATGCACCTTCTGGCATTTTCTTTATTAAGACTTTCGAATTCACAGGCCGGTAGACGAAAAAATATGAATGTCTATGTAGCGTTGTAGCTCAGAACAGACACCAGGTTTGTTCTCAATGTGAAGCTTCTTCCAGTCAAACGCTTGTGATTTAAAAATAACCATTCGTTCATATTGTCATCAACGAATTAAGACCATGAGAATTTGTAGCTGTAAGCAGAAGTTATTCTCAGGTTGTAACCTACTGCTATAGACGAGCGAATCCCTGATGAAGCGTGAGGAAGGAGATGATCAGTTTAAGGGCATCTTCCATTTCCTGTCAATGCGAAGTGATCTTGTCGTCTTTGTCTAAAAAGTAATTTATCTTCATTCAGTGACTTCCTTTGTCCGAGTCGCTTTTCATGTACTTGTGAAGTCCATCTCGTTTAGCTGATAATCATCAGGAAAATAAATGCCCGAAAACATTTTTGTGACAGGTCAGCTGTTTTCCATTTAACAAGATATCAGCTGACATTGATATCGCTACATCTACTTAAACTCGTGTATCCGCTAACCAATAAAATTTGGTTTGGTTTACGGCATATCAACCTCAATGGGCTATTTAATGCCGACAAGATTTTTATTGCTGGTAATATTTTTTTTCAAAAACATATTGGTAATATTTTTTCAAAAATGTTTTGCTGGTAATTTTTTTATTTTTTTTTTAAATGTATTGCTGGTAAAATATTTTCTAAAAAAGTATTGCTGATATTAAAACCCATTTTATGCTTTCATAGTGTTTTGACCCCTTTTGGGAGGTTAACTATTTGTCCATACCTGGGACCCTAACAGGTGCTGCCACCCTGACTCAGGGTGGACCGGGGAACACCTGTCATTAGGAGGTGGTTTCACGCTTCTCAAAAACTTCTGCTGTCGGATGTAGTTAATCGTCTTACCCAGCACGCGGATGTAGTCTATCAGCATATCCAGGACGGCAATAAAGTTTAAATTTATAAGAAACATTTGCTTTTATTAAACACTAAACCCTTTTATTTATGCGCAAAACCGTAAAAGCCGTTGAGTCACCTGTTGTTTTTTTTTACTACCACAACTCTGCAAATAGTTACGTTTACTGAAAATTGATAATTGATATTTATCAGAGTTAAATAAAAGAACGTATCTGAGTGTGGATCAGCATGTGTAGCAAGTAAAAGCATAGTCACTTCATTGCCACCTTCATACACTTCATCGGTAGCCATAAGCTGTGGTCGTAATATTTCGCCGGTTACTTCTGGTAATTCTTGCCGATCACTACCCGATATTCGTAGTATATAAAAACATTGTTTTATATTATTGATCACTCAATACGGGGCCCAAGAGCCCCTCAAGGTAGAGGGGTACTGAATTTTCTAAGGGCGTAAAAGGAGGGAGTAAGAGGTGTATATTATGAAAATATGTAGGTAGATATCGGTTGACCCTAGACAGGTTTTTACAATAATGTTTACCCTGTAGAAGGCCTAAGAGCCATTCGATGTAGATGTTTCCCGAGTAAGAGTCATAGATTATGAGGATATACGTGGAAGATGACCGTTAATTCTAGACTTGAATTGGTTAAGATTGTCGTGATCGGAGGAGCGTCATCTTGCGGGTGTGTTCCCACAAAGCAGCAGTACGTGAGAACAACCTGCCCGAGGGACATCTTATCAATGGAATTCGAAAGAAATGAAGGTGGTTCGCTACGATGTGCATGGCGTTGCGGATCTTAGCCGTGGAGGTTATTGTCTTGAAAGTAAAAGATTTTCCGGACTAATAACACGGATATGACGAAAGTAAAGATAATTCTTTACTTGCCCTCGTATTTACCATGAAGCATAATTCTTCGTACCGTATATACTAGAGTTTTGTGATCAGTTTTTTTTTTTTTTTTTTTATGCAACTTCGATGACCGGGTGCACAAAACACAGGAATTTTTTCTGGGGGGTTAAAATTCATGTAAAAAAGATCAGAGCTCGCACTATGTATGAATTCGACTTATAGACAAGTATATACGGTACTATAAATTTAATTTTCAATAGGTGCACATGTTTCAGTTACTACCCCATCAACTCAACTCTCACACATACAGTATTACAAGATGAACTTTTTTTCCTGAAAAATAAGTGTGCGTCTCCCAAGACGAATGTAAGCCGAGGCTCAAGTAAGCTTGGACGGTCACCTAACTGGCTTGACTGATAGGGACGTGGATTTGTATTTTGAGTGATTACACTATAATGATAGCTATCTAATTCAGCCTTTTATATGATGTAACTCCAGTCCTTATCTGCTACAAGTACTTCAACACTATAAACCTTCCTGAAGCCGAGCCACAAGCTTAAACATGCTCTGTTTGCTAACAGCGGCGGGTACCTTTCTGCTTTTGACTAGTATGTCATTGCTATACAAACAAAATCGGACGAGTGATTGATGTAAACAATACGTGGCGCCAGTATGTGAGGGACACATGGTGAATGTGTTGTTGTATGAGAATGACTTTTTTTTTCTTAGAAATTTCTTTGCCATATTAGGGTGCGTCGTCCAAGCCGGAAAATACAGTATACCCTCTAAAAATGACGTTTGTAGTAATGAGAAATAATGTCGGATCAAAAAAATTTTTTTTTTCAACGTTAAAACGGTTACTGAGGCATTAGGCTTATAAGTTCCAGAAATTCACTCACTGATGTCCCCAAGGACACACATGGCCCACCGGATCAAAGCATTGGTTGAAGTAAGCTAAAAGAGTTCAATACCTTTGGAGTTGAACAAAACTTGGAGTGTTGAGTTACTAAAGGGAATTAACTGAAACTGAGAAGTCCAGAAGAGGTATGGCGCGTGGAACTAGAACAATCTACGACAGTGGACCAAATAAAGTGTTCGGTTCGAAATTCCAACGTATATCACCTGAATAAGGCCGGAGCATGCAACGGCCAAAACATGGTGAATATGACGAACAATGTAAATAGTGTAAAGACCTCATCTCATTAATATAGACAAATCCTGAAGAAGGCCTGAGCGTACAACGGCCGAAATGCCGTAAATATGGCAATAAAGATAAGAACAATGTAAATAGTGTAGCTAGAATACCTAATCTCAGAAATATAGACTGTGAATATGGCAATAAAGACGAGGACAACAGTCCGAACAATGTAAATAGTTACAATACCTCATCTCAGAAATATAGACTATGAATATGGCAATAAAGATGAGGACAACAGTCCAAACAATGTAAATAGTGTAAATAGTTACAATACCTCATGTTAGAAATATAAACAAAAATAGCGCTTTCTTTAATAGATAATTTTAACCTTTCCCTGTCAAACTATACATGAATTCAGCTTATCGACAAGGATATACAATATTATAAATGTCATTTTCAATAGGTGCTCCATGTTTCAGTTGTTATCCCTTCAACTCAAATCAGACACGTATACCCTCTAAAAATAACGTTTGTAGTAATAAGAAATAATATTGGATCAAAAATTACTGTTTTTTTTTAAAATTCTTTTTACTTTACGGATATGAAACTGAATTTAGCAGATATAGGCTTGTAAAAGACCCAAGGAGAGATGTTCGTTCTTTAAATGGGTAATTTAAACCTTGCTCTATCAAGATGACATCTCGTGGCCGAACTGGTAGCTGCACACTTCGGCTATAGCAGTGGTTTCCCAGGTAATAAAAAGGATAGATGTTCGATTCCTGTCGTAATGTACAATTTTTCTTTAGTAGGACCCGGTCTAGGCCAGTTATTATTAATTTTACTGTTTAAGAATACATAAAATCGGGGACAGCAGCTCAAATACGTTCACTAATAAAAAAAAACAAAAAAACATCGTGTGAGTGTGTGTGTGTATATATATATATATATATATATATATATATATATATAAAGATGGATGGCTGGCTGGCTGTCTGTGTGATACCTTTTCACTCGAGATGCATCCAACCGATTTTGACCAAACTTGGCACATAGACTGTACAATGTAGCCGATCAAAAATCGATAACTTCAACTTTTTTCCTCCGATTTCGTTGAAACTCGATATGTAGGTTACTTACATCATGACGTGCTCAACGATACCTCATTTTTATTTATATGCCACTGCATTCAACCAAAAATCAATTTCAACAGAAAATGTAAACTAAATCTCCCTCAGTTTTCAAGCAATTTAATACAAACTTCACTCAATTGTAGCCAACAATAAGTCGATCATTTAACAGTCATTTAACTTGATAATTGAGTCCACCCATTTCGTGAAACCCGCATGAATAGCGACAAATGGCGATTTTTACTGGTTTCTTTCTCATATTTCATTGATCTTTCAACCAGTTTTCATCAAACTTAACAATTGCTTTATGAATATATCCCCTTTTACATCCCTGGTAGCACACTGACAAATTGGATTTCAAAAACTTCAAAATAATTACGGTCTGAAGTGGATCTTTCTTGCTGCCAGTTTTACCCTTCATGTCCTCGGCTAACTTCGTAAAAAGTAATTGAAGAAGATAGACTTTGTTACGTCTAAACATGATGCTGTTTTTGCTCCATTCTAATTGAACGCTTTTTTTGATCGACCAGCTGGGTATGGCTGCTAGTGCGTTATAACAATAAAACAATCAAAATAAATTAGTTTGTCATACTGATATCATTTTCAGCTTATGAAACTATTTTGAAGTTACAGCGTCTAGAAAATTAAAATCATTGCTTTATAAAAGCTTGAGAGGCTCTCGATTGCAGCCTATGCTAGCCTAAAGGATAATCTGGCCCTGTTTATGTGATCCCTTGATTTTTACATTCCCGCTTTTTTCTTCCCACTTGATTGCGTCTGTTGATATAGTGTCCGCGATTTTATTTATTTATTCCCCCCACATCTTTTCTTTGCGACTCTTGTTCTAAGGGGTCCGCTATTTTTTTCTATTGATCGTCTCTCTCGTTATTGCGTTCCCGGATTTTTTTCATCTTTTTTGCGTTTCTTGTACTAGTGTCCAGGCTATTTTTTTTCTTCTTCCAAATTGGTTGCATTTCTTATTCTGATTTTCCCGCTTTTTTTTAATTTAATTTTTCCCACCTTTTGGTCGTGTCGTTCATTTTGGTGTCTCGGCTTTCTTTTCTCGTGATCACGTCTTTCATTCTGGTGTCTCGGCTTTTTTTCTCGGGATCACGTCTTTCATTCTGGTGTCTCGGCTTTTTTCTCGTGATCACCTCTTTCATTCTGGTGTCTCGGCTTTTTTTTTTCTCGTGATCACCTCTTTCATTCTGGTGTCTCGGCTTTTTTTTTCTCGTGATCACCTCTTTCATTCTGGTGTCTCGGCTTTTTTTTTCTCGTGATCACCTCTTTCATTCTGGTGTCTCGGCTTTTTTTTTCTCGTGATCACCTCTTTCATTCTGGTGTCTCGGCTTTTTTTTTCTCGTGATCACCTCTTTCATTCTGGTGTCTCGGCTTTTTTTTTCTCGTGATCACCTCTTTCATTCTGGTGTCTCGGCTTTTTTTTTCTCGTGATCACCTCTTTCATTCTGGTGTCTCGGCTTTTTTTTTCTCGTGATCACCTCTTTCATTCTGGTGTCTCGGCTTTTTTTTTCTCGTGATCACCTCTTTCATTCTGGTGTCTCGGCTTTTTTTTTCTCGTGATCACCTCTTTCATTCTGGTGTCTCGGCTTTTTTTTTCTCGTGATCACCTCTTTCATTCTGGTGTCTCGGCTTTTTTTTTCTCGTGATCACCTCTTTCATTCTGGTGTCTCGGCTTTTTTTTTCTCGTGATCACCTCTTTCATTCTGGTGTCTCGGCTTTTTTTTTCTCGTGATCACCTCTTTCATTCTGGTGTCTCGGCTTTTTTTTTCTCGTGATCACCTCTTTCATTCTGGTGTCTCGGCTTTTTTTTTCTCGTGATCACCTCTTTCATTCTGGTGTCTCGGCTTTTTTTTTCTCGTGATCACCTCTTTCATTCTGGTGTCTCGGCTTTTTTTTTCTCGTGATCACCTCTTTCATTCTGGTGTCTCGGCTTTTTTTTTCTCGTGATCACCTCTTTCATTCTGGTGTCTCGGCTTTTTTTTTCTCGTGATCACCTCTTTCATTCTGGTGTCTCGGCTTTTTTTTTCTCGTGATCACCTCTTTCATTCTGGTGTCTCGGCTTTTTTTTTCTCGTGATCACCTCTTTCATTCTGGTGTCTCGGCTTTTTTTTTCTCGTGATCACCTCTTTCATTCTGGTGTCTCGGCTTTTTTTTTCTCGTGATCACCTCTTTCATTCTGGTGTCTCGGCTTTTTTTTTCTCGTGATCACCTCTTTCATTCTGGTGTCTCGGCTTTTTTTTTCTCGTGATCACCTCTTTCATTCTGGTGTCTCGGCTTTTTTTTTCTCGTGATCACCTCTTTCATTCTGGTGTCTCGGCTTTTTTTTTCTCGTGATCACCTCTTTCATTCTGGTGTCTCGGCTTTTTTTTTCTCGTGATCACCTCTTTCATTCTGGTGTCTCGGCTTTTTTTTTCTCGTGATCACCTCTTTCATTCTGGTGTCTCGGCTTTTTTTTCTGGTGTTCCTGCTTTTTTTTTGTTTTTTTTTAATTTTTTCCTTTTGTCTTTGTTTGCTGCGTCAATTATTCCTGTCTAACTGCATTTCCTCTTGTTTTTCCTCGTGTAATTTATTTTTTTAATCGCATTTTTTTTTCATTTCTCTCTTCGTCCTTCACCATCGCCGCCCATGTTTTTTTGCCTTGTTCAGTCTTCTTAGCGTTGAATTCCAGCCGTAGAGTTGGTCAGCGAGCAAATGTCAACGTCTCGACAGAAGTGCCTGGCCAATGAAATAACAGTGTCAAGATGCACAGGCGCAAAGTTCAGAGTTCATCGGCGCAGATACGACTGAGCGCGGAAGCTATCACGTCAACAATTCTTCTCAAGAACATTACGGCATTTGTTTGCTCCCAGCAATAGCGGACATTTGCAAAAGAATAACTCATCATTGTCGAATCCCAAGACAGCACGACTTTCGTTTCAGAGAAAATACACAGACATAACTCTCTCAATCTCACGCACGCGATCTCTCTCTGACATATTTGCGTATATTGGTTTTAAAGGAGATATATGGATGTGCGTACATACAGATGTGTTAAGAGATGAAATTCACTAAGTTTTACAATATAATTAATTATTAATCATAGCTTAGTTTGAGCTCAAGGGCATAAATACATGTCAGATAATGAGGTTTAATTTCTGCAGACAAATACATAAAATCAATAAATAAGATAAAAAAAAAACGAAAAGGAAATACATTTTCCCATGATGTTAGGAATAAAGAGACCCAGAAATATAGTTACTCCAGTTTTCGTCAAACGCCGTTAAACGGCGCTGGTTAAGGTTATAAAAAGACGAACATTTTCCTGCCTGATCCTTGTCTCCTCTTTGCTTCAACATGGTAATTACATTCCCGCCGGGGAATGTTAGTTTCTGCTGTCCACTGACGACTGAAGTCTTTTTCACTTTCCAAGGCATGGCGTTTGCACGAGTCTTCCAATACCTTCCTATGAAGTAAATCAACCTTTACTTTGGTCGTACCACCTCAACGCAAGGCTGACTTGAGCTTGACCATTATAATGAGGCTTATCCTTGCTTACTCTTACTTCTGAGGACAAGCAAGAGAAAACGAACATTCCATAACCATGTTTGAACCCTCCAACGATAAAATAAGGACAAACTTTTCTTTGGTTGTTTCATCTCTGCGCAAGGCTGACTTGAGCTCGACCAATATAATGATGCTTATTCTCACTATTTACATTATTCGGACTATTGTCCTCATCTTTGTCGCCATATTTATTACAAGGTTTCGGTCATTGTACGCTTCGGCCTTCTTCAGGTGGTTGGAATGTCGAACCGAACCCTTTATTTCGCTCACTGGGGTAGACTATTCTAGTTCCACGTGCCATGTTTAATGAATGCCACTTATCAGTTATCTCCTGTTAATTCACCTCTCCAAGTTCTCCACCGCCTTAACCAGATATTGAACTCACACACTTTGGGTCCTGTCACTGGATCTAACCAACGCCTTTATCCACTGTGCCATGTGTCCAGTGTAATAGTGTACATAATACCTCATCTCAGAAATATAGACAGATGCTTTTCCTTGCTTACCCTAAATTCTGGGCCAAAAAGAAGACATACTCAAGAGTCAGAAACTTGTTTCACTGCAGTTTATATAAAAAGAGGATAAACAGTCCGTGGTAGAAACCCAAGTTTTTGTATACTGCTTCTTTGTTTGTCAGATGTGAATACACACCCACCAAAAATATTCATAAACATGGAAACTCCATAAACTCACTATTCAATAATAATTGTCTAGTACATTCATTCCCAAACTATTTTAGTATGCCCTCCCTCCCTAACACCTCCACACTAAATATATAGACAAGCTTTCACTGGATTTTCTTGGTTCTCGTATAGCATGTCAAATAAATATCTTATTATTTGCCCTAAATCATTGTTATATAAATGGGATAAACTGAAGTGAAGGCAAGATATACTTCGGGTGCATTTTAGGTGTATGTCGTGTATGTCATGGTTCAGATGTGCCTCTGCCACACTCTGGTTGCCTGCTTTTTTCCACCCTCACAGCACCTAGGAGCAATCGCTGGTCTAAGATCTATTCACCGACCGTCTTTGAGAACCACTGGTCTGTATCAAATAGAAAGGTTTCTATGATGCAAGACAATTTGAAGACATGCAGTAACACTGAGAAACGATGTCCTGACCATGATCTGTGGCAAATTGACAGGAAAATTTTCTATAAATACTTTCATGTTAATTTGTTTTGATTTTTCCTCTCTGCTATCTTGACTTTACAAATTTAAGCGCAGTACTTGATTGGCACTTAGGTCTCATCATTTTTTAATCCAAAAGGAACAAAATCAGATGTTTATCATTTAAATCAGTGATTCTCAAATTTTGGGGGGTTGCCATCCCCTTGCGTACCAAAACACAATCCTTAATGTCCCTCCCCCGAAATGTATAGACAACCTTTGATTGGAATTTCTTGGTGCTCGTATAGCATGTCAAATGAATATCTTAGTATTTGCCCTAAATCATTGTTATATAAATGGGATACACAAAAGTGAGTGCATTTTAGGTGTGGGTCATGTATGTCATGGTTCAGATGTCACTCTGTCACCCTATGGTTGCCCGCGTTTTTTTTTCTTACAGTCTCCCTGGATTTTATCACCGCCCCAAGGCGCCCCCATTTTGGGAATCACTGGTCTAGAATATGAGAATGTTTGTCATGATGCCTGGTGAAGCACCCTCAAATATATACAAAACTCTTTTACACTTTAATATTTACCCGCAGAACAGTAAGAGAAAGCCAGAAAGTACTGGGTTGGCAAAAAGTTCGTTCGATTTACGGGATGTGCGGGTGGTGTAATAGCCGCATAAAGTGAGAAAAAGGAGATCAGTTCGAATTCCGGTCGGGTTCGTTACATTCACTTATGCGCAAAAACACTTGGGGAAAAATATGGATCCCCCAGCTACAGGTTAAATAGTAAAAATTGTATCTAGAAAAATCACTGTGCTTCAAAAAATAATTACTAATGCAATATTCACTCACAAAAAATATTCTTAGAAAGCAAAATGTTTCGGCTTTAAATAACCCATAGAGAGTCGACAAGCCGTAAAAAACAGTCCATCAATCCTTTAGTTTAAATAAAAAGTAAAAAATAACCTTTCGTACCAATCTTTTAATAAAAACTCCTTAAAACTCCCTCATCACTCCAGTCTATGGTTACGCCCACCATATGTCAGTAGAATCATCTCCCAGTCTTTTTCATCTGTGAGGAGATTACACATCATTCACTGCCACTGAGGATATTAGAAATTACGTAACAATTCAGCAACAGTTAAGTTTCTAATGATATTTGCCTGTCTTGATACCTTGCTTAGTTTCTAGAAGTGATCATTGCCTCTTCCCATATGCCTTTGGATTTTCCATTGTCGGTTTCTACATTACATGTACAGGGTGTATCAAAAATACGTTTCCAAACTTTAGGGCAGGTTTCTCACACCAAAACAAGGACAAAAGTCCATATGACATATGTTCGCAAATTCTTCGTTTTTGAATTAAGATAAAGTTTACAGTAGACGCTGTTAAATGTACAAACCAAGATGTAAACCAAAAATACTTTCACAAAATTAGGGGGCAGTTTCCTGACGCCAAAACAAGGTAAAATGTTTATACAAACAGATGTCCAAAACGCCATCGTTGTACCTCAACACAGCAACTCATAAAAAATGTTCAAAATGTCCTCCGCTTGCTTCTACACACGCATGCACCCGTCGGATTATTGACTGGTGGAACCTTTCAAATACTCCCACACGGTGTAAAATGGTCTCGCAGGCCCCACCCCCCCATGACACGCTGATGAAGCACCTCTGCATTATTAATGGCTGCTCCATAAAGCAATTGTTTTAGGTGGCCCCACAGAAAAAAAAAAGTCCATAGTATTGAGGTCAGGGGAACGTGCAGGCCATGGAACCGGTCCTCCCCTACCTCTCCATCTTTCATGGTAGATGTCAGCCAATGCATCACGAACAACGTGGGGGTTGTGCAGTAGGCTAACAAACTACTCACTTAAAAAAATTGTTATAGAAACCGCAACTATATCTTGTGGCCCTATAATCCTCAAGGAATTTAAAGACATTATATATATATATAGTCACTGTGAGACCTTGAGACATTACTCAATGTCAATAATCGAATATGCCGCGTTATACATTTGTGTATTTAGACAGGAATCCTTCTTTCATGCACATTTCATTGAATACGACAGACAAGGTACTTTGATTTAGTTATTGTATACAATTTCTCATATTTTTTTTTATCAGATGATAAATTATATAAAAACTATCCGAATGTTTCTTTTATCCGAGCGCTTTCGGCTATACATTTAGCCATTTTCATGGATTAAATATTTTAACTGTTAAATAAGAAATAGTTTGTTGCATGTATGTATTTATAGAATATTTTTATTTTTCAAAACACGGTCAAGATATTGTGTCCATGTTCATAGTTGATATTATTGTGTTGTTGTTTTTATTAATAAGGCTAACAAACTACTCACTTAAAAAAAAATGGCTTATTATAGAAACCGCATCGATATCTTCCGGCACTATAATCCTCAAGGAATATAAAGACATTATATATATATATATATATATATATATATATATATATATATATATATATATATATATATATATATATATTTTAATTTGTATCACATATTTTGATAGCATTGTAATCGTAAAATTGCATTTCTTGTTCCAGTGGCTTGAATAGGCCAAGTACAATTTACCGCTCTATCCAGTCTAATTCTGTTACAAGCACCGTTCATTAGAATTCTAATAAGTTAGGTGGTTAATTAAGCTGATTTTATTTTACAGTGTTCACATTCATTTGCACTTTACTTCTTTGCCATTTCGATGAAAATAATTCTACTGTGAGCTTCCGGTGTTTCGCCGCTGTTGTATGTTATTTTTGGTAATCTTATAAATCCAAAATCATCTTTTCTTTGCACACTTCTCATTGAACCATTTATCCTTTGCCTGTTATCCATTTACGTAAACTCGTTAGGCAGTTTACTCGCTACTTTTCCTTTGTCTATCTTGCTTCTAATATGTTCCGTGAGTGTCAAATTTTCCCAGCCCTCGCGTGTTCGAGAACTATCGACGGTCTCATTATGATTCTAGGTACGTGACCTCTCTTGTTTCCTTTTTCTTTATAATGTCCTCGTTCTTTTCATGCTTCTTTCATGGTATTCTCGGCATCCTTGTTTTTTTATAACCCCATCGGTGTTGGCTCAAGTGTTCTGTTTCTTCACTGCTCTATGGGAGGATGGATACGATATACTATCTCAGCGGTATTTTCTTTATTCATAACGATGTTTTCCATTTTCTTAATACTTTTAGATTCTGGAACGAATCTTTGGTTATTTAAATGCCTCTTCGGATTTCGGTGTCACATTTTCCATTCTCTGTTACAAGACTACCGAACGGGCGTTCAAAAGAAAATGAATCGGTAGATATTGTAAATGAAATAGTACAGAATGCAAAATAGACAGACAGGCAATTTTCGTGAAAGTATTTCATGATGATGTTTGCTTATCAGGATAAATACTTTCATTCCGATTCTCATTAATCCCGGCATATAGCCAGCATGTTACCAAATAAATAATAATAAATGCCTACAGTAGAATTACGTGTAACTGTACACAAAAGCAATATATTAACACACACACACACACACACACACACACACACACACACACATACATACATACATACATACATACATACATACAATATTGTAAATTAACTTATTTAAAATGTTTTTTTCGCTACACAGTAATAACCATGTTTCAAAAATGGAAGCTAAAAGCTTCGAATTCAATTTTGTAATTAAATTAAAAACATTAGTTCCATTTCACCCTCAAGCGAATTTTGGAGTAATTTATTTTTTAAATTTACTGAGTTTTAAAGGCACAGAAAAAATTCATAATTCACTGTTTCCAAGGATACAGAGAAATCCAATCATTTAGACAAGGGGTTGTAGCGTGTTCATTTTTATTAACTTTTGTTGTATCAGTTATTAGTTACGTTCGAAAAAGGGGCCATGTTTAGGGATGGGTAGGAATGTATTTTTCAACGAATTCTGGCATCCGTTAAATGCATGTCGTCTGTTTTTTTTTTTTGTTGTTTTTTTAAATTTTATTGTTAACGGCAAAAAATTCTTTCGGCATTTTTTCTATTTGTATACTTAAAGGGCAGAGGACGACACAAAAAGCAAGTGGACACCAACGGAGATCTATAATATTACGATCAAAATCGATAAGTATTAGTGTAACAATTATAGTGATTTTCCAAGCGTAGCTTAGATGTGGCACAAGGCCGAAAGTATGGGGCACCCAGTGAGGATCGAACTCACTACTCAGTCGTAATTGTTCTAGCTTTCTAACCATTACACCGCCTCGAGGCGCCCAAATGTTTCAATTATATATAGAGGAAGCTTTTTTCAAACTCGTTGGTGAAAATGGCATGAAACTTTGTCAGTGGGAACGTTTGAAATATTTTTCTATTTTTTTTAATGCTAAAGTTCACCCAGTACAATGTTCGAGAGCCACTCAAGGTAAGATAAGGGAGCTGGAAGTGAAGATTACGAGAATAGATAACGATTATTAACCTTTGACTTGAAGAGGTTAAGATTGCAGTGTCCATGGAATCCTCTGCTCGAGAGTGTGTTCCATAAAGTATCTGTTCTCGGGACGTGAGGAGGGGGAGAAGCTGTCTTTATTACAAATGGAATACGGAAGAAAGTTGGTGATTGAATTCCGAAGAGTTCGCATAGCGTGTCGTAGACGTAAAGGTCTGAACTGGTGCAACTGAAGAGTGATGTTCATCTGGACATTTTCCCACGGAAATAGCGATAAGTTTGCAACTTTGTGTGTGTGGAAGGGGAGTGGCTGTCGAGTGGAAAATAAGTCACCCCCTCCCCACAAAACCGTGTAAACAGTTTTTTTTTCTCCTTATATCAAGGCTGGTAAATGAGGATTGGGTAACTCCATCCCAAATATGGCAGCTATACTATATTTTTGGTCTGTATCGAATTGTCCCACGAAGTGGGGTGATTGACCTCACGCACAACCCACGTATTTGGAGTAGGGAAGGTCTTTCTGTCGATTTTGTCCCTCCCTCATACGACTCCATTTTCTCATGCTACGAGTTCCATATACCCGGGTTTTGGAAATTCAAAGTTTTCCTTTTCCTAAACTGAAAAGCCTAGTCTTTTTATTTTACTTTTATTCACCCAATAAAAGGCCCAAGAGCCACTCAGCAAGAGGGGTATTAATGTGTGTGGTATTGACGTAAGAGAAGAAAATAGGAAGCAAAGATTGAATGTAAGGGGGGTAGATAGCGATTGACTTGAAGAGTTTGCCTTATTATTTAACCCATATCTGGTGGAAACGAGAAGTGATAAATTTATGCCTTCCCCTGAACTCGAAGTAGGCTCGTTTATTTCTCGTTCCGACCCGCTAACTCTGGTCTTAAATTAGGTACCTCCACTAATTCGATATGCGTAAGGTTTAAAATGATTTTTTGAAAATGAAAAGGCTTTCATTAAAAGCTAGAGATTTAAAACTTAGTATTTCCAGTAAGCAAAATACTCTGCAGTGTATTTCAAACAGAAATTATATTGATCGGAATCGATTTTTTTCATTAAAATCGATTAAAACTCTCATTTTTGACACCTTTGTAAACAAAAGTTAATTCTCGGTTTTAAAAATCTTGCAAAAATAAAATAAATATTTCTGAAACGTTATTTGAGGAAAATTAGCAAATTTAAAGTTAAATTAATCTGATTTCAAACAAATATTACTTATTTATAGCATAAAATTTTGTAAACAAGCATTTCTTAACCACGGCGTCTTGTTTTGTTTATAGGAGGCACGGTGGAGTAATGGATAACGGCTTGGATTGAGTTCGAATTTCAGTCGAATCCATTACATTCACTTATGTGCTAATACCCTTGAGAAAGGTGTGAATCCTCTTCTCCCTCCAGCTATGCGTAAATAGCAGGACAGACTGGGTTCTATAGCCTTTGATGGCAACTGGTCTAGGAGAAGGACGAGTCTGAATTCAAAACCTGCGGAGGGTCGTTTGGGGACCTTGTGGCATTCGCTGCACCAGGTCCCTGTATTCGTCCCTCCAAAAAGTGTGGATGGCCCTGCACAAAGCCTTCACCACTATAAACAAATCTCATGTGTCGGTGTCGGGCTCTCAGTTTCTAGGAACTGATCTGCCTGACCCTCATACGTCGAATTCGACGGGAGAGTCGATCATATATATATATATATATATATATATATATATATATATATATATGATTTTCTAATAGAAAAAAATTTCAAAAATAATTTCATTCGTGTAATAGTCCTGAGCATTTCATTAAAATTCGACAATTATTTGATTTTTCCAAGAATCTCCAAATTAATGTTTCTGTTACCGCAAAAAAAGAGGCTAAAATTTTCTGTGCTAAAAATTCGAAAAACCGATGGCGCAAGAAAAAAGTTTTTTAATAAAAATTTCAAGTGTTCTAAAATGGAGTGAAAAAAAATTAATTAAATATTGAAAAAAATACTTTGACCCTTTCTCTTAATAATAACAAAGATTTTGACGATAAAATTATGTGCGGCATATTTTCTTCACGGTATGCTGATATTTTTTTTTTTTTTTTTTTTTTTTGATGGATTTCGTGGAGGTAATAAATTAATGGTTGTTCAGCTTGTCTCGCTGTCAGTAATAAATTTAGTTCGATCTCTATAACTTTAGTAAGTCAAATTTAGTAGTTACTAGTCGCCCCTTGAGTTTTTTTTGGTTTTTTCGAATGCGACATACAAGGTCTGATCAAAAAGTATCGGGACTAGTGCGATAAAAATAAAACTACAGCGCATATCAATGCGGCACTTAATCTCCTTCGAAGTACTCCCCTTCTGAAGCCATACGCTTTCATGGCGTCGTTTCCGTTGATTCCCGGAGCTGCATCGTCGCATTCTCTTGGATTTCATCGACGTCTTGAAATCTTGTTCCTTTCAAGTAGGATTTGAATTTTGAAGAGGAAAAAGTGGCAAGGGAGGGGGGGCGAGATCTGGGGAATATGGCGGTTGTTAAATTTGGAGGGGGGGGTGTTCTGTTTGGTCCAAAACTGCTTTGAAATTCATGCTCATTGATGGAATGTGAGACGACCTCTCTCTACATACTTTCCTTCCAAGCAATACTATAAACAGCGGAAGTGAGCGAAAACAAAATTTAGTGTGCATGCGCGGCAGATTTCGTCGGTCTATCTGTGCCAAGCGTCTTTACTTTGCGTACTTTAGCTCCGTTACCATAACAACTATCCCGTTACTTTTTGATCAGACTCCGTACACTTGGGGGAAGCTGGAGAATGGGCAGGTCGAAACGAACTTAGTGCTTGAAATAACAGTGATAGTGCATGAAATAACGACAGTCACATTGCGTAGATTTTGAGATAAAAGCTCACATTCGGTTTGTTTATGAGAGCTGGAAAAACCCTCGTCAATGGGTTATGTGAATACCTGTCGGTTTCTGGAGTTTTGTTTTGCCGCCTGTTTACGGAGTGAATTCAGCCGAGATGCGAAGCCACGTGACCTCTTAATTTGTGCGCGAATAAACGTCTTGAATTGTTTCAGTTGCCAGTGTGTCGTTCACTGACATTTGATTTGCGACGAGGTAAAATAACAATCATTCGCTTCAGTTATTATTCAATATGTATTATGAACTATATGAAGTACCGCTCAGTGTGTTCTGTCAGACCAGGCGTTGATATCAAGTCGAGAATAGCGTAGGCAACATAGATAAAATGTGAAGTGTATCCATGTACTTTATATAGTCTGAAACATAAAGCATAATGTGATATTCTCTATTAATAGGTCGCGCATCCTCATCTCCCTTATTTGAGAGGAAATATACCGTCACTGAAAAAGGCAGGGCGGAGTAAGGGATAGCGGCTCGGATTGAGGAATCAGAGAGCCGAGTCCGAATTCCAGTCGAATCCATTACATTCACTTACTGTATTCACTGTCCCCCGCACGAAGGATAGATGTGGCACAAGGCCTAGTTTAAAGTGGGGTATTCCCGAGCCCGTAGGCTCGGCCCAAAAGAGCCCGTAGAAACTGTAAAAACAGAATCGGGTTGGTCAACCACCCCGAACGAGACTTTGCCCTTCGGCGGAGCCTCGTCCGGGTTCCCCTCCGCTCAGAGGCAGAGAGTTCGACCGTTAACTCAACACGCGGCTGCGCATTACATTCACTTACGATATTAGTATGAATCCTCTTCTTCTTTCCCCCCATCTATGGGTAAACAGCAGGACAATGTACTATAGCCTAGCCTAGTCTAGGATATTAAAAAAACTGGCTTGTTATAGAAACCGCAACGATATCTTGCGGCTCTATGTTCTTCAAGCAATTTAAAGGCATAATATATATATATATATATATAGTCACTGTAAGAGCATGAGACATTACTCGATGTCAATAAACGAATATGCCGCGTTATACGTTTGTGTATTTAAGCAGAAATCCTTCTTTCATGTACATTTCATTGAATACAACAGACAAGGTGCTTTGATTTACTTTTTTTTATACAATTTCTCCTGCGATCTAATAATTTTTTTTCTTTTCGGATGATAAATTATATAAAAACTGTCCGAATGTTCTTTTTATCCGAGCGCTTTCGGCTATACATTTAGCCATTTTCAAGGATTATATTTTAACTGTTAAATAAGAAATAGTTTGTTGCTTGTATCTATCTATAGAATGTTTTCATTTTTCAAAACTCGGTCAAGATATTGTCTCCATGTTCATAGTTGATATTATTGTGTTGTTTTTTTTTTGTTTTTATTAATAAGGCTTCTATTATTTTTAGCCTTTTGGGGGGGGGGGGGGCATGTCGATGATGCTATTATATGTGTGTTGTTAACAAGTATGATACGAATAGTGTCCGGTAAGTCTCCATGAATATTTAAATGAGATCTAATTGAGCTATGATCACAAAGGTATAGAGTGAGTGAGTGTTCGTGTTAAACATGTCGTGTGGCCTATATAATTATATACGAATTTTGATTGCTCAGGAATACAATGGGCATTTAAATTCGTAAATAATTTTTGCCCTATTTGTATACAATATTTGCCCTCTCTCTACATATATACATACATACATACATACATACATACATATATATAATATATATATATATAATATATATATATATAATATATATATATATATATATATATATATATATATATATATATATATATATATATTTCTCTATTTTAAAAAAAATAAATGCTACGAACTGTGGAGTGGACGTTGACTTCATTTGTTTTTTCTCTCATTTGTGCGTATATATATATATATATGTGTGTGTATATATATATATATATATATATATATATATATATATATATATATACACACACATACATGTATGTATATATATAAATATATATATATATATATTCATAATATATTCTCGCGTCATTTTCGACGTATGTCGGTCAAGCAGCTCAGTTTTTAGAACCACAGCTATGAATTCAAAACCTGCGGAGGGCCGTTTGAAGACCTTTTAGCATACTGTGCCCCATTTCTTTGTATTCGGCTCTTCCAAAATGTAGTTGGAGATATCTATCTATCACTCTTACACCCACACACACACACACATATATATATGTTTGTTGACTTTTATCGAGGAATCCCTCTGTCGAGCTATACCGTTTTAACCACGACACGAGTTCCAGACATATATTTGTGGAGCCCAATCATCCCAATTTTAATAAACGGCCATTGGCCTTACAAGAAGGTTCATCCGCCCTTTGACATGTCTTGTTATTTAACCCCCTTTACCAGAAAAACCTGGTCGGCGAAATCGATTTAATGACCGATGATCCGTCGAGGAAGCAGTTATTACTGTATTGGATGCTACCAGTAACACTCATTCTTGACCTGACCTGAGATAATTACAATGAAATAAAAACACCAGATTTAATCGATTGAATTTCTTAGACATCCATAGTTGTCCTTCGGGTCCAAAGAAGACTTTGTTTTGCCATTTATCAGTTGATCTGCAAGTGGTTCGCAAACATAGTCTGGGCGCGAAGGGCCCGGAACAGTGGGGACACTGGAAATCGGTAATTGTGACCAATTCCCAAGTTGCACGATGATGCTGTTTTCTTTGATTGTCTTTTTGGTGATGAGCTTATTTGTAGATTTCAGATATTAGATAATCATGTTAGCAATTGTAATATTAGCCGTTTCCTTATAAGGAAACATTAAGCATTGATTGATTAATCGATCAGCCAGTGCTACTTTCGGTTGAAATTTATAAAACCTTTCTAGTCAAACAATTTTTCAGGAACATAGGGTTCTTGAGTCTGTCGCGACGCGAATGAATCCGAACTTTTACTGTCGATAATTCCAAAACGGTAGATTTTATCAAATTTATCAAGTCAGATTCGAATGAAGTATGTAGAATTACACATTAAGTATTCGGAAATTTTTTAATGTGAACTGAGCGCAGGTTCTAAACTGCAAATTAACCAAGTTTGTTTGCTGAAATACCATTATGAGGGCTAATTCTATCATGTTTGGTTACTTAGCAACCACACTACATTTCGGCGATCTTTTGTGGTTTGGTTTACCGCCAATTTCTGGGTTTACTTAACGGCATGCCTTGTTCGGCATCTTCTTCATTCCACACGTCGCCATTTTGGACTTTTACTTACCAGTCCCAAATTACGTTATTCAAGTGATTTCATTTGAGCTTATGAACCGAGACTTGTCATTCACAGACGCATTATTAATTTCAACGTCGATGAGTTTCAACTACGAACTTTTCCCTTCATCAAGGACTATATGAAACACGTAAATTTCCAAAGACTTACTACTTGCAAGTGGTTGTCTTGCTTCTTTTCAGGGCTATTAAATTAACTACATTTGCACATCCACACATTCACACTTTGGAATATTTTATTAAGCATTCCACCCCAAGCAAGGCGGGAAGCCACTAGCACGCAAGGGGTTACAGAGTTGGAGCGAGAACAAAGAGGAGTGATAGAGGAAAGGATGTAGAGACGGTTAGGGGATAGATCAGGGCATCTGGAGACGTCGATTGACGTTACATTTGAATAGTTGGAGATTATATCTATCAGGAAAACAAGAAATGGGGAGGAATTTCCACAGGCGAAAAGTGCGAGACATGAAGCTGTTGGAGTAGAAGACACGGCTACATTTAACAGTTTCGACAGCGAAAAAGTGAGAGCGAGATGCCAGCCTAGTTGAGCGCTTAAATCCATGAAGTCTGGGAACCAGTGAAAGCAGCTCGTCGGAGCAGTTACCGTGAACATATTTGTAAAAAAGACAGAGGGAGGCAACGGCACGTCTGTGGGAGAGCGGCTGCAAACGAGATGTCAGATCAGGACCAATTACACTGCATATCCGTCTTTGGATTTTATCAAGGACAATTAGAAGGGGCTCCAGTCTATATATGGCAGCAATACTCCATGCAAGGGCGAATGGTTAATTTGATTTTTATGTGTTTTAATATTTCACTCTTTCACCATGTGATGACACCTTTCAGTTCTTACAAATCAACAAATGTATATAATTGTAATTAAGTTGTTGGTTGTTTACCAATAATAAAACTTTGTCCTTTTTATTAAGAACTCTGCCTTTGTTGTAACTCAGTTTTTGGTATCAATATCTTCTTGTATATTCTTTATATCTTATCTACGTGTCAACCCCTCTGTGGACTACTACAATGGCATCTATGCCATCATTACACCCCTTACCAGAATGAAAACTAAACTAGGTTGTGAGGAGTTGACTTTCATAAAACGATGAGAGGCAAGTTAATATAATCTTCATTCATACTTTCACCATGATATATCAAATTGAGATACATCTGTATGTGTGTGGATCTTGGCGATTATCTTTTTGATTCCATAATGCGTGATAAACACCTTTTTTAGAATTTTATTTTAATTTTTTAGTTAATTTTAATTTTTCATTTTAATTCTCTTTTCTTAGATGCGTTTCTGATTGGAAACTTCCTTCATGAAATTGAGAAAAGTGTTATTGAATTCGTGGAGAAGGTAAGCTACTTTCAGAAGTTCAGCCTCAATATAAAGTGATGCTTTATTATTACTTAGTTTTTTTTAATAGCTTTCTTAATTTCCTCATGACTGGGTTCGTTATTGTTTATGTTTGGAGACGGACTTTATAATGATTGGATGTATATTGGTTCAATGTCAAGTGATGCTTTATTATTCTTTTATTTTTTTAATAGCTTTCTTGTCTTGGATAACTTTTAGTCAGGTATCTCGCTATAACCGTGTCGCCGAAGACCGCTCGCTATAACGGTGTCGCCGAAGGCCTCTCGCTATAACGATATCGTCCAAGCTATCTTAACATATTTTACTAGTGTCAGTTTTTTTCCATATATTTAAACTATAAATGTAAACAGTCATGTGGGGAAGTGAAAATATCCAAGTTTTCGTCTGAAATCCAAAATTACGAACTTTAAGAAATGGTCATAATGTTTGGCGGGGGGGGGGTCGTAAACTTAACATGAGCAGGATATGACATAAATCTACTTCCTTATAGATAAAGCTCTTTGACAGTGGGGATCACCATGAATTCGATTGTGCTAAACGATATAAAAATGACAATTTTTAATTTTTTTTTTCCGATCGTTGTTTAATCTGTCAATTTCCTAATTTTCGCTCTTCCTACACTATAAATACTGGGCGATTTCTTGCCTCGTTCTCTTTTTCACTTTGCATTTCAGCGGACACATTTACAAAACGTGATCTCTCGCAGAGATTTGCGTTTTGCCCACTTGTGGGAAAACGCCATGAAACACACACACACATACACTAACGTACGAACATTAATCAAAACACGAACTCTATACGTTCACACACAAACACAAATGTTGTCTATTGTAAATTTTGTTGTTTAATACATATACTTGTTCTTATATATATATATATATATATATATATATAATTAGATATTGATAATATTAGTGGTAAATATACACATACATATGCAATCATATATCTAAAATATAAATATATATGCATACATACATACACATGTATAAAAAATAATTCCAAGAGGATTTTTGAATTTGTAGGTCTGATGAATTGGGTCGTATTTACGATTCCAGTGGAATAAATTATGACCATGGAATATTAGTGTTTAAGTCTTTTTATTATATATATATATATATATATCAGTCTTGTTTGTTTCTTTACATCTTCGGTTGGACTCAACTTAAGTCCGCCATAATCTTCTAGTGGACTTTTTAATATTCTATCAGGAGTTACACACTTCTTCCGAATTTAACAACACGTAAACCCACGACCCGATACAAAACTGTTTTTTTTTTAAGTTATTTACCCTTTAGTTGTGTTAGCTTAGCGTGATATAAGGCCACAAAAAATGATCACCTGTGAGAATTAAATTCGCTTTACTACATAATAATCTGCCACGTCAGTGTCAGAGATCGGTGTTCAAGCCTGGGCGGAAGATTTTGAATGCAGATTTTCTCGGCAGGTATATGGAAGTTCGGACGTTAGTATTGTATCGTGAAAAACGAAGTTTCGTAAACTTCTTTACGGCAGCAAATGTTGGACGGTCTCCCCAAAGACGAAGAAGAGACTCGAGGCAACGGAGGTATGGTTCTACAGAAGGATGCTAAGGATACCATGGACCGAACATGTGAGCAACGATGAGGTTTTTGGAGAGGATGCAAACAAGGAGGAAACTTATCCTTAACATCAGGTAGAGGCAGTTGAAATTTCTCGGACACGTAAGAAAGGAAAGGCTTGGAGAATCTGATACTCGCAGGGAGGATAGAGGGAAAGAGAGACAACGGAAAGCAACACCTGACATACCTAGCGGGCTTATGCAAGTGGATATCAGAGCAGGGTCCAGGGGAAGTAGCAAAATGACAAATCATATTGAGGTATAGGAGGAAGTGGAGAGCCATGATTGCCTACGTACTGAAGGGACACGGAACATAAGAGAAGCTTGTTGATCATTATTCTAAACTAGGTGACATCTTCCCTAATCCTAATTTATTACGAGATATTTATTAACATAACTTTAACATTCAAACATGCTAAGAAAAAATTAGTTGTAAAAAAATCTTTTATTTTATATTTAAACATTATCTTCACCTTTTTCTTTATGGGTTGATTTAAATCCGTAATATATTAATAAAATCTGATATCCCTACTGAGAAGATACCAACTTAAAATAAAATTTAATTAAATTATAAATTATAGTGAAAGATGAGTTTTACGCAATGTTTAAAACACAAGAAATAATTAACCCATTACCTACCATGAGCCTCATTTGGGCATCTATTAAAATTAAACTCACTACATGTTATTCCTTGTATTTACATTGAATTGCTTACATACATTGCATTTGCAGAGGTATATTTTACAACACTTAGCCTTTTAAAGATTTTATTATTAGCCGTAAGACACTTTCTGTTGTATTTTTACATTTCACGAGTAGAAAAATAATATCTATTTTGAAAAGTATTTTTTTATTATTTCTAATCAATATTATTATTTGATGTTTTATACACATATATATTTGATGTTCTAATTTCTATAAAAACCACAGTGGTAACTACTGAACTTAAACATAAGGAATAAATAAACACCGAAGACACCTGTCTGGGCCAAAAATGCGCATTAAAAAAAAATGGCAGTTAATGGGTTCAGCTGCGAAGTTTTGAGCGCCTGCGCATTTAAAAATGTTATACTCTTCTTCCATTAACACACTTTCAAATATAACTTAACATGTTTTTGTTAAATATTAGCGCAGAAATTGATGTCTACACCTCGGTCCGTACTTTTAGCGTAGATAGACTTGTCGCAGTTAGCTCCTCCTCAGTTCCTTAATCCTTCAACAGGGGTCTCTGTCCCCTGAGTATAAATACTGGCTGACCCTTCTCTCTCGCCCTCTTTTCCGACTCAGGCCTTGGGCCGCTACCTCGCACGGAGACGAGGTAAAATCGTTCTTTTTCCATTTACACCAATATGTGACCTTTCACAGATACAGCGTTTCCCAAATTCCGGGAACGCGCTAAGAACAATACACGTACGTACGAACACTTACAACACACACACATAATTTCTCCATACAAACACTATGTAACTTTTCATGTCTTTGTGTAACTCGTTATTAATATATATTTGTTTACCCATGTATGTCGGTCTTGTTTGTTTTCTTTGTCTTCTTTGGACTTAATCAAAGTCCGACATTCGCATGTAGCTGAACCCGCCAGCAGGGAAAGTTTAACCTGATATCTCTTCACATCTTCACCCCCACGGTCCGCTACAGACTGGCTATTTTATAGGTTTTCAAAGACATGTCAAAAAAGAAGAAAAAAAAAAAATTCAAAAAGAATTTCAATTTTCGAGTCTGTTTCCGGTCGTATGAAACCTTTGTATTCGAAAGAAGCAACTTAACTTAAAAAAACATTCTTTGGAAAACTACCTCAAATTTTTAAAAATTTATTTATTTATTTACTTACATTATTTACATTATATTCGGATTGTTATCCTCATTTTCATTGCCATATTCACAATGTTTCACAACGTCCATCTTCAGGTGATTTGAAATTCGAACCGAACCCCTTATTTCGTCCACCGGGGTAGATTGTTCTAGCTCCACGTGCCATGCCTCTTCTGGATGTCTCAGTTATTTCCCTTTAACTCATCTTTCCAATTTTGGTTCACCACTGCTGTGGCCTGGTATTGAACTCCCAATTCTTTGGAGTTAAAGGGAAATAACTAAGACACCCGGAAGAGGCATGGCACATGGGACTAGAACATTCTAGCCCGTGGACGAAATAAGGGGTTCGGTTCAAAATTCCAATCACCTGAAGAAGGCCGGAGCGTCCAATGGCCGAAACGTTGTGATTGTGGCAATGAAGATGAGGATAACAGTCCGAATAATGTAAATAATGCAAGTAATCATAATACCTCATCTCAAAGATATAGATATTTATTTATTTTATAACCAGTTCACCTCAAGCAAGGCAATAATGCCACTAAGACGCAAGAGGCTAGTGGGATTCACTCCCAGAGAATTTTTATTTTATTTTAGAAGGAACCGGAAACCCAGTAATACAGGATATAAAGAATGAACCTCTACTCCTGTTCAAAAGACCAGGGAGGAGTGTAAACCGGACGGTAGGCGAACCTATCTACTATAAGATATTATATTTTCACATTATCTGTTTCCTTCTTTTCTGGACATGATGAATATTTTAAAAAGGCCGAATCTTCACCCGCTCAACCTCCCACAAGATGATAAATAGAATTTACATGTATAGTGTCTTAGCTCTGTTATTAAATCTTATAGAGGAAAATTTACTTCTCTGGATAAAATCTCTTCCTGAAAAAACTGTCACGGACAGATAAACAAAAACAGAAAAAGTTTCTGTTTAATATATAAACAGCGCACTGTTTACAAAGATTACATGAGACTATACACAAAAATTAAAGAAAGAACAAAGTTATTTTTTTATTGGAAGGTTGTAAAGTAAAATAAAAAGATATAAAATCAAATATAACGAAATCTATAAAAGAAGTGGGAATCATTCTTTATGATTAGCAAATACCAAAGTACGTCCTACCAAAGACTAAAAACATTGAATTCTTAAAGCCGCTTATCACAAGTGAATTATACACAAAGAAATCGTTGAGCACCATTCGAACCAGGGACGCTGTGCGTTAGAATAAGAATGGGATTTCACATAACCTTCAAAAATCGAGCTGCCTGTAATTTATTTCCAAAAGTCTCTGTCTCTGATTTCGCCGAGGTTCTCTCTCTCCTCTGATTTCGCCGAAGTTCTCTCTCTCTCTCTCTCTCGTAAGTTTCTCCTCACGAAAAATCCCTTTTCCTTCGATATTCCAAGCGGTAATGATCTCTGACGTGACGTTCAAATCTTTTAAGTACCTTAATTCCCCACGTATAATACGCCTTCATCCATAATACGCACTACTAAAATTGTGCTGAGAGAGTTGGAAAATACTTCTACTCACGCATAATACGCACCCCTTGTTTGGTAATCAAACCCTATACTTCTCCAATTTCATTACAGTCAGCGTTTCCTACTCTTATTTTTAAAAAAAATGGTTTTAAACATAGAATATTATTCTAATTTAGTTTTATGATAATTTTTATTTTATTTTACATTTGTAAGTATTGTTAAGATACATATGATTGTATTTGACATCCTTATGGGGTCACAATCGCCCAATGTTAGTGTCAAATTATCGTATGTTTGTGGCGAGTAGTCATTTCGCAACTGAAATCGACCTATGAAACGGCAAATTTTTAAAGATTTTTTTGTAGTTGTGCATAATACGCACCCCCAATTTTGCTTATTATAGTTTAGAAAAAAATGCGTATTATACATGGGGAATTGCGGTATTTCATTTACCGTCTCTAGTAGAGGGATTAAGAAATCCAAGTGTTGCAGCTGGGTAAGTATATGAGGAATCCCTTCTTGTAAATGATACATGGTCTCAATAATTACGGAAAGTGCTATAATTATTTAATTCAATTCCTCTTCTCACATATTTGATTCTGGGAACATACAACAAACCGAATTCAATAACAAAGAAATATTTTGATGTAAAAAGAAAATATGACTATTATTATATAATTATCAAAGTATTGAACAAATTTTTTTAGAGATATTATTTGAAGATACATGGGAAATAACTCGTGCAAAGTTGTTCCCCTTTGATTATATTTCACCAGAAGTTGTTTCCCTTGATAATGAATAGAATTCTTTGTGGACGTTTGAAAAGCTGAATAAAAAACAACCTCCGTTAGACAATTGGCCTTCTTAACATTGCAACATTATTCAATAAAAAAAAAAAAAAAAAAAAAAAATGACTATTTAATGATTTGAGTAGTTGAACCACAGCAAGTTTTTCTTTTCTTGCCTTTTGACTTGAGAATTCGCTGCATGTCATGTGAATATTCTTGGATATATCTCTGGCGCCCAGTTTAATTAGTTTGATGGATGCCGACAAGAGAAGTGAAAATATTTTTTTTTTAAATCTCTTAAAAATGCAACATTTTTCCCAGACGTTTGTTTCAAACAAAATAATAGACTTATGGATTAATTAAGTGGATTTTGTGATAAAAAAGTATTACTTACTTTTTCTTTAACGAAAAAATATGCACCCCCCCAACAGGATTTGGCCCCGCTTGTCAACACTGTCAGTGGGCAAACAGCAAATATTTTACAACACTGCCCCTACTTAAAAACAAAAAACGCGCCATATGTCAAATCAAATACGCACGACCAAAAATGTAAAATACAACACATTAAATGTATCTTTTATAAATGCTCACAAATGTTATTCGTTTATGTTACGAATTCTCCGTTCATGGTACCTACACTTCAGAAATTTAAGCGCATTACTAGTGTGGCAGGAAGATCTCATCATTTTACAGTCGAAACATCTAGATGTAACCGTAAGTTCTATGCTAACAGTTTCTTCTTTCGCACTTCTCGCTTGTGGAACTCTCTTCCGGTTTTTTGTTTTCCAGTCAAGTTTGATCTTCAAAAATGTCAATGCAATGTCAATCGTTATGTTCTATCCTCTTAAATATTGTTCTTTTATCGTCTCGCTCCTTAATATGGTTTTTCTTATATTCTTTCACACGTCTTAGTGGCTATGTTGCCTTGTTTGGGATGAAAATCGTTGGTATTTTTTTTGTTTTTTTTGTTAACTTTTTATTTTTAGTTTCAGAATTCTTTTCAGTAACAACAGATACATTAGAAAAATATATTAACTTATGAACAAAAATTGAGTAAATAAAATCAAACAAAACAAAAAAAACCCTTAAGAATTTGATTTTATCTTTTAAATTCCTAAAATCTTTAATATAAAAACCTGTAAAATAACGGAAAAAAACTTTAGGGTTAACTCCTCCTAATTTTCGAAACTGCTCCCAGGGGCAGTTCTCCGGCACTCTAAATTCTCTGCGATAATTTTTTATCACTCTCTTCTTAACTTTCCACTTATACGACAACATGTAAATTTCTCGCGGAAGAACGAGATTATAACGCGTTCCCTTTTGCAGACGCTTGCTCAGGCGCATTTGTGTTTATTCAACACCCACGGAGCCCACCTGTGGTTTATACTGCAACTATGCTGAGCAGACCTTAGTTATGTTATCTAGCGTGATCAACAATTTGAACAAGGCCCGCACGCTCAAGCTCTCGGCCACGATGACTTGTGACTTCGTGTTAGCACACGAACCCGTGGTATGGTTTTCAGGCACTTTCCAAAGGTGCCGCACGCTGGGATCGACCCCCTGACAAATCAAGATTCGAACCCGGGTCTCATGGCCGGAATGCGAATGTTCTAACCCCTCGGTCACGTGCCCAGTTCAATTTCATATATATGAGAGAGAGAGAGAGAGATGTTTTTTCAAAGAATGCAAATGTATTATTTCAATTTCTTGTGCAGACCCTATTTGGCATTTTTGAAGTGGGAAGAGCGTTAGTTAAGGATATAATTCACAATCATATTTGTTTGATTTTCATTTTTAATCTTCCGTAGAATAGAAAGATGAAACTGTTGGAAAAAAGAAAAAATAATTACAGATAACACACCTTCAATCTTCATTTTTTATATCAAGTTTTTCAGAAACAGCGGAGATATAAATGTTTTAAAATCTTACTGTAAAAATACATATCCACTTTTCACAAACAAATATACATTTTTCCCCCGTAATGTTTTAACGATTTCGGGGATACCTTCAGGAACATCCAAAATGAACCAGTACGGATTAGTGGCGATTTACAGAAAGGAAAAATGACTTCCACAAAACATTATTTTAATTTTTTTTATTTGAATTCATTCATTAATGAAAAAATACTGAAAAATTCAATGAAATCGGATAATTCCCTGTTCTTTTTGGTAGATTTGAAAATCAAGAATTAGTGGAATGCCTGTTCACATGATTGTGGTTGTAAAGAAAAAAAAATATTGTCAACTCATAGTAGCAATAAACGTCTGCAATAGATTTCTTCTGTCTCTCGACCGAAACGTTGTGATAAATATGGCAACAAAGATGAGGACAATAGTCCGAATAATGTAAATAGTGTACATAATACCTCATCTCAGATATATAGACAGATACTGTATTGAAACAAAATTTAAAAAAAGTTTCTTGTGTATGTCCGTTTTCCTTTTTTGGTTCAGAAATAATTTATGGGAAGTAAGGATAAGAACGGGTAAACATGGTCGAGCTCAAGTCGGCCTCGCGCTGAGTTGGGAAGACCAAGTATGTCCGTTTTTCTTTGCATTCTGAAATAATTTATGGGAAGTAAGGATACGAACGAGTACAGTTGGTCGAGCTCAAGTCAGCCTCTACTTCATGAGGAGGGGGGCTGCTGAAAATGCGCCAGGACTTGCATTATGGGAAAATTGATTTATTTAGTTTTTGTATTCCTTATTATTACTATTTTATTTATAAGCTTTATTCCATCCTCCATGTGGGAACATTGTAATTATTATGAATAAAATATAAAATAATAATAATGAAAATTATAAATACAGTGTAACCCGGATATAAGAGAGTTGTCGGGACCGGAGAAGAAGTCTCTTATATCCGGGTTTGGTCTATTATATATACATTAACACAGGCTCTAATTTTGGAACCAGAGAAAATCTCTCTTATATCCGGGCTTGTCTTATATCAGGGTCTCTTATATCCGGGTTACATTGTAAAATAAAATTTAAACCTCGTTTAAGATAAATAAATGAAATAAATAAAAATAATAAATTACTCCCAGCATGCAACGGAAATACGTTAGCGCATAAATTACTATATGTAATTTGCGCATTATTTATCATCTCTCAGTTGCGTCTCTGTCCTTGGACAGAATGCGCTCAGGGGCTTCTCTGTCGAAGGGCAGAGGGACAACTGACAAAATAATACTGAGAGGTGCCCAGCCCTGGGCAACAGCTGCCCGAGGCCGCGCCCTCCCATTGCACAAGAGGGAGGGATCGGTGCTCGCACTGAGGCCAGCGCAACTGACGGTTGCAGGGGCTGTGGGCAATTTTTGTCCCCGCCCGAGAGCACGCGCTCGGCTCCCCACTTAAAAAAAAAACTCTCGTGGGGGGGATGAGTAAACACCGCAACAGAAATACGTACATCCCGCCAAGAGACGTGAGATTCAATCTCTTCGTTCAAGGACTGTTGGGATGACAACACGTGTGTAAGTTTCCTCCGTGATAGGATTGGTATTTATTATATATAAAAAAATACAATTATGGCACAAGGCCGAAAAAAGGGAGGGGTTGAGGCTGGTCTTCAATATCTTATACCAGGCTAATCCGATTCACGACCCATTCACTCATTACAATTTGCCCATTTACCACAAAAATTCGTCCGTCACCAATCAATGCTTCGTACACCACCTCCGTGATAGGATTTTGTGATATTACGGAGTGATTAATACTCTCTTTTACAACATGAACATTATTATAGTTGTAACGCAAAACACACACACACACACACCATTACGTACAAATACATAAATAAAATTGTATGAAATTACCATACAATTTACCATGTGTGTTTTTTTTTATTGTTATTGTATACGTTTGTTTGTACTGTTTTTCCTCGTGAACGCAAGCCCAATTTTTAAAACCCTAACCCTCCATACCCACAGGGACACCTCGAGGCTTGGAAAATCACTACCCCCATACCCACAGTTTCTGTGTTTGGATACAGATCATTCGTTGCGAACTTTCATGAAGCATATTTATTTATTTTGAAACTCTTCTTGGTGTGGGGACTTATTTGTTGTTGCGAGGACAGTTTGGATGTTCTACGCATATAAATACATCGCGCTCTCGCAAAGGTTAAGTTCATATCGCGTGCGTTGTTACAATTTCTCAATGTTTTTTGGCCGCGCAATGACATGGTGAAGTTGTTTTTCTGCTTTCGGAACACAAATGAAGAGGGACGGAACGAACAGCAACACCGGAGACAAACAAAACAGAACGGAATGAATTCACCTCTTATCAGCACGAGCTATGGCTTAATTAATAGGACTTAGGTGAGTAAATCATCATTATCTCCCCCAAATTATTACAATCTAAAAATATTTTCTAGCTTGCAAAAGGTTGACAAACTGTAAAAAAAAAAAAAAAAAATTGACAATAATTCAGATATAGCAACTTTCAGTATCTTCTGTTGGCAAAATCTTGGTCAACAACTCTTATGCAGCAATGGTGCTCGATAAGCCGAAATAGTGTTTGAGTTAACGCCATAGAGGTATCAAATATCAGCAGGCAGAAATGAGCCTGAAAGTCCGGCTTGATGTGTTCAGTTTGATATCTGCAGACAAATTTGCTTCAATCTAGACATGCCTGGTGACTACAACTTTTCTTTTTTTTATGGTCTACGTCGAAAACTACGAACTGGCGACTGTGCATAGTTATTGATAACTGGCTTTTCGATAGCTCTGAAGTATCGTGAGATCTAGAACAGAACTTGATCTCAAAGCTATCAAAAGACAAAAATGAAAAAGAAAAAATGATCACTCGGTAGAAAGGCAGGAATTTTGTAAAGACAGTTACATAATATCCCTGAGATTAGTTTTTCTTTGTAATAATTGGTTTTGTCAAAAAACCTCAGTCCCGACGAAAATGTTTGGTAAAATAAGGCTACATTTGAAACAACCAACATTCTGTTCTTGAGGAGTTACAGCATTCTACATTGTACGCATGAAACACATTCCCTCAATCTTCCGTCTGATAATTTAGACATGTAGTGTTAGTTTTGGACAGTTTTCAACCATGCCTCTATCCTACGGAAAAAAGGACATAGGTGTAACGTAAGTCGGAAAGAGGCAGTAGGGTTGAAAATTGTTCAAAACTGATACCTGTCTATCCAGACGACTAACGTTATATGTCTTTGTAAGTGAATAATTATCAACACTACAGCCTGTTTCCGACAGAAACAAAATGGCACAAACCTACCGTTACTATATTCATATATCCTTGACAACACTTCTTAGTCCGACCATTTTAAACCTCCACAGCCAGGACCCGCCATGTCACCCTCTCCAGGTGAACCGGTGTTTCAACGTGATATGGTCGTAAACCAATACTTTGTTTAGATTTTAAAATGCTTTTTTAGCAATTATGTAGTGCCTGTCCACTAAGTTTGATGAGGGATGGTTCTCACTAAAAAAGACTACCGTCTTCATTAGTGATTGTTTTTTCTTTAAAATGAAATAGGTGTAACGTAAGTTCTGTATTTTTAAAGACAATTACATAATACCCCAGCGATTCCTTTTTTTTTTGTAATAGTTGGTTTTGTCAAGAAACATCAGTCCCGACGAAAATGTTTGGTAAGAAAAGTCAACATTTGAAACAACCGACATTCTGTTCTTGACGTGTTACAGCATTCTACCTTGTACGCATGAAAGACATTCCCTCAATCTTCCGTCTCACAATTGGTCATTTCTATGAAGGATTTTGGCCTTCAAGTTTTGAAGCTGAAACATAGTCATGAAGTAAACAACATTTTCTAAAATATATTATTATTATATAAATTATTACAATCTAAAAATATTTTCTAGCTTGCAAAAGATTGACAAACTGTACCCCCCCCCCAACAAATAAAATTTGACAATAATCCAGATATAGCAACTTTCAGTATCTTCTGTTGGCAAAATCTTGGTCAATAACTCTTATGTAGCACTGGTGCTCGATAACACGAAATAGTGTTTGAGTTAACGCCATAGAGGTATCAAATCTCAGCAGGCAGAGATGATCCTCAAAGTCCGGCTTGATGTGTTCAGTTTGATATCTGCAGACAAATTTGCATCAATCTAGACATGCCTGGTGAATACAACTACGAACTGGCGACTGTGCATAGTTATTGATAATTGTGTTTTCGATAGCTCTGAAGTATCGTGAGATCTAGAACAGAAATTGATCTCAAAGCTGTCAAAAGACGAGAAATGAAAAAGAAAAAAATGATCACTCGGTAGAAAGGCAAGAATTTTGAAAAGACAATGACATAATATCCCTGAGATTAGTTTTTCTT
The DNA here is from genome assembly GCA_964036315.1 of Acanthosepion esculentum. Taxonomy (NCBI): domain Eukaryota; kingdom Metazoa; phylum Mollusca; class Cephalopoda; order Sepiida; family Sepiidae; genus Acanthosepion; species Acanthosepion esculentum. Next base: position 20,158,011 of record OZ038499.1, read on the forward strand.
TGTAATAATTGGTTTTGTCAAGAAACATCAATCCCGGCAAAATGTTTGGTAAAATAAGGCTACATTTGAAACAACCAACATTTTGTTCTTGAGGAGTTACAGCATTCTACCTTGTACGCATGAAAGGCATTCCCTCGATCTTCCGTCTCACAACTGGTCATTTCTATGAAGGATTTTGGCCTTCAGGTTTTGAAGCTGAAACATACAGCCATGGGAGTAAAAAAAAATTTCTAAAATATATTTGCTTAAAAAACAAATGTTACAAACAGTGCAAAGGTGGTATTGAAGTTACCTGGAACTGGTTGGCGCAATCCCATTACACGTGTAATGTCCTTGAAAACACGTTCAAGTCCAACCTCTAACTTAGTGGCCAGCTCATTAACAACCAAGCCGTTGTAACGGAACTCGATCTTTAAATGGCAGAATCCTAAAACCTCGGTTTATAGCCTTGATTTTCAAATTTTTTGAAGCAACCTGGCGCTCATGGCGAACTTAGGAAACAGTATGCAAACAAATGTAGATTTCTGAGCAGCCTAGAAAACGAATGGTAACAGATGTTATAAAAGGATCCATCAAAAGCAGTACGGAAAATTACTCCTTAACAATAATCCAGATCCAATATCAGTTGCAATATCTTCTGTTCACAATACGTGGTTCAATAACTCTGTTAAACGGAACGAATTGTCATTTTGTTAACACAACTGCATAATACCTCTGATTATTTGTTTTCATACGCAAAAGAATTTGACAAGGTACAGCACAAGGAACTATTTGAACTGTTAGGTAAGCTTGATTTATTTAGCAAGGATATTTAGAATAATCCAGAACTTACACTGGGAGTAAATCGCCTGCATGCGGATAGAAAATGAATTGAGTATTTTTTTTTAAAACTAAATTCCCCTCCAACCAAGGTGCTACTGGAAGTGAAAGAGAAGGAAAAGACTTTAAAATGACCGTGAAACCAATAATATTACAGATTTCAGAGTTTAGGCGGAGACGTTAGTAGTATAGAACTGAAGTAGAATTTATAACGAACCGGAAACCCAATCCTGAACACAAGACAAGGATTAAGCGTCTACTCGTGTTCAAAAAATAAAAAGGAGTGAGACAAGGATGGGTCTTCTGCAACTTCTACATCAAATGAAAAAAAGGGATTGAAGACACTATAAGGACGTTTGATCGATAGGGGATACTCTTAATAATATAATATGCGCAGACGACATGGTGTTGATGGCTGATTCAGAAAGGCTACACAACCTTCGAGAAAGGGTAGTAGAAGAAAGCGAGAAAGAAGGACTAATTGCAAGAAAAAAAGTATGGTAATTAGCAAGAGAAAAAAAGCCCAAGATGCGATATCAACATCAAGCAGGTGCAGAAGTTTAAATATCTGGGAAGTGTTTTAACAGGATGGAAAATATGACACCGAGATCCGAAGTACGCATTTGACTAGCGAAAGAAGAATTTTAGAAGTTAAGCAGAGTGAAAACTAAGCAAGGCGCTGAGAAACGAAAATATTTCGTAAAAAACAAAAAGAGTTGCCCGATTGTTGTGTGATATCCATCCTCTTATACGGCAGTAAATGTTGGACAATTTCTCTAAGGATGAAGTAGGGGGCACCAAAAGCAGCAGAAATGTGCTTCTACAGAAGGATACTGAGGATTTCATGGACGGAGAGAGCAAGCAACAAGGAAGTCTTAAAAAGTTAACAGAAAGAACACTACTGAGAAAGAGGAAACGACAGCTGAACTTCCTTGGACACACAATGAGGAAGGAGGGCTTGGAAAACTTAACCCTCATGAGGCTTATTGAGGACAAGAGAGATATGGGAAGTTAGCGAGCCACTTCTGTGAATGGATGGCAGAACGTAGGGCAAGAGCCTTAGCAAATGGAGAAAACTGCTAATAGCCACAAGTGATTGGAAGTTGTGGAGAACCATGATCATATGTCCTGAAGGGACGGGGCACATCGAAGAAGATAGTATAGTTATCGCAGGAGATGTTTTCGCGAACAAAAGAAAAAATTATATAGAATAGTGACTTACTAAGCACAAAGTGTGGCACAAGGTTTAAATATGGAGCAACCAGTGAGGATCAAACTTGTAACTTAGCTTGTAACCATTACGCCACATCGAAATGTCCTTGACAGCTCTACTATGTCAAACACTAACTACTCATCTATTTCTAAATATAGTCCCTTAACAAGTGGTAAGTTATAACAATAAAAGGTCACTCTGCAACACGTCCGACCTTCAGCGTTTTTTCATCCAATTGTTTTCGAAGCACAAGCAAATATTATTGGCACTGTCAATCCCCGTTAGTTTAGATATAGTAAGAGTCTGTTTTAGTTATTCGTGCGTAATTAATCGAATTCCTTGTCTGTCATAATCCAGCCATCTTCTAATCCAGCTATCTTCATCGATGTTGGTTTCTGCTATGTAAGTGGCGAGGTGAGCTGACTGAAGTGTTACGTATATCGACTGAAGATGAATCTATGCCATTAAAAGATATTTCACAACAAATTTCTACAGAACAAAAGCCAATACACGATAATGTTAATTTTATGAAATATTCTGTAAAATGGGATTAAAATTATGCCTCACTGTGGAAAAAAAGGTACGCTTTTCGTTGAAAAAAAAATAGTTCGAATCCAAATGTCTACATTTTTTAACAAAGAAAAGTCCTGCTTACTGATCAGCTAGAGAGGAAAGTTTTCTCGTTAGGATCTAAAACCCTGCGCAAAAGTGCGAGAAAAGAGAAGAGCATTTTTTTTTTTAACATGGGTTTTTGAAAGTGTCATTCAAGTCAGCAGCTGCTGCCACGTATATCCGCTACAGCCAATCGTCTGTTTTCTGCTGCTATTGTGGCATAAACTGACTACGTGACCATTCTAGAACAGTTTTATTACTTTAAGGCATAGGTAACTTTTTCGTGCAGTTAGCTGCGTGATCTATGGCCCAACACAATGCTGGTCGCACTACTAAAAAGATTAATGTTAATTTTTCTAATAGGCACATCAGCTATCTTCATTACAGAAGACCATAAGCATTGAAATTCTGGAAAATGATTTTTTTTTTTTTTGGAGAAAATTGAAGTTCCAGTATAATATAATCACTGACGACAGTGTGACATGTCGCTCTTTGTGATTTATTTTGAATTAATTCATTTGAAAATAAAATATATTTTTCCATAGAGAAGAAAATTATTATGAATCTTTTATGTTTCAAAAGCAAAAGATGTTTACACGTATGATCTCCCTTAGTGAAAAATCGCCAATGGTTTAAAACGATGAAAACATTTTATTCACCAAAAGTTTGGAAAATTTAAGAAATATTGTACTTAATCATTGATTGTGTATGAGAAAGTGTGAGTGAACAAGTGAGAACAAAATTTTAAGAAACGTTAATTTCCTTGTGAAATTAAGCATGCTATTCAGAAAGACGAAACTGGTTGCAATTTGGCCATGAACTGCTTGGAGAGCGGATCTTGGTTACATTAACTCTTTGACCAATTATAGCTGGGTGCCAAATAATATTTTAAGCCAAATCAATTAAACGTTTTTAAAAATCCACTTTGCTTTAGCATTTCTTATCACAGGGCAAAGTATTTACTTGTGTATGTATATATATCAAGTATGTGGTGCAGTTCAATTTACATTACATGAATCATTCATACAAAAAGCAGATAGTGAAGTTAATGATATAAGTGGCAGGAATGACTGTCTCAAACAATTTTTAATAAAATACATTAACCTCAAACCTGTAGATGAATGTTATGATCCCTGTTTATAAAGTAGTATAAGTTTTTTTTTTTTGCTATAAGCTTTCGATTGTGCATACAATCATCCTAAGGTATGAAAATAGATGTCTTTTTTACATCCAATTATATAACGTGCCATTTATAAATTCGAGTTGTATTAGTTGTATAAATATTTCGGAGTACATATTAACTTTAGTTGTCATTATACAAATCGTGCGTCTATATAATGTGTGTGTGTATATATATATATATATATATATATATATATATATATATATATATAATGAATTTATATATATATATATATGTGCGTCTATGTATATATAATGAATATATATATATATATATATATATATGTGCGTCTATGTATATATAATGAATATATATATATATATATATATATATATATGTGCGTCTATGTATATATAATGAATATATATATATATATATGTGCGTCTATGTATATATAATGAATATACATATATATATATATATATGTGCGTCTATGTATATATAATGAATATATATATATATATATATATATATATATATAATGAATATATATATATGTGCGTCTATGTATATATGATGAATATATATATATATGTGCGTCTATGTATATATAATGAATATATATATATATATATATATATATGTGCTTCTATGTATATATAATGAATATATACAATGAATATATATATATATGTGCTTCTATGTATATATAATGAATATATACAATGAATATATATATATATGTGCGTCTATGTATATATAATGAATATATACAATGAATATATATATATATATGTGCGTCTATGTATATATAATGAATATATATATATATATATATATATATATATATATATATAATGAATATATATATATGTGCGTCTATGTATATATAATGAATATATATATATATATATGTGCGTCTATGTATATATAATGAATATATATATATATATATGTGCGTCTATGTATATATAATGAATATATATATATATATATGTGCGTCTATGTATATATAATGAATATATATATATATATATGTGCGTCTATGTATATATAATGAATATATATATATATATATATATGTGCGTCTATGTATATATAATGAATATATATATATATATATATATGTGCGTCTATGTATATATAATGAATATATATATATATATATATGTGCGTCTATGTATATATAATGAATATATATATATATATATATATATGTGCGTCTATGTATATATAATGAATATATATATATATATATATATATGTGCGTCTATGTATATATAATGAATATATATATATATATATATATATATATATATATATATATATATATGTGCGTCTATGTATATATAATGAATATATATATATATATATATATATATATATATATATGTGCGTCTATGTATATATAATGAATATATATATATATATATATGTGCGTCTATGTATATATAATGAATATATATATATATATATATATATGTGAATCTATGTATATATAATGAATATATATATATATATATATATATATGTGAATCTATGTATATATAATGAATATATATATATATATATATATATATGTGAATCTATGTATATATAATGAATATATATATATATATGTGCGTCTATGTATATATAATGAATATATATATATATATATATATATATGTGCGTCTATGTATATATAATGAATATATATATATATATATGTGCGTCTATGTATATATAATGAATATATATATATATATATGTGCGTCTATGTATATATAATGAATATATATATATATATGTGCGTCTATGTATATATAATGAATATATATATATATATATGTGCGTCTATGTATATATAATGAATATATATATATATATATGTGCGTCTATGTATATATAATGAATATATATATATATATATGTGCGTCTATGTATATATAATGAATATATATATATATATATATGTGCGTCTATGTATATATAATGAATATATATATATATATATATGTGCGTCTATGTATATATAATGAATATATATATATATATATATATGTGCGTCTATGTATATATAATGAATATATATATATATATATATATATATATATGTGCGTCTATGTATATATAATGAATATATATATATATATATATATATGTGCGTCTATGTATATATAATGAATATATATATATATATATATATGTGCGTCTATGTATATATAATGAATATATATATATATATATATATATGTGCGTCTATGTATATATAATGAATATATATATATATATATATATATATATGTGCGTCTATGTATATATAATGAATATATATATATATATATATATATATATGTGCGTCTATGTATATATAATGAAAATATATATATATATATATATATATATATGTGCGTCTATGTATATATAATGAAAATATATATATATATATATATATATATATGTGCGTCTATGTATATATAATGAAAATATATATATATATATATATATATATATGTGCGTCTATGTATATATAATGAATATATATATATATATATATATATATATGTGTGCGTCTATGTATATATAATGAATATATATATATATATATATATATATGTGTGCGTCTATGTATATATAATGAATATATATATATATATATATATATATATGTGCGTCTATGTATATATAATGAATATATATATATATATGTGCGTCTATGTATATATAATGAATATATATATGTGCGTCTATGTATATATAATGAATATATATATATATATATGTGCGTCTATGTATATATAATGAATATATATATATATATATATATATATATATATGTGTGCGTCTATGTATATATAATGAATATATATATATATATATATATATATATATATATATATATGTGCGTCTATGTATATATAATGAATATATATATATATATGTGCGTCTATGTATATATAATGAATATATATATATATATGTGCGTCTATGTATATATAATGAATATATATATATATATATATATATATATATATGTGCGTCTATGTATATATAATGAATATATATATATGTGCGTCTATGTATATATAATGAATATATATATATATGTGCGTCTATGTATATATAATGAATATATATATATGTGCGTCTATGTATATATAATGAATATATATATATGTGCGTCTATGTATATATAATGAATATATATATATGTGCGTCTATGTATATATAATGAATATATATATATGTGCGTCTATGTATATATAATGAATATATATATATGTGCGTCTATGTATATATAATGAATATATATATATGTGCGTCTATGTATATATAATGAATATATATATATGTGCGTCTATGTATATATAATGAATATATATATATGTGCGTCTATGTATATATAATGAATATATATATATGTGCGTCTATGTATATATAATGAATATATATATATGTGCGTCTATGTATATATAATGAATATATATATATGTGCGTCTATGTATATATAATGAATATATATATATGTGCGTCTATGTATATATAATGAATATATATATATGTGCGTCTATGTATATATAATGAATATATATATATGTGCGTCTATGTATATATAATGAATATATATATATGTGCGTCTATGTATATATAATGAATATATATATATGTGCGTCTATGTATATATAATGAATATATATATATGTGCGTCTATGTATATATAATGAATATATATATATGTGCGTCTATGTATATATAATGAATATATATATATGTGCGTCTATGTATATATAATGAATATATGTATATGTGCGTCTATGTATATATAATGAATATATGTATATGTGCGTCTATGTATATATAATGAATATATGTATATGTGCGTCTATGTATATATAATGAATATATGTATATGTGCGTCTATGTATATATAATGAATATATGTATATGTGCGTCTATGTATATATAATGAATATATGTATATGTGCGTCTATGTATATATAATGAATATATGTATATGTGCGTCTATGTATATATAATGAATATATGTATATGTGCGTCTATGTATATATAATGAATATATGTATATGTGCGTCTATGTATATATAATGAATATATGTATATGTGCGTCTATGTATATATAATGAATATATGTATATGTGCGTCTATGTATATATAATGAATATATGTATATGTGCGTCTATGTATATATAATGAATATATGTATATGTGCGTCTATGTATATATAATGAATATATGTATATGTGCGTCTATGTATATATAATGAATATATGTATATGTGCGTCTATGTATATATAATGAATATATGTATATGTGCGTCTATGTATATATAATGAATATATGTATATGTGCGTCTATGTATATATAATGAATATATGTATATGTGCGTCTATGTATATATAATGAATATATGTATATGTGCGTCTATGTATATATAATGAATATATGTATATGTGCGTCTATGTATATATAATGAATATATGTATATGTGCGTCTATGTATATATAATGAATATATGTATATGTGCGTCTATGTATATATAATGAATATATGTATATGTGCGTCTATGTATATATAATGAATATATGTATATGTGCGTCTATGTATATATAATGAATATATGTATATGTGCGTCTATGTATATATAATGAATATATGTATATGTGCGTCTATGTATATATAATGAATATATGTATATGTGCGTCTATGTATATATAATGAATATATGTATATGTGCGTCTATGTATATATAATGAATATATGTATATGTGCGTCTATGTATATATAATGAATATATGTATATGTGCGTCTATGTATATATAATGAATATATGTATATGTGCGTCTATGTATATATAATGAATATATGTATATGTGCGTCTATGTATATATAATGAATATATGTATATGTGCGTCTATGTATATATAATGAATATATGTATATGTGCGTCTATGTATATATAATGAATATATGTATATGTGCGTCTATGTATATATAATGAATATATGTATATGTGCGTCTATGTATATATAATGAATATATGTATATGTGCGTCTATGTATATATAATGAATATATGTATATGTGCGTCTATGTATATATAATGAATATATGTATATGTGCGTCTATGTATATATAATGAATATATGTATATGTGCGTCTATGTATATATAATGAATATATGTATATGTGCGTCTATGTATATATAATGAATATATGTATATGTGCGTCTATGTATATATAATGAATATATGTATATGTGCGTCTATGTATATATAATGAATATATGTATATGTGCGTCTATGTATATATAATGAATATATGTATATGTGCGTCTATGTATATATAATGAATATATGTATATGTGCGTCTATGTATATATAATGAATATATGTATATGTGCGTCTATGTATATATAATGAATATATGTATATGTGCGTCTATGTATATATAATGAATATATGTATATGTGCGTCTATGTATATATAATGAATATATGTATATGTGCGTCTATGTATATATAATGAATATATGTATATGTGCGTCTATGTATATATAATGAATATATGTATATGTGCGTCTATGTATATATAATGAATATATGTATATGTGCGTCTATGTATATATAATGAATATATGTATATGTGCGTCTATGTATATATAATGAATATATGTATATGTGCGTCTATGTATATATAATGAATATATGTATATGTGCGTCTATGTATATATAATGAATATATGTATATGTGCGTCTATGTATATATAATGAATATATGTATATGTGCGTCTATGTATATATAATGAATATATGTATATGTGCGTCTATGTATATATAATGAATATATGTATATGTGCGTCTATGTATATATAATGAATATATGTATATGTGCGTCTATGTATATATAATGAATATATGTATATGTGCGTCTATGTATATATAATGAATATATGTATATGTGCGTCTATGTATATATAATGAATATATGTATATGTGCGTCTATGTATATATAATGAATATATGTATATGTGCGTCTATGTATATATAATGAATATATGTATATGTGCGTCTATGTATATATAATGAATATATGTATATGTGCGTCTATGTATATATAATGAATATATGTATATGTGCGTCTATGTATATATAATGAATATATGTATATGTGCGTCTATGTATATATAATGAATATATGTATATGTGCGTCTATGTATATATAATGAATATATGTATATGTGCGTCTATGTATATATAATGAATATATGTATATGTGCGTCTATGTATATATAATGAATATATGTATATGTGCGTCTATGTATATATAATGAATATATGTATATGTGCGTCTATGTATATATAATGAATATATGTATATGTGCGTCTATGTATATATAATGAATATATGTATATGTGCGTCTATGTATATATAATGAATATATGTATATGTGCGTCTATGTATATATAATGAATATATGTATATGTGCGTCTATGTATATATAATGAATATATGTATATGTGCGTCTATGTATATATAATGAATATATGTATATGTGCGTCTATGTATATATAATGAATATATGTATATGTGCGTCTATGTATATATAATGAATATATGTATATGTGCGTCTATGTATATATAATGAATATATGTATATGTGCGTCTATGTATATATAATGAATATATGTATATGTGCGTCTATGTATATATAATGAATATATGTATATGTGCGTCTATGTATATATAATGAATATATGTATATGTGCGTCTATGTATATATAATGAATATATGTATATGTGCGTCTATGTATATATAATGAATATATGTATATGTGCGTCTATGTATATATAATGAATATATGTATATGTGCGTCTATGTATATATAATGAATATATGTATATGTGCGTCTATGTATATATAATGAATATATGTATATGTGCGTCTATGTATATATAATGAATATATGTATATGTGCGTCTATGTATATATAATGAATATATGTATATGTGCGTCTATGTATATATAATGAATATATGTATATGTGCGTCTATGTATATATAATGAATATATGTATATGTGCGTCTATGTATATATAATGAATATATGTATATGTGCGTCTATGTATATATAATGAATATATGTATATGTGCGTCTATGTATATATAATGAATATATGTATATGTGCGTCTATGTATATATAATGAATATATGTATATGTGCGTCTATGTATATATAATGAATATATGTATATGTGCGTCTATGTATATATAATGAATATATGTATATGTGCGTCTATGTATATATAATGAATATATGTATATGTGCGTCTATGTATATATAATGAATATATGTATATGTGCGTCTATGTATATATAATGAATATATGTATATGTGCGTCTATGTATATATAATGAATATATGTATATGTGCGTCTATGTATATATAATGAATATATGTATATGTGCGTCTATGTATATATAATGAATATATGTATATGTGCGTCTATGTATATATAATGAATATATGTATATGTGCGTCTATGTATATATAATGAATATATGTATATGTGCGTCTATGTATATATAATGAATATATGTATATGTGCGTCTATGTATATATAATGAATATATGTATATGTGCGTCTATGTATATATAATGAATATATGTATATGTGCGTCTATGTATATATAATGAATATATGTATATGTGCGTCTATGTATATATAATGAATATATGTATATGTGCGTCTATGTATATATAATGAATATATGTATATGTGCGTCTATGTATATATAATGAATATATGTATATGTGCGTCTATGTATATATAATGAATATATGTATATGTGCGTCTATGTATATATAATGAATATATGTATATGTGCGTCTATGTATATATAATGAATATATGTATATGTGCGTCTATGTATATATAATGAATATATGTATATGTGCGTCTATGTATATATAATGAATATATGTATATGTGCGTCTATGTATATATAATGAATATATGTATATGTGCGTCTATGTATATATAATGAATATATGTATATGTGCGTCTATGTATATATAATGAATATATGTATATGTGCGTCTATGTATATATAATGAATATATGTATATGTGCGTCTATGTATATATAATGAATATATGTATATGTGCGTCTATGTATATATAATGAATATATGTATATGTGCGTCTATGTATATATAATGAATATATGTATATGTGCGTCTATGTATATATAATGAATATATGTATATGTGCGTCTATGTATATATAATGAATATATGTATATGTGCGTCTATGTATATATAATGAATATATGTATATGTGCGTCTATGTATATATAATGAATATATGTATATGTGCGTCTATGTATATATAATGAATATATGTATATGTGCGTCTATGTATATATAATGAATATATGTATATGTGCGTCTATGTATATATAATGAATATATGTATATGTGCGTCTATGTATATATAATGAATATATGTATATGTGCGTCTATGTATATATAATGAATATATGTATATGTGCGTCTATGTATATATAATGAATATATGTATATGTGCGTCTATGTATATATAATGAATATATGTATATGTGCGTCTATGTATATATAATGAATATATGTATATGTGCGTCTATGTATATATAATGAATATATGTATATGTGCGTCTATGTATATATAATGAATATATGTATATGTGCGTCTATGTATATATAATGAATATATGTATATGTGCGTCTATGTATATATAATGAATATATGTATATGTGCGTCTATGTATATATAATGAATATATGTATATGTGCGTCTATCTATATATAATGAATATATGTATATGTGCGTCTATCTATATATAATGAATATATGTATATGTGCGTCTATGTATATATAATGAATATATGTATATGTGCGTCTATGTATATATAATGAATATATGTATATGTGCGTCTATGTATATATAATGAATATATGTATATGTGCGTCTATGTATATATAATGAATATATATATATGTGCGTCTATGTATATATAATGAATATATATATATGTGCGTCTATGTATATATAATGAATATATATATATGTGCGTCTATGTATATATAATGAATATATATATATGTGCGTCTATGTATATATAATGTATATATATATATATGTCCGTCTATGTATATATAATGTATGTATATATATATATATATATATGTGTGCGTCTATGTATATATAATGTATGTATATATATATATATATGTGTGCGTCTATGTATATATAATGTATGTATATATATATATATATGTGTGCGTCTATGTATATATAATGTATGTATATATATATATATATGTGTGCGTCTATGTATATATAATGTATGTATATATATATATATATGTGTGCGTCTATGTATATATAATGTATATATATATATATATATATATATATATATATATATATATATATGTGCGTCTATGTATATATAATGTATATATATATATATGTGCGTCTATGTATATATAATGTATATATATATATATATATATATGTGCGTCTATGTATATATAATGTATATATATATATATGTGCATCTATGTATATATAATGTATATATATATATATATATATA